>OY743177.1:57623095-58840595 GCA_963555705.1 Ligustrum vulgare | reverse complement strand
CCATAATTTGAATTCCTTACCTTGCTGAAAATAGAGATGAGAAATCAAGGTGCTTAGCTTGAAATTGTGCTTCTCTTCTCACTACTGAAAAAAAAATTAAAATAATAAGTTAAAATCCTAATTAATGATCACAATTATCTCATAATTCTATGCTTTCTTACCTCTTGAAGAACAAAAATTGAACCCTAATTTCGAGTTGGCATCCAAGACCACTTCTTCCTTTTCTTTTCCCCTTTTCTTCTTCTTTTTCTCCTCTTCTTCTTTCTTCTTTTTCCTGATTTTTAGGCTCTGTTTCGTTCCCCCGCTTTCTTTATCTTTTGCAATTGAAAAAAAATGTAGTGAAATGTCTAAGTTAGTGGACCACTAACTCAAGTTTTTGCAATCTAAGTCCCTCCATTTCATTTTCCAAAATTCTTTAGTCCTTAACTTGTTATAATAATAAAATAAACTCCCAAACTCCATTTAAATCCACTCAATCCCTTAAGTATATTTAATTGTAAAATTTCCTCAAAATAATTATTTATTCCATTTAGGACCTTATTGGACTATTACTTTGACTAGTCAAACTTTGAATTTGGAAAATACCCTTGACTTTGACAAAATAAAATTTGGTTGTAACAATCTTACCTCCTTTAAAGAATTTCATCCTCGAAATCCAGTCGGTTACCATCTAAGAAGGTGAGGTTACTTGTCCCGAATTTGATCTTCGTTTTCCCATGTAGCCTCGTCTGCTGGATGATTCTTCCAAAGAACTTTGACTAATGGAATGATCTTATTGTGCTGAATTTGTTATTTTCTTTCAAGTATCCCTTCTGACTCCTCTTCATAAGTTAAATTCTCTTTAAGTTCCACTGGCTGTGGCTTTAGAACATGTGAAAGATCTGCGATGTATTTGTGAAGCATAGAAACATGGAAAACATAATGAATTCTGGATAATTCAATCGGTAAAGCCAATTGGTATGCAACTGGACCAATCCTCTCAATAATCTCATAAGGCCCAATATAACGTGGACTCAATTTTCCTCACTTTCCGAACCTTAAAACACCCTTCCATGGCGACAATTTCAGAAGACTTTATCTCCAACTGAAAAATTCAAGATCTTTCCTTCTTCTATCTGGATAGCTTTTCTGTCTATCTTGTGCTGCTTTCAAATTTTCTCTGATAATTCTCACATTTTCTGAAGCAATTTGAATAAATTCAAGGCTATTAAATTCCTCTTACCGACTTCATCCCAACAAATTGGTGTTCTGCACTTCTTACCACATAAAGCTTCAAAAGGAGCTATTTCAATTCTAGAGTGGTAACTGTTGTTGTAAGAAAACTCTATCAAAGACAAGTGAGTATCCCAACTACCATTGAACTCTAAAACACATGCTCTTAGCATATCCTCAAGAGTCTATATAGTTCTCTCTAACTGGCCATCTGTCTGTGGATGAAAAGCTGTACTAAAATGTAGTTTAGTGCCCATAGCTTCCTGCAAACTAGGCCAAATCTTAGATGTAAAATGAGGATCTCTATCTGACACTATAGACAATGGAGCACCATTTAAGCTATCTCATCAACATACAATTTGCCAACTTATTCAAAGAATAAGTAGCTTTGATCAGCAAAAATCTGGCAGTTTTGGTCAATCGATCCACAATAACCCAAACACCATCATGACCAATTTGTGTACGAGGAAGACCAAACAAAAAGTCCAAGGTAATGTGTTCCCATTTCCATTCTCGAATAGGTAACAGCTGCAATAATTCTGCTGATTTCTGATGAACTGGCTTAACCTGTTGACATACAAGGCATTTGGATACAAAATCTGCTATCTCCCTCTTCATGCCCAACCACCAGTAATGATATTTCAATGTATGATACATTTTAATACCACCTGGATGCATAGTATAAGCTGAACTGTGTGCCTCTTCTAAAATCTCTTTCTTCAATTATGGAATGTTTGGAACACACAATCTATTTCCTATAGCCAAAGCACCATCATCTCTAATCACATAATCTATCCTTAACCCCAGCCTAACTTCAACATTTAATGTTCTCGTAACCAGGTCTTGAGATCGAGCTTCTTTAATCTTATCGATTAAAGTAGGTCTTACTCGAAAATGAGCTAATATAGCCCCTAAAGTAGTAGCTGACAATTTGGCATTCAACTTTCTGAACTCACAAATCAAAGAAGCATCCACTGCGCTGGATTGAGACAAGGAACTATTCTTTCTATTAAGAGCATCTGCGACCACATTAGCTTTTCCTATATGGTAGTCAATCTTACAATCTTAATCCTTTATCAATTCCAACTATCTTCTTTATCTCAGATTCAATTGCTTTTTATCAAAAATATACTTTAAACTTTTGTGATCAGTAAATATTTGACATTTCTCACCATAAAGGTAATGCCTCCAAATCTTCAGTGCCATCACCATTGCAGCTAATTCCAAATCATGTGTTAGGTAGTTTAACTCATGCTTCTTCAATTGTCTTGAAGCATAAGCTATAACTTTTCCATCCTGCATTAAAACACATCTCAAACTATGACGTGAAGCATCAGTATAAATCACAAACTCTTTACCTGGAGATGGAAGAGTAAGAATAGGGGTAGAAGCTAATCTGTTCTTCAACTCTTGAAATCTCTTTTCACATTCCTCAAAGGGAGGGCAATTCTAGAGAAATCCTCTACAAATCGACGATAATAGCTTGTTAACCCAAGAAAACTTTGTACCTCGGTCACGTTAGTAGGGTTCTTCCAATTCATTACTGCCCTATTTTTAAAAGGATCTACATAAATGCCTTCTACTGAAATAACATGACCTAGAAATACAACTTTGTCAAGCCAGAATTCACATTTACTGAACTTAGCATACAACTGTTTATCATGCAAAGTCTGCAAAATAATCCTCAAGTGCTCAGCATGTTCATCACGACTACGAGAATAACCCAATATATCATCAACAAAAACAATCACAAATTTGTCTAAATATGGATGAAGTACCCTGTTCATCAGATCCATAAATGATGTTGGGGCATTAGTCAACCCAAATGGCATCACCAAAAACTCATAATGGCTATATCGCGATCTAAAAGCAGTTTTTTGCACATCAGCTCCTCTAATTTTGAGTTGATGGTACACTGATCTCAAGTCAATCTTAGAAAATACTGTGGCACCTCGAAGCTGGTCAAACAGATTATCAATAAGAGGCAAAGGATATTTGTTTCGAATTGTCACTTTGTTCAAATGTCGGTAATCAATACACAATCTCATGGTGCCATCTTTCTTCTTTCTAAATAAAACCGATGCTCCCCAAGGAGATACATTGGGCTAATGAAACCCTTATCAACCAAATCTTGCAACTGCACCTTCAACTTCTTCAACTCAGCTGGAGTCATTCTATTAGGTGTTTGTAAGATAGGAGTAGTCCCTGGGACTAATTCAATAGTAAACTCAATTTCCCTATCTAGTGGTAATCTTGGAAGGTCTTCAAGGAAGAGATAGGGGAAATCTCGTGCAACTGGTATATCTTCAAGTTTCGACTTAGAGATTTGTGTATCAATCACGTGAGCTAAATATGCTTAACAATCTTTTCTGAGTAGTCTACCAACATCCAGTGCGGATATAATACAGGATGGCAATATTCTCTGCTCACCACTAAGAACAATTTCAGGTTCTCCGGGCCTTCTAAACACCACTTCCTTACGAAAACAATCAACTGAAGCATGATTTGCAGCTAAGAAATCCATGTCCAAGATAACATCAAAATCATGAATATCAAGTGGAATTAAATTTGCTTTTAACTCTTTGTCATTCACTCTAATTGTACAATTTTTGCACATATTGCTAGCCAATAGAGAATCTCCCAATGGAGTGGCTACTACCAATTCACTACCTCATGGTTCTAACACATGGTTTGCATGATTAGCAAATGCATAAGAAACGAATGAATGTGTAGCACTTGAATCAATTAAAGAATGAGCCTTTTTACCAAAAATAGATAACGTACCCATGACTACATCTGGTGACTCATTGGCATCATGCTGAGTCACTACAAAAACTCTTCCCTGTGTTCTCAGACGTCCGGCTTGACCCTTCTGTCTAGTACCACTACTACCAGCGACATCAGACTGAAGAACACTAGTATTACCTACTTTCTCTGCCAATGTATTCCGGTTCTGATTCTATCTAAATGTACTAACACCTGCCTGTGAAGACATCCCGTGTAATGTACTACCTTGCTGTAGGCGCATGGGGCACTCTCTCCTCATGTGTCCAACCTGACCACAATGATAACATATACCAACACCCTTAAGGCACTCACCAGGGTGAAATTTTCCACAAGAATGACACTGAGGAAATCTAGCAACACCAGAACTATCACCCTGTCCGGAAGTAAATGACCTCTGGAAAGATCCCTGGGTCTGAAGATGTCTATACCCTGGTTGTTGTACTGATCCCTGACTCGCTCTTGAACTCTGGCTTCTTCGGGACCTGGATTTGAAGCTGCTTGAAGAGGAAATATCCCATCAAACTCCGGTATGATCCCTCCACGGAGGCCTATCAAGGGAGGCTCCTGCTAAAAACTGACTGCTACCAAATTCGTGCCTCATTTGTTCTGTACTACGCTGATGCTCAGAAAGAATCTTCTCCACTCTCAAAGCTGCTTCTACCAATTTACCAAAATTTTGATACTCGGTAGCTGTCATAACTGATCTGATTTCCTCCTTTAAACCATATTCAATCCTTTTACATTTATCAGCTTCCTAAGCTACAAGAACTTTAGCAAACTTTGATAACTCCACGAACTTCTTCTGGTATTCAACCACAATAGACTTCTGTACTAATTTCAAAAATTCATTATACTTGTCATCTCTATAAGAACAAGGGTAGTAGTATTCGTTAAATTCATCCTTAAAATTATCCCACGTAATAACAGATTGATCAGTATATCTACTCTGAACTGATCTCCACCAGTCATATGCACCTCCTTCAAGCCAAAAGGTAGCAATGCATAGTTTACTCTCATCAAGACAACCCATAACCTCAAAAGCTCTTTCAATTTTTTCTATCCACGATTCGGCTACTGCGGGATCAGCTGTGCCAGTAAATACTTTAGCCCCCAATTTAGTTGCTCGTTCAATACTATATTCTTTATCGGTGATGCATAGAGCAGAAGCAACAACTGTAGCAATTCGATCTGCCATAGGATCATTCTGAGTTACATTATCTTGTTCTTGTTGCTCATCAGTCTGAGGAACTGATGCCTCAACTCTGTTAACTTCTCTAACATTTTCCCTATCAGGAGCAACATTTTGTTGAGGCAGCGCATCCTAGAGCCTGCGACTCTTACCACCATGAGCCATAACCTATGCCAAATATGTATGACATGCTCAGAACAAAATAAAATTGAATGTAATGCAAGACTACTAACTTGATGACCATGATTTTACTCAACAACCTGGCTCTAATACCAATTGTCACGGCTCGTCCCAAATCACTCTAATGGACTCGAGACATTCCGTGCGTCGGTAGTAGATGCCAACTAGATACTGGACCTACCACCAAGGCCACATTGACTTATTGACTATGATAAATATTTTAAAATAAATTTGACTGAGTTTCCTTCAGAAAATGGACTAAAATCACCTAAAAAGCAACAATTTTTTTCAAACATAAAAATTTGATTTAAAATGGCCATACATGTCTCTATAATAACTAACTAGTGAAAATAAGTACATGTGAATCGACCTTTCTGTTTTTTTTTTTTTAAAGAAATAAAAGCCCCAAAATACACTAACTATGCAAAATGCAGCGAGCCCAACATTTATATACAAAACTCAAAAATGGCTTATCTAACCTGATAAGCATACTCCAAAAAAAATATAAATTATATAAAATGACAAAATGAGTCATACAACTAATGACAATATGCGGCTCGACTCGATGGATCAATAGGCTCCAATGCTGCTCAACTCAGGTACTATCTGATAAGAGAAGTAGGGAAAGATTTTGTGAGTTTGTAACTCAGTGAGTGGATAGTTTGAAAATAAATATGCTTTACCCGTTTATGCATATATACTGGAGAAGTTTTACTTATTCATTAATTCTTAAACATACCTTAGATTGAAACATAATTGAAACATAAAGCACTTTGTTGTTTATTCTAGATGAGTAACTGTAAGGCATGTAAGTATAAGTAATAGCAGTTCCCTTTCTTAATTCTTAATAATAATGATCTAAACGATCTCCCTGTTTCATAAGGGCTGGACCGATCGATTCCCCCCCCCCCTTCTTACTAAGCCTTTCTATCATTTCAAGATACTATAAGCTGAAATCTTTATTCTATAAATTAAATAACTGAATTCTGAAATTCTTGGATTCTGGTATACTATAATAATAATGAAAAATCACACCAAAGGTACCCATAATCTGAAAAAAAAAAATTCACTTGAAATAAATAAAAAAATCACACTTGAAATATGAAAATGAATGGAAGAATATCGAAATTGAAGGACAAAGAGGAGCTTCAGAATTACTATCCTAAAAGCACATTTGCCCTCTCTCGATCTAGATACTTAGGGTTTGATAGCAAATGACTTCAGCGAATTAATCAAGTCTACAAACCAAGTATTCATAAAGTACAAAGAACACTTGGAAGAGGAACAATAAATAATGAAAAATATAATTGAATCTCTTAGGCCCCGTTCTCATTGCTATTTTCCAGCCGTTTTCAATTAATAGTATCCGAAAATGAGGAAAACGCGTTCTGTTATGGCGTTTTCAAAAAAAATTCAGAAAACATTTTCCAAATTTGCAAAGAAACTAGAAAACGTGGATATCTCATTTTCCACGTTTTTCTTGTAAGTTTGGAGAAAGTGAAAACGCGGAGATCTCTGAGTTTTCCACCTTAAAAAAAATAAAATAAAATAAAACATAACAAAATACCAACCCTTCAGTCCAGAAACGCTGCATCCATCTCTCCCTCAAGCTCACGTTCTCTCTGTGTACTCTCAAAGACGACAGCCCGTGTCCACCACCCGCAACCGTCGCCCGACACCACCGGCCACCACCACCGGCAACAGTAAGCATATTGTTTTCCTAATTTGTTTCTTCAATGGATAGAGGAAGAACCTTGCTTGAGCCAACAAAGAAAGGGAAAAATGTTCATCACACCTCACCCCATTATCACTACCACACATGACGGATTCAGCACCATGTTTATCATATTTCTCTATAGGAGTCCAATTATATCTGATTTCGAACAATTTTTCTCAGCTGGAAGAAGCCCTATTTCGGGCTACTGTTTCGATTTTTTTTTTCGATTTTGAATAATTTTCTCAATGTAGATATATGAAATGTTATGTATTTCGGGCTACTGTTTAGGCGTTTTTTCCCCCTGATTTAGAATAATTTTTGTCAATGTAGATATATGAATTGTTGTGGAGATTGTACCTTAGTTAATTAATTATTGGCATAGTGGGCTTAATTTATTGACAAAGTCACAGTTTTGAAATGCAAAACCAACCAAATTGAATAAATGGGTACTCGAAATTTGATTATAGCTGGAAGCAACGGACGTTTGATGTGTGGGTGATTGAGGAGTATGGTGTGGTTGAATCTTGGAGGGAGTAGTACACTGTTAATATGAGATTGTATGGTGTGGTTGAAGCTGGAAGCAACAGATGTTTGGCACTAATTTACATTTCATTGAATAAGATTGTAGATCCAAAAACTGGAGATGAGAAACCTGTTACAATATCTGTTGATGATGGGATACGACCAAACGCCTCAATTGCTGACCTGGCAAAGCTGAAGCCTGTATTCAAGAAAGATGGCTCAACCACTGCTGGTAAAAAATAGGATTCTGTATTGCTGGTGTATTCAAAAACTGAGGACAAGGACTAACTTTTCTAGATTGTTTGTTCAGGAAATTCTAGCCAAGTGAGTGATGGAGCTGGAGCTGTGCTTCTCATGAAGGGAAGTGTTGCAATGAAGAAAGGACTTCCAATCCTTGGCGTATTCAGGTGCATAAATTTTCAATTAGAGTATTTATTTGCATAATTTTGATTCTCAATAATAAATAGTTAAACCAATTTTCTTTTTAATTAGTGACTCCATTCAATTCCAAAAAACCAAGTCCTTCCTTGAAACGTTTAATACATAACTTCTCTTTTCATTGTTTCCTTAGTTAATTGTATCATATGAAACCACTCTGGTTTGGTTTTGGTGTAAAATAAAACTGAAGGTAAGAAACATGATTCCCTTTTAAAATAACAAAACATTTGGTTGCGTCTCTCACAGGACCTTTGCTGCCGTTGGTGTTGATCCAGAAATCATGGGTGTTGGTCCAGCCATTGCAATTCCTACCGCTGTCAAATCAGCTGGTCTTGAACTCGATGATATTGATCTTTTTGAGATAAATGAGGTAATTTTCATCCAAAATTTAGCAGAATGCAGAAACTTTCCTGTTACATTGTTAATGCTGCTTATTCATCATTTATAATGTCCTTCCTGCAGGCATTTGCATCGCAATTTGTATATTTCCGTAAGAAACTGGAACTTGATCCTGAGAAGATCAATGTTAATGGAGGTGCAATGGCTATTGGGCATCCTTTGGGTGCAACAGGTATTAGAATTATTTTTAGATAAGACATCACTTAAAATTTACTAAAAAATCTGTTGGAAATTTTATCCATTTGACAGAGAGAGTGCCATTTCGCAATCCGAGCCAAATCCCTGTGAAGGTGAAGCTTGGTGATTTTACACGGAAAGGCTGCTTGATCATCACTGGAGGTTTCAGGCTAACTTTAAATTAGTTTTGCTCTTGTTTATTTGCTATTACAATATTTAGGATTTGTTTTGTGAATGGATTTTAGTTGTCAAAGCTATTCCATTTTGAACATTGGGGACCAGAGTTGTCTTAGGCTGTGCTAAGGAAGAAGCTTGTAGTGTGATACAGAATCATATGAATTTGTGATTTGTGCACTGGATTATATGGGAGAAACTGAAACTTTTGGCATTGCGGTTTCTTTCAAGTATATTTTGTGAAACTGAGGCCGTGTTAGTAATGGTGTTATTTATATTTTATATGCTATGAATTTGATTCTTATTTGAAGTCATCAGACTACTCATGATACTGCTCAAGTTTGATTAATAATTAAATTTAATTTCTTTGTATTATGATTCATAAATGGCCCCGCATCTATCATTTTTTGATAAGCTTTAGAATTGTTTGAAGTGTATTTTGTTTCATACGTTTAATTAAATCCCAAATTGGTCCAACTTAACCTAAGCTGCCGACCACTCTCTGCCAACCCCCTAATTTGTCTCCTCTTGGCTCCTATAATTCTCCAATGTATATGTGTATGTATCTCAAGTTCAATCCAACCTAACCCTTTAATTCCCCTCCACTTTCTCTACTAAAGTCGGCTCCTCTCCAATTCTCAAAAGAATTTATGTATATATATATATATGTTTTACAATCTGCGGAGTCCTCCCACTTCTCCTAATTCAACCTACTTGAGTTCCAAAATAAGCCCTTTTAGTCCACACTTTCAAATGATCTTTTAGGCCAAATTAATATTAATGTAGAGTTTACTTTTAAGGCTTCAACTCTTCCCAAAAATGTAAGTTGGTACTTGACTCTCTTCAATTGTGCAATCAAATCCTTGGCATTTTTTTCGTACTCATGCGCGTAGAGTTTTACAAATTTTGACAGTAACAAATTGTGTGATTGGGGTTAATCTATTTATTTTTATTGTTTCAAACTCAAATATGTAATCTCTATTTCATTTATATTGTATTTATCATATATGTATGAATGTTGAATGTATATATATATTCACAAGCAATATAATTACAAGTACACAAAGTGTGTGTTTGGTATTATTTAAAAATATTTTTGAAATAAATCATAATTTTTAGGAGAATGAATGATTGAGATTTGATTGAAAAGTCAAATATTGTGGATTTCACTTTTAATGTTAATAAAACAAGGGCAAAATAGTTTTCTACAATAAATTCAAACAGAACGTGTTTTTCAGGTTTTCATTTTCGAAAATAGTTTTCAGAAATAACAAATGAAACACATTTTCATCAATTTTGAAAACATTCAGAGAAAACGGAAAACAAAAAATATTTTCGAAAATGAAAACAGAAAACTGGAACATAAAGAGAATGCAGCCTTAGATTTTTATGATCAATAGTTGTTTGATATGTTACTGATATATTTTGGAATGTGTTCTCTTTAGTGATCTATATATAGGTCTTCAAGTCCCATGCACAAATGAGTGCATTGAAAAATCACGCAAACGCTTCAAAGGTGGTTGAAAAATAATGGGAAAATTACATAGAACCATGTACTTTAAAGTTACAATTCAAACCTAAGGGGCCGCTGAAAAGTTTTTCAAATTTCAGGTGCTAATTAAGGTTTTTTTTAATTAATTAAACATAATTATAATTATTAATTACAAAACATGATTTAAATGTGTCACTATCTCTCATCTTCTGTATCAGTTCCTTGTTTTCCATAGAACCCACGCTCTCCATCTTCTCCACGATCCCCATTGCCCATTATCCTCGCCGCTACTCTTCTCATTTTCTTCTATACTCGTTTAACCGAGTACATTTTCTTCACCGTCGCCATTTTCGTTTCTTCAACAACCCATATTTCTGTCAAAATGACTACAACCCGTAGTGCAGAGGCTAAGAATAAAGAAGAAGACAAAGGAAAGAGATCCCGTGGCGTTAATGTTAAGAATGTAGAAGAAGAAGAAAAAGGAAAGAGGAAGTTTAGCGCCGGAGAGTCATCTACGCGGAAGAGGGTTAAGATGTCTGCTACCGGAGGGAGATCGGCAGTGAAGGTTAAAAAAATATCTTGATTTTTTCATTTCATGTGCAAATAAGTTCATTTCAAATCTTTTATTGAATGGAGGGAGATCATTGAGGAAGGATAATTTCCTATTACTTAGTAGATTGATTTGCGCGCCCTGATTCCTATTACCTGTGACCTGGGTTGCCTTCAAATGTAACCTATCAAGTTGTTAGTTCGTGTGTATGAATTTGATGGATTGTGGGACCTTATGTCGTTTAAATGGGACATGTCTTTTTTCTAACTGTGACCTATTTTGGGGATAATGAGACCTGCATATGTATTTTTGGTTTGTCTAAAACTGATCTATTTGTGTGACCTGACTTCAACTATGTGTGACGTTTATTTTGTTTTTTTTTCCCCTAAATGTGACCAATTATGTATAGATGTGACTTTATCTTTTGGGTTCACAATTAGCATTATTTGTGGTAAAAGTGACATAAACAATGTTTGAAACAAACAGTCAATAATCTCACAGTATTACTTGCAGGAATAGAAATTTTTAATAAAACCAAGCAAGTGGTTTACTGGTAAAATCACTACCAGTTGCATAAAAAATGTGATCGTGAATTTCATGATGAAATTCACTGCTGAACAGAAACGGATGATTGAAGAGACTTGTTTCTCACACTTCCTACAGTGCAGAGAGATTGTTGTGCAGCATCAACTGTTACACTATGTACTTTTGCATCAGGTAAAACAGGGCAACAGGCAAGAGATGTGGTTCAAAATTCATGACAGATATATTTGATTTTCTATGGCTGAATTTTGTCTTGTGACTGGTTTAAAATACGAGGGGGTTGATGAACGGGAGAGGCTTGAGGATAAACCATCCGAGCTAAAGGAGAAATATTTTGGTGATCTAAGAGTAGTAACTAGTGATGATATAGGAAATGTGTTCCTTGGGGATAAAGTGGATAATGAACACGATCTTGTTAGAATTGAGATTTTGTACCTGCTTTCGTGCTATTTGTTTTCTACCTCATACACTAAGGTGGTGGACCACTACATGTTTGTATTGGTAGAAGATTTCGATTCGATGAAAGTGTTTCCTTGGGGGAAAATTCTATTTGATATCACCTTATCATCCTTGAAGAAAGGATTAGATAAGCAGATATCACATTATAGATTGAATGGATTTCTCATTGCTTTTCAAGTGTGGTTGTACGAGTGCATAGCCAGTATGGAGGGAAATGTTGCAACATGAATTGCTAGGAATTATCCTAGGATTGTACATTGGACAGCGCACAAGCATCCATCCGTTCCATTGTTGGATGGAAAAGTATTTAAGAATGAGGAAAAGATTAAAGCATGTATGTGTAACAGATAATTATATTTGTTTTAACGTAATAAGGTTTACATTTGTATGTGTAATAGGTTGAGATAAATGATATTGAACCCTCCATTGCAGAGCTTGGTATGCCGTATATGAGAGGTTGAGATTTATTTTTATGAGATTTATATACCTTGAAAACAGTCTGTAAACTGATTAAAAAACCGTGACCAATATTTTATGTCTATATGTGACTGTATAAGTATTTTTGCATAGTCATGCTAGTATGTGGTTTGTAATTGTAAATAAACTGTTACATGAATTCATGATCTGGGACCAATATTCATGTCTATCTATGACTTTATATTGTATAAACTGTGACCTGAATATACAAAACTGGGACAAATGTTCATGGGTATCTGTGACTTTATATATTTATACTGTGACCAATATTATATATCTATCTGTGACTACACAGACATTCTCAATATTCATGATAGTATATGTTTAGATTCTATAGATAAACTGTGACATGAATACATGATGTGGTACCAAGTTAATGCTATTTGTGATCAATTGTTTGTATTTGTACATATTTTGTATGATAGGGGTCCAATACTCGAAACCAAGACAGCCTCGTGAGACCGTGCAAAGATCAATAGCACAAGTTGGCACAAGCGAGGCTACTCCTCCTGTTGATACTAATGTGCCACGTTCGAAGGTTGATAAACAACACGATGATGATATTTTTGTCGACCCACCATTACACAGACAAAAGGATGACAGTCCCAGGACGCTTGCACAGCATCGCACAACTCATGATCCTCAATGTTCATGTGTTGAAGTAAGTAATTTATTTGATTCCTAATATTTTAATTCTCAATAATATTTTAGAAAATGAATATTTATATTTACTTCATCAGGAATGTGACCGCTTAAAGAAGAGATTTCATGATGAAATTTCTGATCTTCGAAGTGAGAATAGAGGTTTGAAAACAGAGATTGCACAACTTGTGTCACGAATGACTGAAATAAATGATGATTTGAGGAATTCCAACCGCGCTATGAAGTTGAATGATGTCATTAATAACCAAGAGTTATTGAAAGTTGGAATTAGTGATTTAAGGTCAAACATGAAGATTCTTGAAGAATCGGTGGCTGGTTTGATATCTTCTTTTGCTGATGAGGTTAAAACAATGTTGAAAACAGAACATGTATCCAATGAAGATGTGAGTGACTAAAAACATATGAATGTGACTTTGCATTTGGCTTTGATTGAAGTGACAAAATGTGACCACATTTGTCTTAATATTGTCACTGCAGAATCAAGGGATTAATGTACAAGAGAAGGCCGATGAAGCAAAGCAGCACGCTAATGAGGTGAAATTATATGTTCTAACGTGACATTTGTATCTTCATTGATTGGACTGACAAAATTTGACCACATTTGGTTTTATTTTAGAATGAAGGGACAAATGTTGATGAAAATCTAGACAGAAATGAGAAGGCATCTATGGAACCAGATCCCTCAAACAACCCGAAGTCATCTGAAGCGAACAAACTAAGGTGAGTTTTGACTTAATGTGATTTACAAATTTTTTTACGAATTTGGGCAATTGTGACTAGAATTACAAAATCTGACCAGATATGTTTCAATTCTTTTGTTATAGAATGACGAGACTAGGGTGGATGAAGATGTGGACAACAAAGGGAAGGCTCCCATGAGATCTGATCCTTCAAATGAAGACGAAGATTTCTACATAATACCAGCACCTTCATTTGATCTTGGTGTTTGCACTCCCACACCTGCGAGGAGTGATGATGTAAAGTTGAAGGTTGATCAAGTGCAGGAGCAGGTTGACGAGGTCATAACATCTGTTTTGAAGTCGAGTGATCTCCAAGTTATGACTGAAGGTGATTTATCTGAGGTGAGGTGGATTTTTATGTTTTTTCAAAACCTTGTATGAATATAGATAGTGTGTGACTCAAGGTTAATGTGGATAAAGATTTGTCTCAACAGAATAATGTTTCTAGATCTGACAGTGGTTATACACTTTTATTGTGTGACTTAGGAATCTAATCCTACTCATGATTCATCCGGTCTTCCTGTGAAAAGGGCACCAAAGCCATCGAAGACTTTACAGTCTCCATTTGTTAATGTGGAAGGGCGCCAAGCTGCTGTTGGAACAAACTACGATACACAAAATATTGTTTTTGATGGATGTTTGGATGGTGTGGATAATGCAGACTTGACAACATTTTACAATTGGTTTAACAGAGGCTACAAGCCAAGGAACAGGTATTTTTTTTATTGAAATATCTCAAACAGGTCACAGTCTAGAATATCAAGTCACATTATGTATATAAGGTCACAGTGTGGGCAAACAAAAGACTGATGTTAATGTTTCTATAGGACTAAGTTCAATTCAATTGATGACCTGATTAGTCCAGCCTATGTCTGCGGTACTGTCCCCGTGCACTCCAAAACTTGGTGGCATGTTTTAATTGATACTGGATCATCACTAAACAGCACGGTAAATTTGTTTATATGTTTAGGAAATTTTAAATAGTATATCGCACAATAACATGTTATTTATTCTTAATTAATTGTTGACAGCATATCGATGCATGCTTTTATTATGTGCGACAACTTGCAAAGTTTGGAGATAAGGTTAAGATGAAGGCGACAACCACAGACTTTCTATTTGACTCCAAAATCCGCACAATGTACTCAAAGTACGTCCAAGATCCAAGCATCATAAATGACCAGGAAGGCCTTATGCAAACTATAAATGGAGAACGTTTGATATTTAATACTCCTTTGAGAGAGGTTGAGTATATGCTTTTGCCTATCATGCCTACAAATAAAGCACATTGGATGTTTGGACAGCTTGACCTAAACAACCGTGTCATGTACATTTTCAATTCAAGCTACAAAACTTATCGGGACAACATGGTTCGAGAGGGTATTGTGCCTCACATCAAGATTCTTACACAGTTGATGAAAATGGCAGGATTGTGGGTCTCAAGCGTAGATGGTGGAGATGATAGTACAAGTGAGTTGCAAACTACCATTGTAAGTGGTTTACCGCATCAACGAAATGGGTATGTATTCTAATTGTATATTACACCCGTATGACAATTAGGAAACATCGTATGTACTTTCTGTAATGCATTTTGTTTCACATTTGTACAGGAATGATTGTGGCATTTTTGTGGTAAAATATGCTCAATACTTGCTCCACAGTGATCTTGCAAATATGCCAATGACATTTGATACAACAGCAGCACGGATGGAAATTGCAACTTTTTTGTTCAAGCACAAGTATATCTGGCCGATTGGGAAGAAAGGGGAAGCATAGATGGAAGTTTGATTCATATTATTCATATTTTTCTATGCTAGATAATGATTAGTTTCTTATTTTTGGTGTAACGTTGTAACTGACGCGTGGGATATTCACTAGTTTCACATTTTGCTTTTCAGTAAGTAGTTTCATATTTAGTTTCACTACTTTTGTTGATTTTGTAAATATGTTTTTGGAATGACATGTCACTTGAATTATCTATATTCAAGCTATATCAGTTTTGCTCACATTCAGTCACAGTGTCCACAAAATTGGTCACAGACGGTCACATTTTTCATCTCGAGCAGTCACAGTGTGTTTAGAAACTGGTAACAACCAGTCACATTTTGCTTAAACATTGGTCACAATCAGTTATAGTGTGCACAATAAGCAACAAGGGTGCCGGAATTTGGTCACAAAAGGTCACAGTTAATAAATATTCTGTCTGAATTGATTACACGGGATTACAGAGTTGAGTCATTGTTCATGTCAAGCAGTCACAGTGTGCTAAAAAAATGGTAATAATCAGTCACAGTTCGCTTAAACATTGTTCACAGTCAGTTATAGTGTGCAAAATAATCAACCAGGGTGCCTGAACTTGGTCACAAAAGGTCACAGTTAATAAATATTCTGTCTGAATTGATTACACGGTTGAATCATCGTTGATACCAAGCAGTCACAGTGTGATAAAAAAACTGGTAACAATTAGTCACAGTTTGTTTAATCATTGGTCACAATCAGTTATGGTGTGCACAAACATTGGTTATAATCATTCACATTGTGCAGGATGAAAAATGAATAGTATTTTATTCAATATATCTAAGAACACAGTTTATATGAAAAAATGTAATAATAAGGCAATATAATGAATATCTTCAAATTCATAATAGAATGATCTATGTGCCTTGTTTTCGCTCCTTGGTTGCTCTCAATTTCCCTTCTTCATGGTTAAGTGGTACCATGTTGTTGCATGTTCGGCGATTGTGACCAAGTCCACCGCACCTTCCACATTTAACAACCTGCGACCTCTCACATGCTGCCTTCTTACGCTTCTCAGTTGGACATCCAGAAGATCTCTTTTGAATAGGAGCTAGTACAACTCTACTGGTAACTTCTTCTGGTATATTCCACTCTATTATATTTCCAATGGGAAAAACCGTTGATCTATAGGTGTTCATATATGCATCTTTTGTGTAATAATTTGAGCAAAAATCATACATGTCCAACTTCAACGTAGCTATAACTGCTAATGCATGTGGACATGGGAGTAGATCAACCTGAAACATCCTACAACTACATGTGCGTTCATGTATATCAATCATGAACAATGAAGAATCATCTCTAACTTCGTACAATGTGTGACTAGCTGGAGAAACCTATAATAATGAATGAATTATGAAATTGAATAGAAGAATAAAAAAAATCACTTTGTTATACATGATCTATAGAATATAAATAATGAACTTACCTTTAAATTTCTCAAATCATGGCTCATTTTCCTCAATTGTTTCTCATACTTGGTTGAAAGTTTTGTGAATGTGCAATGTGCATTTTCTCTGTTCTTACAAAACCAAGATTGAATTGTTTGCCTCAATTACTCTAGAAGTGCTTGAATTGGGTAGTTTTTTGAAGCTCTTGTGACTGCATTCACAGATTCCACAATATTTGATGTCATGGTAGAATATCTGTTCGTTGCCATGTGCAACCGTGACCATTTTTCATTGCCTACACCATCCTACAAAGAAATAAAATATCACAATTGATGTACTTTAGGTTCTCAAAAACAGTTGAGTATCTTTCACACAACAAACCAGTCACACGTGAAATAGATCTAGTCACAGTAGGTCACATTGTTAATAAAAAATATAATTTATAAAAGGTCACAACTAGTCACAGTTATTACATAATATGTCACACATACTACTGATTATATCATACATAAAACAGATCAAATTACAGTAGATCACATTTACTAAAGTCTGGTCACACAGAGTTAATAAAAAACATAATTTATAAATTGTTACAAACAGTCACAGCTAACACATAATTGGTCACACACAGTACAAGTTAACAGAATTATATGAGAAATACCATATATTTCTTGATTCCTGGATGCATTGCGTACAATTGTTGCATGTGATACTCAAACTCATTGAAGGTATATGCTCGGACTGCACAGTTGAAGGCATGTGTGATGTTTTCATTTGACCTCCCAAATTGAGTCCTCAAGTTTTGAAGCAAGTGGTAAGAACATATCCCATGCATTGCCTCAGGATATACTACTTCAATGGCATTCTTTATACTATTATGTCTATCCGACACTATACATAAATGTTCTCTTGATCCATAAGCCCTTTTCAACTTTTGAAAAAACCACGTCCAAGACCTATCATTTTCATTGTCCCCAACCTCGAATGTAAGTATAAAGATGTTGTTATTTGCATCTTGTGTACATGCAGTAAATAGTATCCCGCCATAATGCCCATTTAAATATGTACCATCAACTAAAATCACTGGTCTACAAAATTGCCACCCAACTATAGATGCACCCAAAGCCATAAAGCAATACTTAAACCTATTTCCACGATCTGTTAATATGCTTGTGATAGTTCCATTGTTCACTTGTTGCAACATATAAAAATAAGATGGCAGTCTTTGAAAAGATGTGGTCGGGTCACCTCTAATCAACTTCAATGTCTGCTCACGTGATCTCCAAGCCTTTGCATAGTTAATTAAAACTCCATATGTATGCAAAATATCGTTAGATATATCATTAGGAGTGTATATGGTTCTAGAAGACATATACTTATACTTGATGCAATTTGACACAATGGAGCTAGATACTTGTCGATGTGATCCCAAAACAATGTTTGTTGAGCTTGTGTGACCAATACCCATTTCCCGAATCTTGAACATATTGGTTTCTCCCAACTGCGAAGATCTGAATGTCCAAATACAATCACTATGTGAACATTTGAGTACATACTCTTTTTTGTCAGATCTCTTCACCTTATATTCAAACTTATTTTGGATTGCGTAAAATGCCATGCTCATTTTTAGTATTTCCTTGTTGTGGAATACCCTTCCTTCCACAATTTCTGCTACATCTGCATGGGAGACTAATGTGAAATCTTCTTTAGTGTTTCGTTCGTCAACAATCATAACAGATTCACAAATTTCTGACGCTATCTGTTGCAAAGAGAGCATGTTGGAAGATGATCCCTCATTTCCTATTGAGGATTCTGAAGACTGTAAAAGACCACTTGAATGCAAAGTGAGTGCACTTTCAACATCTACATTTATGGAATAACTTGAAACGTCTCCATTCTTAGAATTTAGCCTCAAATATGTGTAGACATTATTGTTATTCAATATACGAATGGGAGGCAAAGAAGTATTCAACAAATATGTCAATTTAACCGATACTTTTGTATGCTGAAATCCCAACTCTGAAATTATAATCTCAACAAGTTCAGTGTAATTAGAAGTCTCCTCCACTAGAATAAGGGATGGTTGACCATCGTACAACAAACAAACGTGTAAATCAACCATCCTATTCATACACAAAATAACATGTCACATTTAGTTTAAAACAACTTTACACACAACGTGAAAAGATTCTATCCTGTTTTCATGTCACAGTTACACATAAAATTAGGGTCACACACGAAACATATTGTCACATTTAGTTCAGAATAAGTCACAGCTTCTAGACAATTTGATCACCGTGTTTTATTTGTGATTCTATACACTCCAATGCACGTGTAATTTCATGAAATCATATTTAGCACAACAAACAAATGCATACAGCTACCATCCTATTTTCATGTCGCTGACACAGAAAAATGACATGAAACGCAAGACATCTGGTCACAGTTAGTTCAAAATAAGTCACAACTACTTCACAAAATGGTCACAGTGTTTTCTTGTGATTCTATACATTCCAATGCTTTCATGGAATCATATTTAGTACAACGAAGGAATGTGTAGAGCTACCATAATGTTTTCATGTCACAGTTTACACATAAAAATTACATGAAAACACAAAAAAATTTGGTCACATTTAGTTCAAAACAAGTCACAGTTAGTTGACAAATTTGATCATGGTGTTTATTGTGATTCTGTACATTCGAATGCACATGTTATTCATGAAATCATATTTAGTGCAATGAAGTCAAACACGTCGAGGCAATTTTTATTGATGTGCTATTGGTATTTACGCGCAACATTCTAATTAAACATGAAACACCTCGTAAATCTAGATTTCACATTTCGAGTTTTGAAGAAAACTTCATCTGGAAAACAGAATGGTAGCCAATATGCTTATCTTCAGAATCAATTCAAAGAACCGTAACTTTTGATTCAAGGACCCGTAGCTTCAGAATCAATTTAATGAACAGTAGCTTTCGATTTACCCAATAAATGATGATGGTGTTTCATGGAATATGAGAGTAATGCTACCTCAATTGTTGATTGTTGCCTAGAATCTTTAATTTCGGGAAGAAACAATCGATTTTGTAGCTTCAATTGATTTTGCAGATTTTAGCTTCAATTGATTTTGCAGAATTTAGGGCGATATTATAGGGAGAGTTCTTCTTTTGTTGGTAAGTTTCTTTTTTTTACGAGATTGTGTGTTTATTAACAGCTAATATATATTATATATTATTAATTATATTAATTGTATTTACCACCTGATTTTTAGAAAAATTACACAAGTTTGTTAATTTAAAAAAGTGATAGTTTTACCTTTGTAGTTATGTATTGTTCCCAAAAATAATTCCCAACGACAAGTTAAAAATAGGCCTGGGCGGATGTTATTGTTATATTTTTTTGTACGTTACTGATATATTTTTACATGAGTAGAAATTTTTCTCAACTATTGATTTAAAACAAATCTAGGTCAAGATAATGATCATGTTGATTCTTGTGCATGTGATTGGTCGGGTGGCCATGCATGCATATTAATTAATTACTGTAGAGAATAGTTATAATCTCATCTCATTATATAGCCTTATTTATTGCAGAAAGTTTGATTTCATACTAATTTTATGCGATTCCGATAAACAATATCATATTACTGTACATAATCTTAAATAAGATTTTAGGGAATATTCTTGAACGAGATAAAATACAAATAACGACGGGCGAATCCAGCTATGGGCGAGCCCGCTCGGCCGCTCATGCTGGATTCTTCCAGATTTTCAAATTTATTGATTAATTATTATTATTTTTAAAAAAAAATGCAAAAGTCTAGTAATATATTTGATTGATTTAATTTTCTAAATGAAAAAAAAGGAAAAATTTTAAACTTTTGTTGTTTGGTTGACATTGTTTTTCATGAAAAATAAAGCAAAATTTTTTAAATTTTTTCACACATTTATACTTCATAATAATAATAATGTTAATTTTTGAAAAAATAATAAATCAATTAACAACAATAAAAATAATCAAACATGACGAAAATGGTAAAAGATTTTTCATGGAAAATAAAACATTCTCTCCCCTGGAAAACGAATTCCTCCAAATCAAGGAAAATACCGAATTTCGAGACAATTTAGAAAATGAATTCCATGAAAAACTTAGGCATTCAAACAACGTAAAAGTTGAAAAATCATTTGGAAAACTCATTTCCATGGAAAACTTAAGGCTATCAAACTCATCCTTATATACATTACCCATGCCATCTGTCCAATCCATTTGCTACTTTGGGAGACGATTGGTTGAAGGCATTTTGGTGATTTATACAGCACAAGAATTTTAAACTCATTCAGAATTAGGCAATTTTGCGACACTTTCAAAGTATGAGATCTTGGAGAATGCAGTTGTCTAAGCTTCTAGCTACGGAGTAGGATTATATCATGTATTTTCCTACTATTTTTGTTTGCATTGAACTATATTTTCATATTAAATGAAATTATATTTTAAAGCATTTATATGTTAATAAAAATTTTAATATTTTTTTAATTAAACAATATTTTGCCGTTGAAGATCAACGATCAAATAGTCAAAGTTCGCTCTAACTCAATCACAATTCTGAATTCGCAGCTGCAAATAACATGCAACGAGAATCAAGAAATTAGCAATAATGAAGAGTACGAGATATCAAATGTTAGATCTTTCGCAAATATGCTGAATACTTGACAGTGAAGACTAGTTTGTTTGCGCAAGAATTCCAAGAATTGAAAATAATTGAAAATCTTCCAAGCTCAATGTTTGAAATTTTATTCAATAATTATCAAGTAATAATTAAGATTAAATCTAATTCGAACTAATAAAGGAAAATGATAAACTCTAACATGCCCCTTTTTCTAAACAAATCTCTCGTTAGTCCGTCATTTTAAATAAATTATAATGACAACAAATAAGTAAAAATTATTTTTTAACAATATTTAAAAGTGCCAATGTGATCACTAGGGATGGGCATAAATCGTCCAAATCCGTCCAAATCGAACCCGATCGGTTTGGGTCGGTTTTTCATGAAAATTGGGTTGGGTTCGGGTTTTTTATTAATTTTTTAGTTGGGTTGAGTCGGGTTGCGGGTTGGGTGAAAAACTCGACCCAGCCCAAATAAAAAATCTTTTTTTTTTAAAATGAAACTTTACTTATTTAAATATTAATTGAACATATTTTAATTTTATTAGCAAGTGTTCAATTTATTGTATTTGATGTTATTATAGTGTACATAATTGATTTGAGTTAAAGATTGATTCATGAGTTTTTTTTCTTTTTCAATATTTTTTATTAATTGGGTCAAAGCTCAACCCGTCCAACCCAACCCAACCCGATCGAAATTTGGTTGGGCTGGGTTGGGTTGATTTTTTATCAACCCGACTTTAATGGGTTGGGTTCGTGATGTGTTCCGGACCCTCGACAATCGGAGTCATAGCAGGCTTGACGGGAAAAGTTAAATATTCAAGCCAAATAAAAGTGCAATTCAGTCAACCATGTCGGAATTAGATGCATAATGTGTTTTTCGAGTAGAATTGGGCCACTAAGCAAAACTCATGGGCAAAAGCCCTTGAGCCGACTAATTTTATGGCCAAATTTCATCATTTGGGGCTTCAAAACAGTAAGTCAATTATGCAGACGGAAATTAGAGTTTTTGCGTATTTTTAGGTTAAATTTTGTTTTTAATTATTTGTTTGCCTATTTTAGAATTTTAGTCTAATTAGAATTCTATTTTGAGTCAATTAGCGGCTAGGTTATTTTACTTATTTATATTCATTTCCATTCATTGTAATTCAGACTTTGATTATTGAATAAAAAGAGATTGAATGTTTTTTTCAATTGTTTAATGTGTGGATTCACATTACAAACTTATCAAGATTGATTATCTTGTGGCATTCATCCAGAACTTATCAAATATTCGCGAGAGTATTTGTGGCGTTCAAAATCAGAGACTTATCAAGGAGATTGGGCAAATCCTTGTGGCGTTTCGAAAGTCGTGGTTCTTTATTCCGCATCGTCGAGTCATCGCGTCGTGAATATCGGGTCGTGATTCATCCGTCCAACCACAACCTGAGGTTGGAACTTTCCGGCGTTTCTTCCGCGCCTCGAATCTCATCATCTGGTATCAGAGCTGGACTCTGAATTCAGGTTTTTCTATCCAGTTTAATTCTTATGTTTATCATCGAGTCTGTCATAAGAATTATCCATATCTTGTTGTTGAGTCTTTCTTTTCTTGAGTGTTCTTCGTGCCAGTAAATTTTTTTTCCAGTTTGATCCATATGAAAATTCAACAAAAATTTAAAAGTATTTATTTTGTTCGATTTTTATCCAAATCCTGTTCCGTTTGTTTTGTTGCGTTCGTGTCGAATTTTCTGATTTATTAAAAAAAATTATTTTTTTTATTTTTTATTTAATTCCGAAAATTCAATATTCAAAAAAAAAAAAAAAAAAAAAAAAAAAAAAAAAAAAAGAGTTATTCCAAATTCAAGAACCACTTTCTTGAGTTTCTTTAAAATTCTTGATATTCATTTCCTTCCAAGTAAACAAAAGTCGTTCTTGATATTTGAGGCATAAATCCTCTTCATTCTTGAATTTTTTTAACGTCACATAAAGAATGGATTATGATCCGGGCTCTTTATTCCAAACTAGATGTTATGTGGATCATAAGGGGTGCAGTTTGACGATTGATGGAAAGTGTTTTACTAATTTCGTTAGTAGCACCGTGATTGAAAAATTAGGATTGCCCCTAGAACCACACTATAAACCTTATAGGATGACGTGGATGAGGGAGTTTGGGAATTTCAAAGTAACCAAACAAGTTCTAGTGCCTATCACCCAAGGAATGTATAGTGAGGATGTATGGTGTGATGTAGTGCCATTAAAATCTTATCATATTTTATTGGGAAAACCATGGAGATGTAGGAGGGAGGCTGTTTATGATAAGAGTATGCACATATATGAATTCCTTAAGAAAGGGAAAACATGCGCACTATATGGGTTGACATTAGAGGAAACACTAGAAGATTCACGGAGGGTAAGGAAGGAGAGTGAAAAGTGGTGTAATAGGAGGTATCGTGGGGATAAGGATATTGATAAGAAGGAGGGAGACTTGAAATTAAAAACAAATAAACAAACTCCAAAATTTGATGAGGAGAAGGTGGAGTTGGGTAGCGAGGAAATGATTAAGAATGAAATTGTTGATAATGAGGGCAACGAATTGGGAGTTGAGGTGGAAGTTCAAGATTTGAGCGTTGAATTGGAAGATCCACATTTGGGTAGTGATGAGGTAGTGCACGAGCATGGTGATAAAAGTGTGGAGTTAGGAGATGTGGTTGAGTTTGAAGATGAAAAATTTGAACAAGAAGTTGCAAAAGAGAAAAGAGGCGAAGAGAAGAGCCTCGTGGTTCAAGAAGTGGAGTTGGTGGTGGTTTATCATGAATACAAGGATCCATACCTTGTACCTCATGAACCTAACATTCCCTCACCGCTTTATTTAATTTTATCTTGCAGGTTAAATGTACTTGGAAATTTGAGCAACACCACCAATGTCCAAAGGTGTTTCAACTTCAAGTCATTCACGTGACCCCCGTTGCAGAATATTTTTGGTTGATCATGTGCAATGGTAGGAGAAATTTTCCGTTTGATCCAGGAGGTGAAGTGAAACAACAGGAACAAAGCTATGATTCGGGACGAATCATCCTAAAGAAGGAGGGTATGATGTGTTCTGGACCCTCGACAATCCGAGTCATAGCAGGCTTGACGGGAAAAGTTAAATATTCAAGCCAAATAAAAGTGCAATCCAGTCAACCATGTCGGGATTAGATGCATAATATGTGTTTTTCGAGTAGAATTGGGCCACTAAGCAAAACTCATGGGCAGAAGCCCTTGAGCCGACTGATTTTATGGCCAAATTCCATCATTTGGGGCTTCAAAACAGCAAGTCAATTATGCAGACGGAAATTAGGGTTTTTGCGTATTTTTAGGTTAAATTTTGTTTTTAATTATTTGTTTGCCTATTTTAGAATTTTAGTCTAATTAGAATTCTATTTTGAGTCAATTAGCGGCTAGGTTATTTTACTTATTTATATTCCTTTCCATTCATTGTAATTCAGACTTTGATTATTGAATAAAAAGAGATTGAATGTTTTTTTCAATTGTTTAATGTGTGGATTCACATTACAAACTTATCAAGATTGATTATCTTGTGGCGTTCATCCAGAACTTATCAAATATTCGCGAGGGTATTTGTGGCGTTCAAAATCAGAGACTTATCAAGGAGATTGGACAAATCCTTGTGGCGTTTCGAAAGTCGTGGTTCTTTATTCCGCATCGTCGAGTCATCGCGTCGTAAATATCGGGTCATGATTCATCCGTCCAACCACAACCTGAGTTTGGAACTTTTCGACGTTTCTTCCGCGCCTCGAATCTCATCAGTTCGGGTTGGGTAAAAAACCGACCCAACCCACGTCCACCTCTAGTGACCACCTAAGTGCTAGAATGTAATTCTCTGGGGGTGTAAGGGCTTTAGCTCATAGTTTTAGTCACAAATATGGGTAAGTGGCATTTAATTGACACAAGTAAGTGTGTCAAAGTATTCGATTGCATCAACATGTAAGCCTCGATTATTACAGAGTGGACACAACCTCGACATAAAGGATTAGAGCCAACTTTTTTTATTCTTCTCGGTCGAATTGATTTAGAGGCATTTTTCCAATATTCCTCGTGTACCTTCAACTGCATTAAAGCAGCAATGTGTTTTCTTGGCCTTTTAATTTGTTCATGTGATCCATCTTTTTCTTCTTTCATAGAGAATAATTCGCAGAGAGATGAACAATGTACTTGAACCAATGTTGAATACCGTCTATGTCAATCTTCTTTATCATTGTACAACTTTGAAATTGACCTTCTTGCTGGTCCCAATTACCATTAAAATATGAAATAAACTCGCAACAACGTAAACAAGAAAAAGAACACAAAATTTTTCGGCCTAAGTCCCAATGCTTCGGTATAAACACTTACATCCCCCGTTGAGCATCCACAAAGGATATTTCTCGAATCCACTAAATCTGCCCCCATAATCAGAGGCTCAAAGTTACAAAGTCAAATGAATATAAACGGTTCACAAATCAGCCCTAAATCACTAGTTTCCATAGAAACTACACAAAACAGAGCAACCACTATTGATTAGTGATACTCAGAATGTTTCACAAAGAAACCAACAACATTTCTCAAAATCTGAACAAAATCAGAAAGGAAGAAGAAAGATGTGAGGCGAATCGCCAGAGAGAGAGAGAGAGAGAGACTTTAGAATGACCCCAAGGTCGCAAACCATCCGAATAAGTCCCAAACCAATCTTCAAGCAATCCAACGATACAGGACTAATGAGATCAACGGTCTAGAGAGAATCAAATAGAAACGCATTTAACCGAACACGCTTTTCGGTTTCCACATGATCTTCTTAGCGGGCTGGATGTTGGGCCGGGCAAGGCCCAGTTTATGTTGGGTATTTTATTTTTTTTTTGCATGATATGTTGGGCAATGTTACTTCCAATTTCAACACCAAATATTAAGGCCCAGCTCTAACAATCTCCACCTTGCTGTAATTGGAAGTATTGGATTCGAACACCATTGTTTCATTTGCTCAGAACATCTGCAAAATAAAACACAAAATTAGAACAATTCGAGATTAATTAATCTCGAAGCGTCCTGAAATTTCGAAAGAGGAATAACTTTTGTACCTGCATCAGCTGGATTAACTTTGATAGAAATCTTAACAAGTTTAATATCACCATTATCTACTACATTTCTAACAAAATGAAACTTAACATCTATATGTTTAGTTCTATCATGAAAGATGGGATTTTTGCTTTAAAATATGGCACTTTGATTATCAGTACAAAGCTCCACCTGGTTTTCTATAAAACCTAACTCAGTTAAAATACCTTTTAGCCAGAGTCTCTCTTTCACTGCCTCAGTAGCAGCAATGTATTCTGCTTCAGTGGAAGATAATGCAACAAGTTTCTGAAGTTGAGACTTCCACCTAATGCAAGTAGAATTCATCACATAAAAATATGCATTTGTAGACTTTCTATTATCACAGTTCCCAGCACAATCTGAGCCTACAAAACCCTCTAAGGACACACCAATTTTATCAAATTTAAACGTTAGACCTAAGTGTTTAGTACCCTTCAGATACTTGAGCAGGTTTTTCATGACTTCCCAATGTAGTTTTCTTGGGTTATTCATAAATCTACTAAGTACATTCACAGCATAGGCTATATCAGGTCTAGTAAAGACCATGATATACATCACAGAACCCACATCATTATAGTAAGGCACATTTTGCATTCTTTTCAACACATAATCATTTTTAGGTGATTGTTCAACAGATAATTTCATATAACCAGTCAAAGCAAGACTAACATGTTTAGCATCATGCAAAGAGAACTTCTTAACTACTTTACTAATATAGGATTCTTGAGTTAAAAAAAGTTTTCCACTATATCTATCTCTTTTAATTTCCATTCCTACAATTTTCTGACAGGACCCAAATCTTTCATTTCAAACTCGGACTTTAGTTTCAATTTGATATTATTCAAAGTGACAGAGTTATGTTCAGCTAAAAGCACGTCATCAACATATAGAAGTAAAAAGAAAATTTCAGAGTTGTCGATTTTAAAATAAAAACAGCAATCATATTCAGATTTCTTAAAGCCTAAATGATCCTTGTATGAAAGAATCAAATCTTTTATACAATTGCCTAGGTGCCTGTTTTAATCGATATAAAAATTTATTTAGCAGACATACATATTACAAAGCCTTCAGGTTGTGTCATATATATAGTTTCATCCAGAAAACCATAAAGAAAGGCAATTTTAACATCAAATTGTTCTAAATCTAAATCAAATTAAGCAACAAGAGCAA
The DNA here is from genome assembly GCA_963555705.1 of Ligustrum vulgare. Classification (NCBI taxonomy): domain Eukaryota; kingdom Viridiplantae; phylum Streptophyta; class Magnoliopsida; order Lamiales; family Oleaceae; genus Ligustrum; species Ligustrum vulgare. Next base: position 58,812,746 of record OY743177.1, on the reverse strand, counting down.
GTAAAATTCTAATAGAAGTGTATTTCACAACAGGGGAAAAATCTCATAATAATCTATGTCTTCCCTTTGTGTGAAGCTTTTAGCCACTAACCTAACTTTGTATCTTCTATTTTCAGATTTCCCATCACCCTCTTTTATTTTGTAAATCCATTTGCACCCTATTAGTTTACAGTCTGCAGGCTTCTTAATAAGTGTCCAAGTATGATTCTTATTCAAAGAACTCATTTCATCCTGCATAGCTGTAAGCCATCTTGCAGAATCTGTACAGGTAGTGGCTTCGTTATAGGTTTCATGTTCTAAGTCAAAAGGATCATTTTCAAACTGTGCAGATGCAAAATATGCCCGTTGATATCTTAAAGGGAGTCTAATTTGTCTCATTTCTCTATCTCTAGCAAATTGGTAGTTCTGCAGGTCATAAGCTAGGTTCTAATCATCATATTTTTGTAATGATATCATTCTTTGTTTTAGGGGAAGGTTCAGGTTGAGATGTCTCCACCTCAATCTGAACAGGTTCTCACTTTCAATTTCATCAAATTTTATTTCAATGGCAACAAAATCATTTTTATCAAGTTTCTCTATAGTTTTATCACTAAGGAAAGGGAAAGATTCTTCATTAAAAATGACAGGTCTACTTATTATGACTCTATAACCTCCTATGCCTTTTACACAAATTTTGTACCGCTTAATACCTTCACCATACCCAAGAAAGACATATTTAATAGACCTAGGATCAAGTTTAGATTCAGTCTGATGTGCAAATGCAGCACAACCAAAAGGTCACTGGAAGGACACTTATTAATCAGGTGGCAAGCTGTCTTGACAGCTTCTCCCCAGAAAATTTTGGGCAATCCAAATGTAATCAACATACATCTAGTTCTTTCAAGGACAATTCTGTTCATTCTCTCAGTAGTGCCATTCTGCTAAGGGGTATAAGTCACAGTTTGTGCCTCATAATGCCTTGACTGCAACAATACTAATCAAACTCAGTATTACAAAATTCAAGCCCATTATCTGTCCTTAGAGTTTTTATTTTCTTACCAGTTTGATTCTCAGTTAATGTCTTCCAGTCTTTAAAAGTTTGGAAAGTGTCTGATTTAGATTTTAGCAAAAGGATCCAAGACTTTCTAGAAAAATCATCTATGATTAGAAGACAGTATTTTCTACTGATGGTCTGATGAGAGGAATGGAAGTGATTGACACAGGAGCTCCTCTATGTGTTTTGGTCGGTGGAGCGACTATGGGATGAATTTTCAACGTGCTTGGAGAGTCTGTTGATAATTTAGGTCCTGTAGGTAATCGTACAACATCTCCTCCCCTGAAGCTGTTAAGATAGGTGCAGGTCCCCATAAGTCACTTCGAATATATTCCAATATATGTTTGGACTTATGAGTACATATACCAAAGGGAAGTCTGTTTTGTTTTCCCAAAATGTACTGTTCACAGAAAGTTAGGTTTTGAACAGTGTCCTTTTGAAAAGCACCATCTTTAGATAAGAGTTTAAGTCCCTTTTCACCAAGGTGACCTAACCTCTTATGCCACAAATCTGATCTATCATTTTCAGATACCAGATTGGAGGCCTTGGATGGTGTAACAGATTCAGCATATATAATATATATTTCATTTGTCTTAGGGGTATTAACAATTACATTTTGATTTCTTTTAATATTAGTGTGCCCCTTAGAAATTTCAATGTCATAGTGTTCATCAACAAGAACACTTAAGGAAATTAAGTTTCTTCTCAAGTTTGGAACAGATCTTGTGTGTTTTAAAATTAATCTCTTGTCATCATTCATTTTTAAAACAACATTGCCAATACCCTTAACCTGAAAGCAATCATTATTTCCTAACATCACATATCCTTCATTTATCTTAGAAAAGTTAGAGAACCATTCAATATTGGGACTCATATGATAGCCAGAATCAAGAAACCAGTCTTGACTTTGAGCTGCTGTAGATGACACATAAATCACTCCCAGATTTGATCCTACTTCTTTATAGGGTAAATAGCACAAATAGTCCCCAACCTTTGGGTTTCTTGCGAAAATGGTTCCCAACGTTTAGATTTTGGCATTTATACCCTCAGAATCACCAAACGTTACGAAAATGGTCCCTACCATTAGATTCAGTTAGTTTCCACCGTTAAAATGTGTAAATAGCACAAATGGTCCCTAACTTTTGAGTTTTTTGCGATAATAGTCCATAATATATTAAAGTCATGTTTGGCATATTTAGTTTGTAACTTTCAAACGTTTGGCGTATTTAGTCCCTAACATATTAAGTCCCTATACGTTTGGCGTATTTAATCTCTAACATATAAAGCCATTATTTCAAACCAATTATTTCAAATAATGTGGTTTGAAATTATAATTTTTTGAAGAATTTGCAGTTGACAAGTAAAAAAAAATAATTGAATTTATTTGTAGATTATTTTATTGATAGAATGTATAGTTGAAAACGAGTTTTCAAAAAATTAAATTTATTCTGGATTTCTAAAGTGTACAATAAAATATTTAACAAAAATTCACTACATTAACATTTTACCAATAGGTTGAACTCTGAATTTTTGTTAAATATTTTATTATACACTTTAGAAATTCAGAATAAACTTTGTTTATTTAAAACTCGTTTTCAACCATACATTCTATCAATAAAATAATCTACAAAAAAGTTCAATTTTTTTTTACTTTTTAATCGCAAATTCTTCAAAAAAAAAATTACAATTAAAAACCACATTATTTGAAATAATTGGTCTGAAATAGGGGCTTAATATGTTAGGGACTAAATACGCCAAACGTTTGGAGGTTACAAACTAAATATGTCAAACACGACTTTAATATGTTAGAGACTATTATCGCAAGAAACCTAAAGGTTAGAGATCATTTGTGCTATTTACACGTTTTTAATGGTGGAAACTAACGGAATCTAACGGTAAAAATCATTTTCGCAATGTTTAGTGATTCTGAGGGTATAAATGCCAAGATCTAAACGTTGGGGACCATTTCTGCAAGGAACCCAAAGGTTGGGGACCATATGTGTTGTTTACCCTTCTTTATAAGCAGTAGCAGTGTTATTTCCATTTCTAGAATATTTTCCATTCTTTTGGTTTTTAATTTGCTTGAAACAATCCTTAATAAAATGTCCCAATTTTCCAATATAGAAACATTTTTTTTTTCAGATTAGCTCTATCAAACCCCTTGTCATAAGTAATGTTTTCAGACCTGACCCAGTCATCGACCCGGACGAGAGACTGGATCAAATGTCAGAGGGTCAACCCAGAGTCGACTTGGGCATTAATTAATATTAAAAAAATATTAAAAATTCAAAAAATAAAAAAATATATAAAACCCAAGTCCGGGTTGGCCAGATTTCCCAAGTTTGACCGGACAGGGTTTTAAATGTGACCTGGCCCGATTTTTTGCCTGGGTCGTGGGTTTCCAGGTCGACCCTGCCGAGCTGGGCCCAGTTTGACAACATTGGTCATAAGCCCTGTTAAAGGTATTATTATTATTATTATTATTATTATTATTATTATTATTATTATTATTATTATTATTATTATTATTATTATTGCTCCATTTATTTCTGAACATTTGTCTGTTATGATTTTGATTGTTATTAGATCTCTGATTGTAATTAAGATTGTTCTTAACAGATTTCTCAGAAGTGACGACAAGTTCTCAACATGGAGAACCTCTTTATGTTCAAATTTTAATTCAAGTTCTCTGTTCAATAAAGATTCTTGAATAATTTCAATGATCAGATCTTCTCTGCCATATTCAAGAGCATTTTTTATATCCTTATGTTTCTCACCTTGGGCATTAAGGAGACATAACTTTTTGATCAGATGAGGCCTTCTCACCACAACTGATGAGTCTCTATGTTATGATATTAAATTTATCCATGTTAAAATCTATGTTAGAACTAGAATCAAATTTAAAATTAAAAAAAAAAAAAAATTGTCTCCAAAGAAAACATTTATTAGACATAGTCTTTGTGAGGTAGTATGTTTCAAGATTTTTCCAAAGTTCCATGGAATTATCAGAATAATCACCTACCTTTCTGATTATAGAATCAGAAAGATGTAGGAATAATGTACTCCAGGCGAACTATATATTCGATAGACTAAAGTGACTTATTGGCTAAGACGAAGCGTACGGAGAATTTAAAGAAATTGAAGTCATTCCCACTCAACTTTGCACTCGTCGGATTTGAGGTAGACTCGCACTTATTAATTGATTTAAATTATGATTTCATATGAATGTCATGTGACTTGTGAAAGTCAATTTTCAAGAAAATTAAGTATGTTTTATGAAAGGTAAATATACCTTATGTTTTTATGAAAAGTAAGTATACCCTATGTTTTTACGATAATGTTTTATATGTTTTGGATCATTGCTATGCACATAAGAATTCTTACCACCTAAGTTCGGTAAAATTCTTGTGTCTCCATAAGTTTATGAGGATTTACCACCTAAGTTCGGTAAAATTCCTGTCTTTCCATATGTTTATGAGGATTTACCACCTAAGTTCGGTAAAATTCCTGTCGCGTATGTTTATGAGGATTTCGATCCTATCTTATGTTATGATAGAAATGATCCCTATGAATTTCATGAATTATGTTTTGGTATACTTACTGTTATTATGATTTTACTACATAAGAATTCTTGCCACCTAAGTTCGGTAAAATTCTTATATTTATGAGGATTTCGATCTTATCCTATGTTATTATGATCTTACTGTTATTATGATTTTACTACATAAGAATTCTTGCCACCTAAGTTCGGTAAAATTCTTATATTTATGAGGATTTCGATCTTATCCTATGTTATTATGATCTTACTGTTATTATGGTTTTACTGCATAAGAATTCTTGCCACCTAAGTTCGGTAAAGTTCTTGTGTCTATTATGTTTATGAGGATTTCAATCCTATCTTATGTTATGCTTTCAAAAGAAATTATGCTTGGCATAATTAAAATGTTTTTATAAGTATATGATTTTCAAAGAGCTGTTTTCAAAGAGCTATTTTCAAAGAGCCTATGATTTGTAAAATATGTCCCGTGCTGTAATGCACAATATGAGTTTTATCAAGAGCAGTTTTATAAAGAAGCTCTATCAATGCCCGTTTTATAAAGAGCCGGGATTTGTGTGTTTAATCATCTTATAAATTAAATTAATTTGCGATGAGTCTACTGAGTATTTCCCCCATGAAATACTCACCCTACTTTTTAACAGTTTTGCAGATTTCGGAGACGGTGGCGAGCGATGAATGATGGTGGCAATAATCGTTAAACGGTTGAAAGTTTGACGTTAATGATTTCCGTATTTTTCCAAACAATCGAATAATTTAGAGAAGTTCATTTATTTGAGAAATTTTGACATTGTCAATTTCTTTACAAAATTAATGGTTCGATTTACAATTTCAAATGGTTTCTTAAATGTTTTCAATTTTATCGGCCATTACAGTTTATTTAATGTTGCCAAAAATGAATTTCAATTATTTCTTCCGCAAAAATATTATTCGAAAAATTTAGACAGAAAATGACGTAGTGAATCGGGTATACGGAACTCGGGGCGCTACACAAAGAAATAGCAAATATAAGAAATCCAAAACGAATATCAGGTAGCTTTAGAATTTAACAAGTAAAATCCTCAGACCGAAGTCCTAATTCCCTCAGATTCTAAGGTTTTCAGGAAACCCTAGACAAAGGTAAATTTAGGGAGAGGTTTTTAGATATCTAATTCTAAAAGAGTATAGAGAGGGTCAAGAAAATGTTACCCAAAATGCATTTTACGAACTAGTGGTTTGAAAATAAACCGAAAGTAACCAGAAAATCTCACCAATTCAGATCTATCACCACCGGATATGGATTAGAATATACCTCTTATGCAAAGATTACAGTAAACCTTAAGATCTATCAAAGAAACTCTAAAATATTAGATCCAAAAATACTTATAAAAAAATTTAAAATAAATTTTATCGTTAGATCTAGTCAGATCTATTACTTTTATCAAAGAATCTTTTATGAAAAATAAGATCTATAAGTTTTATCAAATATTATCAGTTTTAAAAACCAGATCTAAGATTTTGAAACAATTTGAGAAGTTTTAGTGGCTCTGATACCACTGTTGGTCTCAATTACCACTAAAATATGAAATAAACTCACAAGAATGTAAACAAGAAAAAGAACACAAGATTTTTCGGCCTAAGCCCCGAAGGTTCGATGTAAACACCTAAGTCCCCCATTGAGCATCTACAAAGGATATTGATCGAATCCATTAAATCCGCCCCGCAGAATAAAGTCAGATGAACACCAATAATTCACAAATCAGCCCTAAATCACTAGTTTCCATAGAAACTATACAAAACAGAGCAACGACTATTGAGTAGTGATCCTCCAAACGTTTCATAAAAGAAACCAACAATAGCTCTCAAAATTTGAACAAAATCAGAAAGGAAGAAGAAAGATGTGAGGTGGATCGCCAGAGAGAGAGAGACTTTAGAATGACCCAAAGGTCACAAACCATCCGGATAAGTCCAAAATCAATCTTCAGGAAATCCAACGGTACAGGACTGATCAGATCAACGGTCCAGAGAGAACCAAATAGAAACGCGTTTAGCCAAACACGCTTTTCAGCTTCCAGATGATTCTTCTTAGCGGGCTGGAGGTTGGGCCGGGTAAGGCCCAGTTTATGTTGGGCAATGTTACTTCCAATTTCAACACCAAATATTGAGGCCCATCTCTAACAATTCTTAATTTCGTATTGTTGATGTGCAGGGGTGAATCTAGAAGTTTCTCAACTAGGGGTTAAAATTTTGTAGATGGGGGAGTAATATCAAGTGAGGGGGTTTGGAAGAGGGCGTAGCCCCACTCCCTGGGGTAACTTGAATTTTTTTTTTGGGTCCAAAGATCGTACATTTGATGATAATGTTTGAGGTTTCGTATTAAGTTTTTCTAATTGAATGGTCTTCAATAGTTATTGATTAGTTGTTTGTATAGTGACACGACTAATTAATTCATCACTTATATAGAGTAAGTCTCCTAATTAAAAGATATCTCCAAATAAATAATTATCAAAAAAGTTTATACAAAGATTGTTGAAATGATCAAATTTTTTGATGGGTGATTATATCGCCACCGTAAAAAAAATAATAATAAAATAAAAAATAAAATAAAATTCTACACCACTATTTTTAATAATTTCCTTATTTACAAAAATAGAAATTAAATAAAATTACATATATAACCCTTCTAATCTTCTCTTACTAATTTGGAGTTGGTACTTGGCATTTATAGTGCCACTATTTTTAATAATTTCCTTATTTACAAAAATAGACATTAAATAAAATTACATATATAAACCTTCTAATCTTCTCTTACTAATTTGGAGTTGGTACTTGGCATTTATAGTGTACAATTGTTTTTCTTCTTTTTAGGCTGAAAGGGGGGAATATTTGTACATTTATTGTAGTCTATTTAACAAAATTATATTTTTGTTGTGTATTTATAATTTGGTATGGAAAATAATTAGTGTGGTGGCAATATAATTATCCTTTTTGGTCTTATGATTACGAAGAAAAATAAAAAATTCAATATCCACAAAAGGTTGATTTTAAATGAAAGAGGCCTGACTTTTTAATCCATTAGAGCAATAATCGTGTTAGGAAAAAAACTCAAGTGGAAAGGTTATGGGAAAAACTCAATGTGAAATAATGTTCAAGGGGAAGAAGTTGGGGAAAATTAGGTTTGTAGATTATTAAAATAAAAAAGAGATAAAAAGTATAGCAAAAATAATTAAAAAATATATAATAATTAAAATGAAAAAACAAAATGTACAACATTTGGCCCCAATTTAACATTATTCCACCCCCCCCCCCCCCCCAAATATATTCTGGATCTGATTTATTCCCATAACAGTTACCCCTATTTTTCGTGATACAATGATTTTACACGTACAAGAGAGCTGGATACATGAAAAATAAGTACTTTCCCTAAATATTAAACTTCATTTTCATGAATATTTGATGAGTGTTATATTAACGTTTATTTTATGCACTTATATCCTTGAATATGCCATAATGTGATTTTATCTAAGTATTATTAATGCATTTTATGTTTTATATTGTATAGGATCATAAAAGAAGAAAAAAGAAGAAAAAAGGACCAAAATGCACTCAAAACTGAAGTTTGAGGACTTAGGTGCAAATAAAGTCACGGCCGTAAGGTAACACGTGTTACGGCCGTAAGAGTGTTAATCATGTTAAGAAATATGCAGAGACACAATTACGGCCGTGAATGGGTATGTCACGGCCGTAGCCTTCTAAAGAAAAAAAAAATTGCAGAAACACAGTTACGGCCGTAAGAGAGAAGTCACGGCCGTAACTTCAAATTTTGAGAAATATGCAGAAACTCATTCACGGCCGTAAAATAAATGTCATGGCCGTAACTATTCCAGTCAAAAATTTCCATATTTTAATTCTTTCCATAATTTTGGGATTTCTTGAGCTCAAAGTTAGGGCACGAAATTGAGGCTATAAAAAGGGAATTTCATGACAAGAAAAGCATGAAAAAAATATTGAAAAGAGGAGCGGCTCACTTGAAGAATTGGAGAAGAATTAAGCAACTCGAGAAGGTGATTCAAGAGAGAAAAATTCCGGAATTCTTCATGACTATGTGCGGCTAAGCTTCCATACCTAGCTCGAAGGGGCAGTTGTATTTCATATCAATTTGTTTATTGCTTTTCCAAACTAGTAACGTAGTTCTAAATTCTTTACTTTGATTTGTTAGATTCTTATGCATTTTTAATTCAATCAATGCAATTCTTTATTTGATTAAGGCCTTATCATTTAATTTATTGTATTGAGATTTACTATTTTGAATGATTGAATCCGTAATCGTCTTGTTATTCAAATCATAGTAGCAAGTGGAAATTTAATATTTTCATAGAGAATTCCAACTTAGGTTAATTGTCACAAGCTTGTGTGATTGATAACCTAATTCACCCTAATTCTTCTCAACCATTATATAGTTGTTGTCTTAAATCTAAAGAGCTTGTTTTAGGTTATTCAATGGCTAATGTTTGATTAGAGAGCTTATTCTAATTAAACGCAACTAAGGGAGAATAGGAATAGTTAGAGCTTATTAACTATTTACGGGTGATAAATCAAAGAAGAAATTGAACTCGCGTTACTTGGAAAGTGATAACATTGTGATAGAATACAACTGAACCTGAGAACTAGGACTCATCAACATTTGATATTTATTCCCATCATTTTAATTTCTTTATTTTATTAGTTAAATCATTTACAAACAACTCAAAACAAAACCCCTTTTACGATTCTAATTGACATGACACTAAGTTAGTTCTCGTTCCTTGTGGGATCGACCCTTGCTTCCACTGCTATATTCTTAGTAATAGTGAACAAGGAATTTATTTATTATTTTGGTGCATCACGACACGCATCAATATTATATCCCTTAATTAGGATTCAGTCTCCCCATTTGAATGTGTTGTGAGCTTTATAAGAGCTCGTGTGGGAGCTGAAATATGGAACAAAATAGGATCAGGTCCTTTTGGTCTCTAAGAGCTCGTAGGAGAGTCGAGATATGGGCTCAAATGAGCCAAATTCAATTGATTACTGAGAGCTCTCAAAGAAGCCGAAATCTAGGCTGAAATAGGTTCAGGTCGCACCGATCGCTGAGAAGTCGCATGGGAGTTGATAATTTAACCGAAATAGACTCAAGTCGTACCGATCACTAAGAGCTCAGAGGAGAGCTGAGATTTGGTACGAAATAGGTCAATACGCATTGTTCGACGAGAGCTCGTAGGAGAATTGAGAATTGGAGCTAAATAGGCTCGAGTCGCATCGGTCGCTGAGAGCTTAGTAGGGGAGTTGAGATTTGGGCAGAAATAGGTTCATGTCACCTCGTTCGGTGAGAGGTCATAGGGAAGATGAGATTTGGGCCAAAATTGAGACCTTGCAAGAAAGCTAAAATTTGGGTCGAAATTGGTCTAGATGGCACAGGAGAGCTCGTAAGGGAGCTAAGATTTAGGCCAAAATAGGCTCAGATTTTACCAGTAGCTGAGAGCTTGCAGGAGAGATAAGACTTTGGCTAAAATAGGTTCAAGTCACACCAGTCGTTGAGAGCTTGCATGGGAGCGGAGATTTGGGCCGAAATATGCTCATGTCGCATCGATCACTGAGGACTCATAGGGTAGTTGAGTTTTGGGACAAAATACACTCAAATCGCCCATGAAGAACTAATACTTATAGTGCATGGTTATCTACTTTAGAGAATCGATGGCCATAGTGACCCGGTTATCTACCTTGGCCGATCCCAAAGAATTGATGGTCGTAGTGACCAGATTGTGTACCATGGTTGACCATAGAGAACCGATGACTGTAGTGAGCCAGTTATCTACCTTGGTCGGTCACAGAGAACTGATTTTCATAGTGACCAGTTTTGTTGACCATGGAGAACTGATGGTCGTAGTGACCATGTTATGTACTATGGTCAGTTGTGGAGAATTGATGGCCACAATGACCCAGTTATCTACCGTAGTCAGCTTTGAAAAGCTAATGGCCAGAACGATTAGGTTATGTACCATGATCGACCATGAGAACTTGTTTCTATAGTTACTAGGTTATATACCGTGGTTGGTTGTGAAAAACTAATGGCCATAGTGATCCTATTATCTACCGTGGTTGGTCGCGGAGAACTGATAGCCACAGTGATCAAATTATGTATTATGGTCAGCCATAGAAAAATAATGGCCACAGTAACCCGATTATCTATCATGTTCGACCACAAAGAATTGATGGCCGCAATGATCAACGTATCTATCGTGGTCAGCCGTGACTGATGGTTGAGTGACTAGGTTATGTACCATTGTCAGTCATCGATGGACGTAGTGACCTGATTACCTATTGTGGTTGACCATGGAGAACTAATGGGCGTAGTGACCCAATTATCTATCGTGGTCGGCAGTCCAGAGTTGATAACTGCTTGCAATATCTTAGATAATATAACATTGTAATAACAAAATAAGTAGCATAGAATTATTATCGACAAATAGAAATAAAATGAGAATACTTTCTTTATTATGGACGTTCCAAATCTTTTTGATATCCTTTTTCATCAAGTCTTATAATTCATAAGTGCTGAACTTGATTATTCTTACAATCTTGAAAGGTTATTAACGCTTTGCATCTAGTTTTCCTTCAACGTGCCCTATAGTATTAGCACTAATTCTCCTTTCGGTATTATCTAGTATTGTTATTGATTGAGGAACTCCTTGTTCAAGTCCGATGTTGATGTAGGACAAAATTGAGGCAAAATTAGACTGAAAAGGAACGTAGCAGAAATTTACAGATTTGACGTCTGACCTCTGTTTCGGGCCAATAATATGTCTATTTTGGGTAGCTCGACGAGACGAATTATACTCACTGATTTGCTATGACATACGATGGATTTTGGGCATTCGAGATCATTCAGACAGCGAAAAAGGTGTTTTAATATTTTAGTGCTATTTCAGTCATTTAGTTTATCTTGAATTCTTTTTATTTTATTTGATCTAGAATAGGTTTTATGTTTTCTAATTAATTTAGAATATGTTTCTTTGTTTTATTTAGTTAATCTAGAATAGATTTTATACTTTTCCTATTTGATTTAGAATAGGTTTCTTTGTTTTATGGCCCTATAAATAAAGTGTTAATTCATTGTTTTGATTCATTCATTGATTAATAAAAGTTCTTGAGAGTTTTCTCATTCTGCTTGGTGGATTTCAAGTTTTATATTTCTTTTAAAGATTTAGCTTGAATTCCTTACTTCCGTCCTGCGTCAAGTGGTATCAGAGCCAGTATCTCCGTCTCGCTATCCTTGATTTCTTTGTGTTTCGAGTTCCAAATTCAATGGCTGACTTACCGATTACAAGGGCACATTTTGAGGCACAAGTCCAACGAATTGATGTCCAACTTAGAGAGCTTCGTGAGTTAATAGTACAGGTTGTTGGGAACAATGTAGTGAATAACAAAGGTGGTATCAAAGACAATAATGGAGAGAACGTACAACAGGCTAACCAAGTTAATAGGCTTGAAGTTGTCAAACCCGCCAGAGTAGTTGAAGATTCAGATTCAAATGACGATGTCCCACCTCCACAAAACAACAACAATCGTGATGATTCCCGCATGAAGGAAGATATTCCATACTTTTCTGGTAACCTAAGAGTTGAAGAATTTTTTCGATAGGCTGAGAGAAGTAGAACGGTTTGCTGATATGATGGAGGTTTCCGATGAAAAATTAGTGAAGATTGTGGTATTTCGCTTGAATGGTTCTGCAGCAGTATGGTGAGATCAAATGCAGGCCACCCGTCATAAACAAGGAAAGAATAAAATTTGTAGCTAGAGAAGAATGAAGCAGTTATTACAGGGACGGTTCTTGCCTTCGGATTATGAACAAATTCTCTATCGTATGTACCTGAATTGAGTGCAAGACAATCGTTATGTGCATGATTATGTCTTGAATTCCAACGATTGGCTGATCGTAATGATCTCCAAGAAACTGAAAATCTGAAGATTTCCAAATTTACCAGTAGGTTGAAGACAACCATACAAGAAAAGATTGGATTACAGACTATGTGGACACTACAGGATGCCATTAATATGGCCTTACAAGCTGAGGCAATGGAGAATGAGAAGAAAACAACCAATTTTCAGCGAGTCCCTCAAACTGATCAATCGTCATCTATAGCTCTTGAAAGAGAAAAGAATGCTCAACCATCTGTTGCAAATAATCAGGCAGCTCAAAATTCTGAAATAAATACCAGGAATCAGGGACAAAATCAACCTCAAAGGAGAATCCTTATGCCAAACCAACTTCAATGATTTGTTTATCGTTGCAACAAACCAGGGCATCGGTCCAATGTGTGTCCGGAACGTAAGCTGGTTAATCTGGTGGAGGTAGAGGATGAGGATGAAGAAGAAGACTATGAGGGTGTCGAATTTTCAGTGGAAGAAGGTATGGATAGGTTGACACTTGTCCTAAAGTGGGTTCTGTCAGCACCAAAAGAAGATAGCCAGCGAAACAAAATCTTTCATTCACTTTGTTCAATCAAACAGAAAGTATGTGAAGTTATTGTGAACAATGGCAGTTGCGAAAACTTTACCTCCAAAAAGTTAGTTAATTTGTTAAAACTACATAGTGAAAAAATCCAAATCCGTATACACTTGGTTGGGTGAACAAAGGACCTTCTGTTCGCGTGGAAGAGACATGCAGAGTTCCTTTATCCATTGGGAAACATTACAAGGATGACGTGGTATGTGATGTAATCGACATGGATGCTTGTCATATACTTTTGGGGCGTCTTTGGCAGTATGATGTAGATTCGACTTTCAAAGGGCGTGATTATGTGGTATTGTTCACGTGGAACAAGCATAAGATCACCATGGCACCACTGAAGTAAAGTCAGAGAACTAAAAATTCATGACCCAAAAGTTTTCTAACACTTACAGGTAGCAAAATGGAAGCTGAACAGATAGTGAAAGAATCTGGATGTGCATATCCTACATTTGTTTGTCAAAGGCCTGTTGACTGCAGTGGTTGAAGAGAAAGAAATTCCAGTTGAAGTACAAAGTATGTTGAGTAATTTTTGCACTTTGATTTCTGATGAGTTACCATTTGAACTGCCTCCTATGAGAGACATTCAGCATTAGATTGACCTCGTGCCTAGGGCAAGTATGCCGAATTTACCTCATTATCGTATGAATCCAAAGGAGAAATTTAAATTCAAATGAGCAAGACGTCGCCAGTGGCTAATAGTTTGGAAATTTTCGAGTTCAAATTATAACTCGGGGTCGAGTTATTTGGAGGGGGAAGGGTCTGATATAGGTCAGAATCAAGGCAAAATTAGACTGAAAAGGCGTAGCAAATATTTACAGATTTGCAGTCCGACCTCCGTTTCGGGCTCATAATATGTCTATTTTGGGTAGCTCAACGAAACGAATTGGACTCGCTGCTTTTCTATGACATACGATGGATTTTGGGCATTTTGAGGTCATTCAGACAGTGAAAATAGTGTTTTAATATTTTAGTGCTATTTCAGTCATTTAGTTTATCTTGAATTCTTTTTATTTTATTTGATCTAGAATAGGTTTAATGTTTTTTAGTTAATTTAGAATATGTTTCTTTGTTTTATTTAGTTAATCTAGAATAAGTTTGTGATCATGCTATTTGAATCCACGGGATGCCAACCTATGTCCACCCCCCTCATATGGGGTGTGGGGCCGCTAATTAATACATGAGGCCCCTCACACCCCATGTGAGGGAGGTGGCACATAGGGTGGTAAATGGGTGTTCAAATAGAATTATTCATAGGTTTTATAATTTTTCCCATTTGATTTAGAATATGTTTCTTTGTTTTATGGCCCTATAAATAGAGGGTTAATTCATTGTTTTGACTCATTCAGATTATTAATAAAATTCTTGAGATTTCTTCTCAATTCACTTGGTGGAATCCAAGTTGCTTGGTGGATTCCAAGTTTTATATTTCTTTTAAAGATTTCGCTTGAATTCCTTGTTTCTGTCCTGCGTCAGATGTTCTTAGCTTTCCGGAGTCCTCTCGAAGAAGTTCTTTGTTGTCCTTTCTTCTGGAGTGTTTCTCTATTTTTTTCTTTTGCTTTTTGCACTTCTGCGATGTTGATATATATTTTTGCCCTAGCGAGTAATTCCATGATGTTAGTAGGAAGAGTTTTCGTCATTGATATGAAGAAGCGTCCCTATCTTAATCTATTTATCAGGACCGTAACGGAAAGTTTTGAATCCAGGTTTGGCACCTCTAGGGCTTCTTTATTGAAGCGTTGAATGTAGTGTCGAGAGATTCGCCCTGCTACTGCTTGACTATCATAAGTTGTCCACTAGTTTTTTGGTACCTTTTACTGTTGGCCAAAATTTTGAGGAAACAACCAGAAAACTAAAGGCTGGAGATGGAATTAGGCGACAACTGGTAGAACAAGGTTTAGGCACTTCCTTTAAGGGTGGTTAAGAATACACAACATGTTATGGTGTCGCTGAAGCCATATAAAAACATTATGATGTCAAATCGCTCTAGGTGCTCCTGGGTTCAGATACCCTGTCATACTCCGACAAGGTCGATAATTTGAAATTTTGGAGCGGTTCATCCAGGATCTAATGCTCAAATGAATTAGCTTGTTTCTTTTGCTTCCTATGTCACATATATAAGAGTTCTCATGCGTATGTGCTTTCATTTGTCAACGGTTGTCCTCATGTTGGTCATTTGGCTCAATTTCCAGTTTCCATCGGGCGCTCTCAAATTTGTTTCAATTGGTGGTTGCGAGGACAGTTAGGTCGATCGTGGCCTCGCGATGACCTTGTGCATATCTTGCCACCAAGACTACTACTACAGTCATTTGGATCATCTCATTAATTATATGTAATTCAAGATATAAAGGTGCTTCTGGGAGATTTTCTCTAGCGAAATGTTGTGCATTTTTCCTGTGTCGCTTCTTGGTTTGGTTGTTCAAGGGTACACTGTCCAATGGACTTTCTTCCAGTGCTTGTCGAGTTACCATTTTCATCAGTGGACGCTAAATTGCTTATGCGATTTTTGGATGGTCTTTTCTAATCTCAAAAGGGCCCTCTCTTCTTTCCTTCTCTTTAGCCTTTTGTCCTTACTCTATCCTTCCATGGGGTAGTTTTGGTTCCTCCTCATTCAACCTTCATTGCCTCTTTTTATGTGTGGACCAGAATCTTGAGTAACTGATATCATCTTCCTTTTGAAGGTGTCGGTTAGCCTACTATATATGGGGGACTAGTCGATTTAGGGCCTCAATAAACTCTCTTTTCATGTTTGACTACTCAATTGGTGGATCTCATTTTGGATCGAGCATGTTGGAGCCGAATGAATGAATTATTTTGTTTTGGGCCTGGGGGGACCTAATGACGTGCTCAGTAATTATATTTCGGATCTGATTTTATTCCCTTTACACGTATGATTGCCACTTGTGAATCTTATCCCTTTGCATGGAACAATTTTGAGGGCGTTATCAATGCTATAGCTTTTGAAAAAGCCCTGAGGGTAATAGTTAGATACGTTACATACAATATATATTTGATATTAACTCCAGAAAT
The DNA here is from genome assembly GCA_963555705.1 of Ligustrum vulgare. NCBI lineage: Eukaryota > Viridiplantae > Streptophyta > Magnoliopsida > Lamiales > Oleaceae > Ligustrum > Ligustrum vulgare. Next base: position 58,796,600 of record OY743177.1, on the reverse strand, counting down.
TATACACGCATTGTGCTTTCAATAAAAAATAAATACGTCGAGTATATCAAAAATCTAATTTTTATATAAAATAGGTATTTGTTTAATACTGATGGGGTTTTTATGCGGTATATTTTTTTTATTTTTTAATTCATAAGATGTTTAATTTAATTTATTCTCTGCTATTAAAACATGGAAATGAAAATATAGTGATATTGAAAGATTAATCTTTAACATGTTGTAATTAATTAATAAACTAAAATCAACTTGTAAGTAATAGTTAATAATTAGATAAATGTCTCTGATTACCAACCTAAAATTATAAAAAGAATGTTTTGTTTTCTAAGTCTAAGTAAAGTGTGAGGTTAAATAGTGATTTCGAAAAATATTTGTTGTTAAAAACTGATTTGAAGAATTTGATATTTATAAAATTATTTAGTTTATAACAAGTAACCAAACACATTTTATATGGCGCCTTGGGAATCAAACGGTTAAGCTAAATTTAGTAACCAAACACTATTTATTTTTTTAGATTTTTCAAGTTTCTAAAATGTATAATACATTGCGATACATCGAGATCAAGATTCAAGAATCACATTTTTAGACTTGCAAATGCGAATAATAGACGTTTTTATAATATTACAATAAAAATTATTTACACGTTTTTCTTTTTTCTTTTCGATCACACATTTATTAATAAAATAATATTACACATAAATTCAAAGGAAATTTTTTACTTTTTAACCACACATTCTTTTAAAAATTACTATTCATTTCAAATAACTTTTTTTAAACAAAACATCAAACGGAGGCTATATATATAACATTTTTGGAAAGAGAAGTTTAATAAATAAATGACTAATAAAAACAAGCTTAAAAAAAAGAGAAAAAAAAAAAAGAAGGAAAACACAAATTATATATATATATAACATTTTTGGAAAGAGAAGTTTAATAAATAAATGACTAATAAAAACAAGCTTAAAAAAAAGAAGGAAAACACAAATTATTCCCCACGTGGGATGGGGATCGTAAAAGGGCTGTTGAGGGTTACATAAAGGTTGAAAATGGGTGGCTTATATTTGCAGAGTCACCCCTCAACCTTTAGTTGTATTATTTTAAGTATTTAAAAAAATTAATATTATTAAAATTGGTTGTTTCAATTTTAAATCGATTAAATCTGAATATACAAGTTTATTACGGGTTTTGACCGATTAGTATAAGATTTATTGCAAATTTTAACTGGTCTGGACCAGTTTATTGTCACTTTTGATCGATTTATTACTAATTTGGACTAGTTCGACTAGTCAATGCGCATGAACTTACGCGATGCGTTTCCAAGGCGCGTCGCACATTAGCACTCCTAGACGGTGCCTTTAATTTCCTACCTTTTAGAACATTGAGTTTTTATGACAAATATTATGATCTTCCCGTTCATACCATTTAGGAAAAACGATTTTATAGGGGAAATAAGTTTTTGGATAATAAGTGTTTGAAAAATAGGGGGAAAAAAGATACGGATCCTATATAATATGTTCTCAAAAATTGTTATAAAGCACTCTTCCAAAACAAAGCTCTAGCAATTGCAAAAATTTATTATAGTGTACTCTTTTGAGATTATCTTAGGAATCATTGTGCTTGAAAACCTTTTGAATGCATGAATAGAACTAATAGACGCACATTGAGTTTCAAGAACAATGATATTGTACAGTCTTAAAATTATGTGGTTCCCGAATTTTTCAAACATTAAACTCTCAAAAAAAGTAGCATCAAGTTTATAAATAAATAAATAAATAAAAATTAAAAAAAAAAAAAGCAATGCATATATTAGGGGTCAATCAGCCCTAGAAATCGGCCTGTAGCAATTTTTCGGTCCATATGTGAGCAAATAAGTTGTGACAATAATTGCAATTGTAACTCTTCTTTTTCCTCCGATTGGTTAAGTATGACACCTATTCCTTTTACAAACACAAACACACACACACATATCCCTTAAAAGTTTGATGTAGAAAAGATGGTAGAATGAATTGAAGGGCAATTGAATTGAAAATAACATAATAATAAATTGTACATTTGACGTTCGAGCTCAAATGAGGCCCATAATACCTTCCCAGATTCGAAATAACACAAATTGAACCAACAGCTTTATAGCAGTTGCCTAGAAAGAATGGATTTTAGCATCCAAGTTCGTTTGGATCCCCAAAAAAGCATTTTTTTCCCGAATCTTTTTTTTATAGTGTTTTTATTTTGCCCATATACATGGTACTTTCATTTTTCCAAGTATTTAAGACGACTATTATGTTATTTTGTTCAATCTTGACAATGGTAATATTCTTTGAACTTAGATGAATGCCCATAATACCTTCTCAAGAGCGAAATGACGAAACAAATTGAACCAAACAACACTTTTCTTTTCTAATTTTTATTTTAATAGTATTTTTATTTTTCCCATAGGGTTTCATTTTTCAAGTATTTAAGACGATTATTATCATGTTTTGGTTTGGAGTAATTTTGACATTTATAATATTCTTTGTGTTTATCTCTAAAACTTTTGGTGAATTCCGAATTTTGTGCTCTTAAGGTTTTTGCTTAAATTATTTATTTCATGATGCGTAAAAGCTCTTTTAGTCATTCAAACATATTCAAAAATAACTTCTAATTTTAAGAAGTCTTGCTAATATTCTCAAGAGGGCTACATATGACGTGTGTTCACTGATATTTCGCGATGTGAGATATCCCCGCAAGTGTACGGGTCGTGAGAAGTAATAAAGTGGACCTTAGAGTCCGGATTATCGTCCCACGAAGACTGCTATTAAGTACCAAAATGTGTTAGTTCTTATCCTTATTTGAACGGATGAATTTGGTTAAGATTGTAAACTAAAACTAAGGATTTAAACTAAAGAAATAAAATAAATTAATGTAGAATTTGTTTTGTTTTTAAAAATAATTGTAATGTAGTTGGGAATCCAGATTTTACCTAACCAATTATATTAACTCCAATTTCAATTTTATTTTCTAAATATGCATTCGATCGAATTCACTAATGTATATTGAAATTCCTCTCTCGAATTTAAATCAATTCTACCTAAATAAGTCAATCATGTAGCTTTATAGAGGGTCCGAATATTCCTTATCTAGATGCATAACTCACAAGAATTCACACACGACCACAATAATAACACGAGTATATCTCAATCTCTTATTCAATTACCGGATTTATTACCACGTTCTAAATTATTAACTCACCTCTCGGATTATGGAAATAACTCAATATATCATGAATTGGTAATCAAGCAATTCAAGCATTAAGACCAATAATAAATCAATACATGCAACAAAACATTAAAACAACGAAATTTGGAATTAAAATAATATGATTAGGCTACATCGTTCATACCAACATTAAATTTAATTACACATCATTAATAACTAACATAACAATAAAGATAAACGTTCATTGAAAATAATATAAAGAATGGAAATCTTGTACCAAGTTTTGAATCTTCATTATCTTCACTTCACGCCCCTTTGCGATGTTTGATTCCCCAAGAATTTGACGTTGATTTCTCAATTGTGACTCGTTTTATGGAGAGGCAAATGTCCAGATCTCGTACTTCATGTATTGTATATATATGTTAGGGAGAAACCTAGGGCAAAAGAGAAGAAAACCAGATAAAAATCGTAGAAAAAACCCATGTCGTGGCCAAGCGGACAACCACGAGATCGCATGGTTCAAACCCTAGCGATCGCGTGGAATACATTAAAACTATCGGGTGAAGATTTTGCACTTTCGTATGACCGCGCTCCAAGATACTTCGCGATCGCGTGGTTTTGTCGGTCTGTGCAATTATCAACTTTCCCTTCTATATAAGTTGGTCCCTGCCTTTGAATCGAACCTTCAGTCCTCAACTTTCAATTGTTGCGATTTAGTCTCCAAACTTTATATTCTTCTTGATTTGCCCGTTTAAGCTCTCAATTCCTTCAATTAGGTCATCCAACTTCAGATTTAGTTACTTTGGCACCATGTATGCTTCCCGGTTAGCGTCACAAATTTAGCAATTGCTTATTTTTGCTCCAACTAGCAACCAAATGTGCATTTTCCCATTGTTTGCTTCATTCTTCTCCTTTTGGGGATATTTTCTGAAAAGTAAACAAATACACACAAATTAAATAGTAAATATTCTAAAACGACAATAAATTATTCTAATTCAGACATACAAATAAGTGTATATAAAAACACTTATCAACGTGCATGCATGCGTTTGTCATATTCTCCACATGATATCACAAATCTTATTTTTATTGAATCATAATGCATATAATCATGATATTGATACTAGCCTCATAATATCTTAAAAAGTAACTTACAATATTTCTATGGAATAGCATTAACGTGCGTGTTATCAATATCATTACTTAAAATTCTATCCCCATTAAGTAGATACGAACTAATCTTGCTATGAAGAAGGAAAGGTCCCTTTTGGATAACCCCAACTTCCTCCTCCAACTCATAATCAACATATGCATATGCCTCTTCGAAAGCTACATTAGAAAGTTATGTACATAAATGGACCACTATGTGTATGTGTGTAACTTAACTATCCTTTATATTGAAGATTCTTATTCATTACAATTAATTAGTTGAATATGATATGGAGTTAGTCTCGTCACATCTCATCTAGAAATAAGCTTGGCGTATGAATGTGATTCGCTGCTCAAGGAAGCCAAACAACTTTTTAATAAAGTTAATTTCGATCCATTGAACACCCATTTATGAAAATTCCATGTGAATATGTGATTGTAATAAATTGTTGACTTTTATTTTCATGAAAATTTGATTTTTAATTTTTTTTTTTAAAAAGGGGGGAGGGGGGGGGGGGGGGGCAAGTCTTTGTCTGATGGAGATTACAATAAGATTTTCAATAGGATATTTTGATTAAAGTTAATGAAATTAAATGCGTTGTTAAAAATTTGTGGTAACATAAAATATGTGATTGAAATTGATAATTAACTTTGGCTTAGATTACGCCTATGTTCTTTGAAACAATCATTACAATTTATAAATCAATTATAAACAACACAATTTCTCAAATCACTTTTTAATCATACACACATTTTCTCTCTCCACTTTTCAATCATATATTTTACCTCAAAAATATAAATAAATCAAATTATAATTGTTACAGTGTTTTTGAATAAACCTCAATCTAAATTTTAATTTATATCAAACAGTGCTATATACCTCTTTGAGCCACTCTTTAAAATTGAATTTTTCCAAACTCTTTTTTCAATACTTCTTCCAATTAAATAATTTCTCCAAATAAATTCAAAATTTTTCTTAAGTTTTAACCACACATTTTAAAGACTTTTTTGAAAAAATAATAATAATAATAATAATAATAATAATAATAATAATAATAAATCTACTTTAAGAAATTAGGGCCCAAACATGTGCTAATTATCATCAAAGAATAAGTAGCCGTACCAAGGACATGTCTCCGTATGCATAAATTCGTTATCATGCAACTTCTTTTTTCCCTTCCCCTGTGCAGTGTGGCACGTCAATCACCCTCGAAAAGATGATAGATTGCACTTGGAGCTGTTTGATGAACCATCATTTGGTAACCGTCCTTTTTTCGATTTATAAACTAATTTATAAATCATACAATTTTTCAAATCATTTTTTAACCACACATTTTTCTCTCTTCAATTTTCAACCACTACTTTTTATCTCAAAATCATAAATAAATCAGTTTATAAACCAAACAGTGTTATCAAACGGAGGCAGTTAACTCATTTTTCAAAAAGGTTGAACTTCAATCTTAGGATCCCTATCGTCCCTGTCTTGAGAATTTGTAAATAATGTAAATCATGAAATGTGTCACAGTGGAGTAGAGTTGAAAACTTATTCTTAAACTGCACTTGCAAGGATCTTCACTCATACGTTTGGTAGGATTCGAACTCTTATCCTGTAGCTGTCGTTCAGCTGAGATTTATCACTTTCACCTTTTATCCAACTGAGAAATGTCTCGAGGGCTCGTTTTTCTACTTAGAGCTTGTTTGATAATGTAATTTTTTTCACTTCAATTTTTCAAATTCAATCTCAAACATCTACTCTTAATTAAGTCCTCATTTTTTTACTTTTCAAACATTTTTAAACCATACAATCATATAAAAAATATATCACAAAAATTTCTAAAAATCACATTATCAAACAGACTCTTGATTTTATGTTATTACTATTTTTTTAAGTCTATAGTACTTAATTTTAGTAATAAAATATACTTTCTATAGATAAACTTAAAACTTTTTTCCACACCTATCAATCACTGTTCAAAACTTGTTTTTATCAAATAATGAAAATCAAATGTGGCTTAATTCGTCTAATCGAATGTTATATTTTCCTTTTCAAATAAAGTTATAAAACACAACCCAATCCAACATTCCCATCCCCACCAATTCCTATATAAATATCCCATCAATTCTTCATTTTTAAACATCAATATATAGCAACCTTAAAAACCCTTAAACAATAAGGTTTTCTACTTATAAGCAGAGGAAATTACTTATTTTTATTGATCATCAATGGAAAGAGTAAGTGCAATGGTGGCACAAAAGCCAGTGGTGATATTTAGCAAGACTTCATGTTGCATGAGCCACACAATCAAGTCTCTCATTTGTGATTTCGGTGTTAATCCGGTGGTGTACGAGCTCGATGAAATCCCGAGAGGCCGGGAAATCGAGCAAGCTCTTTCGAGGGTCGGGTGCCCCACCATGCCGACGGTGTTCATTGGCGGCGAATGTGTTGGTGGAGAAAATGAGGTCATGAGCCTTCATCTCAGTGGGTCCTTAAAGAAGAAGCTCATTAGGGCTGGTGCCTTATGGCTTTAATATGTAATGCAAACTATATTTATATTTCAAACCCTAATGATAACGCAGTTTTGTTACATGAGGTGATGAAATATATATAGCGAGAGAGAAAGAGAGATTGCTGCTGAATAATATGAAGCACATAGCTTGTTTTAGTGAAGCTGTATTTTTATGATTTGAATAATCAAATGTGTTGTTCTTAAATTGATGAGTTATGGAAATAGTCAAATTGTTCAATCTCGACTCAAATTTGACTCGTCAAAGTTAATGAAGATTTAAGTCAATTTGACCATATTGTTGGTTTCAAGTACACGGTACCTTTTGTTTAAATATCGTTCGAGATTTTCATAGAAGTATGACACGGGTTACTTCAACACTGAGGCGTCGGCGCTTGAAAAATGGCTCGAGACATTTTCTGTACCCCTTATCTAGAAAAAGCAAGAAAATTTTCAACCGATAACTAGCTTTCGACTTATAATTAAAATTTAGCATCCTCCATCCCTCGGGACCAGCAAGAAAATCTTCAACCGATAACTACCTTTTGTTTTACATTTGATTTGGGTGGTTTGTTAATGTGAACCGTGAAACCGAGTTTTAAATCACGTTGAACCCAATCCAACCCAATTCGAGTCAGGTCGAACCCACAGGTTACATTTTCAACGCCTAGCTTTAGTAGAGGTCGTCAAGGTTGCGGTTAAACCTTTTTATTAGATCAAAAGTAAAACAAATGACAACCGCAGGCATAATAGTGGCAAGTGAGTAGAATTAATACTTGGCTCTAACATGCCCTAAAAGCTTCTCTTACATCCATCTAAGGAGAATCTGATCTCAATAACATGTTTGAGCATTGGGTTTTTTTCAAAAAAATCTTTTTGCTTTATTTTTTACATTGATACTAGCATAGTCGATTTTTTTTTTTTTTATTCGTTTATTTTTTTAAGTTTCGGTGGACAGTGGACACACATGTTTTTATAAAAGGCACATTTTAGCTAATAAGATTGAGAAGAAGCAATTGAGATACTCGAAATCAGTAGCGATCCGATATCTAAGAGATTAGGTCTCGAGAATGGACACCTCAAATCAGAAAGGCAAAACTTGCATCGGCATCGTATTCTTTTCGTTAAAAAAAGTTTAGATGAGAGATTTCGAGACCTCTCTATATATACCAATTTATTGACTTTAAACTCACTAATATTTTCACCCATCCGATGCAAGGGAATATGTTTGTAATAGTGATTTTAATCAAAATTTATGAAAATATGTTAATTATACAATCATATTAAATAAAAATATAGTAAAATAACATTTTAATACAAAATATTATTGAATTCATAATATTAAAAAAGACAAAACTAATTAAAAGAGGAAATGCAACATTAAAACTAATCAAAATTAGGAAATCCTAATCTTTATAGGATTTTTCTTTTTAAAATTATTTTTATTTATTATTTGTTTGTTTGTTGGACTTTCTTCTTCTAAATAAGTTATTTTTATCTTATTTTTTATATGTTAAATTATTTTATTTTGAAATATAATATAATAAATAAAATTAACAACCATAAATCTATATTTGTTATGAATTGATAATTTTGAAATTAAATAATATTGTTATTATATTTTTTTGTATTTAATTTTATCTCCAAATGAGTAAATGTTGTTTTATTTTTAAAATAACTTTTCTTTTAAGAAAATGTTGTAATGTTTGAAATAAATATTAATTTTTTAATTAAAATCAGTTCGACCCCGGTTCGACATAATTCAAGATAATTCGATCCTTGACATATTGACTTTGTCAAATGAGACCGATTTTAGGTTTTCTAAATACTGAGTACTATATAACTTAAATGATATAATTTAAAATGAATAAGTTATTAAAGAAAAGTAAAAAATATATAATAAACTTTCACATTTAATCTTTATGACGTTTTTACTGACAAAATGTTTATAGTTTGATCTCACTTGTTATCTTGTATTAAACTTCTCGTTAATTGTCATTGCATATGACGCAATCAAAGTAAATTTTTAATAACAATGCAAAAAACAAATTTTTAGTTAATTTAATTTCGAACGTAATATATTTTAACTTTTGATGAATTTTATTTTTAAATGTATTGCTTAGATATAATTTTATATTTTTATAGAATTTTTAATAGTATTTTTCAAATTAAAATAGTTATTGTGCAAAAAGAATCAAGAATAATATAAATGAACACTATATTTCAAAAAAAATATAAAATATTCAATCAAGTATAAAATTATTCGATCTGGAAGAAAATTATATTCAATCATGTATGAGATTATTTTATTTGAAAGAAAGTTTATGGATTAGTCATTTTTTTATTTTTTTTTTATACAATCTAATTGGAAAACTTATAAAAAAAAATACAAATATAAGGAATGTTCTTAAGTTCTTTAAACTAAAATATTTTTTGTTTTTTAAACTAAAATATTTTTGGGTTATTTAAATGTTTTACAACACATTTTATAATATAATTTTATTTATCTTAGTAATAATTTAATATTATTTTACCAAATTAGTTACACTATGATTAAGCAGAATATTCTTAAGCTTCAGACGTGTTTTTTTTTCAATAATTAAAATATGCAACTACAATTTTAAAGATAATCGAATGCTGGGAATCAAACGTTGATTCTCTCTTCCTTAACCCACATGATCTTTTGATATTTAAAGTAATAATAAGCAAACAAGAAAATAAATACGAACAAAGAGATTTAAGTGGTTCGACAATTTGCCTACGTCCACGGACCCTCGTCAAAGGCTTTCACTATATATTAAATTGTTACAAATATATAGACTATAATTAACCAACTCAGTCTCAGATCACAGAGGAAATACTAATAAAGAGCTACTATTTAACCATAAATTTCTATCACTTGAATTATCCCACAAAAAGTTACAAGAAATTACAAGGACAAAACTCAACAATTTTCTCTCTATTTGGTCACATTAAGGCACTCTTTAAATGTGCAATTAATTGGGTACTCAAGACACATATTTATATGTAAAGAAAACCCAAAAAACATGTATGACTTGTGCTCCAAGATGTTTGCTTGATGAAATAGAATAATCATAATAAGGAAAGAAAATCTCGAAAATCTCGCCTAAGTGCTTCAACCCTAATTTAACAAGTGATTTCGGAGGGAAATTGTGTGTGTATTTTTTTGTGATGATTACTTTGTTTTTATACATAGAAGTAGATTTCTTGAGCTTCAAATGTGTTTTTTTTTTCTTTTTTTTAATAATTAAAATCTACAACTACGATTCTAAAGATAATCAAATGTTTGGGAATCAAACGTTGATTCCATCTTATTTGACCCACATGATCTTTTGATATTCAAAGTAATAATAAGCAAACAAAAAATAATTACAAATACAGAGATTTACGTGGTTCGACAACTTACATACGTCCACGGACCCTCGTCAAAATCTTTCACTATATATTAAATTGTTACAAATATATATACTTTCACTCACCAACTCAATCCCAGACCACAGAGAAAATACTAATAAAGATCTACTATCTAACCTCAAATTTCTTTCCCATGAATTATCCCACAAAAAGTTACAAGAAATTGCAAAGATAAAAACTCAACAATTTTCTCTCTATTTGGACACATTAAGGAACTCTTTAAATGTGTAATTAATTGGCTACTCAACACACATATTTATAGGTAAATAAAACCCAAAAAAGTTGTATAACTTATGCTCCAAGATGTTCCCTTGGTGAAATAGAATAATCAGAATAAGGAAAGAAAATCTCACCTAAGCGCTTATAACCCTAATTCTTATTTTTCTTTCTTATTTCTCAGCCCATCTTCACAAAACACCCTAATGGGCTGTTCAACATCGACCCAAGCCCCATAATTTGGGTCCATATCCTAATAATCTCCACATTTGGCGCAAATTATTCCGAGCCAAAAAAATCAAATCAACCATTTGGTAACAGGCAAGCATTTTCCACTTTGACGATCCCATACTCCATCATATGAGTATAACCACTCAGAATTATCAACGAATTCTGAGCTTTTCATTAGCCCATGTCGAAAAAAATTGTTGAAATTTATGGTGCAACTCCCATTTTTGGTTCTCCTTGAAAGCTCATCAGTCATCGACATAAATTAAACCACATACCATGCATCTATATCAAACCAATGATGTATGCAAACACATGTACCCGTGCCAATAAAAATACATCTTCTATCATAAAAACTGGCGTCATGCCATGAGAATGTCCCATCTTACTTTTAGTACATCATCATCACCCTCCACCAGGAGAGTCAAATTGTCCTTCGATCAGTTAGTAGAGTCGGCTCGGACAATTTCTTCCAAGTGTCATGATTAACCACATTTCCAACACGTCACTTTTTTCTTCATGCAGTTCCCCCTCTTCCAATTTTTAGTGACAAACAAATTATTATCAGATGAATTATCAACTTCCATTCTTCAGATATCAACTTACTTGTAACTTCTGCAAAATTTATCGTTTCCTTCTCGTACATCAAAATCAGCTTGATGTGCTCGAACATGGATGGAAGAGATCAAATAAGCATTAATGATTTATCCTCATCTTCAATTTCAATTTTAACTCCAATAAATTCCAACTCAGAAACAATCTCATTAAGAACACTTAGATAGTCAGAGATTTTTGTATTTGCGCTCATTCTCAACGAATGAAACTGCTCCTTCAGATACAAGCGATTTGACAAGATCTTCATCTGATACAACTCTTTCAGTTTTTCCCAAAGTTCCTAAGCAATAGATATCCATGTATATTTACAAGAACATTCTTAGCCAAACATAGTCGTATTGTGCTGGCAGCTCTAAAATCCAAATAATCTTTATCACTCTTGCTGAATTCAGTTTCTTTTTCTTTTTCTTTGTCAGAACTAGGGGTTGGTTTTCCCTTCAAAGTTTTGTGCGGACCCGTCTGAATTAAAATATCCTTGATTTATACTTTCTCCAAGCCAAAATTGATCATTCCGTCAAATTTCTCCACGTCTACTTTCCAGACATATTTTCTTTTGCTCCAAATTATTTGAACCACCAGATGCTCTGATACTACTTATTGGGAATTAAACGTTGATTCCATCTTCTTTAACCCACGGGATCTTTTAATGTTCAAAGTAAAAATAAGCAAACAAGAAAATAAATACGAAAGCAGAGATTTATGTGGTTTGGAAACTTTCCTATGTCAACGGACCCTCGTCAAAACCTTTCACTTTATATTAAATTATTAGAAATATATGTACTTTCACTAACCAACCCAATTTCATAGACCACGAAGAAAATATTATTAAAGAGCTATTATCTAACCACAAGTTTCTACCTCTTAAATTATCCCACAAGAAGTAACAAGGAACTACAAAGACAAAGCGCGTCAGTTTTCTCTCTATTTGGTCACATTATTGCGCTCTCTAAATGTGCAATTAATTGGATACTGAACACACACATATAGGTAAAGAAAACCCTAAAAACATGTATAATTATTTGTGCCCCAAGATGTTTCCTTGATAAACTAGAATAATCAGAATAAGGAAAGAAAATCTCAAAAAAAATTCATCAGCTCTTCAATCCTAATTTTTGTTTTTCTTCCTTATTTCTTTGCACATCTTCACAAAACCTTAATGGGCTCTTCAACATCGGCCCAAACCCCATAATTTGGGTCAATATCCCAACATCGAACTCATCTCTCGACATTTTAATTAATGTGATTAAAAGCAGAAGGTCTAAAAATAAAGTCAACTTAAAATACACAATAATTTGTTTAAGATTTATGACCTAACTTTTTATTCAACATGAGAAAGAGCCAACACAAATCGACTTGATTTAGAAAATGACATTTCTCTATAAATCTTGATTAGGAAATTATACTATCCCATACATTTCAAATTTCAAAAATCTAAATTTAATAATTTTTTATTCATAAATAAGGTAATAATTAAATATTTAATTATTAAATTAAAATATGCCCCGCCCAGCCCAGCCCAGCCCCGTCCCTCCTCGCAAATCCTAATCTCTCTCTCTCTCCCTCCCTCCCCCCCCCCCCATCCCACCCCCACCTTGACAACAGTAGTGTCATCACGAAACGTAGCGCCACGAAGCATACGGCAGCAGCGCCTAATGCACAACGCAGCAGTCGTCTCCAGACATTGAATAATAATTTTTGGAACTGCCCATTTAGCTTGTAGGGAAGTTTATTTCATGGCTTCATGTTAGTTATCCCTTTCTCATTCGAATCTTGTTTGAGTTTCAAAACAGTCTGGTGCTGCACCGATATCACGTTTTCTTGTAATGGTGTTTTCAGGTTGTGTAGGCGACTGTGGTGGTTACAACGATGGTGAGATGGTGGTGTTGGTGGAGTGATGATTTTGGTGTCGGTGTTGGTCTTGAATGGTGGTGGTGTATTGAAGGTGATGGTCGTGGTAATTTGGAGGTGGTGGATATGAGGCAACCATATTTTGGATGACCCCGATGGTGGTGGAGTCGGGTGGGGTGGGGGAGATGAAGGATATTTTGTGACATTTAATTAATTAATTGTGACTTAATAATTTGATAAGTTGTGATAGAGAAATAAGTTGTAACCAATTAATTTGGAAAATTGTGACCATGACATTAGTTGTGATGTAAAATATTTGTGATTTATGACCGAGAAATAAGTTATGATCAATTAATTTGATAAATTCTGACTTATTAATTTGGTAATTTGTGACCTATAAAATTTGATATCTAATCATAAATTGAATGTTATTGCAACCTTAATCTGCTTAGTATTGTGACCTTAATATATTTTAGTATGTGTTTGGAAACTTGTTTATAAACAACACATTTCCTTAAATCACTTTTTTTTTTTTTTTTGAAAAAAAAAATAGATTGGTATTCAAATTAAATTGTCCAAAACATAAGATGCAATTGAGTGTGAAATACAGTCAACCCAAAGTCGAGAGTCATCCAAAAAGGTGGCCTTGAGGGCTAGTTCATGGGCTACAAAATTCCCGAATCGCGGGATATGACGGCAAGAACCACAACCAAGCTCCTCTAAAAGCTTACAATATCCTTGATCACCATTGCATCTGGGGAAAACGGGGAGTAGTTATTTACATCAGTACACAATTATTGGGCATCACTTTAACTAATGTAAATATTCATCCATCACATATCATGCTAATTATTTTAAAAAATTGAGTTCAACAAGTCGTATTTTTACGACTCTATAATAATTTTCCATTTGCAAAAGTACTTACTGATTTTACATTAAGTGTTTTGGATACAAGTTCTATAAAAATAATCCTATTTGGAATTTTCATCTTTGACCAATTTTTTATGGATTCATCATCCATGTTTTCATAAAAGAGTTTTGTATTATATGTTGTCGACTTTTATTTCAAAATCCCATATCATCTCAATATATATATACAGATCTCTTTATATTTTCTACAGTTAGATACCTAGTATTTAGTGATGTGTTTTTACTCTTTGTGAGTATTTAGCCTCCATTAGATCATCACAATTATTTTAAAGATAATTTTTTTGGATTCGATTGTTATGACGCTTCAGGCGTGTTATAAATTTATCATATAATCACGCTTCAAGTGTGTGCAAATTCATCATTATATCAACTATTTAATTTCTCCCCCTTATGCTGAGAAGTCTAATATTATATAAATAGGTAAATCATGCAATAACATCTCATCTTTCACGAATAATTATAATTAGCGATTCAAACTCAATCACTTATTCTCGACATTTACTTATTTTCATTGATAAATGTGTTTTATGCACTTATTTGTATGTCTAAGTTAGGATATTATATTGTCGTTTTAAGAATAATTCTATCTAATTGTTGTTTATTTGTATATATTGTAGAAAATATCCTAATATCACGTGAATGAAGCAATTAATGAAAGCATGAGCTTTTGGATGATAATTGGAGCTTAAATGGACTAAATGGAAGATGATGATGTCAACTGGGAAATACAAGAGGTGCTAAGTGTGAGAAATCAAAGTTTGGATGAAGAATTGAAGTGATTCTGAAATTTAGGGACTAACGTGTTGCAATCAAAAGATGAAGGACTCAAGTACAATTAAAGATCATGGACCTACTTAAACATATTTGAAAACTGGAAATCTCATAGGAAAAGTTGAACTGTGCAGCCACACCCTATCATGTAAGTGGCTGTGCAACTATACGTCAAATTGGCAGATTCGATTTTATTGAATTGCGCGGCCACCAAACTTTGGCTTGCTCGGTCGTGCAGTTATATGCAGCCCAGCGAATTCGGACCCAACTCGTGATTTTGTCTTGTATTCTTTTCTTGTTGGCCTAGGTTTCAACAACAACTATTTAAGGGACATGACATGTATGAATTTCAAACATTTTCACATGCTTTCAAGAGGCATAATTCAACCTTTTTTCATCAAAATCTTGGAAGCAAAAGTGATGGCAAAGGGCATGAGTAGTGAATATTGACGACGTGGAGATAATTCTTTGTGCAAGAGTTCTTTTCATGTTAATTTGATAAACTCATGATATTTTTATATATTATTTGTCCCGTTTCCAATTCTAAGACTACAAACAACTGAACCTTTAGTTGGGACAAATGATGTAGCATGGTCTTGCGCTTTTAATTTCATAATTTAAGTTTTATGTACACTTTGGATGTGTTGATTTTATTTTGTGTTTAATATTTGAATTAAATGCCATTAATTCATTAATTCAATGCATTGTTTTCATAATCCAAGAGGTGAGTTAACAATCTACATCTAGAAATAAAATTCGATAATTGAACGAACGATAGAGATATACATTTGTTGTTATTGCGATCGTTAAATGAATTCTTGTGTTTCATGCACTTAGTTAAGGAATAACTCTAACCCGCTATAGAGATACATGATAGGCTTAATTAGTTAGAATTGACTTAAACTGGAGAGAGGAGTTTTATATGTATAAGTGAATTTGATTGAGCACATTATTAGGATTAAAACTTGAAGAGTGGAATTAAAAGCATTAACTATGTGCAATAGTGAGTCACAACCTTTTTCATTCATAACTTTCCAAAAAAACAAACTTTATTTGTTTTAGTACAGTTTAATTAAAAATCCAAACTTGATTGTTCAAATAGGATTAGAGTTAACTCACTTTCAATACTTGATTTCAATCCTCGTGGGATGGTAATTTGGACCCTTTTGTCCACTTTATTACTTGATTGCAATATTGTACACTTGAAATTTAGGATACATCATCCATCTCAATGTGTTTTGGTGGAAAATATACTATACTTTTCAAAATTTTAGATGAAAAGCATATGACTTTATAAGTCAATTGTGGGGTTATCATTTTGGCATGTTTATACAAAAAAAATTGTGGCATAGGAAATAACATTTTCACTTAGATTGTTCTCATCGAATATTATAGCAAATAACTTGAGACATTTAAGTTTGCTAAATAATTGACAATACAATGTACTATTATTATTCCAATCAATACATAAAGTCATTTAGTGATTTTGGAATATGAACTTGTTGGCATATATAACTTTACTCATAATAATATAACTTGAGCAAATAATATCTTATACACAACATGTAACCATTTATTATATCCAATTTTCAAAATTTCAACATGGTATACATGGAAAATAAGTGGGCCCACAAAATCACCCTTGAATTATTTAAGAATTGAGAATATCAGGAACTCAATTTCATATTTAGTTGGTGAGATAACCAATTCCTTTGAGAATATGCAGCACATGAGAATATATTAACCTAAAGAATCTTATGATTCTTCGATGAATGTCCTTTTGAATTTCAAACATTCTCATTATTGAATCGAGGCGATTCAATCGATCAAGCCAATTATGAAATATTAAGATTATCAAACTTGTGGTTCAATACAATGTTTGTTTCAATTGTACTAATATTAGTACAATATACCACTTAAGAAATATTATTAGATATTTTGTATGTTTTTATTTTATTAAGCCACTGTCTGACAACTATTATATATAGTAATGATTAATGTTATTTGTGTTTTTGAAGTAAAATTTGTGGTTAGAAATTGGAGAGAGAAATTTTGTGTGGTTAAAAAGGTAATTTGAAATCCATGTCGATTATAACACATGTTACCTGAACACATACTAATATTGTTCAAATAATTGAAAATTATAAAGTTGTGCCCTTTGAAAGAAATAACACAATACTTTTGTAGGATATTGATACATATAAATTTGTGTTTATTCGAGAACATAATACAATAATCTTCAATAATACTAATATAATTTATGTTTATTCAAAAACAATAAGTCAATATTCTTCTGTAATATTGAAAATTATAATTCGTGATGTTTATGAGCAAGTAATATACTTTTGGAATATTAATGATTTTTTTAATTCGTGCTTGTTTATGAATACAACTAGATATATACTCTTCAAGAGTATTAAATACAATATTCTTATTCTTCTGGAATATTGATCGAATACAATATCGTACTTCTTCTGGAATAACTACACAATAATTAATGATTGTAATAAATTTAAATTACTTTAAGTATTCTTAAAAAAAATATGAAGAGTTTTGTTACCAACTAATTCAAAATTCTACACTTTTCACATAGAGATTTCTGATAAATGAATAGTTGGATATTGATCTTAATCATTGGATAAGAAGCACAATAAGTTATGAATGTCCTGTCCAAATTTCACAACGATCGGACCATGACTTGTTGAGTTAACGTTTGATCACGGCTACTACAAGCTATCCAGATCCTACGAATTTTTGTACAGTTGATTCCGATATAAAAATACAACTCTTCATAGTATACAAAGTCATTTTTTTACGAATATCAATCCAATATTCTTCTGGAATATTGATTTGTATAAGTTCATAATCTTATTTAGGAAGCAAAAATAGATATTCTTTAAAACTTCAAGACTACAAGATTTATAGTTTTCAGAATTTTTAATATAATACTTCTCTAGAATATTATTTTTTAAAATAAAATCATGTTTCACAAGTATCCACATGAAATTCATTTGAAATATTAATGCTCACATATTTTTTTAAGTAATAATACAAAAATTATTTTCAAATATTGTTATGCGTGAACTTTTGCTTCTTCTATAACAACAAAAAATTCAAATATAATATCCATTTTCAAAAGACGTTACAATATTCTTCTAGAATATTGATTAAGGTTGTTTCCTTTTTCAAGAATTATAATATTATACTTTTCTATAATATTGATTTAGATTATTTCCCTTTGAATAATTATAATACAATATTATTTTAGAATATTGATTTGGGTTATTTCATTTTTAAGAATTATAATACAATATTCTTTTGAAATATTGATTTTAATTACTTTCTTTCAAAGAAATATAATACAATATTATTCTAGAATATTGATTTGGATTGTTTATTTTTCAAAAATAGTGATACAATATTTTTCTAAAATACTGGTATAGATTATTTCAGCTTCAAAAATTATAATACAATCCTTTTATGGAATATTATGTTGAAACATTGAACGAAATATTTACAATAAAGCAAATATTTATCTATCAAAATTGGTATAGTAAAAACGATATGACCAGATCGAATAATTATACTTATTTGTTACGTAATTCAAGTTAAAAGAACGTAAACCTTTTGTTTTGAATATGAAGAGAGAATTTCTACGTCAATTCAATTGACTGGAGCTTTGTGACATAAAAAAATCAATTTGTTTATGCTCAATTGGTTAGAACTTCATGCAAATAACGTGTTATAAATTAAAGAGAAAATAAAATAAAATATAGAGAAATCAATAGACTTGTGTGTTTTATTAAAAATTAGAGCATCATATATATGGAGAGATACAATGATAATAATAACTAGGACTACGGGGATATAAATGTCGTTCACTAATAACATAATATTCAAAATTGTGTATTGTTCCCAATTTTGATCGAGTTATAGCCTTTGTTTGTTAGTGATTAAAAATATATGTTTAGTAGATTTTGATAGAAATTGATGAAATAAGTGGTTAAAAATTGTGGATCATATAAAATATATGGTTGATATTAATTGTTTACTTTAACTTGGATTAAAATTTAGATTATAATCCTTACCAAACAATGAATAAGCAAAAAACTTATGTCCACCTAAATGCCCTAATTTTAGGGATCAAACTGAAATTTACTTAAATTTTATAAAACTTGAAAATTACTTATAATAAAATCATAGAAACTGAAAAATACTTCATAATTTCGTTTATTACAATCTGATACTTATGATACTTTTTCAATTTTTTCAAGTATCACAGTATGATACTTTTCACTTTTTTTAGTATCAAAGCTTGAAAATTTACAAATTTTTATGATATTTTGTCTCAAACATAAGATCAAACATTATAAGTAATTTTCATAAAGATGGATTTCGTGCCGATTTTCTATACACTAGTACAAATTTTCCCAAAAAAATAATAGAATATGCGTCGTTTTTTAAAACAACCAACGCTTATAAAAAGGTGATGACATTTTTGTAAATAAGTTTGAAATATATACATCGGTTGCATACTGACAACCGATGTTTTTAAATGATCTTGAGAAAAGGCATTGGTTCTAGAACTAGAACTGACGCCAATAAACCAATAAAAGGCGTCGGTTCCTAAAGGAACCGATACTTTTTATTAAAATTGCACATCGGTTCTTTTCAAAATCGACGCGTATACTCTGAGTAAAATCCCACATTTTCTCATCATTTCTGCATTTAGGGTTATTGTGCAGTCATATGAGAACATGCACCTCTCTCTCCCCTTCAAAATCTAAGACTCTGTTCTCTTTACTGTTTTGAGGTCGTTTTCTGTTTTTATTTTCGAAAACACTAAAAACGCGTTCTCTTTACCATTTTCGAAAACGTAATTTAGAAAAAAAAAAAAAAAAAAAAAAATTGTACACAATACGCCCAAAACCTAGTTTTGGCGTTTTGTGTGTATTTTAGCAAAAAATGTTCAAAACGCTGAAAACGCGTTTTTGGATTTTTTTTTTTTTTTTTTTTTATCCTATCTTAGAACTAAGACTAAATAAAGATTTTTTTTCTAGAATTATCCTAACTTAGAATTAAGCTTAAATAAAGTTTTATTGAATTCAATATCAACATTACAAAAAAAAAAATTAAGTGAAAATTCTTGTTGTTATATTTCAAAAAATGTCTTGATAAATAGACTCTGATGGTTTTGAAAGAACTTGCATTTTCTGGATTTTAATAGAACTAGAGCTTCCTCAAATCCTGAACCTGATCAAGTTGTGTTAATATAGACTCTTAATGCTCACATTATCGTGTTGTATGTAACTATGTTTTCAGTGTACTGTGAAAGGAAATTTAAGTTTGAATCAGTAGTATTTTGCAAGCAAGTTAATTAAAAATAATTTAAGTAGTATTCTGTAAAATTTTAAACAGAACGTGTTTTCCAAATTTTCATTTTCAAAAATAATTTTCAGAAATAACAAACCAAACGCATTCTCAGCAAATTTGAAAATAAAAATAAAAACAGGAAATACAAAATATTTTCGAAAATGAAAATACAAAATAAAATCCATCGCCGTTCATTTGCTTTTTGCATACACCGACGGATCCAGGTGGTATACAATGAAAATAGCCGCATGAAAATGGCCCTTTGGAAAAATAGCCAAAAATTTTATCAATTCATCAAAATAGCCTTAAATACTATAAACTACCTCAAATACCCTTAAATATCATATTTCAACCAAGCCTCTTAGATTTTAGAAAATTTACAACTTAGTCCTCAAAACTTTACATATTTTTAATTAATTTGTTTATAAGATTTTAGTTCGCTCGTTGTAGCACCCCCTCACTTTGGTATCAGAGTCATATGGCAGATCTAAAAAATAAATATTATATAACACAAATTAAAAATAAATATATAATATATACATCAAGATTTATGATTATGCATACATTAATATTACCCGATAATTATAAAATAGAAATCTTGAGAACTTTAAGAGACTTAAACAAAGATATAAGAAAATACATTTATGATCTAATAAATTTCGACATAATAAAAGAGGATTTTATCATAAACGAAATATTAGATTTAATCCACAAAGATATACTAGAAGAATTATACAAAGATTATAGAAATGGATTATCATAGAGAAGAACCCTTATTAATCAAATATCTAGATATGAAAACAAATGAAAAATTAGATTCCATAATAGAACAAAGAGGAAATCTATTAGACCAAATGATAGAAGAAAGAAATATAAAAAGAAAATGATTTCTAAGACTAAAATCATTAGAAAGTAAAATAAAATACTTTAATACAATTCTAAAACAATTACCTAATATACTTATGATTATAAATAACAAAGAAAAAATCAATATGAAAAAATATGATATAACTGGAGAAATAAAATATTACAATAAAAGTTATAGAGCACAACAAAGAAAAATTATGTTAAGATCAATTGAAGAATTTTGTGAATATAATATAATGATATGTAAAGAAGTAAAATATGATACGGAATTAAGATTAGAAGTTGAGCATATCAAAGGAAAATTTTAATGACAGAATTTCCAGAAATAAAATTTGAAAAACAAATAATAGAAAATATTAATCTACCAGTAGGATCTTACCAAATAAAAGGAGCTAATACAACTATGTTTCAACAATTAAGCTCATGAGGAGAATCCGATGGATTTCTTAATATGCAACTAAATTGGATAAGTGCATTTCTATGGCAAACATATAAAAACATAAATTTACAAGATAAATTAGCCGTTGAAGAATTACAACAATTAAATATACAGGATATGAATATCAAAGAAAAATTACAAAACATTCAAAATAAACTAACAATACAATTCAAAGAATTAAAAGAAATGATAGGAGAAGTTAAAAATATAGATGAAGAAATCTTAAAAGAATTCCAAAGAAAATCAGGAGAATTAATTAATCAAGACAAGATTGGAATAATTATAGAAAAAATAGATAAATTAAATAAGAATATAAGAAAGAATGAAAACGAAAAAATTATATTAATAGAAGAAAAAATAAAAAAATAAAAATAAAAATAGATGATATGTATGACAGACTGTTTAAAGTATAAAAAACTCAAAAACCAAGAGTATAAAATGTCAATAAGCGAATATATTGAAGATCTAAAAATATTAATAAAATCATTGATAGGTGATGTTCAAGAAGTAAAAAATGAATTAAAAGAAGTAAGAAATGATATAAATATACTAAAACTAGAAATTAGAAATTAGAGAATTCAAAGAAAATAATAAAACCAAAGATAAGAAAATAGATAAAAAATTCATAAAAAAAGAAATACTTAGAATATGAAAAAAGCATTTCGAACAAGAAAAAATTATAATAGAAGTAGGAAGTATGGATGATGAATTCAGGAGAAACATATTACAAAAAATATTAGAGGAAGAATTAGAATTACAAAAATCTATAGAAAAAAATTTAGGAAAATTAAAAGCTGAAGAAAAAAATTGAAGAAGACCAAGACAAAAATGAATGAAGAATTAGATTTGCTTATAGAAAATTTTGACCAGTTAAGCATAGAAAATTTTGATGAATACCAAGTTTTAATGAATACTGGAGGAGCACCTAACCCTGCTCCTATAGGAACTTCTAAACAAGAATTACCAGATCCAGATGAAAGTTATGCACCCTTATATAGTAAACCACACCGGCAATATTATGATAGAATTAGAGATAGACAACCACCTAGGGGAAATAAATATAAAGATAGGTTTGAACCAAATAATAATTATGATAAACCTATTAATCATGGAGGAACAAAATTAGATTTGAATTGTAAAATAGACACTAAAAAGCCTTATTAACTTAGGCAGATTCAATGATACTATTCTTTTTATACAATAAAGATGATACATGGGAAAATACTAATAGAATGATAAATTTTTTAGTAGCATCTTTTGAAGGACATGTTAGAAATTGGTGGGATTGAATAAGTAGTGATACAAAAGCATTAATAAGAAGAAATGTACAGACGGAACTGATAAAATCAGATAGAAAGGGAATAGAAAAGTTAGTAGATTATATTGCGAATGAATTTTTAGGAGAAAATTGGATAAGTAATTCTGAAGCAGAATCAATAAGAGAAAAAGATAATGCAAGAGTAAGATTAATAAATTTAACAATATGTGACATGTGTAAAATTAAAGAATATACTTGTGAGTTTAAAGAATACTATTATGTCCAATTCTATAGTAATGAAAATCAAGAAGTATATAAAGATATGTATTACAATAAATTACCAGGTTCATGGGGAATATACTTTAAAATAGAATTTGAAAAAATTATTAGAGATAACCCTGGAACACCTAGAACATTAGGATCAAGAATAAAATTCATATTTGAAAGATTAGCATATATATGTCAACAAAGACAATTATTAAAGAAATTAGGAAAATTAACCAGAATATGTTGTGAAGATATGAAAAAATCTACTCAATGGGGATGTAACCCTGAAAGAAGAAGAAATAATAATAAAAGAAAATATAAAAATAGAAAGTTTAAAAAATTCAGAAACTTCAGGAAAAAATATATAAAACCTAAGAGAAGATATTACAAAAGAAGATATAATCCAAACAAAAGACAGAAAAATAAAACTTATAAGAAAGACAAAAGCCAATGTAAATGTTGGAATTGTGGAGAAATGGGACATATAAGCCCTGATTGTAATAAAAAGAAGGTTAAAATATTACAAAAAAAATATCTAGAAATAGAAAGTGAACTAAGTGAAATATCAGACATTGAAGAATACGATGATCAAGAAGTTTATATAAGTGAAACAAATTCAGAAAGTAATGAATCAGAATCAGAATAAAGAAATAGAAGCAAATAAGAACATAGATAAACAAGAATATGAAGGAATAGAAGGTTATGGATTAAAGGTAACTTTTTATAATAATAAGTTCAGAAAGATACAAAATTATCTTTAGATTTGAAAATAGGAAAATTAGAAATATTAGATAGAATATAGAAAAGAGAAAAAGTAGCAATAAATGAATATCATAAAATTGAAAGGGCAATAGATGTCAGAACTACTCAAGGAACACACAAATTAAATCTTTTAACAAAAAATACAGTTGCAGAATTATTAACAAAGATCAATAGAAAACAAAGTGAAAAGATTCAATATGTTTACTTAGCAGGTATCCAAATAAAGTTTAAATCCCTGTTTAGAGAAGGACTAGATTCGCCTTTGACCGTAAGTTTACATGATGGAAGAATTATAAATTTAAAAGACAGTTATTTAGGAACAGTAGAAGGAAATCTAGCATATAAGAAACTAATATTTACATGTTACCCAAAATATTGTATATCATTAAAAGATAGAAATTTTAATGAAGTTTTAGGATTACATTTCAAATTACATAAAGATGATATAATGGAACCAGGAGATAAAATTATGACTATAGAATACAGGGCATTATACACATTTACTAACTCTAATTATGGAAACATTTATTCTAAAAAACCATATATTGAAATTCATAAAGAATGTAAAGATTTTGGTAAAGCTGTAGAACCAGATAAACAAATAAGTTTAGTTTCAAGAAATTATGAACTTACTATAACAAAAAATAAACTAGAAATCATAGAGTTACGAGAAGAAGAATACCCTAATAATAATATAACATTTGAAGATAGCAGATTAATTAGAAGATCAGCAAGTTTACCTAATAGAAAACAATTAGGAGAAACTAGTAATACAAAAAAAAAAAAAAAAAAAAACTTAATAGAAATGCTGGAAATATGAAAATAGAAGGTGAATATTTTAATGGAATAGAACATATAAAATGATCAAATATATTAATTGACACAGGAGCTAGTGAATGTCATATAGCTTCAAATAGAAATAAAGGACTAATATCTCATAGAACTGATCCATATAGATATATAAATTTTGATGGACAAGTACATATGACTGAACTTGAAGTAAAAGTACCAATAAAAATAGGAGAAATAAATCTCCTAGTACCATGCCATGTAGATAGTAGTATGGTAAATCGTCATGTATTATTAGGAATGAGCTTTCTAGATTGACTAGAAGATTATAGTATAAAACGCGAAGGATTATATATAACTCATAATGGCCAAACTATACTATGCAGAAAAGCTGAATAAATGAATAATCAAATAAGTTTTCCATTAGCCGTTTATATACAAGTTACAATTGTTGAAACAAATATAACAACATGTGCATTAATTGACACGGGAAGTGATATAACAATATTCAAAAGTTTCTTAATAAAATCATGGAATACTAATGGAAATATAAAAATTACAGGAGTAACAGGAGAAAGTACCCATATAATTACTAGTGCTGATAAAATTGATATAATACTTGGGAGTAAACAAATAGTTGTAAATAAAATTTATAATTATAACAACTTAGAATGTGATATATTACTAGGAAATGACTTTATACAACAATTTCAATGTTATAAACAAAATAATTACATGATAATGTTGCAAACACCTTGTGCACATTTACTAAAAATACCAAGAGAATTTAGACCTTACAGAGTTCAGCCAACACAGTGTGGTGATAAATGGAAGAAAAAAATCAATTATACAAAATGAAACAAAAAATAAAAGAATAATGTATAAAAAAGCCCTAAAAACGAACATACAAACAAATATGGGAAAAATCATTGATCAACTAGAAAAAATTTGTGGAGAAAATCCATTATTATTCTGGAAACCACATCATCCAAAAGCTAAAATAGAATTAACAGAAAATGTTATTATAAGAGTTAGACCAATGATGTATACCATACAAGATACACAAGAATTTAAAACTCAGATAAAAGAATTACTTAACCAAAAATTAATCAGACCTAGTAATAGACCCCATAGTAGTCCAGCTTTTATGGTTATGAAACATTCTGAGCAAAAAAGAGGAAAAGCTAGAATGGTGATAAATTATAAAGAATTAAACAAATATACTAAATTTGATGGATACTTTTTACCAAATAAAGAGGTACTAATAAATCTTGCAAAAGGAAAGTAATATTATTCTAAATTTGATTGCAAATCAGGATTTTGGCAAGTAAAAATGGAAGAAGATAGTATTCAATATACAGCATTTAGTACACCCCAAGGTAAATATAAATGGATGGTTATGTCATTTGGTTTAAAAAATGCACCACAATATATCAAAGAAAAATGGATAACATATTTAGAAAATTTAATGAATTCTTAATTGTCTATGTCGATGATATATTAATATGTTCTAATAATAGAGAAGAACATAGAAACCATTTAATTAAATTTATAAATGAATGCAAAAATGAAAGAATTGTTCTTTCAAAAAATAAAGCTATAATAGAAAAACAAAAAATTGATTTTCTTGGATTATCAATAGATAAAAGAGGGATAAAATTACAAACCCATATATCTAAAAAGATAGAAAGTTTTCCAAACAAATTAGAATCAAAAGAACAAATACAAAATTTTTTAGGATGCTTAAATTATGCAGAAGGATTTATTGAAAATCTATCAAAAAAGAGACATAAAATTCAAATCTTACTCAGAAAAACAAATACCAAAGGATGGAGTGATGAACATATAGAAATTGTCAAATCACTAAAAGAAGAATGTAAAAATTTACCAAAATTAAGATTACCAGATGAAATAGATAATCTGATAGTTAATACTGATGCCTCGGATAAGTATTGGACAGCAATATTAAAAACAGATCTTAATGAAATTTGTAGATACTCAAGTGAAACGTTTAATCAAGCAGAAATAAATTATACTACTCATGAGAAAGAACTGTTAGCAATTATCAGAGGAATAAAGAAATTTTCATTGTTTTTATTATCTAAGAAATTCATTGTTGAAACTGATAATTCTTAAGTTGCAGGTTTAGTAAAAAATAAATTACCACCAGAACCTCAATATAGAAGGCTCCATAGATGGCAAGCCTATTTGGCATTTTATAATTTTGATATAGTTCATATTAAAGGTGTTAATAATTATCGTGTGGACTTTTTAAGCAGGAATATTGAATTTGCAGATGGATAATATCAAAAGATCCCTGATAGACGCCAAAAAGCGAATGAACTTCCTCATGGAGGAAGCTGAAGATATAAAGCTTGGAATTGAACAACTTGCAGAAACTCTCCAAAGAAGTTTCAAGCAATTGATGGAAATCTCAACATTTCATCACAATTATACTAAAGAATTGAGCGATAACATAATTGAGATTGAGTCTCAGTTTGAATCGTTGATTACCAAACAGGCTAATACCAAACATGTTATATCAAAAATACAAACAGGTACATCTTCTGGAAGCAGTGGTGGACCAACAATTAAAAGAGATGAACCAAGTCCTAAAAAAGTTGTTATAAATGAAGCCAGTCCTCGAAAAATCACAATCAATGCCAAAGATGAACATACAAGGGTAGTCAGAATTCGTGCTGAAGAGGAAGATGATTCCCCTTTTTTACCAAAAGAAAACGAATATAAAATCACTGTTGAAGTTATATACGAACTTCAAGAATGTGATTGCTATTACATTTCGTCTGGAGAACATGTATACCCACGATTGATCGTTACTCAGGGAGGAGATCCCGTCATGACAAAAATGCCAGCTGATTTTGGATTCTTGGATCTTATCTATCCAAGAAAAGATCTAAAAGAAATCGAAAAATTTGATGATTTACTAAAAGGATAAATTTCAAAGTTTGCTCAAGGAAGATTCATATATTTAAAATTTTATTCAATCAGTCCTGAAAATGATGGAAGGATATATTATCCTGCTGAGCATATTATCACGATTGGGTATGTTGCTCGAAATTTTCAAATTGAAGTTGGAAAAAATACCAAGTCTGTACCAAACATTACAAGATCATGGTTTAGATCCCGAAGGGTGTTAGGAATTAAAGTTCTCTACAACATTGCCAAAAATCTGCATGAGAAAAAATTCAAATGCATATGCCAGTACAATGGATGGACCTTACTCACTAATGGAGGAAAAGAAAAGTCAACAATCTTGCAAGAATACATCAATAAATTTGATACTCATCAAATCCATGGAAGTTTTGCCACTTTGCAAGAAGCGTGCATAGCTAGGAACTGCCCCACATGCCAAAGGAATTGATGGACAGGTGGAAGTCACTTGATGGATCTGCTTCACATGCCAACAGAATTGATGGACAAGTGGAAGTTGTTCAATAAACCTACTTTAATTCAACAATGCAGAACAAGGTAGGGGCCATGTCAAGACCAAAAAATAGAAGGATAAGTGTCACTATAATGTAAGGGTCATGTGATGTAATAAATAATAGAGGGACATGTGTGTCCTTAAAAGCTGTGAAATTGTTAGGACGATGATGTAAGCAGTGATGTAATTGTGTCCAATGTAGTATTATAAATAGAGGCCTCCGGGCTAGTTGAAAGGCAGAACACTCTTGAGCACTCAGTTTGTGAGAAAGCCAAAAATCTTCTGTCTTTGAAAAATTCTCAGACCAATCCTTTGTCAATCTTCATATTATCAATGAAATTCCAATTTACTTATCATATTATGATGAGTTTCTAAATTCTTGTCTTCTAAATCCTATTTCCAAAAAGAAGATATATTATTAAGAAAACTCCCTACACTCGGTCCTAAAATATTTTCCATCTGAAGAATTATACAGTGAAGGCATCCAGGTTTAGCTAATAACCCGTGAAGGCAGGAAGTCATTGGAGGGTGTGGAGCAGAAACCTATAAGCCTGAAGGTCACTAACAATAGAAGGAAAATACAAAGGTACTAAGAACAGGAAAAGAGGTTAGTATTCTTAATATATCTATCTTTACGGAATTAGGAGGAAGAAGAGCTTTTAACATGACAGAATCCAGAATTGTTAAATTCAATTATCAAAACAGTCCTTATAATGATTAATATCATAGCATAATTGAACATTTGTTCATGCATAAACAGTTCACTAGACCAAATAATGAAATAAAAAAGTTATATCATGTCTATATGCCATGTTTGTTAGCCATCTTTCCAACATTAAAAAGAATATTAGGATTAGAAATTACAAAATCGATTATTTATTTTTGGCTTGATATAGATAACACTGAAATAAATAATGAATTATATTTAGGATATGTATTTAGTAGTGATAATGATTATGATCCTATAATAGATTATGACAATGATGGAAGAGATGAATCTTTCTTTACCAGTTTTTGAAAATCTTAATATCATGAATGAAAGTAATTATATCATGAAAAAATCCAAAACTAAAAGAGGTCCATATAAAGTTCAAAAGCATATCAAAAGTAAAAAAAAGTATTAAATATAAAAATGAAATTGATAAAATAGGATACCAAGAGTAACTCTACGCATCACAAGAGATATTAAAAAATTTTAAAGAAAATCTGATAGAAAATTTTGCTAGAGGTACTGTAAGATCTATAATGGTACAAGATATTCAAGATATAATTGATAAATTAGAAAAGAGAAAGAAAAGTATTTCAAAATATAATATACCATTTGAACCAAGCATAGATATCATGACTGACATAGATATTATCAATTCTCAAACATTCATAGAATTTGAAAAATTATTTGAAACTTTATAAATTATTTATCCGTGTTTATAATGTCTGGATATACTATTAAAGGATTAGATAATTTGTTAGAAAAAATAATGAAAAAAATAGATAACATTATATTTCATTTAATAGATATGGATGAATCATCTGAACAATATTATATACTTTCAGAAAATCATGATCAATACATTATAGATTATTCTGACATATTAGAAAATAAAATAGATTTAGAAAATAAAATAATGACAAATACAGTCCAAACCTAATGTCAGGATATACAATAGAAGGACTAGATAACCTTTTAGAAAAATTGAAAGATAAAATGGAAGATATTAAATATCAAATGGAAAATGAAAATATATCTTCTGAAGAATATAATAAACTCTTAGAAAAATACGAACAATATATTGCAGATTATTGTATTTTACTAGATCAAAGAATGGACTTATACCAGAAAATTTTGTATAATAATTTACCAACCCGATAATTTATGGATACTTCACAATCATCAACTTCTAATAATTATGATCATAAACTATATTTAGATAATAAAGAAATTTCATTTTTATTAACTATTGTTGAAAATTCTAAAAATATACATTATGTTGGACAATCCAAATTAAAAGAAATATACGAAGATATTGATTATGTTATCCTAAATAAAATAGAATTTAATTCTGTTGAAACAACAAATAATATAAATACAGTTTATAAAATTATAGAAGAATACGAGGATATAGAAGAAGAAGTTTCAGAAGAAATAACATTAGAATATATAACTAAAAAAGATCATCCTAAATCTTTTGAGAAATTATCACAATATAGAATATTTTTAGAAGAACTTAAGAGATTAAAAAATATAGATATAACAAGAAGTATTGAATTAAATGAACCAAATTAAATTCAAAGACATATCTTGCAAAATAAATAACTAACTTCATTAAGGGGAATATGGACAAATTACAAAAAGTGACCATTCTTAAAAATTGTATTTTTCACATGACTAATCCAATAAATTCCCCCACGGATCCAGCCACCCAGTGCCGTTTCAAAGAAACTATTGCTGCGTGGGGGACTTCTCGAATGAGGAAATACATATCAATACCCTTAAAAACATACCAATTTTTGAAAATACCCTAACTATTTTATATCTTTTAAAAATAGCCTTAATCACTATAAAATACCACAAATATCCTTATATATCATATTTCAATTAAACCCATTAAGATTTAGAAAAGTTGCAACCTAGTCCTTGAAATTTTATTAATTTTATTTATGATTTTATTTGATTTTTGTTCGCTCATAGTAGCACCCTCACTTTTATGGTATCAGAGACATATGACAGATCTAAAAGATAAATATTATATGACAAAAATTAAAAATAAATATATAATATATACATCAAGATTTATAATGCACACATTAATACTACCCGATAATTATAAAATAGAAATCTTGAAAACTTTAAAAGATTTAGACAAAGATTTAAGAAGAGAAATATATGATCTAATAAATTTCGATATAATAAAAGAAGATTTTATCATAAACGAAATATTAAATTTAATCCACAAAGATATACTAGAAGAGTTATATAAAGATTATAGAAATGGATTATCATAGAGCAGATCCTCAATTAATTAGATATCTAGACATAGAAACAAATGAAAAATTAGATTTAATAGTAGAACAAAGAAGAAATGTAATGGACCAAATAAGAGAAGAAAGAAATATAAAACGGCAAGAAAAATTAAGATTAAGATTATTGGAGAAAAAGAGAGAATATTTTGATAGAATTTTAAAACAATTACCAAAAATTCAAACGATTTTAGAAGATAAAGAAAAAACTAGAAAAGAAAAATATGATAAAACAAACACATTGGAAGACTATCTAAAATATTATAGAATATATCATAGAAAATCAATGATTGGATCAATAGAAGAATATTGTAAATATCAAATAATGAATTATAAAGAAGCAAAATATGAAACAGAACTTATTTTAGAAATCGAACATATTAAAGGAAGAAATTAATGACAGAATTTCCAGAAATAAAATTTGAAAAACAAATAATAGAAAATATAAGACTTCCAGTTGGATCTTATCAAATAAAAGGAGCTAATACAACTATGTTTCAACCATTAAGCTCATGGGGAGAGTCTGATGGATTTCTTAACATGCAATTAAATTGGATACGTGCATTTTTATGGCAAACATATAAAAACATAAATTTACAAGATAAATTAGCTATCGAAGAATTACAACAATTAAATATACAGGACATGAATATCAAAGAAAAATTACAGAATATTCAAAATAAACTAACAATACAATTTAAAGAATTAAAAGAAATGATAGGAGAAGTTAAAAATATAGATGAAGAAATCTTAAAAGAATTTCAAAGAAAATCAGGAGAATTAATTAATCAAGATAAAATTGGAATAATTATAGAAAAAATAGATAGGTTAAATGAAAAAATAAGAAAAAATGAAAATGAAAAAATCATATCAATGGAAGAAAGAATCAAAAAGTTAGAAATAAAAATAGATGATATGTATGACAGACTATTTAAGGTACAAAAAACTCAAAACCCAAGAGTATAAAATGTCGATAAGTGAATATATTGAAGATTTAAAAACATTAATAAGTGATGTACAAGAAGTAAAAAATGAATTAAAAGAAGTAAGAAATGATATAAATATACTAAAACTAGAGATTAGAGAATTTAAAGAAAATAATAAAAGCAAAGATAAGAAAATAGACAAAAAACTCATAGAAAAAAAAATACTTAGAATAGGAAAGAAGCATTTCGAACAAGAAAAAATTATAATAGAAGCAGGAAGTATGGATGATGAATTTAGAAGAAACATATTACCAAAAATATTAGAGGAAGAATTAGAATTACAAAAATCTATAGAAAAAACTTTAGGAAAATTAAAAGATGAAGAAAAAATTGAAGAAGAACAAGACAAAAATGAATGAAGAATTAGATTTGCTTATAGAAAATTTTGACCAGTTAAGTATAGAAAACTTTAATGAATACCAAGTTTTAATGAATACTGGAGGAGCACCTAACCCTGCTCCTATAGGAACTTCTAAACAAGAATTACCAGATCCAGATGAAAGTTATGCACCTTTATATAACAAACCACACCGACAATATTGTGATAGAATCAGAGATAGACAACCACCTAGAGGAAATAAATATAAAGATAGATTTGAACCAAATAATAACTATGATAAACCTATTAATCATGGAGGAACAAAATTAGATCTTGATTGTAAAATAGATACTAAAAAAGCCTTATTAACTTGGGCAGATTCAATGATACTATTCTTTTTATACAATAAAGATGATACATGGGAAAATACTGATAGAATGATAAATTTTTTAATAGCATCTTTTGAAGGACATGTTAGAAATTGGTGGGAAGGAATAAGTAGTGATACAAAAGCATTAATAAGAAGAAATGTACAGACAGAACTAATAAAATCAGATAGAAAAGGAATAGAAAAGATAGTAGATTATATTGCGGATGAATTTTTAGGAGAAAATTGGATAAGTAATTCTGAAGCAGAATCAATAAGAGAAAAAGATAATGCAAGAGTAAGATTAATAAATTTAACAATATGTGATATGTGTAAAATTAAAGAATATACTTGTGAATTTAAAGAATACTATTATGTCCAATTCTATAGTAATGAAAACCAAGAAGTATATAGAGATATGTATTACAATAAATTACCAGGTTCATGGGGAATATACTTTAAAATAGAATTTGAAAAATTTATTAGAGATAACCCTGGAACACCTAGAACATTAGGATCAAGGATAAAATTCTTATTTGAAAGATTAGCATATATATGTCAACAAAGACAATTATTAAAGAAATCAGGAAAATTAACCAGAATATGTTGTGAAGATATGGAAAAACCTACCCAATGGGGATGTAACCCTGAAAGAAGAAAATATAATAATAAAAGAAAATTTAAAAATAGAAAATTTAAAAAATTCAGAAACTTCAGAAAAAGATATATAAAACCTAAGAGGAGATATTACAAAAGAAGATATAATCCAAATAAAAAACAGAAAAATAAAACTTATAAGAAAGATAAAAACCAATGCAAATGTTGGAATTGTGGAGAAATGGGACATATAAGCCCTGATTGTAACAAAAAGAAAGTTAAAATATTACAAAATGAATATCTAGAAATAGAAAGTGAACTAAGTGAAATATCAGATATTGAAGAATACTATGATCAAGAAGTCTATATAAGCGAAACAGATTCAGAAAGCAATGAATCAGAATCAGAATAAAGAAATAGAAACAAATAAGAATATAGATAAGCAAGAATATGAAGGAATAGAAGGTTATAGATTAAAAGTAACTTTTGATAATAATAAGTTCGGAAAAATACCAAAATTATCTTTAGATTTGAAAATAGGAAAATGGGAAATATTAGACAGAATATGGAAAAGAGAAAAAGTAGCAATAAATGAGTATCATAAAATTGAAAGAGCAATAGATGTTAGAACCACTCAAGGAACACACAAATTAAATCTTTTAACAAAAAATACAGTTGCAGAATTATTAACAAAGATTAATAGAAAACAAAGTGAAAAGATTCAATATGTTTACTTAGCAGGTATCCAAATAAAGTTTAAATCTCTGTTTAGAGAAGGATTAGATTCGCCTTTGACTGTAAGTTTACATGATGGAAGAATTATAAATTTAAAAGACAGTCATTTAGGAACAGTAGAAGGAAATCTAGCATATAAGAAACTAATATTTACATGTTACCCAAAATATTGTATATCATTAAAAGACAGAAATTTTAATGAAGTTTTAGGATTACATTTCAAATTACATAAAGATGATATAATAGAACCAGGAGATAAAATTATGACTATAGAATACAGGGCATTATACACATTTACTAATTCTAATTATGGAAACATTTATTCTAAAAAACCATATATTGAAATTCATAAAGAATGTAAAGATTTTGGTAAAGCTGTAGAACCAGATAAACAAATAAGTTTAGTTCCAAGAAATTATGAACTTACTATAACAAAAAATAAACTAGAAATCATAGAGTTACGAGAAGAAGAATACCCTAATAATAACATAACATTTGAAGATGGCAGATTAATTAGGAGATCAGCAAGTTTACCTAATAGAAAACAATTAGGAGAAACTAGTAATATAAAAGAAATAAAACTTAATAGAAATGCTGGAAATATGAAAATAGAAGATGAATATTTTAATGGAATAGAACATATAAAAGGATCAAATATATTAATTGACACAGGAGCTAGTGAATGTCATATAGCTTCAAATAGAAATAAATGACTAATATCTCATAGAACCGATCCATATAGATATATAAATTTTGATGGACAAATACATATGACTGAACTTGAAGTAAAAGTACCAATAAAAATAGGAGGAATAAATCTCCTAGTACCATGTCATGTAGATAGTAGTATGGCAAATCCTCATGTATTATTAGGTATGAGCTTTCTAGATGAATTAGAAGATTATAGTATAAAACGTGAAGGATTATATATAACTCATAATGGTCAAACTATACTATACAGAAAGGCTGAATAAATGAATAACCAAAAAGTTTTTCATTAGCCGTTTATATACAAGTTACAATTGTTGAAACAAATATAACAACATGTGCATTAATTGATACGGGAAGTGATATAACAATATTCAAAAGCTTCTTAGTAAAAATCATGGAATACTAATGGAAAAATAAAAATTACAGGAGTAACAGGAGAAAGTACTCATATAATTAATAGTGCTGATAAAATTGATATAATACTTGGGAGTAAACAAATAGTTGTAAATAAAGTATATAATTATAACAAATTAGAATGTGATATATTACTAGGAAATGACTTTATACAACAATTTCAATATTATAAACAAAATAATTACATGGTAATGTTACAAACACCTTGTGCACATTTACTAAAAATACCAAGAGAATTTAGACCTTACAGAGTTCAGCCAACACAGCGTGGTGATAAATGGGAGAAAAAACCAATTATACAAAATGAAATAAAAAATAAAAGAATAATGTATAAAAAAGTCTTGAAAACGAACATACAAATAAACATGGAAAAAATCATTGATCAACTAGAAAAAATTTGTGGAGAAAATCCATTATCATTTTGGAAACCACATCATCCAAAAGCTAAAATAGAATTAACAGAAAATGTTATTATAAGAGTTAGACCAATGATGTATACCATACAAGATATGCAAGAATTTAAAACTCAGATAAAAGAATTACTTAACCAAAAATTAATCAGACCTAGTAATGGACCCCATAGTAGTCTAGCTTTTATGGTCATGAAACATTCTGAACAAAAAAGAGGTAAAGCTAGAATGGTGATAAATTATAAAGAATTAAACAAATATACTAAATTTGATGGATACTTTTTACCAAATAAAGAGGTACTAATAAATCTTGCAAAAGGAAAGCAATATTATTCTAAATTTGATTGCAAATTAGGATTTTGGCAAGTAAAAATGGAAGAAGATAGTATTCAATATACATCATTTAGTACACCCCAAGGTAAGTATGAATGGATGGTTATGCCATTTGGTTTAAAAAATGCACCACAAATATATCAAAGAAGAATGGATAACATATTTAGAAAATTCAATGAATTCTTAATTGTTTATGTCGATGATATATTAATATGTTCTAATAATAGAGAAGAACATAGAAACCATTTAATTAAATTTATAAATGAATGTAAAAAAGAAGGAATTGTTCTTTCAAAAAATAAAGCTATAATAGAAAAACAAGAAATTGATTTTCTTGGATTATCAATAGATAAAAGGGGGATAAAATTACAAACTCATATATCTAAGAAGATAGAAAGTTTTCCAAACAAATTTGAATCAAAAGAACAAATACAAAAAATTTTAGGATGTTTAAATTATGCAGAAGGATTTATTGAAAATCTATCAAAAAAGAGACATAAAATTCAAATTTTACTCAGGAAAACAAATACCAAAGGATGGAGTGATGAACATACAGAAATTGTCAAATCACTAAAAGAAGAATGTAAAAATTTACCAAAATTAAGATTACCAGATGAAAAAGATAATCTGATAGTTAATACTGATGCCTCGGATAAATATTGGGCAGCAATATTAAAAACAGATCTTAATGAAATTTGTAGATACTCAAATGGAACGTTTAATCAAGCAGAAATAAATTATACTACTCATGAGAAAGAACTGTTAGCAATTATCAGAGGAATAAAGAAGTTTTCATTGTTTTTATTATCTAAAAAATTCATTGTTGAAACTGATAATTCTCAAGTTGCAGGTTTAGTAAAAAATAAATTACCACCTGAACCTCAATATAGAAGGCTCCATAGATGGCAAGCCTATTTGGCGTTTTATAATTTTGATATAATTCATATTAAAGGTGTTAATAATTATCTTGCGGACTTTTTAAGCAGGAATATTGAATTTGCAGATGGATAATATCAAAAGATCCCTGATAGACGCCAAAAAGCGAATGAACTTCCTCATGGAGGAAGCTGAAGATATAAAGCTTGGAATTGAACAACTTGCAG
Organism: Ligustrum vulgare; assembly: GCA_963555705.1. NCBI lineage: Eukaryota > Viridiplantae > Streptophyta > Magnoliopsida > Lamiales > Oleaceae > Ligustrum > Ligustrum vulgare. The sequence goes on along the minus strand of OY743177.1, from coordinate 58,759,522 downwards.
AAACTCTCCAAGGAAGTTTCAAGCAATTGATGGAAATCTCAACATTTCATCATAATTATACTAAAGAATTGAGCGATAATAAAATTGAGATTGAATCTCAGTTTGAATCGTTGATTACCAAACAGGCTGATACCAAACAGGTCATATCAAAAATACAAACAGGTACATCTTCTGGAAGCAGTGGTGGACCAACAATTAAAAGAGATGAACCAAGTCCTAAAAAAGTTGTTATAAATGAAGCCAGTCCTCGAAAAATCACAATCAATGCCAAAGATGAACATACAAGGGTAGTCAGAATTCGTGCTGAAGAGGAAGATGATTCCCCTTTTTTACCAAAAGAAAACGAATATAAAACCACTGTTGAAGTTATATATGAAATTCAAGAATGTGATTGCTATTACATTTCGTCTGGAGACCATGTATACCCACGATTGATCGACACTCAGGGAGGAGATCCCGTCATGACAAAAATGGCAGCTGATTATGGATTCTTGGATCTTATCTATCCAGGAAAAGATCTGAAAGAAATCGAAAAATTTGATGATTTACTAAAAGGAGAAATTTCAAAATTTGCTCAAGGAAGAGCCATATATTTAAAATTTTATTCGATCAGTCCTGAAATTGATGGAAGGATATATTATCCTGCTGAGCATATTATCACGATTGAGTATGTTGCTCGAAATTTTCAAATTGAAGTTGGGAAAAATACCAAGCCAGTACCAAACATTACAAGATCATGATTTAGATCCCGAAGGGTGTTGGGAATTAAAGTTCTCTACAACATTGCCAAAAACCTATATGAGAGAAAATTCAAATGCATATGCCAGTACAATGGATGGACCTTACTCACTAATGGAGGAAAAGAAAAGTCAACAATCTTGCAAGAATACATCAATAAATTTGATACTCATCAAATCCATGAAAGTTTTGCCACTTTACAAGAGGCGTGCATAGCTAGGAATTGCCCCACATGCCAAAGGAACTGATGGACAGGTGGAAGCCATTTGATAAGTCTGCTTTACATACCAACAGAAGTGATGGACAGATGGAAGCCAATTGATAAACCTGATTTAATGGAACAAGACAGCACAATGTAAGGGCTATGAGAAGACTGAAAATAGAGGGATAGGTGTCCCTATAATGTAGCCATGTGAAGAAATAAAGGGACAGATGTATCCTTGTAATAAAGAATAGATGGACAGGTGTGTTCTTGTAGGTCCTTGTAAAATTCAAATTATTGTATCCATTACATAAGCAATGATGTAAGAGGTTGTATAGTAATACCTCGTGAAGTTGTATAAATAAGGATCTTCTGATTAGAGAAGAGGCAGAACTCTCTTGAGCACTCAGTTTGTGAGAAAGCCAAAAAATCTTGTCTTTCAAAAATTCTCATACCAATCATTTGTCAATCTTTATATTATCAATAAAATCCCAATTTACTTATCATATTATGATGAGTTTCTAAATTCTCGTCTTCTAAATCCTATTTCCAAAAAGAAGATATATTATTAAGAAAACTCCCTACACTCTGTCCTAAAATATTTTCCATCTAAAGAGTTATACAGTGAATGCATCCAGATTTAGCTAATAACTCATGAAGGCAGGAAGCCATTGGAGGGTGTGGAGCAGAAACCTATAAGCCTGAAAGTCACTAACAATAGAAGGAAAATACAAAGGTACTGAGAACAGGAAAAAAGGTTAGTATTCTTAATATATCTATCTTTACGGAATTAGGAGGAAGAAGAGTTTTTAACATGACAGAATCCAGGATTATTAAGTTTAATTACCAAAACAGTCCTTATAATGATGAATACCATAGCATAATTGAACATTTATTCATGCATAAACAGTTTACTAGACCAAATAATGAAATAAAAAAGTTATATCATGTCTATATGCCATGTTTGTTAACTATCTTTCCAACATTAAAAAGAATATTAGGATTAGAAATTACAAAATCAATTATTTATTTTTGGCTTGATAGTGATAACACTGAAATAAATAATGAATTATATTTAGGATATGTGTTTAGTAGTGATAATGATTATGATCCTGTAATAGATTATGATAGTGATGGAAGAGATGAATCTTTCTTTACCAGTTTTTGAAAACCTTAATATCATGAATGAAAGTAATTATATAATGAAAAAACCCAGAACTAAAAGAGGTCCATATAAAGTTCAAAAGCATATCAAAAGTAAAAAATGTATTGAATATGAAAATGAAATTGATAAAATAGGATACCAAGAGCAACTCTATGCATCACAAGAGATATTAAAAAGTTTTAAAGAAAATTTGATAGAAAACTTTGCTAGAGGAACTGTAAGATCTATAATGATACATGATATTCAAGATATAATTGATAAATTAGAAAAGAGAAAGAAAAATATTTCAAAATATAATATACCATTTGAACCAAGTATAGATATCATAGCTGACATAGATATTATCAATTCTCAAACACTCATAGAATTTGAGAAATTACTTGAAACTTTATAAATTATTTATCTCTGAGTTTATAATGTCTGGATATACTATTGAAGGATTAGACAATTTGTTAGAAAAAATAATGGAAAAAATAGATAACATTATATCTCATTTAATAGATATGGATGAATCATCTGAACAATATTATATACTTTCAGAAAATCATGATCAATACATTATAGATTATTCTGACATATTAGAGATTAAAATAGATTTAGAAAATAAAATAATGACAAATACAGTCCAAATATAATGTCAGGATATACAATAGAAGGATTAGATAACCTTTTAGAAAAATTGAAAGATAAAATGGAAGATATTAAACATCAAATGGAAAATGAAAATATATCTTCTGAAGAATATAATAAACTCTTAGAAAAATACGAACAATATATTGCAGATTATTGTATTTTACTAGATCAAAGAATGGACTTATACCAGAGAATTTTGTATAATAATTTACCAACCCTATAATCTATGGATACTTCACAAGCATCAACCTCTAATAACTGTGATCATAAACTACATTTAGATAATAAAGAAATTTCATTTTTATTAGTTATTGTTGAAAAATCTAAAAATATACATTATGTTGGACAATCTAAATTAAAAGAAATATACGAAGATATAGATTATGTTATCTTAAATAGAATAGAATTTAATTCTGTTGAAACAGCAAAAAATATAAATACGGTTCATAAAATTATAGAAGAATACGAAGATATAGAAGATGAAGTTTCAGATGGAATAACATTAGGATATATAACAAAGAAAGAACATCCTAAATCTTTTGAGAAATTATTACAATATAGAGCATTTTTAGAAGAACTTAATAGATTAAAGAATATGAATATAATAAAAAGTATTGAATTAAATCAACCTAACTAATTCAGGGATATATCTTGCAATGAAAATAGCTTATTTCATTAAGGACAATAAAGACAATTTGTAAAAAATGGACATTTTGAAACGTTGCATTCCTAAAACGACTATTTCAACAAATCTCCCTTCTCGAATGCGGTAATACTGTTCATCCGAACTTTGCTTCTTCTGGGTCTTCTTACTTTGAGTTCAAAGCTTAATTACGGTGATGATAACTTGTTATTCTACCTTTATTCTATCTAATTTCAACTTTTAGTTTCCAATTTGTGCTAGATTTGAGCTTAGGGAAGAGTGGGTACTGTTCATTCATCTTCTTCGATGATTATGGTTGGTCCATCCGTCAAGGGTGAGTCAACCCTTTTCTACACTTCATCTTTGAATACTACAGAAACCTTGAGTAGATAATGTTGATGGAGTTTCATTTTCCTGTTGTGTTGGTCATCGTGTATGTTCTGATTTGCTGTTGGTCAAGCTGACTTTTAGAGTGCTGATTAATTAAAATAATACTCTTTGTTTCTTGTTTGATCCTAATTATTATTTGAGTCTTATATAATCCCTTATGGGTGTTGGAGATTAATCAATTTATTCAAAGTTAAAGACTTGAATTACCAAAAATTTCACATTCTTCAGTTCAAACAAAATGTTTCCTCCCCCACCACTGGCCCTCCTGCTGGGTGACTAAAGATATTGTCACATTTTAAGGTGTCCTTGGTTCGACTGTGCTTATTCATGGTTTGAAATTCTTATATTTTATTGTATAAGTGCAAGCATAACACAGCAAGAGTTTAACAATTAATTTTATTTGGAGAAGTTCATATGCAATAAATGAAAACGCTGTTGAAATTAGCAAAACATTTGAGCCAATGGATGAATATAGTACAATAGAAAGTGGCAGTATTGATGTGATGCATACTGATGACCCTTCCAATAAGTTGGAACCTTCTCTTGAAAATGATGATAAGATTATTTTTTATATTCCTTTACATTAGTTAGAAAATAAGGATAATGGTGATTTTTTTTATGATAAGAGAAGGTTTCAAAGAAATGCTATTCTTTGTTGATTATTCACCATCATATATGCATCAAGATTCTCTTGATGAAGTCAATAATTGAACTTTGTTGCAATTATAGCAGTCATTCGTAAAAGTAAAGGCAACATCGAAACACAGCTTGGCGACTTCAATTTAATGTTCCTTGCCACCTATGTTTGAGGATATGTGATAGTGATTCAGTTTTACAAATTCAAACTTTGATGCATTATTCTAAATAATTGGTATAATTCACTTGTTTATCCTTTAATATACTAATTACGTTTTATTTTATTGTATAAGTGCAAGCATAAGCATAATTATTTTGTGTTTCATTTCCAGATTTCATTTTTGAAGTTCCATTATGTTGTCAAAAGTAGTTACATTTTATGGTGTAAGATGGTATTGGGGAAGGGTAATGCCAAGAAACTGCTGCCTAGAACGTTGCTTGAGGCCCTTCACGAGCACATTATCTCCTTAAGCTGGGAGTATGCTCTCTCAAGGTCCGTTGATTGATTTAGGACTTGTTCCTGAATTTTAATTTTTTTTTTCACAACCTTCGGATTTTTCTCTCTCATTCAATTGATTTTGAAGTTTTTATTATTTAAGTCAAGATTTGGGGCTTTATCGATGTGATGATTAAAATAGATACTGGTAGCTGGGGAAAGGACAATATTAACTGTGGAAGACGGTAAGACATAGCAGACTAAGGGCATGTTAGGTTGGGAGGATAGCACACAGTATTAAGAACATAAAAACTGATTTGGATTGAGGAAAACTAGATTACAATCACCATTCTACTTTTGTTTACAGTTAATGTTTAATGGGCTACATTAATTATGTGATGCCATTGTATTCAAGAAATGGCGATGTAAGGAAAATAGATTACCATTCTCGAGCTTAAGGTAAAAGTAGACATACATGTAAGGAAATTATAAGGAAGTCTCATCATGTTCTTGACCAGTCGATTGTTGATTTTGGTGGACTAAAAACAATATGAATTTTACTTTGATTGATAAAACATTATCCATTGAAATGCTGCAAATGTAATTGGGATTTCTTCTGACAGATGACTTTAGCATCAGAGTTTTCCTACCCAAGTTCCAAAATAAAGGATCTTTGTCCACAAAAGGGCATCTGCAAGAGGCTGTGTAAAAGAAGACAAATTGTAATTTTATGTGGTGTTTACTCTTTTAAGACCACAGTAATTTTCATTCGGTTTAAAAGCTAAGGAAATTGTTGATGAATAATTAATTTCCATGGTTAGGTAGTTTAACATGTGTATCAATATATTTTGAGTTTTCATTTCATTTTTGTTTGATAATTGTAATATCCCATACCAAGGAAAAAGCTTAAAAGATTTGATAGGTACTACTCATACCAATAAGATGTACCTTCTTTTCTGGAATTTCATCGTTAGAAACTTCATGGTTAAGCGTGCTTGGCTTAGAGAAATTCTATGATGGGTGACCTCCTGGGAAGTTTTCTCGAGGAGCGTGCAAGTGAAGACAAAGTATGCTGAAAAAACTCATGTCGGTACAGTGGGGACAGTACATTATCATCTAACGGCTAGGACAACCCGTTAAGTGGGATCGGGTTGTTACAAATGGTATCAGAGTCGATCGCCAGCCGAAAATTGAGAACTAATTGTTATGCGGGACAAATTACTACGTCATAGGGCGGGAGTCACCTCTTGAACTCGTAGGAGCCATCTCTAGAATCCCAACGCTTGGCAATAGATCCTCGGATGGTTTAAGGGTGACGAGGACGTCATGAGTCCAACGTGGGTGATTGTAATACCCCATACCAAGGAAAAAGTTTAAAAGATTGGAAAAATATATTACCAACACAAAACTTACTTAACACACTACATTATATTACCACCACTAATAAAATATCTTTTTTATAAATGCAGCACATTATAAATACAAATATACCCTTTTTCTAATTAAAAAAATATATATATTTAATTTGCACACTACATTCAATCAGTCACAGCCGTGAGTTCCCTTCTCTGACCCCATCCACACCACAATTTGTCTTTTCATTCTCACTCTTCCTCCCTGCCGATCGGATCACTCCAATGAGTCCAACCCCTTCTTCTCTTTCTTTTTTTTTTCTCTGGCCACCTCCGACCTCCTATTGACATTTTGTATTTACAGACTTTCAATTCGAATTGTGAATCTCTCTCTACAAACAACACAATCAAGCAGTAAGAATTCATTAAAAATTCAAACTTGAACATGATTTTTCACTTTCCCCTTTTCCACCGGAAATCAAACTCCAAAATGTAAAATAGTACTATTAATAAAGAGAATGTCCACATGAAGTCCAACCAATATAAAAAGAAAACAAATTTTCTTAGCGCTTCGATCACAAGGTCAACATAGTCGTCGTACCAACCCCTCCTTCACTTTTTTGACGCTTCTTTTCCATCCGAATTAAAGCAAGGCTTTAACATCAAATACAGAAAACCTAACCAAACTATAGTAACAAAAGCTTTATCTAACAAAGTAGTCAAAAATAACTTTTTTTTTTTTTACTTAATTAAAACTGGGCATTCTATAATTAAAATTGGGCATGAACCAAGAGAGTAGAACTTGAAGCCATTTTTAGAGAGAGACGAGGGTTACGTGAGAGAGGGATTTAGGGAGTTAAGACGTCAGAAAATAGAAAGGGAAGAACAGAAAAAATAGAAAAATAAAAGAGACAGAAGGAGGAGGAGGGGTTGTGTTGTACATAAAGATCAGAAAAAAGGCTATTTAAGTCATTGTAATTGTGCCTATTTTAATAAATAAGAATAAATTAAAATTGTGGTGTAGAACATAAATTTTTTGGTGGCAATATAGTCATCCTAAAAGATTTGATAGGTACTACTCGTACCAATAATGTGCACCTTCTTTTCTAGAATTCCATCGTTAGAAACTCCATACTTAAGCGTGCTTGATTTGGAAAAATTCTATGATGGGTGGCCTCCCGGGAAATATTCTCGGAGAGCGTGCGAGTGAGGACAAAGCATGCTGAAAAGACTCATATTGGTACAATGGGGACAGTACGTCATCATCTAATGGCCTGGACAGCCAGTTAAGTGGAACCCGAGTCGTTACAATAATGATCATGGCTTTTCAATGCATGTTAACTCAAGACGAATTTGGGTTGAGAAATTTTAATAGTAATAAATTTGTATCTACAACCCCCAAAAAATATATATGTATTTGTAACTGGAACCCCTAAGAAGAAGAAGAAGAAGAAAATTTGCGAATAGGACCGACGCCTAAAGTTGAAATTTAGGCGTATGTTGTAGACAACAATCGACGCATATTGTCAACTTTAGGAGTCAGTTGTAGCTCAACAACCAACTCATATTATCAACTTTAAGCGTTGGTTGTAGCTCAACAACCGAATCCTAAATTCAACTTTAACTTTAGGCGTCATTTTACAACCGACGCGTATAGTTAATACAATTTGAGTCGCCACCATAGGCGTAGCTTATACAACCGACGCTTTTTTTGTTTTCAACCGACTCTAATGAGTGTGTTTGTACTGGTGATATTTGCATAGATTGGATAATCCAACAATTCCATCACTTCCCAGAATTAAATCTCCCTTCAGTACTGATCAAGACTACAGCAGTTTCAAAGCGTCTAGTGAACAAGATATGAGCAGCAATATGTTAACAGATATCCACACTAGTTGCACCAACCAAAATGACAATTTTGTTGATGATCTAAAAACTAGGTCGGCCAATGGATGGAGCTCAACCTCCTAGTGGCATCTCACCTCAATGGCCATACCGAACAAATCTGAAAATTAGAAGATCGAAGGATGCAACAACTTGATCTAGCAGTGGTCTGGGTCGGAAGTTCGGCTAGATGGGGTTTCGCCATGTGGGAAATGGGCCGGAGTGCGTATATGTTTGGGGAGATGCTGGGGGTAGTGGTTGTTTTTACGGAGTGGGATGATTGGTTTTAGGTGGTGGTTGTGGTTCGGTGGTGTACGACAATGATGGTGGTTGCTACCGACGGTGTTTATCCCAAATTTTAGATGGTGGTGGTTCGGTAATGTACGACCGTGATGGTGGTGACCTACCGGCGGTGTTTGGTCGGTCACATTAACAAATCTTGGTGGTGGCGTCTAGCAGAGTTGGGGAATATTGCTTGTCGTTTAGAGGTAGTGGATGTAGCAGCAAGTTGGAAGAAGACGATAAGTATTTTTCAAAATTTTTCTTTTGAGCAGTAAAAATGGGTTTTGTTATCTAAAGATAGTAATACGTGCAATTAGGGTTAATTAGGCTCAATCATACTTTTATATTTCAAATTATCCAAATAAGGCGTTTACAAAATATTTTTTAAAATCAGGTAAATGAAATAAACCCTAATTCCACACACGCACATTCCCACTCATGGTTGTAAGAGACTAGGTTCGTCTTAATAAAGAAGACAGAAGGCATTCACGTGTGGGCTTCATTCATTTGATGGTACTGCGCTGTTGCATTTATTGAATTGGAGTCACTTTGGAAGGAAACTACTCAAAATTCCAGATGGCAAAACCTTCTGTGCAGTCGTAGGGCAGTTAAAAACGAAATTGACTATCCTCGAAAAAGATGTTGCGAGCGAGCAACTCAAAGTGAAAATTAGGTGCTTCCAAACGGCTGCCTTGCTGTTAAGTTCCCAAGCACAGGCAGATTAACTTTTAAAGATGAAAACAACAACAGCAACTTGGCTAATCCAATCAAAGAGAACAAAATAGTGCGCTGTAGGAATCTTCCGGCGATGGTTTGACGGTAGCACCTGTGGCAGTGACTGATTTTTTTTCGCTATTCTCTTTTTTTCCCCCCTCGTGTGACTTTTTTTTTTTTTTTTGGCTACCCAGGACATAGGAGCAAAAGTGTTGGTGCAAGGAAATGCTGTTGGTGCTGCAGGGAAATGCCTAAGTTCCAAACTAAAATTTCTCAAAATAAGCACAGCTTAAATGTGATAAAATGGATTTTAGGCGGCTTGGATGAATTCAACAACGGGTTTTCATAAAACGCTTATAGATGGTAGGGAAACACAAATTCGTATTGTAGCGTTGGTGACAATGGAAAAAATACTGAAGATGTCAACACAAGTAATATTTACTATCTTTTTACAGGGCTTGAAAAGTAAAAATTGTGGGCTTGACTTTTTTGGATGGTTGAAATTGATTACTGTAGAAAAAATTTGTATTTTTATTAGAAAGTTGGTTTATCAAACAAGGGCTAAAATGTAATTAACTACAAATTAAGAATTACATTAATGTTTTACAAATTCATTAGTTAAATTGTAATTATTTGTAAAATGTAATTTATTGTATAATGTAATTAAGCCCCAGTTTCAGACCCAATTTTTAAAACCAAGTTTTAAAATGCTCAATCTCGATCATCCATTCTTAATCAAGTTTACAATATTTGACTTTTCAAATAATTTTAAATCACATTCTTCAAAAAATTGCAAAAACTAAACAAAGATTGGGGGCCAAACAAACAATTGTAATTAAGATGAATGTAACTAATTAAAATTTGAAATCATTCCAATTAATTTCATTAATAAAATCTGTCACGTTTTTCAAATTCATTAGTTACAATTTAATTAATTGTAATTAATTGTAGAATGTAATTAAGTTGTAATTGTAATTAATTAAAAACAATAGTTCATTATATAATGTAAATAATTACAATTTATAATAAATCCAATTAATTTTAAAAGGTAAATATAATTTCGAGCAACTTGTAATATACAATGAAATTACAATAGTAACTAAATATTTAAATTTTTAATTAATTACAAAATTGAAATAAAGTTACAATTGTAATTAATTGTAAATTGTAATCGATAACAAAATTTAATAATTAAGTTACAATTATAATTAAGGTGAATGTAAATGATTGAATTAATTTTAGCAACAAAAAAAAAAAATTCATGTTCTACCAATTCATGAATTACAATTGTGATTAATTGCAAAATTGAAGTAAGGTTATAATTGCAATTAATTATAAAATTGAAATAAAGTTACAATTATAATTAATTGTAAAATGTAATTACATTGCAATTACAGTAGTAATTAAGGTGCATGTAACTAATTCAATTAGTTTTAGCAAAAGAAATATGTCATATTTTACAAACTCATTAGTTACAATTGTAAATAATTGTCAAATTGAAATAAAGTTACAATTGTAATTATTTACGGAACTTGATTTTGATAATTACTTTTGATACTTTTGTAATATATTAAAATTTTAATTAATTACAATTGAAGCCTTCAGGTGTTCAACCTCCAATGAATTATTATTCATCTTCTAAATCTGCCATGTTTTGCAAATTCATTAATTACAATTATAACTAATTACAAAATTGAAATTAATTACAAACTGTAATTGATTACAATTTGTAAATAATTAAATTAATTTTAAAAGGCAAATAAAAATCAAAGTGACTTGCAGTATACAATTAAGTTACAAATGTAATTAATTAATCACAATAATTTACAAAATTGAAATTAAGTTACGATTGTAATTCATTACAAAATATAATTAAGTCACAGTTTTAATTAATTACAATTTGTAACTAATTCAATTAATTTTAAAAGAAAATTAAAATTTCAAGTGGCTTGCATTAATTACAAAATTGAAATGAAGTTAGAACTGTAATTGATTAAAGAATGTAATTATGTTGCAATTGCAGTTGTGGTTAGGATGAATGTAATTTAACTAATTTTAGTAAAATTATTTGTGGTGTTTTACGAATTCATTAGTTATAATTGCAATTAATTTTAAAATTGAAATAAAATTGTAGTAATTAATTCAATTAATTTTTGAAGAAAAAATGAAATTTCTAGTGACTTGTAGTATATAATTAAGTTATAATTGTAATTAATTAATTACTTTTGTAATTGATTATAAATTGAGTTTTTTTTTTTTTTTAACATAACGTTGATTGCATTACATCGGTAAAATTTCTAATACATAATGAACAACCATCAATGCATCCACTCAAATAGTAATGGAGGATTTAGACATTTTTAAATCAGGGTAGACACGAATAATCAATTTCATAAATTCGGCACTCATTGGTCTCAGGATTCTCCTGATAGAAAGAGTCGAGTGGATCTTACTATAATTTTTAGGCTTGAGGCGGAGATCGGCCTTCGCTTGACTGACTTGTACTACTCTGTCCCACGCCACCTTGCACTTGTCGTAGGTCTCGTCCTCGTCGCACACTTGATTCGCCTCCACCACCTTCTACTCATCTCCTTCAGTTTCTTCTCTCTCATCAGTGTGTCCTTGAATTTCATCGCCTTCAAACGAGTCCCATTCTTTGAAGAAGGCATAATCATGTTCATCTTGATCTTCTTCGTGCTACTGATATTTCCAGATGCTAATCTCAAAGTCAAGTATTATTCAAACCCATAGGCATGAAAGACGAAGCACCTGGTTGTAGGTTAATGTTTTGGCGTGTAGGGTTGACGATTTTTGTACAATGAAAAGCTTTTTTACCTTGATTGGAAAGAATTGAATTGAAATTATAATTAATTAAAATTTCAAAGTCACATTGCGTTAAAATCATTGTGCATGAACAAATACCAAACTTATTTTCAAAATCTAAGCTGAGAGAATGTGGTGGAGAAAGCAAACTCCAATGATGTTGGATGACTTGTGCATCAACTTTTTATCACCTGATTTCGATAATATATTTTATATTATTAAAATATTTTTTAAAATATCTTATATTTAAAAATAAATCCCTTAAAGTTTTATATTTGTGTAGTTAACCCGTGCAATTAACCCATCTAAGAATGCAAAACATTAGAAAAGGTCTTAAAGTGAGCCACAACTGATAACTGGGTCTTGGCCTTAGCCCATTTGAAAAGGTACTTAAGTGGGCCACAACTGATAATATATAGCCCAATTTAAAAGTAAACACTTTTCTAGGTATATGGGCCCAAACGAAGCTAAATTATTGGTAAGTTTGGAACTCTAATATTGACAAACGTGAATGAGATAGATCAGATTCGAAACTTTCTGGCCCAATTCCCGAGACAAGAGACAGGCACACTGGACCCACATAATTAATGTTCTTTTCGGGTCCTCGGTCACTCACACTTGGACTTATTATCGCACAAAGCCCAACGATTCTCTCTCATTCCTCTGCGGTTATGTATCTCCAATATACTACATAAAGATCTATTTTTTTTTTATTTTTTTTTTTTATCAGAATATAAAGATCTACTATTTTTATTTCTATGTTCTATATTAAATATTTTAACTATTAGGGTTTAGCGGCTCCAAACATGTTTATAAATAGAATATTGTTATTTTGAAGATAAAATAATATGTAATTAAAAAGTGATATTGAAAATTGTGTTGTTTAGAAATTCATATTTGGTAATAAAAAAAAATTATTTATAAACAAATAATGTAATATTTTTTATATAAAATATGTGGTTGAAATGTGTTTTGAAGAAATGTATGTGAGTTAAATGTGGTTTGAGAAATGTGTTGTTTATGTTTATATTTATAAATAAGTTTACCAAACCAAGAGTTTAATTATAAACAAACAACCGAACATGGGCTTAGTTCGACTTTGATATGCCAATATATTTTGACGCTCCGTCTTTTTCGAGTTAATGCGCAAACTGATTTTACAACATTGTAAATTACATGTTAAGAATATTTGTTTCTCTCTTGAATCGCTTGTTAAACTCAAATTTAGTGTAAGTTTACATAAGTTTCACGGTATATAAATGTAATAAATTAATTAAATATATTAAATATAAAATCATTTAAAATAACCTTATGAAGTGAATATTTAGCCCTTGTTTAGTATAACTTAAAATTAATTTTCAAGTATATTTTGATAAAAGTTCATTAAATGTGTAGTTAAAAAGGTGTGAATCTCATAAAATGTATGATTAATATTAATTATTGACTTGTGATATTAAAATCAGATCTTAATCAGAATCAAACAAGGGCTTCATAAAATTTTCATGTACTTAATTTAATTAATTAATTAATTAATTAATTAATTAATTCTCTCTATTTGATTTTCTAGTTACATTTTAGAGGCTGGATGCATGCCTAAAACCTGGTACAACATATCAGTGTTCCAATAAGCATGATTTCATTTTATATATTATATCTAATCTAACAAGTGTTTAATGCACAAAAATAAAAAATAAATTAGTGTACATTATGCGTTATATGCACAATAATTAATTTGACAAAGAGCTTTAGTCGACATGAAATGTGATTTTAAAAAGCGTATTATTTTAACATGCATGATAGGTTCGGAACTTACACACGAGATGATCAATGAAAATTCTATCACGTATCTCTATTTATTAACTAGACATATGTTATTTTCTAAACAACTTCACCGACGTTGTGAATTTACGACTTTAATGGAATTTTTGCAAGGCCAAATACAGGATTATGAAATTATTAAGTCCTTGCTTGACCTTCACTTTTTTAAAATTCATTTTTAGTTTCACATTTTTATAATATCTTTGTACTTAGATTGATAATTACTTCTAATTTTTAATTACACATTCTAATTCTAATTATTACTATTATTATTATTTTACTCATTTAGCATATGTTTGGTAAACTTGTTTATATAAATATAATAATATATTTTTACAAATCTTTTATATATATATATATATATATATATATATATATATATATATATTGCGTTAAAATTAAACACATATTTGTAATTTATTGTGATTTTTGAACGAAAATTGAGAAAATGCAAAATATGTTAGGGAAATGCAGAAATTATAATAAATATATTTATATTTTGAACAAGCATCAATATTTGTTCTCATAATATTACATCAACATGATATACAATTAAAAAATACAAAATTTGCATTTATCATTCAATGAAATTTTCGATAATTTGGATTTATGTTGTCTTTAAATTTTAATAATTGTTGTAATGAAAAATTATTTTTGTATTTTTTGTATTTGTGTTGATTATGTATAATCATTAAATTTTATGAATGCTTATCTATATTGTGGATAATAATTTCAATTCATCGTACTTGTGAAAATCTATACTATAGTATAAAAGTATAATAGTTTGACATAATTTAATTCTTAAATTCTTTATGTTTTAGTACTATAGTAAATAATTAATATGATGTTATTATTATTTGTATATTTTGGTCATAATTATAATTATTTTTATTATTAAAGTTAATATTGAATGAGTTCAATCAATATTTTTAGTTATCAGTATTAAAATTATTATTTAATTATTGATTTTTTATCGATTTGTTGTTTTTAACATTATAAATTCTATGTGTAGCCGTCAATAATTAAATTGTGTTCTAATTATTAATGGTCAAATCATTTATATATATATATATAAATTAAGTCTCTGTTCAACAACTATATTTTTTTTCGAGGTAAAATGTGTAGTTGAAAAATAGTTTTGAAAAAATATGTGTTTAAAGTCTCTGTTCAACAACTATATTTTTTTTCGAGGTAAAATGTGTAGTTGAAAAATAGTTTTGAAAAAATATGTGTTTAAAAAGTATGTTGAAAAAATGTACTGCTTATAAATAATTTATAAAAAAAAGTTATTGAACAAATGTTAACATTGAAGAATTAATACTTTGATTTTCTTAGTTAATAATATTAATAGAGTGATAAATATTTTTTAATCATTCTTAATTTTAAAGACTATAGGGTATAATTTTTTATATAATTTCGTAATCTCCAACCTTACTCGATTGTCATATCATGATAATCGCTAGATTTTCAAAATTATTATTTTGACTACTTATTTTTGTAAATAAAGTTTTATTGGTTAAATTCAAATATTTTGACTATTTCTTTTTTAATTATTGGGATTGATGTTTTTGAATGAAAATTTAAAAGTAAAATAAATATAAGAGGCAAATGTAGAAGTTCTGAGAAATATGCTAATACCTTTCACATGCATCAATATTCGTGCACATAATATTATATCAAATATGTTATACCATTAAAAAATTACTAAATTTACATTTTCAATGAAATTATTAATAATTCATAAAAATTATTAAAATAAATAATAATTTATTATTTAAATATATAAATTTACGTTTACTATTCAAAGAATTTTTTAATAATTTGAATTACTAATTTTTTTTTAAAAAAAAATTCTAATAACTATTGTAATAGAGAATTATTTTTTATGCATTTATATATATGTGTTGATTATGTATGAGCACTAAACTTTTGCAAATACTTATTTAAATCGATATTGCGGATAATAACTTTCATGCATCGCACGTGTGAAATACTAGTTATTTTAATAACTGAATAATTTGGAAAGTTCAATTAATACGAAATTAATTACAGGTGACATGTAATAAATGATTTATTGATTTGTAAAAAATAAAACATATGTAAAAAAGTCAAATTGTATTGTCCGTGAAATCATATCAAAAAATTAAAGGTAAAGTTTTATTTTTTATTTTTCCTCAATATCTAATTCATTTTAAATTATATATTTAAGTCTCATAATTTTATCTATAATTAGTTAACTAAATTCATTTTAGTCATAGATGATTAATTCATGTTCTGGTTTATTCTCATCAAATTAAAATAAATAATAACTATACAAATTTTTAAGGCAAATCCAATTAAATTGGATTAATTTTACAAACTTAAGATTTCTTCAATTCATTCATCATTTTCACATTATTTTTATTTATTTACTAATTCCGTTCATTTTTCTATTTTTCATTATAAATTTAAATAACTAAAATATACAAAAATATATTACAGATTTTAACAATTAGTTCATATAATTTCTATTAATTAATTAATCGATCAGTAATTTTTATTGAAATACTTATGTAACTATATGAATAAAGAATTATGAATATGAACAATTAGCTGTTAAAAGATATATGCAAGTTAGAATTTTATGTTTTACTTTTTTGGGTATTTTTCATTATATATGAATGCACAATTTCTGTCGAGCATTGTATTTTTACAACTTATATTCAATAAATAATTGTTAATTATATCTTCCGTGCATCGCACATGTGCGATTACTAAAATATACACATAGTTTCCCGACAAAAAAATTCTAAATTTGGAAATTTTTTACTAAAAAATAGTATATTAAATATTTTAGCAATTATTATTTTACACGTGTCATTAATTGTATTGGCATCCGTGCTATTTTATTAATAACATCAAAATATTATTTTTTCTATTTTATTATTTTTATTTTAATAATTATTGTATTATTTTGAAATCGAAAAATATATAATATGAGTGTCAAATTAAAGATCACAGCGAAAAGTTTATTGAAAGCTAAAAAGTGAGAGCAAATTGTAAATATATTGTTCGTAAAATCATATAAAAAATTAAAAGCAAAGTTTTATTTTAGATTTTTTTTTATTTTACCTCAATATCTAATTCATTTTAAATTATATCATTTAAGTCTTATAATATTATCTATAATTAGTTAACTAAATTCATTTTAGTCATAGATGATTAATTTATGTTCTGATATTTTCTCATCAAATTAATATAAATAATAACTATACGAATTTTTAAGGTAAATTCAATTAAGTTGGGTTAATTTTACAAACGTGAGATCTCTTCAATTCATTCCTTATTTTCACATTATTTTTATTTCTTTACCGATTCTGTTCATTTTTCTATTTTTCATTATACTTTTAAATAACTAAAATATGCAAAAATATATTACAGATTTTAACAATTAGTTCATATATTTCTATCAAACAATTGATCGATCAGTAATTTTATTAAAATAATAATATAACAATATGAACAAAGAAATTGTCAGTATGATGAAAGAAAAATCAATTAATGTAACAATAATTATTAAAATTAATGATTATTTCTTTTGGAAAAATGCTTGAAATTAATAATTAATGCTTAAAAAATAAAATTATACTAGAAAAGTCTATCCAACACCTCTTTTTTGGAAGAATAAGATGAATAATATATGAAAAGAAAAGAGTCGATCTTAAGGTGAATATGTAAGTTGAGTTTTGCATATGTATTGTATGAGCCTAATTTTGTAGTTCAAAAGTTTTTTAAAAAAGAAAATTTCATTTATTGAACGTTAATTTTAGAAACGGAGTTGATATGTTCACGATACAATTTCTAAAACACTTAATCCATGACACGTTTTTCCTTAAAGATAATAAAACAATTCAACAATTTACAATTTTATCAAATTATACAAAAAAAAAGTATATCCTACACTTCTTTTTAGGAAGAATATGATGAAGAAAAATATATGAAAAGAAAATCATCGATCTTAAGAAGAATATGTAAGTTGAGTTTTGCACAAGTATTGTATGTGCCAAATTTTGTAGTTTAAAAGTTTTTTTAAAAAAGAAAATTTCATTTATTGAACGTTAATTTCAGAAATGTAGTTGATATGTTCATGGCACAATCTCTAAAACACTTAATTCATGGCATATTTTCCCGTAAAGAGATATTGTCCGTAAAATTATATCAAAAATTAAATGTAAAGTTTTATTTTTTATTTTTCCTCAATAACTAATTTATTTTAAATTATATCATTTAAATCTTATAATATTATCTATAATTAGTTAATTAAATTCGTTTTAGTAATAGATGATTAATTTATGTTCTGATTTTTCTCATCAAATTAAAATAAACAATAACTATACGAATATTTAAAGCAAATCTAATTAAGTTGTGTTAATTTTACAAACTAATGATTTCTTCAATTCATTCATCATTTTCACATCATTTTTATTTATTTACTGGTCTGTTAATTTTTCTATTTTTTATTATAAATTTAAATAACTAAAATATGCAAATATATATTACAGATTTTAACAATTAGTTTATATAATTTCTATTAAACAATTGATCGATCTGTAATTCTTTTTTTTTTTAACAATAAAAATAGCATTTCCATTCAGTGTACTGCGCAATTCATGAAATGCACAATCTTCCCAAACTTTTTATTTTGTATTGCTTCAATCTCTCCTCCAGATTTAAGTTAGATGTTCATGAATTTTTTGTTTCTTTAATTAGTCTCAGGGCCCAAAAAAATCCTCTAAATGATTTCTCCTTGCGTCTATCCTCTGCATCGTCTCTGACCTCTTTTGTTATCTCCTGCAAGATTTCTGTTATTTCAGAAAAGTCAGGCCTTAATGTTGGGTCTCGCTTCCAGCAATTGTGATCATAGGGGTTATGCTCTGTAACCTCAGGGGCCATCCACCGATATGTCCCGGTTTCAGCTGTCATAACTCCAGTTTGTGCTTTCACTCTCGCCACCTCGAAATCATCCACCTTAACAACCTCATTTTCATCCATCAAAAGATTGGCAGCCTTCAAGTCCCCGTGTATTATATTATTCTGATGCAAATAATTCATTCCCTTTGATACATCAATTGCTACTTTGAGCAAGGCCGGAAACTTAAAAGTACCTTTTTGTTTGTGTAGATAGTCATAAACACTTCCTCTAGACATGTATTCAGTTACTATGCACGAGTTTGGAGGTCGTGTGCATGCCCCTATGAACTGCACGACGTTTTGTGGCGAACTGTTCTCATTATATATACTTCTTGGGCTAACTCTTTTTGCAATTCCGAATTCAAACGCTCTGTTTTAAGAATTTTAATAGCCACTTCCTGACTACAATACATACCTTTGTATAAATCACCATAGGATCCTGAGGCTACCTTTTTCTCAAATTTTAGAACTTGAGGATCAATTTCCCATACATCAGTGCCATCACTAGGTATTGTCAAATAATCGGTTCAGATTTGATCCCTATTTGCTCATGCTCACCAAGAGGCGAGACACTATGTTGTTGTGGCCAAGACTGTCCCTCAGCCCTCAATAGTTTTTTTTTCTACCGCATCCTGGAGTTGCTCAACCTCCTCATATGGCCAACCATCAACAACAAAGACATTAAGATAATATCCATCAATGGTGGAAAAAGCATGTACTTCCTGAATGTTCAACCCAACTTCAACCTGTAAAGAAGTCAGTTGACTGAGAAGCTTTGGCTTGGCATCTGTTGAGAAAGTAATTTCATGCATAGGCCGGGAAAGTTTGGCACCAGCATTTACAGAGCTTTCTCCATCTTGCACTTCTGATGTGCTTGCTTCGAGAGCGAGTGCTTCGAGATTGGGAGAAGAAGCAAATGCAGGTGGATGGATGCTTGCATTTCTTGGTAAGCGTGACTGGACTGAATCTGCTGAAGTCCCATCAAAGATAGGTGCAACCTGCACATGTCGAACTTCAAATGCAGGCCTATTAGAAGTATGATGTGCTAGGTACAATAACGGCTTGTGCACAAGAACATCTTCCGCCATTTCCACATTCACATCCATCGCATACCTGGTAGGGAGTCGATTGAAGTGCGCCCAGAGTTGATTGTCAAACCCAGGCTCCCAAGCCTCGGGATGGCTTGATTCCTTGAGCCGCCGCAAAACATCATTGTAAACCTCCACCTTCTTCCTCTGCTGCCGGCTTTTTCCACCGGCCGCAGATTCCCTCACGCTACTACGCTACTACTACAACTCTCATTATCTTCCATTGCAATTTGAATTTGCAAATATATATTCTAAACAATTCCCCCGTTATAGATCCAAAGGATTTTTCAATTTCGGATACTAAGCAATGCTAGAGGACAATATTTTGCGTAACACGAAAATTTCCCTCAAAAAATGAAGATTCATAAATCTAAAATAATGTAACAATATGAATTAAGAAATTGTCAGTATGAAGAATGAAAAATTGGTTAATATAACAATATTTATTAAAATTAGTGATTATTTTTTTAGATAAACACTTGAAATTAATTATTAATGATTAAAAAATCAAACTATGTCAAAAAAGTATATCCTACACCTCTTTTTGGGAAGAATAGAATGAAGAACAATATATGAAAAGAAAAGCGTTGATATTAAGGAGGCTGTAAATGAGTTTGTAAATCGACTCGAAACTACTATTGGGCCTCATTAAGCACAATGACAAAAAAATTACTGGACCACAACCAGCCAAATAAATTTCCAACAATTACAAGATCATACTGCAGGCGAATAATGGAATCATCCATAATCAAGTAGCTAAAATAGGAAGTGAGCTGGGACCTAAATCGGATCAATCCCATATACTCAGCAGATTGACTGCGCCTTACAAGGAATGATTGTCCCGGAATATAGCTGACCCTAAAAGGAATGAAGCAACAATGTTGGTTGAGGTAGAGGAAGCTAAAACGGGTAAACTGAGAAATGAGCTATTATAAGAAGGAGACGATAAAGAAGAAATGGGGGAGGAATTGAAGTAGAGACAAATCACATTCATATTTTACCTAGTCCAAAATTTACATCAACAGTTTGGCGCCCACCGTGTTGGCACGAAAGAAAAGAGAAAAATGGTGACAACTCGGTGAGCAATAGAAGAATGTCCATCAGATACTCTGCCTCTGAATAACTAAACCAAAAGGCAGTAGATACACATCCTCCTGCAAGAGAAAATCCCCTGTGATACTTCACATCAAGAGTCGTACGCAACTATACTCACAACAGAACAAATCAATGAGATGATTTGGAAGGTTGTAGCAGCAGCCCTAACTGCAAGAGATCCGCAAGATTAGCGAGAAGCCCCAACCGGCTTGGCTGCTCCTATGCAGTCAACAATTGAAACAAATCCAAGAGCGTCTGAAGGGAGCGACGAAATCGAATTAGGTGACCAATTGGAAGAAATACGTCGGGAAAGAAGTCAGTACGCTAGGTAACTCATATCTCGAAGAATCTCTAGAGCAGAAGAAACGATCCAATCCATTTACATGAGAAATCTTGGATGAACCACTCCCAAGAAATTTCAAGATACCTAACCTGTCGGAGTATGATGGCATGTCCGACCCCAAGGAACACCTAGAAAGGTTTGACAGCATGATGATACTTTATGGCTTTACTGATACCATAACATGTCGAGTGTTCTCGACCACTCTCAAAGGGAGCGCTCAAACTTGGTTCTCCCAACTGCCTATC
The DNA here is from genome assembly GCA_963555705.1 of Ligustrum vulgare. Classification (NCBI taxonomy): domain Eukaryota; kingdom Viridiplantae; phylum Streptophyta; class Magnoliopsida; order Lamiales; family Oleaceae; genus Ligustrum; species Ligustrum vulgare. The sequence goes on along the minus strand of OY743177.1, from coordinate 58,738,085 downwards.
AATTCAATTTCCAGTTTCGAAAATTTCTTACTGCTTCCCCAAAAACATTGCCAGTAGCAAAAGGTATAGAAAGACCAGTGGACAACTCATGACACTCAAGCAACAGTAGGGAGAAACCCTTAGACATTACATTCAACGCTTCAACAAAGAAGCACAGGAAGTCCCCAGCTTAGATGCCAAATTATCCGCTGCAATCTTGACTAATGGATTAAGGCAGGGATGTTTGATAGGTGTGTTTTATACACTTGGGAATATGTCAAAATGAGAATTTATCGTGTTGATTTATGAATTTAGTCTACCTAAATTGCATTTAATTGTTGTTATTTCAGAATTTTGGTCGAAAAGAGGAGCAAGGAAGCAATTACGGGGAATGAAGCTCAAAAGAAGGAGAATTGAAGAGAAACAGAAATTCTAGGGTCAAATTGATCAAATCAATAGTGGGGGATTCATTTTGCAAATAAAATCAGAGGACCAACTTGAAGGCCAAGAGAAAGATGGCGAGTCGCGTGTCAAATCCTCCAGGTCGCGATCGCTAAGGTTCAAGGCTAGTGATCGCGACATGGCAATAAAATTCATGCAGAGCGAAAAATGGCTCGCCCACGCGATCGCTGACGTCTCAACCACGCGATTGCGTGGATGTCCGACTGGGCCTGTACTGGGCTTTTGTGCGCGATTTTAAGAGGAAGACTCGGGAAATTGACCTAAGTTGGAACAGAGGCGTGAGGAACAAAAGAGCAGTTTTGTGCAGAGCTGAAGAGGAGAGGATTCTTGGCTATTCAACATCGAATTGACGAGGAGACTCAAGCACAGAAAAAGCACAGGAGATTAGTAGCTAAACACGGGAAAGCAAATCTTGGTGCAAGACTTCTTTTCTCATTGTTGAACTCATAAACTCCAGCATGTTTAATTTTAATTCAGATTGTTTTTATAATTCAGTTATTATGTATAACTAATCCTAACGTTGGGAATCACGATGTAGCTTAGTCATATTAATTTAATTCCATGTTCCTTGTTTTAGCGCCGTAATGCATGTGTTGGTTTATTATTGCGTTTAATGCTTGAATGAATTGGCCACTTATTCATGACTTTATGTGTTATCTCCATAATCCGAGAGGTGAGTTAATAACATAGATCTAGGTAATAAACCCATTAATTGAACGAGAGATAGAGATATACTTTCGTGATTAGTGCGATCATGTTTAAGTTCTTGCATGTAATGCATTTAGATAAGGAATATTCGGACCCGCTGTAGAGATACAAGGTTGACTTATCTAGGTAGAGTTGATTTAAACTCGAGAGAGGAATCTCAACTTAATTTAGTGAACTTGATCGATCACATATTTAGAAAATAAAATCTGGAACAGGAGTTGAGTTAATTGGCTAGGTGAACTCGTGAATCCCAACCACTTTCAATCATACTTACAAACAATCAGCAATTGCTAAACCTCAATCTTGTGCAAAGTTTTAATCTATTAGTCATAGTTATAAACATTAGTTTCCAAACAATCAAAAAATTCATTTTCTTTGTTCAAATAGGGATAAGAATTTACACATTTCGGTACTTAGTAAACGGTCCTTGTGGGAACGATAATCCGGACTCTTAGGTCCCTTTTAACTACTTTTCACGACCCGTTCACTTGCGGGGATATTTCATATTGCGAGATATCGGTGAACAAGTTTTTGGCGCCGTTGCCGGGGACTGTTTTTACTAATATCGATACCAATAAATTCTTACTTTAATTTGAATTTTGTCTTGCTTTATTTTAATTTAGTTAGATTTATTTTCGATTTGTCTTTATAAATTCATGTTAAGAAGAACTAAATCTTTTGAATTGCTTCCTCTTGATACAGAAATTGAACGCACTTTTCGACAGAGGCGCAAACAACAGTTGGAAGCAGCTCAACACACAGATTTAGCAATGGCGGATAACCCAATTCAGCCAAACCAAAACAATCTGCCAGCAGAAATTGTAGTTCAACAACAAAATCAACCGAACAATGGGAGGCGAGCATTAAGGGATTACATGATTCCCCCAGTGGAAAATATTGGAACTTGTATAGTGCCGCCTGCTATACCTGCCAACAACTTTGAGATCAAGACTTCCTTGATTTCTCTGATCCAAAACTCTGCATTTTTTCATCGTCTGCCGTCTGAAGATCCACATGCACACTTGCGAACCTTTCAAGAGTTATGTGACATGCAGCGAATGAACGGGGTTCCGGGTGACGCTGTGAAGCTGAAATTATTTTCTTTCTCATTGGAAGACAAGGAAAAGGCATGGTTTTACACGCTGACCCTCCATACAATCACTACTTGGGAAGTAATGAGTCAAAAATTTGTTGACAAGTTCTTTCCACCTGGCCGGATGTCAAAATTAAGGCGCGAAATCCTTTCGTTCAATCAACAGCCAGGAGAGTCTATTTTTGAAGCTTGGGAGAGGTTCAATGAGCTAGTTCGTCAATGCCCTACCCATGGAATAGCTGATTGGATCCTCATACAAACTTTCTACAACGGGTTGACCAATGATAACAAGAAGCATGCAGATTCAGCTGCGGGTGGATCAGTGATGGATTTGACTTACGAAGAAGCCTCCGAAATATTCGAGAAAATGGCAGCAAATAGTTATCAGTGGTACTCCGATCGCACCGCACAGAAATCCGGTGGAATAGCTGCGGTAAATGAAATTACAGCTATTAATGCTAAACTGGACGCATTGACAAAAAAATTTGACAGCATGAATCAGCAGCCAGTGCTTGCAGCTCAAGCAACCATAGTTTGTGATTACTGTTTTGAGAATCATGCACTATCCGAGTGTCCAATGGCATATCAAGGCCAACCGGATAAAGAGCATGCAAATTTTGTTGGGAACAATCAGAGGCAGCAAGGAGGTATGTACTCACAAACGTACAACCCTGAATGGAGAAAGCATCCCAACTTTTCATGGGCTAATAATCAAAACACCCAACGACCACCAGGGTTTCAGCAACAACAACAACCACAGCAGCAACAACAAGTGAAAAAGACTTCTAGTGAAGAATTGATACTGCAGCTGCTGGAAAGCCATCAAGCTGATATTAAAGAAATAAAAATCCAGTTGGGACAGTTGGCAAACGCAAGTTCAGAAAGACAACAAGGTAAACTGCCAAGTAATACATAAACAAATCCACGAGAACAGGTACAAGCCATTACAACCAGAAGTGGAGTTCAATTACCAGAAATTAGCGTGAAAGGAACAGATAACTCAGAAATAGTAACAGAAGCAGTGGAAGGGAAAGAAGCTGATCACATGGAGAGTGAAAAGTCAACGGAAAAATCTGACTGGGCATAGGAAGCGGAGGTGAGGAAGACCCCGACCCCAGTTAAAGCCTACGTACCTCCCATACCATATCCACAGAGGCTGAGGAAGCATAAAATAGACCAGCAGTTTGCAAAATTTATTGAGAAAATCAAGCAGCTGCACATCAACATTCCCTTCGCAGAGGCTTTAACCCAGATGCTGAGCTATGCGAAATTCATGAAAGAAATCCTGACAAATAAACGAAAGCTGGACGAGCATGAGACAGTGATGCTCACCGAAGAATGCAGCGCAATAATCCAGAAGAAATTGCCTCCCAAACTGAAGGATCCAGGGAGTTTCACAATCCCTTGCACTATTGGTTCTATTGAATTTGAATCTGCCTTATGCGATTTAGGAGCCAGCATTAATCTAATGCCTTTATCTATTTTCAGGAAGCTCGGGATTGGAGAAGCAAAACCAACCACTATTTCCTTGCAATTAGCAGATCGTTCGATAAAATACCCGTGGGGGTTGCTTGAAGACGTACTGATAAGAGTTGGGAAGTTTATTTACCCTGCGGACTTCGTTATACTGGATATGGAAGAAGATAAGACAATTCCTCTCATCTTGGGACGACCATTCTTGAGAACGGGAAAGGCTTTGATAGATGTTCACGAAGGAACACTAGTGCTTCGTGTGGATGAGGAGAAGATCACCTTCAACATCTTTAAGTCTATGAAATATCCCTCGTCATTGGATACGTATTTCACGGTGGACACTGTGCAAGAAGCAGTTCGTAGTGTATATGATGAGGAGCATCCTAAAGATCCATTGGAGGCGTGCATCGTTCAGTCAGAATCTGTAAACTCGGAAAATGAGGAGGTGGCAAGGATGGCTAATGAATTGGAGGCATCACCAAGGTTCACGTTGAGGGCAGGTCGTTATTTTGAACCATTAGGTGAAAATTTGCAGAAGTCCCGACCATCGTGTGAAATTCCTCCCACTTTGGAGTTGAAAACTTTACCAGCCCACCTGCGATATGCATTTTTGGGGGAGTCATCAACACTGCCTATTATTATTTCAAGCCACTTGACAGCTTTGGAAGAAGAACGGCTGCTGCGGGTGGTGAAGGAACACAAAACCGCAATAGGATGGACTATTGCCGATATCAAAGGTATTAGTCCGACTATCTGCATGCATAAAATTTTGATGGAAGATGATTCCAAGCCATCAGTAGAAGGATAGCGTAGACTGAATCCTACTTTGAAGGAAGTGGTGAGAAAAGAAATTTTAAAGCTACTTGATGCAGGTATTATATATTCGATATCAGACAGTGCTTGGGTCAGTCCAGTTCATGTAGTGCCAAAGAAGGGAGGCATGACTGTAATTGCGAACGAGAACAACGAGTTGATCCCTACAAGGACAGTGACCGGTTGGAGAGTATGTATTGATTACAGGAAACTAAATGCTGCAACAGAAAAGACCACTTTCCATTACCGTTCATCGATCAGATGTTGGAGAAGCTAGCGGGTCACTCACACTATTGTTTTCTTGATGAATATTAGGGGTACAATCAGATTGCCATTGCCTTGGCCGATCAAGAGAAAACTACTTTTACCTGTCCCTATGGTACATTTGCCTTCAGGAGAATGCCGTTTGGACTGTGTAACGCTCCAGCAACGTTCCAGAGGTGCATGATGGCAATATTTTCCGATATGGTGGAGCAATTTATTGAAGTCTTCATGGATGACTTCTCAGTCTTTGGTTCCTCGTTCGATGAGTGCCTACACCACCTATCCCTAGTGCTTAAAAGATGCACGGAAACAAATCTGGTGTTAAATTGGGAGAAGTTTCACTTTATGGTGCATGAGGGAATTGTGCTAGGGCATCGGATTTCTGAAAAAGGAATTGAGGTGGACAGGGCAAAAATTCAGGTAATTGAAAAATTACCACCACCTAGCTCAGTCAAAGGAGTCAGAAGTTTTTTAGGACATGCTGGATTCTACAGGAGATTTATAAAAGATTTTTCCAAAATCACGAAGCCCTTGTGTAGTTTATTGGAGAAGGATGTAGTCTTTAATTTTTCTGAAGAGTGTTTGTCATCTTTTAATACACTCAAAGAAAAATTAACTACCGCACCAATTATCGTGGCACCGGACTGGAGTTTGCCTTTTGAACTCATGTGTGACGCGAGTGACTACGCTGTGGGGGCAGCATTGGGGCAACGAAAGGACAAAATTTTCCACGTAATTTATTATGCCAGCAGAACTTTAACAGATGCCCAGATAAATTATGCCACAACTGAGAAAGAGCTATTAGCAGTGGTGTTCGCCTTTGATAAATTCAGGTCTTATCTTATAGGATCAAAAGTAGTGGTGTACACAGATCATTCGGCGTTGAAGTACTTATTTGGAAAAAAAGATGCCAAGCCTAGACTGATCAGATGGGTTTTACTGCTTCAAGAATTCGATATTGAAATCCGGGATAAAAAAGGTACAGAAAATCAGATTGCGGATCATTTATCCAGATTGGAGCAGGTAAATGAGGAAAATCTTGAAGACATAAACGAAGTATTTCCAGATGAAAGTTAATGCTGCTAGCCCATATGTTGCAGGTAGAGAATAATAAGGGGCCCTGGTTTGCAGATTATGTAAATTATTTGGCCAACAACGTTTTGCCTCCTGATTTTACTTACCAGCAGAAGAAAAAGTTCTTTCACGATCTGAAATTCTTTTATTGGGAAGATCCATTTTTGTACAGAAGGGGACCTGACCAAATAATTCGACGGTGCATTCCAGATGAAGAAATTTTATCGGTTCTAGAGAGGTGCCACTCAGCCCCATATGGTGGACACATGGGAGCCACTAAAACGGCAGCTAAAGTCTTGCAATGTGGGTTTTATTGGCCAACAGTGTTTAAGGACGCCTTCTCGTTTGTCAAGGCGTGTGACCGGTGTCAACGAACAGGTAATATATCATCCAAGCATGAAATGCCGCTTAACAGTGTTTTGGAAGTGGAAGTGTTTGATGTGTGGGGAATAGACTTCATGGGTCCGTTCCCACCTTCATACAACAACAAATACATACTGGTGGCAGTTGACTATGTATCAAAGTGGGTCGAAGCAAAGGCATGCCCGACCAATGATGCCAGAATTGTGGTTGAATTTATACGGAAAAACATTTTTACTCGCTTTGGAGCACCACGAGCAATCATAAGTGATGGGGGAACTCATTTCAACAACAGGTTGTTCAAAGCAGTATTGGCCAAGTATGGAACTAGTCATCGCATGGGGACAGCTTATCACCCACAGACTAGTGGGCAAGTGGAAACGTCAAACAGGCAGTTGAAACGGATTTTGGAAACAACAGTGAGGTCATCCCGTAAAGACTGGGCCAGCAAATTGGATGATGCTCTGTGGGCGTATAGGACAGCTTTCAAGACTCCCATCGGGATATCACCATTTCAATTAGTATATGGAAAAGCGTGTCATCTGCCTGTTGAATTTGAACACAAGGCATATTGGGCTTTAAAGCAGTTGAACCTGGATATAGACTTGGCCAAAGATCAGAGATTGTTGCAGCTGAATGCATTGGATGAATTTCGCTTGGGAGCCTATGAGAATGCTTCCATCTATAAGGACCGGACTAAGAAGTGGCATGATCGCCACATTCACAAGAGGGAATTTCAAGTTGGGGATCAGGTGCTCCTGTACAATTCACGCTTGAAGCTTTTTCCGGGAAAATTGAGGTCGAGATGGTCTGGCCCATTCACAATTGCTCAAATATTTCCATATGGCACATTCGAGCTTCATCATCCGACTAAAGGAAATTTTAAAGTTAATGGGCAAAGAATCAAGCATTACTATGAGGTGGATTTTGATAAGGAGAAGTCACACATTGACATCACCGTTCCAGAGTAAACAACGCAGAAAGTCGGGCTTGAGACTATAAACGGAGCGCTTGTGGGAGGCAACCCAAATTTTCTTCTCTTGCATTCTTATGTTTTATGTTTTCCTTAGTTTCATATTTTTATCAATTCTTTATCATTGAGCATTCATGACATTTGCATTAGTGAGTCTTTGGATGTTTTCGTATTTGTTCAAACATTTTTGTGCACGTTTCATTCATGTCAGTTCCTCTTTGCATGATTTGGCATTTTAGGCATATTTTTAGATTTCTAGGTAATTTTGAGCATTATAGATTTTAGTTGTCACTCCCGACCCCCTCACGAGTTGAACAAGGTTTAATGTCGATGTTCATGATCATCCACGCTTTTCTATCATTTTGTGGCATTTGTTTCATATTAATTTAATTTCTTATAAAAATATATATATATATAATGGTTAAGTCGCGATCGCGATTTTACCATATAGGTGATCGCGACTCGCGTCCAATTTTTCAACAGATTCTTTTTGAGATAACCACGCGATCGCTACTAGGATTTCCACGCGATCGCGTGGGTGACCTGGGCGCGAGAATTCACTTTTTAAACCCGGCAGCAGTCACTTGATTCATAATAACGCTGCCGGGTGAACTCTCTCTCTCTCGCCACCAGTTCGGTCGTCTCTCGAATCTTGAAGATTCCCACCATCAGTCTCGTGCATCATCACGATTTTCAACACCCCTAATCACATTATCAAGGTATGCACTCATGTGAATTCTTGTATTTCCCTCTTTTTGACCGAATGTGCCCTCTTGATGAGAACGTTTATATTTGATCGATTGGAGTTTGGGCTTAGGGTAGATTTTAGATTGGATTTGTGTGGAAATGATGGGTGTTATTTTTGGGTAACTTCCTTATGCCCAAGTTTGTGATTTATGCATAGATTGAGTAATGCCTTCAGTGTGTTCGATGAAATGTCCCAACGAAAGTTTTGATGCAATTTGGGAAGTCCGCTCAAGCACATATCTTTCTTACACGTTTTTCATATATTTTGTGCTATATTCTCGCTTTTTGACTCATTGCATTACATCAATTTGCATGTTTTCATTACCTAGCACCATTGCAGTCACTGCAGGGCCATTGCAAGGTCGCTGCAGGACCATTGCAAGGTCACTGCAGGGTCACTGCATGCCCACGTCACCATTTCGTCAGGCCATTTCCCTATTCACCCGTTATCTGTTTGCTCTCCAATTTTGATAGGTAACTCATGAACTGACCTACTTTATTGTGCTCGGGACATTTTTCAAAAATTTTATTTTTTTCGGCACGATAACCGAGGTGGAAAAGCACTAGTGAGGCTGGGCTTCTTTATCTTATATTGTAATCTTTGTCACGAGTTTGGGGGTTTGTGCCATTATTCTTGTATTTTCCCACTCTCGCATTGGTTCTAATGATGAGTTTGCTCTTTGTAGGTACAATAATGCCTCCAAAGGCCACCGCTTCACAAAAAGGGAAGGGACAAGCTGGGCCTTCTAAGCGAAAACGAGGTGCCTCCTCTGCGGTTCCCGAGGCTGATCAGGGCAACATAGGAGATATACAACGGTTTTTGGGGGGCAAAGAACTGCACAGGTATGATGTGATGCTTAAGGGGAAGAAAATGTGGAATGAACGTGAGGTAATTGTGGCTGATTTCCCGGATACCGAGCTGGCCCACCTTATCGAGAGAGCAGGTTGGCACAAATTGGCGGGCACACCGCACAAGCCATATCCACTTTTAGTCAAGGAGTTCCTAGCCAACTTCAACCATGCCATCGAGACAGAAGGTGCCCCTCACAGGTATAAGACCTGGGTGCGTGGTAAATGGATCCGATTTTCTCCGGCTGTCATTGAGCGGGTTTTGGAGCTGACACGAGAGGGGATTGAGCCGGTCCCTAGTGATTTGGACATTGATATGATTACTGACTTCCTGTATGGCCGGCAGGATGTGGAGTTGGACAAGCCAGGGCGCTTTGAACGTGGGGAGCTCACAGAGAGTATCAGGGTCCTGCACATCTTCATGTGCCATAACATCGATCCCACTTCCCACAGGACAGAGTTTAATGAAGACCGGGCTTGCTTGATTCATCATCTAGCCAGGGGGCGCAAGTTGGATTTGGGGAGGTAAATCTTTGATTTTATTATCACACTTGCCTCCCAGCTGGACTTCGGCTGCCAGATCATGTTTCCTTGTTTGATCAGTGCGATCTGCGTGGCCGAAGGAGTGGATATTTTGCCCCTTGAAGAACCTGCACCCCTCGGGGCAATTATCAGCAGACGCACCCGAGAGAGCACGAGGCCTAGGGTACCGAGAGGTCCACCTGCTCCTCCACCAGCCCCAGTGGATCCCTTTGCCCCTATTGACCCGGCTGTACCAGCAAAGCCGACAGAACCGTCCGCACCAGCCGCTCCAGCAGCACCAGCACATGTGCCAGCTCCTCTTGGAGATGAGCGGCTCCTACGACATATACTTTTGGAGTTGACTGACCTGACTCGCGCTGTTAACTTGAGGAGGGAGGCTGAAGTCACACAGCACAGGCAGTTAGAAATCTTGGAACAGCGACTTGACTGTCTGGTTCAGGGTAACATTGCTGGGGAGCAGCGCATCATGCGCCATACGATGACAGAATTCAGCGGTCAGTTGTCACGGGTACAGGCCAGGCTCTTCTCTATGGAGAGCCGACTAGAGGGGATCGAACGAAGCGCTGCGGGCATTGAAACAAGATTGGAAAGGATAGAAGGGAGATTGGATTCAGACGCAGCAGGACCATCTCAGCCGCAGCCGCAGGACCTACCCCCAGGAAGTTCTTGATCTTTTTCTTGTTTTTTTTACCTTGCCTTCCATTTTTGAAATTTTTTCTTTCTTTATTGTTCATTGAGGGCAATGTAATTTGTAAGTTTGGGGGTAGTTGTTACATTTTAGGCTGTATTTGCTTTCGATCATATGGGCCTGTATTAATTGATAGTCTGTAACTCTTCAAACCTCTATTAATCAATGCAACTACTTGGTCCTTTTATTTAATGTTTAGGTTCAAAAAAAAAAAAAAAATCTTTTAGTTAAAAATTGTGTTGACATACTTATTGCCTAGAAAATAGTATGAATCAATTTATGCTTAGGCTTGAAAATTGAACAACATGAAAGCATGAACTTATTTCTTAACTAGTTATGTTTTGCTAGATTCATACTTTTTGCGCACATAGCCAATGTTGGGTAATTGCTTGTGTGTGGGATTTTGTTTAATACAGGTGGGGCAGAGTTTATGCAATTTGAACTTAAGAGTGACTCAAAAATCCCTTACCTTAGCTCGTTAGACATCCCACCCCTAAATTAGAACCAATCATGCTAAAATGTAAGTTTGGGGGTAAAATGGTTGGAATTTGTGTGTATTGACGGGTTGGAAGTCTGTGGTTTTTGGTTTTGCACTTTGGTCATTGCAGTTTGGTCAACCGGTATAAACCATTTCCAGCATAAAAACAGAAAAATTCTGAAGGTCTTATTCCGCTCTTCAAATGCCTTTTTGACTAGAGTAAGTAAGTCCGAGGGGTCTTTCAAACCTGGTGCCCTAAAGCCAACTGGCTTGGGAGTCATCGACCTAAAGCTCGCTACAGGGGTCAATTAGAAAGCAAGTACGGAGAGTGGACTTACACATAAGACATTATAACATCTTTAACTTTTCTGTTTAAGCCTTTATGACTCGGGCAAGTACGTCTGAGGGGTTCTTTGAACCTGGTACCCTAAAGCCGTCTGGTTTGGGAGTTGCCGATCTGAAAGCCCGCTACAGGGGTCATATAGAAAGCCAGTATGAAAAGTTTTGCACAAAGATGGTAAAAGATATGGACAATTACAAGAAAAAGTCGTCCAATAAAAAAAAAAAATTATTGTATGGTATAAGCTTTGTTGACTGAGTTGTGGTGGTTGAGGTTGTAGAATTGGGGACTGCTTTCTTTTGATTTGTCATGCACACAGATTTCTGATTCTGACTACCTTATGTGGAAAAAGCGAGGAATATTTTTAGAACCCACATAGATAGAAACCCGGGATGTGAGAGAAAAGTAGAAAGTGGTGATCATCCATGAGTGCTGAAAGGAATTTCATTAGACATCATAGATTGACCACATGGGACCTGGGATGGATTATGCATGATGAGCCACACAGTGTTGAGCACATCTTGGGCATAAGTATGCGTTTGACATTGGCTGTTCACACACACTTGAAACTCTGGCATGATATAACTAGAAATTATTTTACATTGTTGTTCATAACTCGTGCTTAGAGCGTAAATTGATTTGGACAATGGAGGCATATGGTAAGCATGTTGGCACAACAAAAATATCTTATATCTTGTCTATTTGATTTTGTAAGTCATCATCCGTTATTCGAGGACGAACAACAATTCAAGTTTGGGGGTATTTGATATGTGTGTTTTATACACTTGGGAATATGCCAAAATGAGAATTTATCGTGTTGATTTATGAATTTAGTCTACCTAAATTGCATTTAATTGTTGTTATTTCAGAATTTTGGTCGAAAAGAGGAGCAAGGAAGCAATTACGGGGAATGAAGCTCAAAAGAAGGAGAATTGAAGAGAAACAGAAATTCTAGGGTCAAATTGATCAAATCAATAGTGGGGGATTCATTTTGCAAATAAAATCAGAGGACCAACTTGAAGGCCAAGAGAAAGATGGCGAATCGCGTGTCAAATCCTCCAGGTCGCGATCGCTAAGGTTCAAGGCTAGTGATCGCGACATGGCGATAAAATTCATGCAGAGCGAAAAATGGCTCGCCCACGCGATCGCTGACGTCTCAACCACGCGATCGCGTGGATGTCCGACTGGGCCTGTACTGGGCTTTTGTGCGCGATTTTAAGAGGAAGACTCGGGAAATTGACCTAAGTTGGAACAGAGGCGTGAGGAACAAAAGAGCAGTTTTGTGCAGAGCTGAAGAGGAGAGGATTCTTGGCTATTCAACATCGAATTGACGAGGAGACTCAAGCACAGAAAAAGTACAGTAGATTAGTAGCTAAACACGGGAAAGCAAATCTTGGTGCAAGACTTCTTTTCTCATTGTTGAACTCATAAACTCCAGCATGTTTAATTTTAATTCAGATTGTTTTTATTATTCAGTTATTATGTGTAACTAATCCTAACATTGGGAATCACGATGTAGCTTAGTCATATTACTTTAATTCCATGTTCCTTGTTTTAACGCCGTAATGCATGTGTTGGTTTATTATTGCGTTTAATGCTTGAATGAATTGGCCACTTATTCATGACTTTATGTGTTATCTCCATAATCCGAGAGGTGAGTTAATAACATAGATCTAGGTAATAAATCCATTAATTGAACGAGAGATAGAGATATACTTTCGTGATTAGTGCGATCATGTTTAAGTTCTTGCATGTAATGCATTTAGATAAGGAATATTCGGACCCGCTGTAGAGATACAATGTTGACTTATCTAGGTAGAGTTGATTTAAACTCGAGAGAGGAATCTCAACTTAATTTAGTGAACTTGATCGATCACATATTTAGAAAATAAAATCTGGAACAGGAGTTGAGTTAATTGGCTAGGTGAACTCGTGAATCCCAACCACTTTCAATCATACTTACAAACAATCAGCAATTGCTAAACCTCAATCTTGTGCAAAGTTTTAATCTGTTAGTCATAGTTATAAACATTAGTTTCCAAACAATCAAAAAATTCATTTTCTTTGTTCAAATAGGGATAAGAATTTACACATTTCGGTACTTAGTAAACGGTCCTTGTGGGAACGATAATCCGGACTCTTAGGTCCATTTTAACTACTTTTCACGACCCGTTTACTTGCGGGGATATTTCGTATTGCGAGATATCGGTGAACAATGTTTCTTCATATCACTAACGAAGAGTCTTCCAACCGATGTTAGTGAATTGCTTGCAGGGGCTGAAAACCTGAGGCAATTCATAAGAAAAGACAATGATATGGAGCACAGGGGCAACACTCCTCTCCTCGACGAAGGTCACCCAAGCGTAGTCAACTGCAAAAAACAAGTAACTCACTAGGCGGTGTGATCACGGTCATTACCTGAGGACCTTCGTTGTAGATAGCAAGTCAGCAAGGAAGCCCTACGAATAGGACATCCGATAGAGAACATCCATGTGGGACCGCATCGAAAATCCAAAGTATTATAGGTAACTTCATTCCTATCTTATCTCAAGGAAATCTTAATAACAATAAATGCGAAGTCAATTGTTTGCTTGAATAAAATTAAAATCATGTATTTGCTTGAAAATTTTTGAAGTTAGTTCTTAACTCGAATAACCTTGCAACAGCCGATCATGGTAAACAACGTGGTCACTACGGCTATCAAACATACAAACGGCCGACCACAGTAGACAACTGGGTCAATGCGGCCCTCAATGCTCAAATAGCTAACCACGGTAAAACAACCTGGTCACGACGGTTATCAACGCACAACTAGACGACCATGGTAAACGACCTAGTCACTACGGCTATCAAACATACAAACGGCCGACCACAGTAGACAACTGGGTCAATGCGGCCCTCAATGCTCGAATAGCCGACCACGGTAAAACAACCTAGTCACGATGGCTATCAACGCACAACTAGCCGACCTTGGTAAAATTTAAAAAGCTAAAATTGAGGACCTTTCCCATTGGTATGCTCTAGTGTTCCCCATGCCTGAAACACATATTTAAATTTCAACTTGATCCAACGGTTGGATCAAAAGTTATGTCCATTTCAAAGTTGGTCGTTGAAATATATCGCATGTCGTGCATCCCCAACAACGAACAGGGGGCATCACTCCTAGCTCGCATGACGATCTGGGGATATCACTCTCCGGCTTTCATGACGAGCTGGAGATATCACTCCCCAGCTCTTATGACGAGCTGGGGATATCACTCCCTAGCTCGCATGACCAGTTGGAGATATCACTCCCCAGATCTTATGATGAGTTGGGGATATCACTCTTCTCACTCCCGAGCTCTTGTGATGAGCTGATCATATTACTCCCTAGCTCGCATGCTCTTATGAAAAGCTGGGGATATCAGTCTCCAGCTTGCATGACGAGCTCGAGATATCACTCCCCAACTCTTATGACGAACTGGGGATATCACTATCCAGCTCTTATGATGAGCTGAGGATATCACTCCCTCGCTCGCATGACGAGCTAAGCATACTACTCCCTAGCTCGCATGCTCTTATGACGAGCTGGGGATATCAGTCTCCAGCTTGCATGAAGAGCTGGAGATATCACTCTCCAGCTCTTATGACGAGCTGAAGATATCACTCCCTAGCTCGCATGATGAGTTGGAGATATCACTCCCCAACTCTTATGACGAGTTGGGATATTACTCTTCTCACTCCACAGCTCTTATGACGAGCTGGGGATATCACTCTTCAACTCGCATGACGAGCTAGAGATATCACTCCCTAGCTCGCAGGACGATCCGGGGATATCACTCTCCGGCTTGCATGACGAGCTGGAGATATCACTCCCCGGCTCTTATGACGAGCTGGGGATATCACTCCCTAGCTCGCATGACCAGTTGGAGATATCACTCCCCAGATCTTATGATGAGTTGGGGATATCACTCTTCTCACTCCCCAGCTCTTGTGACGAGCTGATCATATTACTCCCTAGCTCGCAAGCTCTTATGACAAGCTGGGGATATCAGTCTCCAGCTTGCATGACGAGCTGGAGATATCACTCCCCAACTCTTATGAAGAACTGCGGATATCACTATCCAGCTCTTATGATGAGCCGAGGATATCACTCCCTCGCTCGCATGTCGAGCCGAGCATACTACTCCCTAGCTCGCATGCTCTTATGACGAGCTGGAGATATCACTCTCCAGCTCTTATGACGAGCTGAGGATATCACTCCCTAGCTCGCATGACAAGTTGGAGATATCACTCCCCAGCTCTTATGACGAGTTGGGATATTACTCTTCTCACTCCACAGCTCTTATGACGAGTTGGGGATATCACTCTTCAACTCGCATGATGAGCTGGAGATATCACTCCCCAACTTTTGTGACGAGCTGAGCATATTACTCTCCAACTCGCATGCTCTCATGACGAGCTGGGGATATCAGTCTCCGGCTTGCATGACAAGCTAGAGATATTACTCCCCAGCTCTTATAACAAATTGGGGATATCACTGTCGAGCTCTTATGACAAGCTGAGGATATCACTCTCCAGTTAGCATGGCGAGTTGGAGTTATCACTCCCCAGCTCTTATGATGAGTTGGAGATATCACTCCCCAGCTCTTATGACGATCTGAGGATATCATTCTCCAGCTTGCATGACGATCTGGAGATATCACTCCCCAGCTCTTATGACGAGCTGGGGATATCACTACCTAGCTTGCGTGACAAGCTAGAGATATCACTCCCCAACTCTTATGAAAAATTGGGGATATCACTGTCCAGCTCTTATGACAAGCTGAGGATATCACTCTCCAGTTCACAAGACGAGTTGGAGTTATCACTCCCCAGCTCTTATGATGACCTGGGGATATCACTACCTAGTTCAAATGACGAGTTGGAGATATCACTCTCCAGCTCTTATGACGAGTTGGGGATATCACTCTCCAGCTCGCATGACGAGCTGGAAATATCACTCCCCAGCTCTTATGACGAGCTGGGAATATTACTCCCAGCTCGCATGATGAGCTAGAGATATCACTCCCCCAACTCGCTGTAAGTTGGGATGCACCCCCAGCTATGACAACGAGTTTTAAAAAAAAATGTTATTTACTATGGTTGGGAAACTACCTAGTGCCGAGTATACAAGAGGGGCTCCAAGTTTTTCGTGCATACGTGATTTCACTTGCACTTAACATCATTCATATATTACGATCACTGATGCACGAAAAAGGGGGCAGCTGTAAATGAGTTTGTAAATCGACCTGAAACTACTATTGAGTTTCATTAAGCACAATGACAAAAAAATTACTGGGCCACAACCAGCCAAATAAATTTCCAACAATTACAAGATCATGGTGCAGGCGAATAATGGAATCATCCATAATCAAGTAGCTAAAATAGGAAGTGAGCTGAGACCTAAATCGGATCAATCCCATATACTCAGTAGATTGACTGCGCCTCACAAGGAATGATTGTCCTGGAATATAGCTGACCCTAAAAGGAATGAAGCAACAATGTTGGTTGAGGTAGAGGAAGCTAAAACGGGTAAACTGAGAAAGGAGCTATTATAAGAAGGAGACGATAAAGAAGAAATGGGGGAGGAATTGAAGTAGAGACAAATCACATTCATATTTTCCCTAGTCCAAAATTTACATCAACAGAGAATATGTAAGTTGAGTTTTGCACATGTATTGTATGAGCCTAATTTTGTAATTAAATTTTTTTTTAAAAAAAAAGGAAATTACATTTATTGAACGTTAATTCAAAAAATGAAATTGATATGTTCATGATACAATCTCTAAAACACTTAATTCATGACCTGTTTTCCTGTAAAGATGATATAACAATTCAACAGTTTACAATTTTATTAAAATATTAAAAAAATAATTATTTGCCGTAAAAAATGGTGAAACTTTATTTTTTAATTTTATTAACATATATAAACAAAAAGACTCACTATATATATTTTATTTATATTTTTATTAATAATTCTTTTGTTGACATATAATTAAATATGCATTTAATTATGTTCAATTAAATGAATCATATTTAAAAAGTAAAAATTATTAATCATGTAAAGGATCTCTTGAGTTGAATTTCACGTTCGTACACCACAAATTTAGAGGTTGATTTTCACTTTTGTGCATCGTTAATATTGTTTAATTTGTTACATTTATTTATATAAATGACCTCATATATTTAATTTGTTACAATTACTTTATTTTATGTAAATTATAATATTTTGAGGGTTATTATTTTTATTCACGTTAATAAAAAATATTTGGATGAAATTTTTTATTTATTCTATACAACATAATTTGAAAAATTGCATTATTTAATTTAAACTTGAGCAATTGTTTAAATATGTTTTGTTTATAGCAACTTTCGTGTGTCACACGGGTGTGCGCAATTATAAACTGTACAAACAATATATCAATATTGATGAAAATTGTATTTTATTTTTATTTTGAGCATTTCTTGATAGTTTATATCATTAATCAAAACAAATCACGTGTTCAATTTTTTCTCCCTATTTTATAATGATATTTACAATAAAATAATTTCATATTATTCTTCCATGCAACGTACGTGTGTGATACTAATCACTTTTGTATCACACACTTTTAAATCACACATATTTTATAAATCTCTTTTAAACCACATATTTTTTCTATAAATAAAAAACTCTAACCAAACGACTCAATATCATGGAATAAACCATTATTAATTGATTAATTAATGCATACAACTGTACATAACATTACAGTAGATGATCCCATTCTCACATGATTCCTCAGCGCATTTTAGCATATGTATATGTACTTCAGAATAGTGTACATTAGCTCGTAAAGACCTCACACATACAGACAAGAAGCTATCTTCCCCAACCCCATTCCACTCCACTCCACCTTCTGTGAGACGGTGATAGTAAATATAGTTACAGGTTCTGTATCTATGTACCGATAGACATATACTGCTTCATACGTTCCAAAAGTCAATCTTTGGTACAATATCTGTAATGTGAAGCTCTGAGTGGGTTGATTCTGGGTGAGGACATTTCTCCTTTTTTTTAGGTAAATTGTCATTTATAGATACACATTGTTGTATCTATGCATATGGAGTAATGCAAATTGCAAAATATTTGAAGTTTCTTCCGGTAACGTTTATATGTGGGTTCCATTTCATTTTTGTTTTGCAGTGGAAATTTAGGGTTTTGAAACCAACAAAATGTTTGGGTTTTCAAGAAGACGAATGAAGCTTGGAAGGTAATGTACTTATATTGCTCATATTTGTGGATTTTTTACATTTTTTGTTCTTGTACTTGCTGAATAAATGCATTTATATGGAATAAATATTTAGAATCTATGGATGTATTTTTAATCATTTTTTATGGTCTACTTCTATGAACGAAAATGATCCTTTTTTTTTTTTTGTTATTTGTTGTTTTTCTTTTTCTGGGTGAATGAGAAGCATGTCGAAGCTATTGATTTAGGTACATTACAAATGGTGTTACGTTGAATCACTTGATTTAAAAGCGATAGATAGAATCATATATATACCATTTAATCATCGTCTTCAACGTGAACGTTATCCCTCACGTTTAGTGATGGTTCCTTTTTTCATTTCAAAGCGTGATAGATGTACAATTTCATTAAATGAGTTGCAACAAGAACTGAACCATGACATTCGCTTACCGTGATAATATGTTGAACTGGTTGATCTAATTTAAAAGCTTAAACCAGTAGATAAGGTCAAATGTATATCATTTAAATATTGGGTTTCAAGATTATCCTTTTATGTTGCGGGCAGTATCGTGAGATATGGAAAAGAAAGTTGTTCCTTTTTTGAAAGGTGTGGGGAATAATATAATGCTTAATTGGGTCGCTAGAAATTCAGATAACAGAATTGGATGTCTGCACTTGTGGGGTTATATTTGCTATATTGATAGTGATCACGTACATGTAACCAGATTTAAATTCAAATTACCACTGTTGTTAACTTGTTGTTCTATGATCCTTTCTCATTTTCTTAAATTGATTTGCAAGCTAGATTTGTTATCTTTAGCTGGCTTGTAGGAGCATTTTGATTTTAATCGCTTTACAACAATTATGTAAATTAAAGAAACGACATCTAACAAATCTAATACTCTTGCATTCTCCCCAGATTAAAAGTACAACTTTCAGACTCTTCTCAGGGAACTAGAAGTCCAATAAGGCATTCTAAAAAGTTAGGCAGCACTAATGTAAGTATTCTATTGAATTACAAGTGATGTTTAATTAACGAGTGCATGCTCGATTAATCTCTTGATTCATGGCAGGGGGAAGTTGTTGTGTCCAAAACTAATGAACCCGATGAACTGAACTGCCAGTCTTCATCTAGTGCTCCTGAGCTTAACAACTGCACTTCTGGAAGCTCTGAAAATTGGATGGCGCTTTCAGTCTCTGGAGACAAGCCTGCACCTCGTTTCAACGTAATATCTTGGTCCTAAATACTGAATTAGATATGATACAGTGATGGCTTGTAGTGTCGTACACTTTCTTGTTTAAATTAGACTTCTCTAAGACTTGAATATTCTCTAAATAGCATGCAGCAACAGTTGTTGGGAACAAGATGGTTGTAGTTGGTGGTGAATCTGGAAATGGATTGCTGGACGATGTCCAGGTATGATTCCAATTACTGCTTCCTCTTTTCTTTTTCGGGACAAATCATGTCCATTTATATCTTTTTATTTTCTCAAATGCTAATTTGAATTTTCCTTTTCAGAATTAGTCATTTTTTCTCATTTCCATGTAAATTTTTTGTAACATGAAAGTTAGTCTTATGTTGAGGCAGATGAATCTAATTCAATGCGGGTCTTTTTTCAGGTACTTAGCTTCGACAGGTTTTCCTGGACTACAGCTTCATCAAAGCTGTACCTTTCACCAACCAGTCTTCCACTAAAAATCCCAGCATGCAAGGGTCATGCTTTGGTATGGAAATACATCCTAGCAGCATTTAATAAAATATGAATTATCCATGAATTAAAATTCGCATCCTAGCCTATGATGGTGATAGTTGCATTATAGTGTCAATTTGAATCTTATTCAGTTTTTTTACCTCAAAAAATTAATGAATTATGCACTATTTATGTGCTTTTTATTATTGTGTTGAAAAAACATAATAATTGATAAGCTAATTATAACTAAGATAATAATATAAATTAATAAATCCCTGTCTTATGTATCAGCTTAAGCTTTTGACGAGGTGGTTGTTAAATACGTAATCAGAGCAACTAAACGTCATGCTGACACCCGTACATGAGAATTTCTCGTGTCACCTGTTTGAAGAAAAACGAAGAGTATGTACCTGAGGTGGTGTCTTAAGATATATAAATATTTAATTTACTCACCTCTCTAACAGCTGAAGTTCTTAGGTGAGGTGGTTTTTTAACAGTTAGTGGTATGCACTTAATTGTTTTCCTCCTCATGCTTGAGTGTCTTTATGCTAAGTAAAGCTTCAAATTCTTGATTAATTAACATTTCATTTATATTGCTGTGGACGACGTTCAACAACGGAAATAAATAGTCATTTGCAAGAAAGGGCCTAATGCTGCTGTATTCTATGTTCGGGAATTTAGAATAGTCTTCTACTAATAGCCTATCTATTAACTCATATTACCAATTTACCCTTCACAGTCCTTGTAACAATCTTTTCCTAGATGCACCGCAATGTTACTCATGTCATACTATACCTAGACCAATCCCACTTGTGATGTTGATATACGTTCCTAATCATTCATATGGCATTGCTGGTAGTCATTTTGGTTACTTTTTAGGTTCCCTGGGGAAAGAAGGTGCTTTTGATTGGAGGCAAGACTGACCCTTTGAGTGACAAAGTCTCAGGTTGGCTTTTTGCTTATCAACAATAATTGTAATTGTATTTCCTTATATCTCTCTGTTACCCGTTGTCCAGTACCCCCAAATAATTTTTTCTTGTATTATACAGTATGGGCATATGACATGGAAACAGAATGTTGGTCGCTAATGGAAGCAAAGGGAGCCGTTCCGGTATGGTCTTTCATAATTAAAAATTTAAAGAAAAACGAAGTTTGCCACTGGTTTTTCATTTTTGAGACATGATATTAGATTGCACTTTCTCGAGCTGTTTTCCAGTTTAACATTAAAACTGAACTTCTCGTATTATTTTTTTTCTTTATCCTTGGTGGTGTTTACTATAACGTCGATGTGGACTTATGAATGCCTCCACTGGAAGTATGAAGTTTTGATCATTTTATTTGCTTGGAGAAAATGACGTTAGAATCCTAGAACAGTACAAATCTTTCAATAGTTTTTCATTACGTTATCGGTCTGTTTCCACTGCATCAAGCATTTAATTGAAGGTTTGTTGAAGCACCTAGTATTAATTACAACTAATACAATTACAGGTTGCTCGAAGTGGTCATACCGTTGTTAAAGCAAACTCTGTTTTGATCTTGTTTGGAGGTGAAGACTCAAAAAGGAGGAAACTAAATGATCTGCATATGTTTGATCTGAAGTCTCTTAACTGGCTCCCTCTTCATTGCACGTAAGTGGCTGTCGGCGCGCTTTGTAAAAATTTTAAGATCTTTGTAGTTCTTGCCAAAATGATTGATTGTGGTGCTAATTGACTTTCTTGATTATATGTCGTGTCCTGAATCTACACATATTTTGCTTCCAGTGATATTTTCTCTCTTATACAGAGGACCAAGGCCATCACCAAGATCTAACCATGCTGCGGCTCTTTATGATGACAAAATGCTTCTGATTTTTGGAGGGGCATCAAAATCTCGGACTTTGAATGACTTGTACTCCCTTGATTTTGAGGCGGTTTGTAGACAATTACACCAGAACTTCACTAAATTATTTTAGTTATGCAGGATTTTTGTTAGGGAATCAAATTAATATATAGAAACACAAAACATTGTAACACGTATACCATTTCCCTCAGATGGTATGGTCAAGAATTAAAGTACGAGGTTTTCATCCGTCTCCTAGAGCTGGTTGTTGTGGAGCACTCTGTGGCACTAAATGGTATATTGCTGGTGGTGGAAGCAGGAAAAAACGTATGTCCTGCTGGCCTAAACTTAAATGCTAACTTTCGACTTCATACCCAGTTTTAATAATTATCTGCTTAAATATGAAGCTAAACCTATTCAAAAGCTCATGGAATTGGAATTGCCTCCATATATAATATATTACTATTTCTTTGATTGTAATCTGCCTCACTTTTTGGCTTAATTCAAGAATTTTTGGAGTCCTGCTGACTCTTATGATCATCCATACCCAATTCTTTTCCTTTTACCAGGACATGCAGAGACTTTGATATTTGATGTTCTTAAGCTTGAATGGTCTGTTGCTGTTGCATCACCTGCTTCTTCCATAACAACTAACAAGGTTTGATTTCTTAATTCGTAATAGGTATAGCAGCTTTTTTGGTCATTCAATACTCTTCATTTGCATGTAGCTGAGTCTAATCACTATTAGAATGCCATAATTATCGGATTGGCAATAAATGATGTGATTCCAATGTTCTGTTAGCTCAATTTGGCTATGGAGTCCACCCAATCATGAATGAAACTTTGTAAATAGAAACAGTCATCCTTGGTTGCAGGACAAACCGTCAAAGTGGTTAGAGACTTGTTGTAATGTGCATTGATTCAACCTTAAGAGATGGTTTAACGAGTGACTCCTATTAAGCACTCATGTGATTCAGATGGAGTAAAGCAGAGAAATCCTTGAAGTTTTCAGTTTATTGTAACAAATGCATCAGTGTGTTCACCATAGATTTGAACTTGATGGAGCCAATCGCCCAAATCCTGCATATTTGTTTATGTTCTTCAAGTTTCTTTTTCTGTTTCTGTTTCACTGTTCTTTAAACCGGATAATATTCTTTTCTGCTGCAGGGATTTAGCCTCGTTCCTGTGCAGCACAAGGAAAGGGATTTCCTAGTGGCATTTGGTGGTTTCAAGAAAGATCCATCAAGTCAGGTGCTGCTGCATTGGTCAAATATACATCTGTTAGTACCATCAATGAGATGTTTCAAGTTTTTTTATTTTAATTCTTGTATTCTATGCAGGTTGAGGTTCTTACCATGGAAAAAATTGAGTCGTCGATGATTCAAAGATCAACTTTGAGTAAAGTTGCTGGAACCTTGCTGTCTGATAATCATGCTTTATCCATTGGAATGTCCACTCGACCAAACCATGGTTCTCTCAATTGTCAAATGAACTCTGTTGCAAGACAGAATTTAGCATCTGCAATCGAACAACATGGCTCTGGTAGAAAATCATTGTCAGATTCTTTGTTAGTTGATCCAAATACTGCTCCTGGTAACGTTTCTCTGCGGAAGCAATTTTACAATGAGGAGAATGCTGATATGCAGGTGACAAAGAGCTCAGACGACAGAACTTCTTTCCGGGTAAATTACAAAAGTCTAGCTTCGATCATCCTAATTAATTTCTTATATATCACCTAATTAATTTCTTATATATCACCCTTTCACAATCGGAGATGCCATAGCAAGAAATTTAGGGCCCATTTTTTGTCAGGACTTTTAAAAAGCCAAAAGGAACTAAGAAATTGCTTTTGGGCCAGTTTGTATAATAAATAGTTTAGAAGTGATTTGTCTTGTTAGAAGTGCTTTTTAGAGGAAGCTGACTTAAGGTTGCTTTCTCATGGCATAAGTTATCCCAAACAGTCCCTTATTCTTGTGTGGTCTCCCCTGCACAACTTTCTAACATGAGTCTTGTACGTTTGATCTCAGAAAATGGAGCAAAGCACAAAACCAGTTGATGCTGGGGCTCACATGAACTATAGTGGAGATAAAATTGCAGAATGTGTGTCTGATGACTCGAACACCTGCGACAAACATGGAAGTAGCAGCTTTCATTTAGAAAGTGACGATATATTTCAAGAAAATGATGGTAAATCAAGAATAACAGCTTCATCAGGTGTCTACCAAATGTACGAAACAAAACTGGCAGACCTTTTAAGAAAGAATGGCATTCTAGAAGGGAAGTTAGCTTCTGCTTTGGCTAGTCGTGAAGCAGCAGAAAAGAATTTGTCAGCTGCTCTCAAAGCTCGGCAGGAAATAGAGAACAAATTTGCAGACACGATGAAAGAGGTCGAGTTGCTTAAAGAGAAGCTAGCTAGTGTAGAAATGGCACAGGAAGAGTCCAACAGCCTTTCCAACATTGTTCATTCTGATAATGTAAGACTTGAACACGACGTGGCTTTCCTTAAAGCTGTTTTGGACGATACCCAAAAGGTATCATCTCTCCGTTAATAAAAAAATCTTGTATTATTAATCTTACCCATTTTTTTTTTCTTAATTTTTTTTTTCCTTTTCTTTTGTTAATAGTTCTCTGGTTCGATTGGTGTCTATTGCAGGAACTGCATTCAACTAGAGCAGTCCTTGCTGGAGAGCGAGGGAGAGCTTTCCAACTTCAGGTAATAACACTCAATCGAAAAATTTGAATAAGTTAAAAAGAAATGGTGAAATTCATTGTCATTAATTATTCAGTTGTAGTAACAAATGTAACCTCCATTTAGTAACTAGTGATTGGTATTTGAGTCCATGTTTGGCTAAGCTTAAAAACGTAAATGTAGAACTACATTTTTGAAACTGGAAATAGGAAAAAGGAAGTATCTTTTAGAGCTTGTTTGGGAGTGCTCAGATTAAAACTTAAGTGATTATAAGCTATGACTTCTACCAAATGTGTGGATATTAAGTGCTGTGGGTGGTAGTTGTGGATTCTACAAAATGTATGGATACGTGCATTTAGAAATGCACAAACATGAGGAATATGCTAATATCATTGCGGCATGAATCATCGTTAAGTTCTTCCATTTATTGTGCTTGCCCTAATTTTGCATTTCTTCATTTTTTTAATTTTTGGTTTCTTGATAAATTTTGTTTTCCATTGCATTGTATCTATCTGCAAGGTCGAAGTTTTCCATCTAAAACAGAGGTTGCAGCCTCTGGAAAACCGAGCACCAACTCCGAGGAAGCCTTTCCATGTCTAGTAATGTAGGAAGGTTCACCTCTTAAACTGCAGTACATAGAGTAGCTTCAGCAAATGTGAGCTCTAATCCTTGTAATTTTTGGTATATGTTCAACCAGATTACATTTGGCTGACATTTCGAAACTATTATTTCTCATGCTTTCTAACTGCATCAAAGTTCTAATGGTATGTAAAGTAATGATACGTAAAGTATATTGTTAAGTTGTGGAGCTTGATTATTGTCGCTATTTGACCTTACTTCTGAAGAGTGAGTTACGGACCGACCACAATTTCATTAAAGATAGTCAAGAAATTTTACCACAGTGAATTTCTTTAAAGAACCATAATTCTATCATAAAAAAATGTAAGAAGAATGTGAATTCTTCGTGTAAATTTCTTTTTATCAAAGTGAATTATTGCAATGGAGCGGAAGAGAACATAATGACATATTGAGGTGAAAGTCTATAAATCTTGTTCGTATGTGTGTTTTCTTTATGGTTTATAATTTAAGATTTCTGATTCTCAACATGTTTTATCAATATGAATAAAGAAGAGAGCCATATAGCTACAAGATGAGGGTTCAACAATAATTTGAAAGGTCCAAATTCGAAGCAAGACTCGGAGCATGAAGCTTAAAAAGTTGACTTAAGAGTAAATGTTATAATTATAGGCAACTTCCTAATGTGTGAAATTTTGTTTACAAAGTTTATTGGGAATATTTTATTGGACTATTTTTTTTGTTTAAAAAATCAACAATTTCATCTATTTAAATATTCTTGTTCATCATTTTTTATTTTTTAAAAAATGGATGAATGAGATGATAAGACATTGCTGTTTATTTATAAGCAACATTTTGCCAGAAGAGAGAGTCAGAGACTAAGTCACTTTGTGTTTGATAAAAGATGGAAAAGAAAATGGAAAATATTTTCTTTTTCCATCTAAATTTTCTTACCTCAACCCAAAATAAAATATTTTCTTGAAAATTGGCAAAAATATGCTTTAATTGATTGTATCTAGTAAAAATTTTTCATGACAAAATTTTCAATCAAACATTAAAGCTAGAAATTATTTTTCTTGATTTAACATTTTTCATTTAAAATTTGTCCAATCAAACACACCCTTGTATTAAAAGTAAGGTCAGAGTTGCTTTCAAAACAAGCAACTTGTTTTTACATGCACATCACCAATTAAAGAAACTTGCAAATGGTAGGATTTCATGGGAATTCTCATTGCACCTACTCCTTTATCAGAAATTAAATAACACATTTGCTCGGTCTCGGGTCTCCCAGTTCTTAGCCTCCATGTAAGAAAATATTAGAACTTCAATGTGACATTGTTCAAACTAAAAAAAATGGTGTCATATGATAGCAATTAATTAAACTTCTAATGAATGTCTAATAAACAGACATTGAGAATAAAAATGATCTCAAATACATTCTGTCTACAGCCCAATAATAATACCTATGTGATATTTATTTATTTAAAATAAAACTATTAAATTATCATTTCCTTAAGATATATACAATTAGCATGTTCTAATTGACCGTCTAGAGTTGACATTGACCTAGATAATGTCTAACTTTATTTCTTGCCATCTCAACATGACATTGGGTGTATTGAAGAAGAAAATAGTTACACATTGTCTATTTTGATGTGTGTCACACTTTTTAAGCTTGAAATGTCTAATTGGAGATAGGGGTGGACAAAATAACCGAATCAGACCAAGGCAAACTAGAACAAAACCAAACCAAGCAGTTTGATTTGATTCTACATAAAAAAACAAAACAAAAAAACAATAGTTTTGTTCTTAGAATCAAGAACCATTTGGTTTCGGTTCTCTTTTCAGAACTAAACTCAATATATATATATATATATATATATATATATATATATATATATTGCAAATTAGTGGATATTCATCTCATCAAAATATTCAAATTTGAAATTATAAATGTGAAATGTACAAAAATATTATTTACCATACATTTTATCTTATTTCCTATTAGACAAAGATTTTAAATCATAAATCTAAATTCTAATTCTAATTCATTTTTTTTTTTTTTTTCAATTATAGAAACGCATTCACACGACTTTACTTGCACTCCTATAACACAACAATCGTTGCACTCCTTAGTCACCATCGACGACATAGATATTTATTTTTTAAAATTTATGTATATATAAACCTCGGCTCAATTCGTTAATTCTCAAGAGTTAATCCAAACTCAAGTTACAAATTCATCTCTAACTCACACGGCACTACGGTATAATGGGACTCAGAACTTCATTGTAACCTATAACTAATAAGTCTAAACGACATTTATGTTCAATTCTCTAAGTTTCAACGGGTCAACGAGCTTCCTTTAGGCGAGTTTCTTCTTCTTTGACTTGGAATAACATGTTATTTTTTCTAAATTTTTATTTTGTTAACTAAAAATTTCATTTTCTATTTAGTATTGATGTAGATGGATTCTAATGAAGAAACGGATATAAATATGTTTTAATTTGCATTTATTATTTAAAAATTCAAGTAATGATCCCAGAACCAAACCAGACCAAACTAGAACCGAGCGATTTGGTTCCATATATCTTTAAAAAAATTAATTGGTTCCATTAGTAAAAAAAAATCATCGATTTATGGTTTGATTTGGTTCTTCTGGAACCAGAACCAGATCGAACCACGTCCACCCCTAATTGAAGATGCTTTTATAAACGATTTAGCTTCTTTTGATCCTCATTATTTTAACTCATTTTTTTACAGTACTCAATGATCATATATTTTAACATTAAAATATTTATACATAAATCTAAAATTTTTCTCTCATTTTTTTTGCCAAATAATGACAACTAAATAGAAGCTTAATTCATAAATGAACAAAAATGAAAGGTGAACAAGTGAATAATACTTTCATTTGAATGCATGGTTAACAATGAGTTTGACCATTTATATCAATTTATAAATGATTTATAATTAGCCAAATACTCCATCCGTTTCAATTATATAGACTACCTTTCTTTTTTCTCTTATTCCAATTATATATGTATGTTTCTTTATTGAAAAATATTTATTTTGTTTGTTTAATAATATACTCATATTCATTACTTTGAATAATAATAATTTTGATACTTAAAAAATAAGGGTAAATTGAAAATTTTCTTTACAAAAATTACATTTTCAATAACATTAAATATATTTTCTTAATCTTTGTGAAAAATCAAACCAGTCTATATAATTGAGACGGAAGAAATATAAAGTATCCGTCTAATAATAAGCACAAGCATTGAGTAGATGAAGGTATAATGCCTTGGTGACATATTTGCTAAAGTATATCTAAATTACGTGCCTGTTTAGCATAACTTAATTTTGTCTGATTTGAAGAGCTTATAGAGGCAGTTGACTCCGTATGTACTACGTCTATGAGTTGAAGAGCTTCTAGGGACAGTTGACTCCGTATGTACTAACTACTACGTCTATGAGCATAATGTTCGTAGATCAGATTGAAGTTGCTGGGAACCAATTGAAACATACTGATGTTACAAATAATAAACCCGCGCTATTATAATTTCACGAAACAAACATCAAACTCAGTAACTCTAACTCACATAAGTACGATATATAAATGTACATTAACTAATTATTGTACTGAATTTGAGAATAATCTCCATCTCTATTCATCAAAAAGATTACAAAGATTCTGTAACATTTAGGTGGTATGATTGAGCTGTAAGGATTCCTTTTCATTAATTCCAAGAAATCAAATGTTGCCTATTGTATTTCACAATTTGCATTGCACCCAAAAAAAAGGTGTTTATCAGGTGTTAAGAACGTGCACAATCTTCTTTGAATTGGAAGAATGCACTTGTGCTGCCGGAGTCTCTTCAATAGACCGAAAAATCAAGATCCGACGAGCCCTTTGCAGCGAGCATAAGAAACGATAAGTACAAAAAGGATGGCACTAAATGCTCCGGAGAAGATCACCACCTGGAACCATTAATTTTGTATAAAAAAAATCAGGATATACTACAAGAACTTCACCTTCAATGTAGAATTATTAAAATTCAATGCCTACCCATTTAAACATGTACCCGTGATTCTCATTCCAAGTGTACGGAATATTCATGCCAAATATGCCCGCTACCAAAGAATATATAGATAAACATACAGTTCCGGAACTGAGAAAGAGCTCCAACTGTAGCCACATAATAAAGAGAATAAATTTATAAGTTCAATGAAACCAGTAAAATGACTAAATAGATAAAACCTTGTACTTGTCACAACCTTTGTGAAAATGTAGTTAAGCTGATGAGGAATTTAGCAAAATACTATTTAATTTAAACCTGAATCAGTTGATTTCGATGATTGTCCAGCTGAAATGAGAAAAAAATGAAATGGTTTTAGATTGCTATTTATTGGGGGCGTAAAATGTTTTTCAGTCAAAGAGAAAGTTGGTCACTTTTGCTACCTGAATGTTGATGTAGTCTTCCGTGTTATCGATATATTCACGCAACTGCAAAATTTCAAGTAGAGAACTGTCAGAAACTCGAAAGATATTATATTGAGGGGGAAAGAAAATGATTTAAGATGACAATAACTCCTCGAGGTAGACACTATTTTGGCAATTTCTATTGCCACTTATGTATGACAACGTAAAACACAAGAAGCCCATTTCATGGTAATAATTTTTCATTCCAAATATATAGCAAATAGTTTTGCAGGATTATTGTTTCCTCCAGGCTCCCTTTGGATCTTGAAATCAAGTGTAAGTAACACTACATAAACATTTTCCAGTCTTTGTTCGAAGGAGAAAAATAAAGTGGAGGTATGTACAAACATAATTATGGGAGACATCTGCAATTTGGACTTTTATTTTTTCCTTTTTCACGATGTTCAACAACAATCAAAAAGTTTTCAAATTTTATATTATTTTGTTAGATATGAAAATTCACTTCACAATACTATTTTCCCTTTTCTCCATGTATATTGTGCCTAGCTCCAAAAATACTCTCATTTAACAGACATACAAGAGACGCTTTTTTTTTTTTTGGGGGGGGGGGGGGGGGGGGGAGAGAGAGGAAAAAAGGTAATGCATTGACACAAAATAAAATAACATTTTTTTTACCAAAAAAATATAAATAAATTATAGACATACTGTAGTTAATTTGTTCAGAGTGCCATCGATTTGCATGAAGTATGCCTGCAATGAGCAGAGCCATCGTTAAAAAATAGTTATGATAAATCCCAAACCGTAGTAGTCTAATTTGTTACCTCAAGTAACATCTCAAGTTCCTCAACATCATTCTCGTCTCCACGAACTGTTGCTATACTTGCCCTACTGGCTCTAGATATCTTTGAGCCTATGGTAGGTGATGCAAGGAACCAACTGGCAGCACCCGAGCCACTAACAGGTGATGCACCGGCCAACTTTCTAGAAAGGTAAAGGTCTGCCATATCATCATCATCATCCAAAAGTTGTTCTAGCTCATCCCTCACCTGCAACCCATCACACGAACAAAACTAGAAGTATTGAATGCCACAATCTCTCTCTTTAGAGTGTGTGTGTATTTTTTTCATTTTTTTTTTTTTTCAAAATGGTGTGATGCCAAGCTCAAGAACAACATTAGGATTATTTAAAAATTTCACATGATGCATCTTTTGAACCATGCATGTCAAATTGGTAATCATCTCAGTTAAACATCCACCCGTGCTAGATGGACACTTCTGATTTATATCCGCATGCAGCAACACTGCAAGAGATCTATTTGTATTACATGAAAGGACACGTGATAATTTTCTTTGAAGAATGTATACTTGCCTTTTCAATTAGGTATGCATTTCATTTACAGCCGCTTAAATTTAAGTCGTGAGCCTAATTTACAGATCTAGATACCATCGAAACCATTTCAGTCGACGAAATGAATCAAACGTATAAAAATATATAGCCCCTGTTTGAGCCCCATTATATGAAAATCAAGTTTTTTAAACATTCAATCTCAACCATTTATTTTAGTCAAGCACACAATATTTGACTTTTCAAACAAATTTTAATCACATTCTTCCAAAAATACTATTCAAAACCATATTATTTCCCAAATAATGGGGCTCAAACAGGGGCATAAATACCATCACGTTCTTGTACCCATATACTATTTGATGAACCCAAATCTAAAATACATGACAATTCCAAGTGCATGTTTAGATCTCACGAGGAATAATTCTAAGGATGCGAGCATTCATGAATTCGAGCAGCTGCCAAAAAATGGCCACACTCAGATCAACTGACAGTGACACCTTAAATATAAATATGAAACTAAATCAATTTAGTAATTGGGGTATCGAATCATCTCATGCGTGATAAAATAAATGCATAATAGCCAACCAGCACAACCATAAGGAAAATTAATATAACCCTTCACTGCATATGTAGTTGTTGTCAAGTATGAGAACTTGAAAATACGATTCAGAGATTTGAAAAGTGAAATTATTACAACACTCTGCAGAAGATTTGGTATGGAAGGGGAGCACTACCTTTTGCACACGAGCAGTCAACCTCGTCATTTGACTCTTTAACTTGCGAACTCTGTCCAAATTACGGCTACTAATCTGCAATTACAGTAGTTTAAAGAATGAAAAGAAGAGGCTACAAAGGACACAGAAAATTGAAAGGAAACGTAAAATAATAGAGCAAAAACAGATTTCTATTCACAAGAGATCTGCAATTTAAAAAGATGCCATCATACTTCTACTGAAATTCCATTAAAATAAATAAATAAAAAAATTGAAGGTCCATTTGAAAAGTTTCAATATATAAGGTATATATTATTAAATGCAGTATTCTAGCCCATGTACACTGGAAACCATCCATCATCACTGATGAGAGCACGATAGTAAAGTCAGATGCAGCAAAAGTATCCCAAACAAATTCGGCAGGCAGGTGTGGCAGAGCTTTTTCTAGGTTAGGTCAGTAGCATCTGACATACAGAGCAACCCTATTGATCCGTTACTTTAATAAGCTGAGGTACTTGTAAATTAGAAAAAATGAGACAGCAAATGAACTGCACCTTTGATGTAAGCATATCTAAAGCTGGATAAACAGCAGTTTCCAATTCTATAGTGCGGGCAGAAAGAAAACTACAGATGGCTTCCAATGCCACCTCCAGAGCCTGAAACTCAAAAGGAGAGTCTGCACGGAATCATGCAGATCATTAGGAATAATACTATAGACTCCTGTATAAAATGAGAAATTGATTGTTTTGACAAAAAAGAAAGGGGAACGCTAACAAGATAGAAATGAAAACTGCAAGCAGGAGCATTCATTTATCTTTATCAACCGAAGTAACAATCTCTAAGTTATTAATGCAACAGGCAATAACCATCCAACAAAAGATATAAAAAGAATATAAGAAATACCATCCTCTTCACCCGCTTCGACATCATTCGGCACAACAAACTCCTTGCCATCTTCGAGATTTTCGCGATTAGCACTTACTGGTTTCAGCCGCCTTCTTAGTTCCTCTATAACTGGAGTAACATTATCATCGGATGGATCACGAAGCAGCACCTAAACAGTAGTAAAGTTAAAATCACAATTCACAGTCCACATATAGTGCTCCAATGTATTATTCAACAACACACTCGGTCTGAAGGTTTATAAAATTTCCATTTACAAATCCTAACTAAAAAGAAAAAAATATATATGTGTCACTAAGATGCATCGTCCATATTCAGGTGTCATCATTAAGCAACCGTAAGGCACAAGCATGAAAAGGTTTATCAAATAGTATAATAGGGAAAGCAATCACCGACAAACTTCCAGTGGATCCCCAGTAATCAAGACAAACCTAACTGATGAAAATTAAAGATTAAAAAAAAAAAAAAAAATCATTGAAGACTAAAATTTAAAAAAGAAGCATTCCCAATTGTTTGTTTTTAAACCATGCAACTCTATACAAAGTGCTCTCATCTTTCTCTTTTATATTGTTTATATAAGGGTAATTGACACAAAACGTCCTTACGTTTGACATGTATTGTTGAAAACATCCCAATATTCTGATTTTTGGCACAAAACATTCCAACGTTTCCATTTTCTTGCTGAAGACGTCATTTCTGTTACTTTTAACACCTCTCCACCGTCAATTTCAATTTGCACACTCAACCATTAATACATTGAGGGGTATTTTTGTCAAAATTAAGTTCACCCATTTATTTTCATTTCTTTTTCCAACTTTATCGACTATTGCCGCCTTGCTCCACGGACCTTACTGTCGGAAATCAAAGGTGAAGAATGGGTATTTGTAGTATTTCCTTTAAGGGAAAGTCCAAGCTGATTGAAGCTTGGAGCCCTTTAGTTTGTAGCATAAAGGAGGGTGTAGAAAAAGAGGAGGAGGGGGAGGGGGACTTCCAAAGTACAGTAAAGGAGATCATAGAGGGAAAGAAAGAGAAAATGAATTATATAACTCAAAATGGACAAAGAGGAAAATGTAGCGAGAAAGATGAGATCTTCAAATGCAAGGTTGACCTACGATTATGCATTATCAGCTTTAGGGGAAAGCTCAAGCCTACATAAATTGGGTATCTTTCATTTTGAAGCCAAAAAGAGCCCTATGTAAGGATAGTAAAAAGAGAGAAATGAGATTATGGAAAGAGAAAAGAAATTACAACAATCAAAGACAGGAAAGAGGAGAATGTAGCAAGGAAGATGGGATTTCTAAACAAAATACCAACCATTGCTCCTCCATTGCTGGTTGTCGAGTTTTGTGTTGTAGAATTGTAGGCTGTCATGTATGGTGAATCAATAGCGATTTACATTTTTTAATCGGTTGGAGAAAGGAAGAAGACAAGGTTCTTATACGCCAAAAATTTCAGAGACGGGGACAGTTTATGCAAAATATGTTAAAGGTAGGGATGTTTACTGCTAAAAATCTTAAAACGTTGGGACGTTCTTCATCAAAGTTATTGAAATGTAGGATGTTGAGAACCATGAATGTTTCAAGCTCCCTTTCACCTTCTGCAACTTCCGGTTCATCTTTTTCACCATTGACATTTAGATTGATATGTGAAAATTCATTAATACACCTCCGATTTTTTCCATTCTATTCTTGTAGTCATTATTCTCGTGATGAGGACTAGACCGTTTGCTTGTTTTTACATTATTTTTTTAAGTAAAATATTTATGAATTTTTTTTTTTTAAATAACATTTATTAGTAGTTTACACAGGCGGAAAATAAATTAAATGGATTAACTTTATTTTTACGAAAATGCTCTTTGATGTTCTAATTGTTTACTATGCAAATTGAAATTGAGGGCTTAGAGGTGTTAAAAGTAATAGAAACGGTTAATAGCACAAAACGTCCATACCTTTGACATGTATTGTGCAAAACGTCCCAACGTTTTGATTTTTGACGCTAAACGTCCCAAATCTTTACATTTTCTTGTGGGAGACATCATTTTCGTCAAATTTAACCCCATTTTACCGTTAATTTAGAATTGAACAGTAAATATTTAACACATGCAAGGGCATTTTCGTCAAAATCAAAAGCAGCCCATTCATATTTGGCACAAAATGTCCATACGTTTGACACTTATTGTGGAAAAACGTCCCTACGTTTATTTTTTTGGCGAATAACGTCCCTACATTTATTTTTTTGCAAATAACGTCCATACCTTTAAATTTTCTTGTTGATTAGTCCTCAAATTTTACTCTTCTTTCAATTTAGTCATTCCGTATTTGATTTAAAGGTAATTGTCTTCAAACGTGTATAACTTTTGATCTACAACTCCGAATTGCACTCCGTTTTTTACGTTGAACTCCAAATTCAACCATCTTTCTTATGATGTATCATGTGCTCATTTATTAAACATTTCGTTTTGACTTTTGTATAGTAGATTCTTATTTTGTTAGGGCATCGTTGATTGACGTAAATTGATTTCTGTAAATTTCATTGAAACAGTGAAATTTTAATTTTAGTGTGTGTTCGGCGGCTAGCGGAATTTATAAATTGGATTTATTTGACTTTTTTATTTTTTTAATGTAAAATGTTTGGTTAAAAATTGTTATGTTTAACCTCTGTTTGAGCCATATTATAATCTCAAATCACTGTTTGAACAACACATATTCTCTCTCTTCAAATCACTTTTTAAAAATTGGAGAAAGAAATTGAGTGTTGTTCAAAAAGTTATTAGAGATTATAATATGGCTCAAACAGGGCTAAACATACAAATTTTTAATCAAATATTTTATCTTAAAAAAAATTAAAAAGTCAAATAAATCCAATTTATAAATTCCGCTAGCCGCCGAACACACACTAAAATTAAAATTTCACTGTTTCAATAAAATTTACAAAAATCAATTTACGTCAATCAATGATACCCTAACAAAATAAGTATCTACTATACAAAAGTCAAAACGAAATGTTTAATAAATGAGCACATGATACATCATAAGAAAGATGGTTGAATTTGGAGTTCAACGCAAAAAACGGAGTGCAATTCGGAGTTGTAGATCAAAAGTTATACACGTTTGAAGACAATTACCTTTAAATCAAATATGGAATGACTAAATTGAAAGAAAAGTAAAATTTGAGGACTAATCAACAAGAAAATTTAAAGGTAGAGACGTTATTCGCAAAAAAATAAACGTAGGGATGTTATTCGCCAAAAAAATAAACGTAGGGATGTTTTTCCACAATAAGTGTCAAACGTAGGGACGTTTTGTGCCAATTACCCAAATATGAATGGGCTGCTTTTGATTTTGACGAAAATGCCCTTGCATGTGTTAAGTATTTACTGTTCAATTCTAAATTAACGGTGAAATGGGGTTAAATTTGACGGAAAGGATGTCTCCCACAAGAAAATGTAAAGGTTGGGACGTTTCGCGTCAAAAATCAAAACGTTGGGACGTTTTGCACAATACATGTCAAAGGTAGGGACGTTTTGTGCTATTAACCCTAATAGAAATGACGTCTCCAGCAAGAAAATGGAAACGTTAGGATGTTTTGTGCCAAAAATCAGAATGTTGGGATGTTTTCCACAATACATGTCAAACGTAGGGATGTTTTGAGCCAATTACCCTTTATATAATTACAATC
This sequence comes from Ligustrum vulgare, assembly GCA_963555705.1. NCBI lineage: Eukaryota > Viridiplantae > Streptophyta > Magnoliopsida > Lamiales > Oleaceae > Ligustrum > Ligustrum vulgare. The sequence goes on along the minus strand of OY743177.1, from coordinate 58,702,126 downwards.
ATAATGTAACTGTTTTTGTCAGCTCTAAAAAACCAACACTAGAAAGTCATACGCCTGAAAAAAAAAACAACTGCTATTCTACCATGCCAGTAAGTGACTTACTGCTAAATAACAAGGAAAAAAAAATACAAATGTCATTTTGATAATGCTATTTGTAAAACAATAAGCTTACACTTGAATTATAAGAAACATTTGACTGATTTATCAAATACAATAAAGATTCAAAGACACATATTAAATTCCAATGGTACATATATCAAATAGGTTCATTTACCTTGTCACTTCCATGATATTATTGAATTAATAAATTTTAATAATTAAATTGGCATTGATTTCACTTTTTGTTACCTTACTCGTACATCAATCTTTTTATCTTAGATCCTCGTAGTTGTAGATTAAATGTTTTCACCAGCTAATATGAGATTAAGTGATAAAGAAATCAAGGACAAATGAACTCCCATTAGAAGAAATACAGAACCCCCCACGAAAAGAAAATCCCAAATGAAGAGAAAATAATAACAACTCACCTCTTCGGCAGTAATTATAGCCTTGATATGCTGCACTAACCCACAACACATGGAAAAGAAAAAAAATGTGTTAAGTTAATACCATTATAATCAAATTTAAAGCAATTCCATTATATAAACAAAACTGAGGATAGATAAATATTTATAAAATACATTCAATCTTCTTTCTTCAGATCAAAATACAAGGACCTCCTTACTATTGCACATTGAAATAAAAAAAATCATGTAATAGAAATTCACATTTCTAAATTCATATAAGGCAAATATATTTAATCTATAGATTGAAAAATTCTTTCTATTAAAATTAAATCTTGAGGTGAAAATAAATTAGTCCTTAATTTTGCACTCCAAGAAACCCCTTTTGCATTAACTATCACATTGAAATAAAAACTAGTAAACTAAAATTATACGTAAAATTCACCTCTAAATTGAGGACAATAGCTCCCTCACGGCCAAGAATGGTAGAAGGGTAGGACAAGAGGGGATCAAGAATTCGAAGATCACGCGCGTGGATTTGCACTCTGTGCATAATAGCATACTTATCAACGTCAAGGATGATCTCCTTGCCTGAAGAGTCCATAAGGATCCAGCTCCGTGACCCGGCTCCCTTTTTCTTTTGAGGATCCGCCGGCACCACGTACCCACCTTCTCGACCCATAATTGCCAATAAACATTACAATGAAAAATTACTCAAAAAGCTTCGCGATTATTTCAGGGGTGTATATGTGTATGATGCATGTATGATTGTGATTGTACAAACAGAGGAAAACCCCAATGATATAGAGGAGAAAATTAGGGTTTTCGGAGATATAAAGTGTATAGAATCACATGGTTGAATACGATGTGTAACTGCTATTGATGTGGAGAGGTGGAGAAGAAGGCTCAGAATATATATGAATAATTTTTGGAATAAATAAGCCCCTGTGTTTGGTAATTGGTACATTAATATAAGCCGAGCATCATTATTTCAATTTAAAATTTGAATTTTGAAAATCTAATGGTTAAAAAATGTTTTGAAAAGTAAAAAATTGTGGATTTGAATTTTTTTGAATGATTGAAATTGATTAATGTAAAAAAATTTTGTAAAAAAAAATGTGAAATAATGGGGCTCAAACAAGGGCTAAGTTGAATTATCAATCTCCACCGTATATTTATGAATTTAAAGGATTATTACATTTATAAGAACGTCTCCAATGGTGATGTATAATAGATCTATTTTGTGATACTTGACCGAAATCCTTTTCAATGAAAAGATGTAAATTACATTTTCCAATAAAAATGTAAAAAGAAAAAAAGGGTAAATTTACATCTTTACATCTTCATAAGAATCAATTCCACCCAAAAATAGCTATAATTTCATAAAATCTTGATGCAAGGCACAATTTAAATATATTATATTAATTTACATTACAATCTGAATTTTTTTATTAATTTGCGCAATTTTTTATATTTTTATTTTTTTACTTTCTTAACCAAAATTCAGATTTTTTTTATGTTGATTTGTTCATAATACTTATACTAATCATAAATAAAAAATCGATAAACATAAAAAGTTTACGAGCTAAAAAATTTATACAAAAATTGAATTGAAGTGTTTGCTTTGTGGATGTAGTTTTTGGATTTTGGGAGAGATGCATGTGTTGCGACCATGCCTAAAATAAGTCCAAAACTTAGGGATGAAAATAATACACACGAACCCGATACTTGATGGAGATCCGACATAAATGGGTGGAGATTACCCGACTAAATGGGTTCGTGGGTAGGATATAGAAATAAATTTTAAAATCCGACATGGGTATGGGTCGGGTGTGAGTTTTACTACAATACACATACCCGACCCGCATATCAATTAATTTTCTTTAAAAATTATAGAATTTAAAACAAAAGTGATTGTTTAAAAAAAATAAAAATAAAAATAAAAAATAGAACTCAAATATCTATTGACATTGTTATCGTCTAAATCTTAATATGTTTAAACTATTGATTTTGTTAACGTCTAAAAAAATTGTTCAAATTCGCTTGTATAATTTCAACATATAACAAGTTTTTTTCAACTCAAATTTAAGTGAAGCCCAATATTTAATTGATTCAAGTTAATTCAGAGCACTTATAACCTATTTATAGCCTAAAAAAATAATAAAAAAATAAATAATTAGTAATGGGTTTTAAATGGGTATATAAGCAAACCCGCCTCCGACCCACACCCAACCCGCACTCGACCCGCAATTTTTAAATGGGTATATGGGTAGGGTATAGAGGTTGTAAATATTTAGTGGGTAGGGTACGGATTTGGCAAACCCGACCCATTGCCATCACTACCAAAACGTCACTTGTGGGGGTCCGCACGAGACCTGATGGATGCCAGCGAAGCATAGAACCTAGGGCCCCACGGGCTAACGAATTGTCGGGGTGAAATGTTATCCGACGCCTTCATTGTCGAGCTGGTTGTCCCGAGCTGATTTGATCCGAGGTGGTTCATTGGATCGGCGATGGGACCAGTCAATGTGTCAAAAAGATGTGACCCTCCTTGCAAATTGTGGCCAACGGCCAAAGGTGCAACACGTGTAAAGTATGGCACATGTCACCATCTGAGACAACAACTTCAGCTATAAATAGGACACATTTATCTCCAAGAAAGAGGTTAGAAACTCAATATATAAAATCTCACTCATTTTTCTCTCTTTTACACACTTATATTTCTCGCACCCAATTTATATTTACTTGAAATGAGTATTGACTTAGGCATCGAAGTGCAAAAGGGAGTCACCTCGGCCCCCTTTGCAAGCTGATTGTCTGTCCTAGTGCGCAGGAGATCTATGTGTTCAAGAGGGAGGAGCTGAGACGTGTTGATCCAAGGTCCTACCAGATTTTGTGGTCAACATCTTGACACCGTCTGTAGGAAACCACACTTCTAACTATGAAACCTCCTGGTAAAAAGTTACCAAAGGCCTTGAACAAAGGCAGATAACCTGTTGAGAAAAGGTGAAGCACCTCTTGAAAAAGAGTTAAGAATCACAAGAAACCTTGAAAAATGCTTAAAACTTTGAAATATAAGTTTACTCGACTTGAAAAAGGCTTAGAACTTTGAAATATAACTTTACTCGCCTTGAAAAAGGCCTTAAAACGTTGGAATATAAGTTCATTCACCCTTGAAGAAAGGACAGTGCAAAGCTCACTACAGTCATGAGTGGGAGTGATAATGATGTTAAACCTCAAAGAAGTAGGGAAGGACAATATGCAGTGAAAATGCCCCCTAAGGACGTCATGAGAACTCCAATGAGGAGGTTCCCCAACCTAACCCTCCACGCCGGCGCCAAAACCGTCGCATGTTGCGAGATATGACACGCATGGCTGTCTAGATGTTGGAAATGCAAAAACAACAAATTAAGCAAACCGCTGCAATGAATGCCTACATGGCTAGAGGGTATGTGGTAAACGAACCGATGATGCCACCACATTACTCGCAGCCACATTACTTACCCTCCGACGCAAACACTGCATCATATTATTACAACGAACCGCCAATGTATGCCGAGGTGGATTCTATTCCCCACGGCGAAGAGGACCCGGTGTATGCAACACCGGAAGAACAAGTTCAACCCACTGACTATCAGGGAGAAGCTTCACCCTCAAGGTCTGGCAGTGTCTTTAGCCGGATAGGGGGGTTATTCAGAGGCAAAATAGGAAGCCTGTCTGAACAAGGTCGGCATCAGACACAAATTCCTAGGAATAGGCGAGAGCGGAGGGCTGAAGAAGTCCTTTCATGGAGTCGTATGCCTAGAGATAGGTATGAAGCAGGGGCGGCAGAATTACATCCACCGACCCATGAGCCTATAAATAGGTGGGAGAGAAGAGCGGAAGCGACTCGCTCCTAAATCCAAGGGGATCCGCCTTCCCATCAAAGGCCAATTTACGGACGAATTGTGTCACCACGGAGGTGGATCCATATTCATCCACCCCATGCCCGATACCATGGCACGGTGAATTCCAACCATGACGAAAATAATGAGTTACCGTTGTATGAATTAGACGACGATGAGGAAATAAGCACTTTCACGAAAGGCATTCAGAGGTGACGAGTGCCCCCGGATTTCGAAATGCTGGAGATAACAAAGTACTTCGGGAGAGGTGACCCTGATGATCACCTATTAAACTACCGTGCCAGCATGAAAATAGCCGGAGCCACTACTGTGCTCAAATGCAAAGCCTTCGCCTTTACACTTGAGGGAAGCGCGATACGGTGGTACAAAAAACTCCCTCCTGGCAGCATTCATAGTTGGAGATATTTGAAAATGGCCTTCAAGAATGACTTCGCCTCCTCTAAGCCAGGAAAACTCCCACTCCAGCGCCTTCGAGATTTGAGGCAGCGAAGTGATGAATCTTTGAAAGGCTACTCATCCCGATTCGAGGAAGAAATGCATAGTTGTGAGAACATCACGGATGCGGAAATGTTCTCTGCCCTAAAAGGAGGCTTAGATATGACCAGTATGTTCTGAAGAGACGTCTGAAGCAGGAAATCGAGGGATTACAATGCCCTGGTAGATTTAATCAAGGAGGAGATCGTATAAGAAGAAATGGTGAGCAAGAGATAATCACCCTCAGGAAAGATATAACACTGGGTACCTGCCCGGAGCGGCACAGAGAAAAGGAGGTAATAAGGATAGGTTCGGAAACCATCGGGGAGGTGGCTCACATCCATTCCCAGGGACTGGATCTAGTTAAGCAACGGAGATCACTAAAGTTATTCCCAATTTGCACTTCGCACTGCCCTTAGCAAATCCCGCCATTGCTCCGGAAGGAACATGTGGAAGCTGAAATGGAAAGCAACCTATGACTTGGGCATATTGCGCTTATCATAGATATTATGGGCATGCAACGGAGGAGTGTAGAGAAATTCAGGTCTCGACCGATCAGAAATCCAACGAAAGGAAAATCGGCAGCTTTGCCTCGAACAGAGGAAGGCCAAATAAGACAAGTGGTCAAAAGTTCAACCGAGTTGATCGGAGGGACTTCAGAAAGAATCCTCCGAGAGGGAGGAATAACAGTTGTCAAAGAGAGTGAAGTCAGGATCGAAACAAACACCCGGCTCATGACAAGAGTGTCAGCGAATTGCATCATCCTCCACATGATCCCCAATCTGCGAGATTGATACAATATTTGGAGGGCACCATTCGGGTGGGAGTACGAACAACTCCCAGAAGCGGTACATCAGAGAGGCCAAAGAGCTCGCTAATGTAAACTATCACATAAATTCACATCCTATCGGGACTTCCAAGACAGAACCCATCACATTTACCATGAATGATGCTGTTGGGGTACATTTTCCGCATAATGATGCGTTAATAATCCGGGTGGTGGTGGCCCGGAATGGTTTGTCCCAGATGCCCGTGGATGATGATGCCTCGGTAAATGTGATTTACGTGGTAATGTACGACAAGATGAGAATTAGTACCCCTTCATTCCGGTGCCAGACCCCATATATGGGTTCACAGGGGATAGCATCACTCCCAGAGGATCCATAACCTTTATGACCGAGGTAGGACATACACCAGCTCTCTCTAAGATGTCTATGGAGTTCTTAATCGTAGAAAAAATCTCCTCATATCACGGCTCGATTGGAAGGCCAGTCCTAATTGATCTGGGGGCCGTAACTCACACAAAGTATATTTGTATGAAATTCCCAACTGAATATGGTGTAGCTACTGTTAGGTGTAGTCAGACAGGTCACGGTCCTGTTAAACAAACACTATCCGAAATTTCCAAGACCGAATCGTTAATATGATTAGCGATGTGGCAATGGACGAGGCTGTTTCAAACCCTGGAAAATTGGGTGCAGGACCTGTCACAGATGAAGATGTCACAATGGCGCACGAAGAAGATCCGGCAGATCTGGATCCAAGAATGACAGGCGATAATTGTTGCACTTCCCCTGCTGAAAAGCTGGAATGCTTCTGCATTAATCCAAATGACCCAATGAAGGAGGTACATATTGGGCAGGGTTCATCGGTTGAATACAAAGAGCAGCTGAAAAGCTTTCTGATCTGAAACCTCTATGTGTCCGCATGGAAACACGATGACATGGTTGGAATTGACCCTAAGATAGCATTTCACAGGCTCCAACTTGATCCGAGACACCCTAGGCACATGCAAAAGAGGAGGCCAATGAGTCCAGAGAAGTTTGAGGCCTTGAAAGAGGAGGTATCGAAGCTATTGAAAAATAGTTTCATTAGAGAATCTCGTTATTCGAAGTGGGTGTCGAACCCAGATTTGGTCTCTAAGAAAAGTGGAAAGTTGCGGGTATGCATTGATTTCTCAAATTTAAACTAAGCATGTCCAAAGATAGTTTTTCGCTGCCCCGGATTGATCAATTAGTTGAATCCACAACGGGGCATGAAATGTTAAGCTTTATGGATGCATACTCCGGATACAATCAAGTTCCCATGCATAAATAAGATGAGGAGCACATCTCGTTTATTACAGACATGGGGCTTTATTGTTATAGGGCCATGCCCTTTGGATTGACAAATGTAGGGGCCACCTACCAAATTTCAGAGAATCAAATGTTCTCAAAGAAACTTGAAAACACCATGGAAGTATATGTGGACGACATGCTAGTAAAAAGTATGATCGCCTTAGAACATGTTCACCATTTATCAGATACTTTTGATATACTAAGAAAGTACTGGATGAAGGTTAACCCCGTGAAGTGTGCTTTTGGGGTAGCATCTAAAAATCTCCTTGGTTTCATGGTAAATAGAAGGGGAATTGAAGTTAATCAGGATAAAATCAAAGCTTTGCTTGACATCCACTCACTCCGAAGCACTAAAGAAGTGCAAAGCTTAACCGGAAGAGTTGCAGCTTTGAGCCAATTCGTCTCTAAGTCCATTGACAAGTGTTTACCTTTCTTCAAGGTCTTAAAAGGTGGACGACGGTTCCAATGGACGCAGGAATGCGAGCAAGCTTTTGCTGAGTTGAAAGCATTCTTAGGACATTCCCCCTATTTCTAAACCAAAGGTAGGTGAACCGCTTCTTTTTTACCTAGCTGTTACTAAGGAGGCTGTCAGCTCAGTGTTAGTTAGAGAAGAGAATGGGAATCAGCTTCCGGTATACTATGTAAGTAAAGCCATGCTGGACGCCAAAACACGCTACCCGAACATGGAGAAACTTGCTTTAGCGTTAATCACAGTGGTTCGTAAACTCCATCCCTACTTTCAGTCACATTCGATCCGAGTACTTACAAGTTTCCCTATGAGACAAGTCTTGCAGAAACCGGATGTATCTGGAAGGTTAATGAAGTGGGCAATAGAGATCAGTCAGTATGACCTCCAGTACGTGCCTCTGACAGCTGTAAAGGGCCAAGCATTAACAAATTTCATAGTTGAATTTACGCATCCACCCGAGGTCAAGATGATTGAGAATGTGGGTGACAATCATGAGTGGAGGCTATTCGCTGATGGGTCCTCTACTGAAGGGAGATCTGGCGCATGAGTAATACTGGTAAGCCCAGAGGGACATAAGTTGCGCAGCGCAGTTCTCTTTGGCTTTAAAGCTTCAAACAATGTAGCAGAATATGAAGCACTCTTGGCTGGGCTAAGACTTGCAATAGCTCTGAAAATCAAATCATTGGTGGCGAACAGTGACTCGTAACTTGTCGCGAGCCAAGTTAACGGGAAGTTCTCCGCCAAGGAACCGACTATGATTGCATACTTGAAGAAAGTGAAGGATTTAACGGCCCATTTCAAAAAATTCGAATTGCTCCACATTCCCAGGACTGAGAATTCCAACGCAGATGCCTTATCTAAACTGGCGAGTAGCAAAGACACTGAACTCCTCAATATGGTACCAATCGAACATCTGCCGGTCTCCTCCATTGAACTAGGGGCAGAGGTGTTGATGATAGAAGAAGAGAATTCTTGGATGACTCATATTTTGGCCTACTTAAAGTATCAAACTCTACCAGACAAGTCAGAAGAAGCTCGAAAATTGCAAAGGTATGTCGCCAATTTTGTCCTTCTCGTTGGTGTACTCTATAAGCGGAGTTACACCTCTCCTTTGTTGCGGTATGTTGGACCAGAAGACGAACAGTACATAATGAGGGAAATTCATGAGGATTTGTGGCAACCATGCCGGAGCGTTATCTTTGGCTCGGAAAGCCCTGAAACAGGGGTATTTTTGGCCAACTATGCGGAAGGACTCTCATGACTTTGTTTGAAGACGTGACAAATGTCAAAGGTATGCCACCATCGCATCGGCCGCATCAGGAGTTGATGTGATGGTAACCAGCCCATGGCCCTTTGCGAAGTGGGGGATCGATATTATCGGTCCCATGCCCCGATGCACTGGTAACAACTGCTTTGCCATCGTTGTGATAGACTACATTACCAAATGGGTTGAGGCGGAACCCCTGATGAGGATCACTGAAGCAAACACTTCCAAGTTCATTTGGAAGAATATTATCTGTAGGTTCGGGGTTCCACACTCATTGGTGAATGACAATGCGAAGCAGTTCAAAAACAGAAGAGTTGACGAGTTGTGCGATGATTTGGGAATTTGCAAATTATTCTCATATCCACATCATCCACAAGCAAATAGGGGTGTGTGTGGTTTGGGTTAGGTCGGTTTTTTTCCCAACCCGAACCCAACTCACTATGGTCAGGTTGATAAAAAATCAACCCAACCCAACCCAATCAAGTTTCGGTCGGGTTGGGTGGTTTGAGCTTTGGTTCAATTAGCAAAAAATCTTGAAATTTAAAAAACTAAGCTCATAAATCAACTATTAACTCAAATCAATTATGTACAATACAATAAGCTCAAATATAATAAATTGAATATTTGCTAATAAAACTAAAATATGTTCAAACCATATTTGAATTTCATCCAAATTATAAAATGTGCTTGAGATTATTGAAATTTAAATGTCCTATTTTTTTAAAAAAATTGTTGGGTTGGGTGTTGGGTTGTGGGTTGGGTGAAAAACCCAACCCAACCAGACCAAATTTTTTTTTTTGTAGAACCCAACCCAACCCAACCCGATTTTCATAAAAAACTGACCCAAACCGATCGGGTTGGGTTGGGTGGTTTTAGCGCGTTGGGTGGGTTAATGCCCACCCCTACAAACAAATGGGCAGGTCGAAGCCGTTAATAAAACCATAAAGAACACGTTGAAAAGGAGGCTAGAATCAAAGAAGGGTGTCTGGGTAGATGAACTCCCACAAGTCTTATGGACGCTTCAGACTACTTCTCACACTGCAATAGGGGAAACCCCCTCCTCCACGGCGTACGGATCCGAGGCAGTATGCCAGTGGAAATCGAAGTGCCTTCCCTTCGTCAAATTCATTATGATGAGGCGACAAATGAAGAATCTAAAAGGGCAAACCTGAATTTTCTCTTCGAAAGAAGGAATGATTCACATGTTGTGTTGGCTCGTTACTAAGAAAAAATGGCCCGCTACTACAATAAGAAGGTAAAGAAACGGTTCTTCAGGATTGGGGACTTGGTCCTCAAGAAGGTCATTCTTTCAACCCAGGAACCAGGAGTAGGGAACTCTGGGTCCTAATTGGGAAGGGTCTTATAAAATCGTTGCTGAAGTGGTACCAGGCACTTAAAAGATAGAAGATCTATCTGGGGCCCCCCTGCCTAATCCTTGGAACATTGACCACATTCGTCGCTATTTTCAGTAAAGGGAGTTCCCTTTAATTTGTAGTGACCTCATCTGGCACGATGAAAATTATATATTGAAGGGTTACTTTATAAACATTCGCGCCAAGCGAGCTTGTTGGTATCGCCAAGTTAAAACCAAAATAATTAGCCGAGGTTCCTAAATGAAAAGACTAGTGCACTTATCTTATTTAGAACATATCTATTCTTATGCCAAGTAGGTAATAATGAATTCATTGAAATATCATGTTCAAAGGTTCCATACAAGGGACTTCTACGAACATACGAAGTATTTAACGAAAGTGGACTGACCATTAACACAATGCGATTAACATTTGATTACAAGTTTTTTCACATAATGGTTCCCGCTTATGGATAACATAAAACGCACTTGGGATTGTTTCGTAGCAATATTCAAACACTTATCGATTAGACCTGTCCAGCTAACATAAAATGTCTTTGCTACCTAGGTCTGAGGGACTGTCACTCGTGGGAATCATACAAGCATACATTAAAAACAAACAAAATAAGTTAAAAGAAAGGTCGAATAAGAATCAAAGTTGCAATAAAATTTACAAGGGGGGGGGGGGGGAGAGAAGATGCTAGGCCTAAAGATTTATGAGGATTCTAAGCCTCGCTGGAAAGACCAATATCTTTTGAAGAAACCCCTTCAACAGGGTCTAGAGGAGAATCTGTAGTAGCACCGGTAGCATCTTGGGGATCTGGATAGAGTGCTTCTATCTTCGAAAGATTCAAGTAAGGAAAGCTCTCCTTCACATCCTTCAAGGCCATTCAAGCTCCAATATTGTCAAAGACTCTTTGCATAGCTTCATATTCGGAAGTTTCTTCGAAAGTGTCTTTGAAATTTTGGATTGCTTCAGTCAACTTGGTCCTAACTGCCTCTTTTACAGTGGCCTCGATAGCTCGACCCAAGACCTCTAGCACCCTAGTATCCATGTGCTGCTCCAAGGAGGTATAATCCTCTTCAATTTTCCTCCGAACCTCCACTTCCTTCTCCAATCGATTGGTGACTTCCAGCACCTCATCTGTCAGTTTTCCCTTCACAGCGTTCGCTGCCTACAAAGCCTTGGCAGTCATAGCTTGGGCCCAATTGGCATCCTCCAGTTTCTTACACAAAGTCGTACATCAGCTTCGGAAGTATGAAGGTCATGCCTCAATTTTTTGTTATCTTCTTGAAGGTGTTTGGAGAGGGCCTTGTCTTCCGAAGAGGATTTGTGAGCTATTGAGAGATGATCCTTAAGATCGTTGATCTCCCTCAACATCTTATAGGCATTAAGGAGGGCCGTCTCGGCATTTCTTTGATCATGCTGCATCACTTTGACCGAAGACTCCACTTCATCGATAAGGGCCATGGTCCTTGCTTTCAGAGTTTTGGCAACAAGCAATTTTTTGGTTGGAGAGGCGGTCGAAGAAAAGGCAGACCAACCCTCACTCCAGAATTATTGCATGGTTAAAGCGGCTCTGGCTGGAGTAGAGCTTAGAAAGTCCAACAAGCTGGGGTCAAGTGTGACGTCCCTGGGGATAATGCTGGTTTTTATAAGTTTAAGCTCCTCGGCTACTTCTGGAGTCACCTCGTAGCCCAGCCCAGGGACAAAAATAGAAGGTTCAGCCTCTTCGGGAAACTTAGGCGGCGGGGGAAGAACCTCAGAAGTATCCTTGCCTCTCCTTAGTCTCTTCAAGGGAGCAAGATCATCCTCTGACTCGATTTCAACAAAATCATCCGAGGTGGTATCCTTCGACGAACGCCCTTTAGAGCCCACCTCTCTCTCACCTCTTCGGTCTGACCTTTTTCCTTTTCCCTTGACCTGAGCTTGCTTTAACCCAATCTCCTTCTTCACTTCTAGCAATTGTGCCCCAAGATGAGGTATGGCCGGGGGAGGAAGTAAAGATGGAAGAGGACCCTCAAGTTGAGCAGAAGGGACCTCAGAAGTATCCTTAACCACTTCTAGGTGGAGGCCAGCAATAACTGATCTTTGCTTCTTGTCTTCATCACTCCCGTGGGGGAGAGGTTTCGAGACCTTTATAGACATAAGGTCCTTCAGAGAAATCTTCGAGAAATCCTTTGAAGCTGGAAAGTGCGCAACCAGATGGTTATTAAAAATAAGAACTTCTATTGGGAAAGACGGAGGCGAAAAGAGAGGATAACTTAACCATAGTTCTTTCGAGGCCAAACTTGACAAAAAGCTTATGTGATTGGATTACCCCTGGAAGGTACCACTGAAGGCAAAGAGTTTCCTAATTGCCGATAGATCCTCTTTGGAAAGCAAATATGCAGGGATCTGCCCTGAAAAGGAAAAGCAACCAAAGCAAAAGAAGGGTAAGTATGTGAAAAGAAAAGGACTTCATAAACCGCACAATCACACACGATCCAAACGAAAAGAGCAAGGCAAGAACTCACGAGCCACATAAAGAGTTCGGGGAACATTGACTTCAGGAGCGGGGTCCCTAGGCGAACTCTGCCATTCTCTAGCAACCCAGAACCACTGGTTTCTCCAATTCTTTATGGAGGTCAGATGTCGAGTAATGACGGGGGAGTGGGAGCCACGGGGAGTCAGATAGTACCAATATTTTATATCAGATCTCACATCTTTTCCCCTCCTCACAGACTTCTTTAGAAGATAAAGAGTGCGGAAAACATGAAGAGAGAGGGGGCGGTCCGGATTAACCTCTTGCCACACCAGCCATGTGCCTACTGCTTGAGTCCAGAAATTGGGCGCCAATTGATAAGGGCATAAATTATAGCTTCGGAGCAGCGCCCTGAAGAAAGGATGGAGAGGAAGCCTCATCCCTCACACCATGGCATCATAAAATACTGCAACTTGGTTACGGGCGGGCTGCAAGGGTGACATGATCGGGCGGGATGTATCAAGCGAATCCCTTCTGGCAGCCTGAACGTTGAAGAAGCGCCTATCAAATCTACCCCCTGATTTCAGACTCCACCTCGTTGCTCTCCCATGAACCCGGATTTGGATCAGGATCAGGATCAGGATTAGTATGATACGCTGACATTTTGTTAACAGAGTCGACCCATTCCTCAACCTGGGCTATTTCTTTCTCAGACAGCCCCAACTCCTCTCTATATGCCCTAAAAGGTGCCCTAATCCCTAAACTGGATTCTGGAACCTTGGAAGAGGATTTTGCTGCCCTCTCCTCCCTTAAGTCTCTACCACGCTTAGTCCGAAGTTCTCGCAATGACGCCTCCTCTTCAGCTGATAGTTTGGCCATGTAGGGTTGGTCTTTTTCTTCCTCACTGCTAGAATCATCCAAACATATTACATTACTACATCTCCTATTTCTTCTCCTTGCTCTTTAAAAAAAGCAAGAACTAAAAACTGGTAGAGACAAAGGGCAGACCTAATGGGAGTGGGCATTGCCACTAACTCCTGCGAGTCTGTTTTCCCGACTCTTTCCATTTTTTCGTTTCCCAAACTCCGAATTCACCAAGAATAAAAGAAAAGAATGCCAAATGGGATTTTCAAGCAAGCACTCAAAGGCTGAAAATCAAAAGCAATAAGCACACAAAGAAAAGAAAATTACCTGACGATAGTGAGAACTACTGGATAGGTATTCAAAGGAGCAGCGCACCATTTGAAAGTTTGGATGCAAAGAGATTTGCGAAGTAGAAGCTCTCAAAGATCACAACAAGACTCTAGTAAAAGGGCACGAGGAAATGATTTTCACGAAATTTTTTTAAGAAAATCTTGAAGACGCATGAAGGAAGTAATCCTGGAACGAGAGGAGCTTTATAAAGAACCCAGTAGATCCAGACCTTTAATTTCCAAGTAGAAAAGTCAATCCAGACGACACACGTGTCATAATGTCAAAGTAAGTTGAAGCGCCAGCTGTTTGGAATTTGAAAAGGAAATGATCATTCAAGTGCAAGAGTGTGCTACACGCACAGTAAAGCACGCCCTGTTGGTGTGAATATCGCAAGTGCACGATATCGTAAACAAGTAGTAAAGTGAACTTTTGAGTCCGGGTTGTCGATCCCACGAGGACTAGTTAATTGCTATCGATTTACTTTGATTCTAAATAATTCCTAGACTGAAATAAAGCTAACTAAGAAAATAAAATTGCAAGAGAATCCCAAATAACAATAAAATAGAGATTTAATGAAATAAACAAATCAATTAAAATCAAAATAAAATTTAAAACTAAAAGCAATTAGCGAAACAAGAATAAGCGTGGTGGGTTTTCTAACAATTAAATGAATATCGGGACTAACGATTTCTTAGTAATGTTCTAGCTTAATTTCTCATCTCAAATTATTTTCTAAAATTGTATTTGATCGAATTCACGCTTGTATCTAATTTACCACTCCGAGTTCAAATTAGACATATTTAACTAAGTCAACCATATATATCTATAGCGGGTCAGAGTTCTCCTTAGCTAAATGTATTAAATGACATTAGAATTCATAAGTGACCACAAGCAACCACAAATTCATATTTCTATCTTTTTGTTGAAATTGTCGAATTTTATTACGTGGTCTAATTGTTAACCCACCTCTCGGATTATGAAAATAATAATTAAATCATGAATTGGTGATCAAGCAACTCAAGCCTTAAAAGCAATAATAAAATCAATACATGAAAATAAAGTACCAACTTGAGAATCAAAATTATCTTTTTGTTGAAATTGTCGAATTTTATTACGTGGTCTAATTGTTAATTCACCTCTCGGATTATGAAAATAATTATTAAATCATGAATTGGTGATCAGACAACTCAAGCATTCAAAGCAATAATAAAATCAATAGATGAAAATAAAGTAACAACTTGAGAATCAAAATTAAACTAAAAACATATCTATATCGTCAATCCCGAATATTAAATTAGCTACTCATGTTCTTGAAAGAAAAAAAAAATAATAATAAAAGCAAGACCACCCGGAGTTTGATTAGTTGAATAATTAGCATCGGTTTCCTTCTTCCCAATTCACCCGAGAAGTGCCTTGCTCCACTACTGACTCTTTGAAAAATAATAATTCCAGGCGTGTCTTCTTTTTGCACCAGCCGATTTCTCCTATCGATTTTTGTGTGTTCCGCTCCTTTCTAACTCCAATCTGCCGACCAATTGCTTCAATCACAATTCCACCACAAACCCACTAATTAATTCCTTTCCCCAAGTCAGCCTTCTTTCAATGTATGTTCACTCAATTACAAACCTAAGGAATTGTCCCCAATAATCTGTCCACCCCCTCCTTTCTCGTTAGTGCTCTTGTGTATATACATTCCCCACTTGAATACTTACAGCAGCTCCCTAGTCCTCAAAAGAGTCTAACTCTAAATGCAATCCAAGACCAATTAATCTATACTTTAACTTCTTATGTCTTGGGACCACAATTCTTCCAAATAAGATAAGTTGGTACTTGAGTCTTCAATTGTGCAATTAAGCAATTGAGTTTCAAAATGTCTTTAATTAACTCCACTTTTCATCCAATTATTATGTATTTGCATCAATTCCTCGTTTTTCTTGACTTTTGGGATAAAACCTGAAATTATGACAAATGATAACAATTAAGTAGAATTTATTCAAGTAAAGCAAATTAATATCCTAATTTTGACAGATAAACAAGTGTATAAAATACACTTATCACGCTTCTTAGACATTTCTCAAAAATAAGAACTAATCATTTCTTGGCCATAATTGTGCCACCAACGAAGCACGCTAGCATCCCCTGGTCTCTGTCTTAAAGGAAGAAAAACACAAATGACACATATTTCTATAAGTTTGTGCACCGATAAAAATCACTAAGCACCCCACCGTCTCGGGGTATTCCAAGATGGTTAGTATGCAACCAACTTCGGACCAATTAAGAAACGCTTCAAATAATAAAAATGATGGAAAAATTAACGATTTCGTGTTACCCCACGCTTAGGCAATTGTTTCTTCGATGTAAAATTCCCAAGACAAATCGCAGCGCCTGGTCTATGACAAATCCCATCCGTCCATAAAAGACCACATCAGATTTGAGGGACTAATGTTGCGATCATACCTAAAATAAACCCAACAGGTCACTTGTGGGGGTCCGCACGAGACCTGATGGATGCCAGCGAAGCATAGAACCTAGGGCCCCACGGGCTAACGAATTGTGGGGGTGAAATGTTATTCGACGCCTTCATTTCCGAGATGGTTGTCCCGAGCCGATTCGATCCGAGGTGGTTCATCGGATCGGCGATGGGACCAGTCAATGTGGCAGAAAGATGTGACCCTCCTTGCAGACTGTGGCATGATGAACTAGCATTTTTCAAGGGATGTGACAGATGCTCCTCCCCTATAGAGGATAACAATGATTACATCCCTACTTTTGGTTTACCTCTCCAACGGTTAGGGGTGCAACACGTGTAAAGTATGGCACAAGTCACCACCTGGGACAACAATTTCAGTGGTAAATAGGACACATTTATCTTCAAGAAAGAAGTTAGAAACTCAATATATAAAGTCTTACTCCATTTTCTTTCTTGAAATTTATATTTACTTGAAATGAGTACTGACTTAGGTATTGGAGTGCAAATGGGACCCACTGCAAGTTGATTGTTTGTCATAGTGCGCAGGAGATCCACGTGTTCAAGATGGAGGAGTTGAGACGTGTTGATCTAAGATCCTACCGAATTTTGTGGTCAATAGTATGGTTGAAAAGTGATTGAAAATTATAAAAAGTAGTGAAAATTATAGTAATGAGTGGTTGCAAATGAATTTGAGGGAAATATTGAATAAATTGTTGGGGACCAAACAAAGGCTAAATACTATAATTGCATCTATCCAATGGAAAATTTTTGATTTAGATTACCAGGATGTAATTGAAGATATAAAAGTGCTTTCGAAAATGGACCGCCATTGAAGATGCCTTAATATCATTTCTTCAACTAAATATTCGACTTAGGCCATATTTTGATTAATCTTGTAAGCGTAAATAGTAACTATACATTTTATATATAAATTAAATTTTAATAAATTAAAATTTAAAAACAAGAATTAAAAAAAAAAAAAAAAAATCTATCCCACCTCACCCCACCCACCCAAAGTTAGTGACGGCCTTAACTATAGGTGGGTAGAGATGTCAATTCAGGTGGTCCGGGCATGATCTGCCTGCCAACATATAAGTCCGGTAACGACCTGCGTGAAAAAAACTCGCCCGCTGCGGGTTTTCCCGGCCCACAAATTTAGAACTACAATTCAGGCCCGCCCACTAGCCCATTCAGGTAGAGTCCATGCGGGTCACGATTCGTTCTGATTTGGCCCATATAAATAAAAAATATATAATTTTTAATATTTATAACATTTTTTTTTTGTTAAATTTCTAAATACGAAATGAACAAAATGATAAATTCATATTTATATAATAAAATGTTTACATAAAATTTAAATTTAAATTTTATGTTACATGAATTACTTCTAAATTTGTAAATTTAAATAAAATGTAAACAAAATAAGAAACAATTAACAACTAAATGCTAGATGCATTTATAATTACTACTATTAAAGAACATTACATATCTTAGTTATTAGGGAGAAAAAAATTAAATTTAGCTTTAGAAGTTGTACTAAAGTCTGTATAGGAAGAGAGATTTTCAATATTACGGTATTTAAAAAAAAACATATATATTTTTTTCTTTTTTACGGGCTAACGGGTTAATTGCTGCCCGCGAAAGTTTGACCCACAAAATTCGCGGTTCACAACTTCTTGGTCCGTTAACCGCCCGCAAGGGTCCTGGGTTAGCCCATGGTCCCGGGTCAATCCGGACCGTTTTTCACAAGTCTGGTCGGACGTCCGTCCATTTTGACACATCTATAAGTGGGATGTGTCTTTGCTTGAAGGCCCCTTCTTATTCTTGGGGAGACCTCCAATTCCTCATTATTTTGTTATGTATAACTTCATTATTATAAAAAATATAAAACAAAATAAAATCTAAATATGATCAGTCAGTCCGGTAATCTCGAAACGAACTCGTACTCATGTTGGGATGGAAAGTCAAAAGTGCAATCGCTAAAATTGTTAAGGAAAAAAAAATCAGTAACTTGTATATCGGATATAATTCATGATTATCAAATTATATAATAATACGATATATAGACATCTTAGCAAGTCTATTGAAGTGGAAGAATTTTTTCCTTCATGTTGATTATACTTCAGGGCAATGATTGTTTGTTTTAAAAATACTTGTACTTGATATTGGTGATTTAAGATGACAAGATTATGATAATGGTTCTAATTTAAAAATTAAGCATAAATTAATATTTCACTCGTGCGATTCACGAAAGTTGTTATCTATAATATCGATTTTAATAAGTATTTATAAAATTTTAATGCTTATACATAATCAACACATATATAAATGTATAAAAAATAATTTTCTATTTCAATAATTATTAGACTTTATAAAATAATATACCTAATTCAAATTATTAAAAACATCTTTAAATGGTAAACGTCAATTTATATATTTGAATATTTGAATTTAATGAATAAAATTTTATTTACAAAAATAAGCAGTCAAAATAGTAATTTTGAAAATCTCGCAATTATCATGATACGACAATCGAGTAAAGTTAGAAATCACGAAATTGTGCCGAAAATCTTATACCCTGTAATATTTAAAAATTTATCAAAAATAAGTATGGTTAAAAAATATTAATCATTGTATTAATAATATTAACTTAAAAGAAATTAAAGTATTAACTCTTCAATATTAACCTTCGTTCAATAACTTTTTTGATAAATTATTTATAAGTAACACATTTTTTAACCAACTTTTTAATCACATATATTTCTCCAAAATTTTTCTCAACCAAACATTTTATTATAATACTAAAATATAAAGAATTTAAGAATTAATTCTGTCAAACTATCCTACTTTCACGTATAATATAGATTTTCACCAATACAATGAACTAAAATTGCTATCCGTAATATCGATAAGTATTCATTAAAATTTAATGATTATACATAATCAATACAAATGCAAAAGATATAAAAATAATTTCTCTATTCTCATCACATATTTAACATTTTTCTCAATTTTCATTCAAAAACACCAAATAAAAAACATAATTTAAATAAAATTTCAATACAAAATGTTATTGAATTTGAAACTTTAAAAAAGACAAAATTATTCAAAATAAAAAATGGTACATATACACTAAGTATATAACGCCACTCAAAATTTGGGACTCATTTAAATTTTTTATATAATTTTTTTTTTGACTTTTATTTACATTTTTCTTTGAAAATTTATCCACCTCATCATCTATTTCCCTTTAAATATTTTATAATTTTTTATTAACTATATTTTTTAATGTGTTGCTTACATATATTAAATTTGAAATCCAATATATTAATTAATATATTTTATTTTTTCATGCTTTTTAAACATGCCAATTGTTGTCAAAATGATGAAATGATTAAGCTTCCTTTTGGTAATAATCTTTGGTTTATAAATTGATTTATTTATGATTTTGAGGTAAAAAGTAGTGGCTGAACATTGAAGAGAGAAAATATGTGTAGTTAAAAAGTTGATAGAAAATAATTAATTATTTTTGTAACATGTGTCCTGAAGATCCTACTCATTTATTGACATATTAGGAAGTAAAAATTTCAATAATTTTATTTATTTATTTTCAAAATATATTAATTCAATTTTTTGATTTCTAACTCAACAAATTTATATACAATATATTTATTTATTTTAAAATATATTAATCCAAAATTTTCATTTTCAATGTAATACATTTACATAAATATGATATGAAATTTATTTATGTTCAAATATATTAATCCACTTTTTTAATTTCCTACATAACACATGTTATTGAATTTGAAACTTTAAAAAAAAAAAACCAATCAAGATAAACTTGGAGCAGTTAGTTAAATTTTGCCACTTAAAGTTTGACACTTGATTAAATTTTTTATACAAATTTCTTGTTGACTTTTATTTACGTTTTTCTCTAAAAATTTGCCCACTTATCATCTATTTTCCTTTTAATAAAAATTATCTTTATTTTTTAATATGTTGCTTACATATATTTCATTTGAAATCCAATATATTAATTAATATATTTTATTTTGCCTTATTTTTTAAACATACCAATTTTTATCAAAATGATGAAATGATAAAATTTTCTACCAATTTGTCATTGGTGGTAAAAAGTTAATAGTAAATAATTAATTATTTTTGTAATATGCTTATTGAAAAACCTACTCATTTATTGACATATAAGGATGTAAAACTTCAGTGATTTTATTTATTTATTTTCAAAATATATTGATTCAAAATCTTCATTTCTAACTTAACAAATTTATATAGCATAGATTTTTTATTTTCAAATATATTAATCCAAAATTTTCATTTTCAATTTAACACATTTACATAGATATTACATCTATTTATGTTCAAATATTCTAATACAATTTTTTCATTTCATACATAACACATTTACATAGATATCACATTTATTTATGTTTAAATATATTAATCCAATTTTTTCATTTTCTACATAACACATTTACATATATATAACACATTATTTATGTTGAAATAGATTAAACTAATTTTTTATTTTATTTTATTTTCAATGTAATACTACACATAGTATATTTATTACAAATCTTACTAAATATGTAATAAATAATAATTTTTCCTATAAAAATATTTCTCTTTTCTTTATTTATTTATTTTTATTTACTTTTTTTTTATACATAAAAAGTAGAAGTGAGAAGAGAGAGTCATTAAATGCAATCTTCTCTCCAAATTGACTCTCTATCTCCTCACTTCTACTTTTATACTCCCTCCGTCCCAAAAAGATAGTCTTGTATATTATTTTTGTCTATCCCAAAAAGATAGTATTGTTTCTATATTGAGCATGTATTAAAATTTTCATTTCCACATATGTCCTTATTTAATGTATTTTGGTACAATACAAACCAACTACTTAGCTATTGTTTTTTCAAATTTTTTGTGAGAAACGAAGTGAGTCCACTTAAATCGATAAATAAGGGATAAACGGTATAAATAGAAATTATTGATAAAATTTAATACCCTAACTATACTAACTATTATTTCTTAATTCGTGTGAAAATAACCGTATGACTATCTTTTTGGGACGAAGGAAATATATATAAAGATAAAGATATTAACATAAAATAATACAAGTAAATTCGCGGACATTTACACCACGTGTTTGTTATAGTCTTAATCTTGTATTTTATGATATGAAGTTTTTTGCATATTTATAAATATAAGTGTAATTATATATTATTTTTATCTTCTACGAAGCGGTAATATTTTTTTAGGATTAACGGCGATCGTTACCATAGGTGAGTTGCATAAGGCCCTTCTTGGCAAAAGGGCCTCAATTTCCTCAAATTTTAACTTCATTAGAAAAAAATAAACAAAATAAAGTCTAAACATAGTCAATCAAGCTGACTAAACTGGCCAATTGGTAAACAAATTTACCATCATTACTTTAGTCCCTATTTGATGGTGGTTAAAATCAAATTTTAATCAAAATTAATGCATGTGATTAAAAAATTGTAAGATCCATAAAATATGTAATTGTAATTAATTATTAATTTTGACTTTGATAAAAATTTAATTTTTAATCAGCATCAAACAGGAACCCTAATCACAATATACGGAAAAAAATGGGTATGAAAAGTCAAAAGTACAATTGTTAAAATTGTTTAAACAAAATATTTTCAAGTTAACTTGTATACCATGTACAATTGATGAATATCAAATGTATATCATAATACGATATATAGGTATCTTATTATTATTATTATTATTATTATTTAAATTAAGGTTTGATGCGATTCATTGTGGGAATTACGACGAAGACGTAAAATAAAATAACTAGAAATAAAGAAAAGATCAAATTCAGAAATAACAATAAAGATTTAGACTATAGAACCTTGACCCAAGTTTCACGATGCAAAAACTGACTATGCGAAAACAAGATCCAAGGTTGTTGAAAGCCACAAAGAGTTGTCTAATTCCTTAATAAGTTCTGAGTTGGAACGCCACAAAGATTGAAGATCTTGGATAAGTTCGAGTTGTTCTTGAAGAACACGAAAAAAGAATCATCACATTTTTCGAAGAGTATAAACACTCAAATTTTAATCTCAATTAAAAAAAAAATCTCTTACAATGATGAAAAAACAATAACATAATGTCAAAAGGGGGCTAAAAATAGGGTAGCTGCAACTGGGGCTTGAAAGGACAAAAAATAATAAATAAAGTGAAAAATAAATTAAAATTCGCAAATAAAACCTAATTCCGGAAAGCCGCACAATCACGTTGAAGGCCAATTTACTCTCATGTTAATTTTTACACCTCCTGCGACAGCGTGGTTGTATTTCCGAGCTGAATTTTCTCAACTACATCATTCAACTTGAATTTCGGCTTCCACTCGCTTCCACTCTTCTTGGGACTTTTTTATCACTTCTTGCTGGTTCTTTTGAGCTAATGAACTTTTAATTGAACTTCGGTTCGTTGTAACCTGATTTTTTATGCGAATTCTATCCTGGATCACATCAAGGTTGATTATACTTTAGGGCAATGATTATATGATAAATTATTAGATGTTTTAAAAATATACTTGTACTTGGTATTGATGATTTAAGATGGCAGAGTTATGGTAATGGTTCTAATTCAAGAATTAAGTACAAATGTTTACATAAACGAGTACAAGAATTAAATTCAATGACATTTTACCTCATGTGGTTGACATTGAAAGAGATGAAGGATTGCTAACCCTAACCAAGTGAACTATCTATGCTACTATTGCAACTTCCTGAATGGTATGAGGATTTCCAGGAATGGAATAGGGAGATGCATGCTAAATGTACCTATAATGATGTTCAATCGTCCGAAATAGAATTTTCGCAAAATTGGTTGACGGATGGTATTTAGATAAAAATCTTATTTCCTTTCTGTCTGAAACCGTGGCACAGATCTAAACTTTGATTCTCTCATAAAGATCTAATAACGAAAAAGAAAAAAGATAAAGATGATTTTTGTTTTTTAACAGTTTGGGGAATGGAAACCGAACTTCCTTTCGGTTCACCTTGAAAACGACCCTCCTTTTTTGAATCCATTTTTTAGGAACTCAAAAAAAAAAAAAATTGGAAAATTTCAAAAGAAATCTTTTGTACTTCTAAAAATTTTTAAAAGAAAAATAAGATTCTGAAAGAAGCATCTGACTTTGTAATGGTGTCTAGAAAGTTAAAGGTCTTATCCGGGTTATGGGCTAAGTGTTTGGGCCTGAATATTTTATTTATTTTAAGCCAAAGTCATGTACCTGTCATTCATCATATTCCATTTAACATTAGGGTTAGATTCATTTGTCCTATTCTACACGTGTCCAAAATTGTACAATAAGAATATTTTTCTGTTGAGGCATTTGCCTATATAGTCTGTATATTATAACAATTGAATATAAGAAAATACAATTTATCTCTATACATTTCATAACAAAATATTTTCTTGGTATCAGAGCCCTAATGGCTAACACCAGTAGCAATTCCTCAAATACAAGCATTGGTTCTAAGAGCAGCAGCGATGCAACTTCAATGCTTGGAGTTAGCACAAGTACCCCATTTGCAGTAAACCTCACTCAATCACTTGCCATCAAACTGGATAAGAATAATTATCTTCTCTAGAAAAATATCATCACTCTCATCATCAAAGCTACAACTTGGAGGGGTTCATACTTGGGGACAAATCAGTGCCCTGCACAAAACATCAACAAAGAAATCATTACTGAAATTGGAACAACAATTGAAGCAGTACCAAACCTAGAATATGAAAAATGGAGATCAACTTATCAACTCTTACTTGGCTGGTTGTACTCTTCCATGACTGTTGAATTACTATGAAGGTTATTGGAAGCAGGACCTCTTTTCAACTTTGGAATTCTATCATGGAATGTTTCGGCATTGTGAACAAATCCCGTATTATATTCCTTACTGGAGAGCTGCAAAAGGCCAGAAAAGGCTCAAAAAGCATGGATGATTATTTAAGCAATGTGAAACAGATTGTTGATAACTTAGAGATAGTAAGTAAAGTGGTACCTGTTGCCGATCTGATCACTCAAGTCCTTGCCAATTTAGGTGAAGAGTATACTCCTATAGTGGTACAAATACACCACATGGACTCCATTACTTAGTGTGAGCTGCAGTCACTACTTTTAACCTAGGAGAGCAAAATCGAGCATCTCAATAGTATCATAAACAATTTGGCATCTGTAAATTTAACTCGGTCTAATTTTAATCAAAGGAACTACTCTAGTTTTAGAGGAAATTACTCAAGTTTCAGAGGAAACAGAGTTGAAGGAAATGGGAGATTTAACAACAACAGAGGTGGCAGAGGTAGAGGAAGAAGCAGGGAAAGAAGAATACTGGACAGTAGAATCCTTGTCAGATTTGTGGCCTTACCAATCACTCAGCTAAGGCATGTCTTTATAGATATGATGAGAAATACATGGGTTCCAGGCCAAATAATAAGTACAGTCAAACCAACTCAACTATACCTTCTGCTTATGTAGCTTCACCCAAAACTGTGGCTAATCCATCATGGTTTGCTGATTCAAGTGGAAATGTAACTGCTAAGAAAAACAACTTACTCATAGCAACAGAGTATGGAGGTAATGAAAACTCTCTATTGGAAATGGTAACAATTTAAATATCACACACAATAGCACATGATAAGTGTATTTTATACACTTATTTCCATCCTAAAAGTAGGATTTAATTTGTTTGTTCAAGAATATTTGCTATTTATTTCATTTTTATTTGTTTATATTTCAGGATTAACCCAAAATCTAGAAAACATTGGAATTGAAGCCGAAATTAAGCAATTGGGTGATAAAAGCATCAAAGTGTGAAAATCAAGAGTTGATGCAGCTAATCAAAGGGATAATTGGAAGAAAAATGGAAGAAGAAATCAAATTTGGAAGAAATCAGAAGCTCAGAGGCTAAATTGCAACAATCAGAAGTTGGAGGGCCTGGGATGCAAATAAACGTTGAGTACCAACTTAAACTGAAATAGAAGATGAAAATTGCAAAGAAAGGTAATACTGCGCGATCGTACACAACGAAGTCACGCTCGGACGCACGATCTAATATGCAGCAAACTGAGGCTTAAACACTAATATTGTGCGGTCACACAGTTATCTTGTGGGCAAGTAGTTGGGATTTTTGCGGGAATTCAGCCTACTTTCTCCACAAGTAACCAAATCTTTGAGGAAATCTATAAATGCAAGACTTGGGGTACGAAATTGGGGGTTCCAAACTTGTCAAAGGTGATCATGAAGGGCTGTCGAATTCTCAAGGAACCAATTGGCGCATGATTGAAGATTCTTCTACGACATGGTGAAAAGGGTGATAAACTCTAATTACTCTTGTTGTGATTTATCTTTTATTATGTTTCTAGGCTAGATTTTTAGTGTTAGAATTGTGATGAAGTTTTGAATTCTTGAATTCATGTTTTAATCTTTTATTTATTTCATGCAATTCATTGTTTTGATGCAATTGATTCGTGCTTTGATTATCATATAATTTTCTGGCCAATTATTATGTGATTGATGTTATGATTTCTTAACTTTGAAAGATTAGGATTTTATTTGAATTGTTTCAATTGCCACAAAGCCTGATAGGGGATAGAAATATACCCCTATGCTTTGTGTTTTCTGCTATAGTAATATCAAATCTTGTAATGTTTTCTTACACATTCGCATTCAAAATAGAAATATAGTTGGGTTGTGCATAGGAATATGTGTTAATGTTTGTTCGAAAGGGAGTTTTAACTACATTTGAAATATGAAAATCCAAAATCCGTGAATTGTATTTAAATAATTTAGTTAAAATATGGATGATAGAGTCAAAATGGATTCATGATTCTAACGCACTTGTTTTCATAAGTTTTAAAATCAAATCTTATCATTTTTAGTTTAATCTTTATTTAATTTTCAAAATCAAAATTTCCAACTCAATCAAATTTTAAGTTTCGGTTAAAGTCCATAGTCTAAAATACAATTTACAACAATCCTCATGGGATCAATACTTGCACTCATGTCCACTTTATTATTTGCGCGACTCGTGTACTTGCGGTTCAGCAAATAAGTTTTTAGTATCGTTGCTGGGGATTGTAGTTTGAATTTATTTTTAGATTACTTTCACTAATTCGAATTTTTTACTTGTTTTATTTTATTTCTATTTATATCTCAGGACTTTAATTTTTAATTTTAGTTTAGTTACTAGTTTCTTTACTTTTCTTGTAGTTGTGTATGTTACGTTCGAAAAATAGGGATCTTTTTGAAGCTGACCCGAAAATAGAACATACGTTACACCGTAGGTTGAGAGAGGTTAGAGAACTAGATAAATCAAAAAATCAAAAAAATCAAATGGAAAACAACAACAATCTTCTACCCCTTGCTGATCCAATAAATGAAGATGACATGCTGGTTGGTGACTTCATGACACCGTAGGTGGTTCAAAATCAATCAAGCACAGTCTATCCACCATTTGGGCATGGAAACTTCCAACTTAAAACCAATGTCATCAGTATGTTCCAAAATGTACAACAATTTCGTGGGAGACCTGATGAAAACCTACATACACATGTTTCTAAATTTTTAGACATGTGCCAACACTTTCAATATCAGGGTGTGTCTGATGATGCTATCAGATTCAGGTTATTCCCTTACACTCTAAGAGATAGAGGAGTTGATTGGTTAGATTATCGCCCCACTGCGAGTATAACCACCTGGAACGACTTGGTTCAGAAGTTTTGCACTAAGTTCATGCCTCCAGTGAAGGTTGCCAAACTGAGACATGACATCACTGTGTTCCAATAGCATGATACTGAATCTTTTGATGATGCATGGAACAGATTTAAGGGAATGCTGAGAAAATGTCCAAACCATGGGATCGCCAAAGGTGACCAAGTGAAGTTTTTCTATGAAGGATTACTTTCACATTTTAAAATCATGGTTGACTCCTCATCGAATGTTGCTTTAGGAACAAAGACCACTGGACAGGCATTGGAGCTCTTTGAGAGGATAGCAAACACAAATGTCATGTGGGGATCGGACGGGGTGGTACCAAAGAAGACATCGGGAGTTTATGAAGTGGATGCTTGCACTGCTATATCAACTAAAATTGACTCCTTGGCTGTGAAAGTAGAGGGCATAGCACTGGTGAGTCAATAATCAAGAAGTGCTAAAGTAACTTCTGAAGAATGTGGTGCAAACCGTGTTTCTACAGATTGCCCTATTTTGGATTGTCCATTGGTGCAAGTTAACTATGTACAAGGGGGTCAATGACAGAATAACTCATACTCAAATACCTATAATCCATTTTGGCATAATCGTCCTAATTTTTCTTATAAAGATCACTCAAATGGACACATTGGACCCCAATTCAACACTAAAGAGAGAAAGCATGCGCTAGAAGAGATGGTTGGGAAACTGTGGAAAAGACAGAGCAGTTCATGTCTGAAACAAATCAGTTTATGAGAAAAATTGAAACCACAATTCAAAATCAGCATGCATCAATCAAAAATTTGGAACACCAAATGGGGCAGATAACACAACTTATCACAAACAGTGCCCCAGGTACATTACTTGCAACCACAGAGGTAAACCCAAGGGAACAGCTCATGGCTATAAATGTGGTGTAAAATGAGATAAATGCAATCACTACACGTAGTGGTGTACAACTTCCTGAAATTCAAATAAAAAAGCTAGCCGAAGTTCCTGATTTTTTTTTGGAAAGTTGTGAAAAAATGGCTGAAAAGGAAGATGGCCATGAGGTGAAATCAACAACTGAGCCTCATGAGTCTCCTATCCCAAGAAAACAAGAGAGGATAAGCAGTTCAACAAGTTTGTAAATATGCTTAGAAAACTGCACATAAATATCCCTTACTTGGAAGTCATCACACAGATCCCTAGTTATGCTAAGCTTCTAAAGAAGATGATGTCGAGCAAACAGAAGCTTGAAGAACTTAAGGAGGTCACTTTGAATGAAGAATGCAGCACAATCCTGCAAAACAAGCTGCTACCTAAGCTCAAAGGCCCAGGGAGTTTTTCTATACCTTGCATCATAGGAGATTTACAATTCAACAAGGTCTTATGTGACCTAGGTGCAAGTATAAATCTGATGCCCCTGTCTGTGTACAAAAAGTTGGAGTTGGGTAACCCACAAGGTATCAATATCATATTGCAACTAGCTGATCGATCCATTTGTTACCCTTATGGAGTTGTGGAGAATGTGCTAGTTAAAGCTGGTAAATTCATATTTCCTATTGATTTTGTCATTTTTGACATGGAGGAAGATGAAAAAGTCCCCATAATACTTGGTAGACCATTTCTATCCACTGCACGAGCACTAATTGATATAGAGAAGGGAGATGTAGTGCTGCCATGTGCTGAAAATCAAGAGGTGACTTTCACTATGATACAATTTAACACCCACAATTGAAAAATTGAAAACTATTGCAGGATTGGTCTGGAAATGGCCATTAGATGCTGGGAGAGGTATGAGTATAAGGTGAGAAATGATGAAGAGATCTCACCATCCAATCTAAAACCACCTTGAAGAGTTTGCCAAAGAGTCTAGCTCTAGACTTTAAATGAAGCGCTTATTGGGAGGCAACCCAACATTTCAAACACATTTTCCTTTAGTTGGTTTATTATTGCTTTTGAGTTATTTATATGTTTAAAATTTGTCTAGTTGCTTGACGTTACATTTAGGAGCACTAGGGTGTTTAGAATGCATGCATTTAGTTGCTATGTGTTCTAAGTAATTCTAATATTCTAGGTTGAATGTTTTAGCACATTTAGTATTCATTGCATTTTTATTTGTTTGGATGCTAAACATTGCATTTTAGGTTCACTAACATGCTTAGAATTCACATTTTGACATGTTAGTGGCATTGAATACTTTATTGCACATATTTTTGCATGTTTTAGCATTTTAGGATTTACTTGCATTTCTATTCATTTTATATCTTATCATCACATTTTCCAACTTGATCATCTAGCTTAGGACATATATAGATTCTTTAGAAGTTGGTTGCATGCATTGAAAAACATTTAGGGGGTTGGAAACGGAGTCAAAATTGAAAAGTTGAAAAAATTCTGGTCACTATTTTTCTCTATCGTGCGATCAATAGTAGTATAACCGTGTGGTCGCACGGTTATATTTTGGGCAGAAACTGCAGATTGATTTATATTAAGCAAGACTCTCATTTTAACCACTTTACACTCATTTATCTTCCCCAAAATCATCCAACATTTAGTCCCCAACTGTTCCCCACTGTTTTTGCATCATCTCAACTCAAATTCAAGCATTGCATTGCATCCAAAACATTCAGAAGGTATGAATTTCTACGCAATTTCACAAAATCATACATAATCTTTGTGTTCTTCATTCTTCTTGTGAAATGTGAATTGTGGAAAATTGCAGATGAGTTTAGGTTGTTAGTTGGGGTATTAAATTGTGAATTTATCGGTAAAATTTTTGGCTCAATTCAACATTCCAAATCTATACAATGCCTTGATTTCTTCATATGAATACAATGTGTTCGATTAAATGTCACAATGAATGTTTTGTTGAGTTTTTGCAATTCTTTTTGGATTATCACCTTCACTACATGTTATACATCATTTGTGCATCATCTATTCATTGTTTACACTGATTTAAGGTATGAAACTCAAATTGGACATTATTGAACTACAAAGCACTTCATTGCAAGGCCATTGCAGGCACAATTGCACTACAGCCCATAATTTCAGTTTCATTGCACCTACTTTGTCACATCTTTTCATGACCCAAATAAACTCTAAACGTGATGAATTTTTGATATGTTGTAGACCAAGTTATGAACTTTCATATTCCCAGGAATCTCTCGGGAAAGTTTCACTTTTTTGAGGTGATGTCAAGGGCTGAAGATCAACGGTCGATCATTTTTCAAAAATTTCAAAAAATTTTCTAAGTCCTAGTTTGTTTGTGATGTGTTGATTTGCTTTGGTTCCTATGTCATATTTATACTTCTAATGATCATTAACTCTTGTTTGTAAGGAAAATATCATCTGGGACACTTCAAACCGAACATGGAAAAGGAAGTAAATGGTCTTTTCATCCAACCAAGCATTTAAGTCAAGACTTCAAAATGGGAACACCATCTCTCCAAACCCAAGAAGTACCTAAACCCTCTTTATTATTTTGTATTTATTTTATTTATTTGCTTTGAATACATTGAGAACGATGCATAATTCTATTTTGGGGATGAGAATCTCATTCATGTGCATTTATTTCAACATTCATTTGATTTTAGGCAGAAAATTCATAAAAAATTGAAAAATCATAAAAAATGGAAAATTTTGAAATTTTTTGTTGATTTATTTATTGCTTATGACATGATTTGGATTGGTTTTTGTGCTTTAGTTAGAAAGTTGGACAACGTGTGAACTTTCATTTTTCCTAACATTCACCCATGTAAGACTTTAATAAAACTTGACTACATAGCCACTTTCGAATAATTACTTGTGTAGGAGATGCTTGATACATGTGGGGGTAAACTTGTGCAATTTGAACATAGAATTGACTGAAAAATCCCAAACCTTAAGAATTTAGATCTCGACCAAAATGTAGAACTAGTTTGGGGGTGGAAAGATTAGTATGAGTAGGCATTGATGGATTGAGGGTCTGAAGTTCTTGATTTTGCATCTTTGGTATAAGGGGGTTTTAATCAATAGGTATAAACCATAACTAACATAAAAAAAGTTGAAGGTCTTATTCTACTCTTCAAATGACTTGAGCAAGTAAGTTTTAGGGTTCTTTGAACCTGGTACCCTAAATTCAACTGAGTTGGGAGCTATCGACCTAAAGCTCGTTACACGGGTCAACTAAAAAGCAAGTAAGGAGAGTTGACTTACACATAAGACGCTAAAATATCTTTAACTTTCTGTTTAAGCCTTTATGACTCGGGTAATTAAGTCTGAGAGGTTCTTTGAACCTGGTGCCTTAACGTCGTTTGGCTTGGGAGTCACCACTGCAGGGGTCATATAGAAAGTAAGTATGAAAAGTTCTGCACAAAGATGTTAAATGACATGGTTATAAAAAGAAAAAGTCGTCCAAAGAAAAAGGGGGGGGGGATGAAAATGGTATAAGCTTTGTTGATTGAAATTCCTAATGCTGAATTGTGAGATTGGGGATGGATTACTCTTGGTCTGTTGTACTTATCAAATTCTAACTGTCTTGTGTGAAAAAATGCAATATATAAATGTTTAGAAACCACAATAGTAGCAAGAACCTGGGGAATTGAGAGAAAAGCAGTAAGGTTGTGATCATCCATGAGAATGTAAGGAAAATCAAAAGAAAATCATTGTTTGATGATATGGGGATTTAGGCATATTTCTGCATTACTAGTCACATAGTGTCAAGTATATTTTTACATGACTTTGCATTCGATTTTTGGCTATTCACACACACACAATGAAGTTGAGCATCGGATGAATGAAAATAATTTTTGTTGTTCATATTTCTTCTCTAAAGTAAATCGTTATTCAGATTGTTGAAGTGCATGGTAAATGAGTTAACAAAAACAAAAACATTTGTTATATGCATTTTTATTTTTATAGTTTAGTTTTATTTTGTTCGAGGACGAATAATAGTTCTAGTTTGGCGGTGTTGATAAGTGTATTTTATACACTTATTTTCATCCTAAAAGTAGGATTTTATCTGTTTGTTTAAGAATATTTTTTATTTATTTCGTTGTTATTTGTTTATATTTTAGGATTAACCCAAAATCGAGAAAACATTGGAATTGAATCTGAAATCAAGCAATTGGGTGATAAAAGTGTCAAAGTGTGAAAATCAAGAGTTGATGCAGTTAATCAAAGGGCTAATTGGAAGAAAAATGGAAGAAGAAATCAAATTTGGAAGAAATCAGAAGCACATGGGCTAAATTACAACAATCGAAAGTTGGAGGGCCTGGGATGCAAATAAACTTTGAGTACCAACTTAAACTGAAATAGAAGATGAAAATTGCAAAGAACGGTAATACCGCGCGATGGCACACAAGGAAGCCGCGTGGATGCACGATCTACTCTGCAGCGAATTGAGTCTAAAACACTAATACCTTGCGGTCGCACGGTTATCTTCTGGGCAAGCAGTTGAGCTTTTTGCACAAAATTCAGCCTACTTTCTCCCCAAGAAACCTAATTTTCGAGGAAATCTATAAATACAAGACTTGGGGCACAAAATTGGGTGTTCCAAACTTGTCAAAGGTGATCCCGAAGGGCGGTCGAATTCTCAAGAAACCAATTGGCGCATGATTGAAGATTCTTCTACAACATGGTGAAAAGGGTGATAAACCCCAATTACTCTTGTTGTGATTTATCTTTTATTATGTTTCTAGGCTATATTTTCAGTGTTAGAATTGTGATGAAGTTTTGAATTCTTGAATCCATGTTTTAATCTATTATTTATTTCATGCAATTCATGGTTTTGATGCAATTGATTCGTGCTTCGATTATCATATAATTTTTCGCCAATTATTATGTGATTGATGTTATGATTTCTTATCTTCGAAAGATTAGGATTTTATTAGACTTGTTTCAATTGCCACAAAGTTTGATAGGGGATAGAAATATACCCTTATGCTTTGTGTTTTCTGTTATAGTGTTCACAAATCTTTAATGCTTTCTTACACATTTGCATTCAACATAGAAATATAGTTGGGTCGTGCGTAGGAATATGTGTTAATGCTTGTTCGAAAGGGAGTTTTAATTATATTTGGAATCTGGAAATTCAAAACCCGTGAAATGTATTTAAGTAATTTGGTTGAAATATGGATGATAGAGTCAAAATTGATTCATGATTCTAATGCAATTGTTTTCATAAGTTTTAAAATCAAATCTTGTCATTTTTAGTTTAATCTTTATTTTAATTTTCAAAATCAAAATTTCCAACTCAATCAATTTTCTAGTCCCAGGTAAGGTCCGTAGTCTAAAGTACAATTTACAACAATCCTCGTGGGATCGATACTTGGACTCACGTCTACTTTATTACTTGTGTGACTCGTGCACTTGCGGTTCAGTGAACAGCACTTCCAAACTCTTTACTCCTCACAGTAACTCACTAAATCTCAATATCTACCCTTTAAATTATCAAAGTCACATGCAGAAAACATCCTAGACCTAATCCATTCAAAGGTCTGGGGACTAGCACATATTAAGTCTACATCAGGTTTCAATTATTATGTTCTTCTCATTGATGACCATAGTAGGTTTACCTAGATCTATCCAATGTGAAACAAGTCGGAAAACTTAAGCCATTTCACCCAATTCAAAACACTAGTGGAAAATAAATTTGAAAGAAAAATCAAAGTGCTACAAATAGATGGTGGAGGAGAGTTTAAGCCTTTAACCACTTTAGCTACCAAATTTGGAATTGAACTAAGATCATCTTGCCCATACACATCATCTCAAAATGGAAGAGCCAAAAGAAAACACAGACATATAATTGAAACTGGTTTGAAACTACTAGCACAAGCTCAAATGCCACTCTTCTATTGGTGGGAAGACTTTCAAACTGCCACTTATCTAATCAGTAGACTTCCCACACGTGTCCTAAACATGAAATCACCTTTTGAAAACCTATTTACAAAGAAAGTTGACTACAGTGCACTCAAAACTTTTGGTTGCACTTGTTACCCTTGTCTCAGCCCTATCAAAAAAATAAATTTGACTTTTATTCAGTCAAATGTACATTCCTAGGATACAGTCAATCTCATAAGGGATATAAATTCCTCAGTGAAACTGGAAGGATCTAATATCTAGACATATGGGTTTCAATGAATTGGACTTTCCCTTTCATAAAAAATTCCTCAACAAAAATTCAAATCAAGAAAAGTCTGAAGTCATAATCCACACTCTACCTATCCCAACTTACTCTCAACCATCCAACACTGATTCTACTTGTAATGATCAAACACAAGCTGGTCTGGCAACAGAATCCCCCTACAAGTTTGAACAACTAAACAATGAACATGAAAAAAATTAATAAATGACTAGTGAAAATGAAAGAGAAGAAATAGAAACAAATGATCCTACTTCCCAGGAAAATTAGAATGATATCACCACAAAAACTTAAAGAAGTGATGAAATAAGTACCGAGCTGGCTATTATAGACCATAAATGGGTCTTTCAAGTCAAACATGGATATGATGGCAAGGTGCAAAGATACAAGGCCAGACTAGTAGCTAAAGGCTTTCTACAAACTTATGGAGTTGCTTCTATGTAACCTACGGTCTAGTCATTAAAACATCAACATCGAGGGTCATTTTGAGTCTAGTAGTATCAAGGATTTGGGAGATTAGACAAAGTGACATAAACAATGCATTCTTGAATGACAAATTTGAAAAAGTGTTCATCAAACTGCCAAAAGGGTTTGTGAATAAAGAAAAACCTCAATTTGCGTCCAAATTAAATAAAGAAGGCTCCAAAAGCCTGGTTTGTGTAAGATCTATAGACCTTGAATAACTTGATTCAACTCAACAATCCACCAAGAATGCCAAGTACATCAACCAATCCGAATTCCAACCGATATATAGGCTTACCACCTTCGATTGGAAAACCAAAAACAAAATTTTATCCCTCTCAACAAGCCCTATCACTCTATGTAAAAAGCCCCAAAAGTTATCCCAAAATCAAGCTTGATCAAGGCAAGAAAATGTTTTAACAATGGTGAAATGAAAGAGTTTCTATTTTGAAATAGAGAGAGTGGCGAGAGTGAGAGTCCCCTATTTTTCAAGAAAAATAGTTTGTTTTTTTTCTTTTTCCAAAAGTCAACCCTTTTTAGTAAAAATACTCAAGTCCAAAATAACTTGTAAAGTCGTTTAACAACTTTAAATTGGTTTCCAATCGGTTTTATGGTTGTAAGCCCTTTATTTATTTTTGCCCTAGATTACTTTAAGTAATCCTTGAAATGCCACACAAGTATCTATTAAACAAGATAGCATTTCTAAGGGCTTGTTTGTTTGGTTTTAAGCCAATAATCTCACATTCCTTTACCTTGGCTTAAACCAAACCTTCACCAAATCTAGAAATACCTTCACCTAAGCCAAAATTCCTCTTGAAAGCTTTCATCCTTCCAAGCCTTTTGATTTGATGGTTTATGTTTGTGCAAAGAAGACATCTCTTCTTGCATTGCACTTTGCCTCTCCTTAGATTCTCCAGGTTCCTTACTACCTGTCAAAAGAAAAAACTCTTTTAGATTAATGGAATCAAAACTAGGAATAGGATTTACCTATCTCCTTTCTCCATCCATGACTAATAGATAGTCACGCAAGCTTTGTTGAGTAGCTTCTTATTGAATTCCATCATTTTCAGCAATTTCTTCATCATGTTCTTACTGAATTTCCTCAACAACAGATTCAAAATCACTATTTTGTAGCTGATTTTGAACCCAGGATGTCTGACCACTTGTTCCTTGGTCACTTGAGTTCATTTCATACTCCATACCCTCCAAAAATTCATTTTCAAATGAATTTGGAGCTAAACCTACAGCATTGTTATTAGCAACAGAAATACAAGGAAATTTATTTCCTTCATGGGCCAACATTTTATCCCTCAATTGAGTGTTATCATTTTGAATTATGTGTGAGCATGAATGATCTTGTACTACCGTTGTGCCAAGCATGTAATAAAGTCTATTTCTCAATATTAGAACTAGCAGCAGTTGAAGGCAAATGCTCCTACATTCAGGGGAAAAGAATGGGACTAGCTCAACGACCTGAGTTAATTGTCCCAATGATCACTGAACTTATGTTCATGTTTTTGATCTATCACTTAATTTTAAAGTGTCGAATTTTGATCATTGAAATTATTATTTAATTATTTCAATAATGACTGAACTATGTCAACGTCTTCGATTGATCATTGAAGTTTAAAATGTCGAGTTTTGGTCACTAAATTTATGTGTTAGTTGTCCAAATAATCACTAAACTTATGTCTATGTCTTTGACCGATCACTGAAGTTTTAAAGTATTGAGTTTTGATCACTAAACTTAACAAAACGTGAATGTTATTCATTGACTTAACATTCGTAATAGAATTGACGACGTGACGACAACATGTACAAATGGCATCACATCACATTCAACCGATCA
The DNA here is from genome assembly GCA_963555705.1 of Ligustrum vulgare. Taxonomy (NCBI): domain Eukaryota; kingdom Viridiplantae; phylum Streptophyta; class Magnoliopsida; order Lamiales; family Oleaceae; genus Ligustrum; species Ligustrum vulgare. Next base: position 58,665,745 of record OY743177.1, on the reverse strand, counting down.
ATCACGACAAACCAATTAAAATGTAAAAAAAGCTTTAAAAGAACATCTGTTAGTCACTAAAATTTTAAAATGTTTTTGATTGTTTACCAAACTTTCAGTTGATCTGGTTTTGGTCACTGAACTTGTAAATATGATACGACTGACCTGAAAATTTATAAACGTTCTTTCAAATTATCAGTAGTCAAAAATGTTTTTAAAAACTTAGTGATCAATCGAAGACGTTCTTAAAAACTTTTAACATAGCAATTTGATGTGATGTGATTGGTCGGCTGAAGGTGACGGGTATTACGTGCACATTCCGTCTGTCACGTTGTCAATTCTATTATGAAGTTAAGTCAATGACCAATGTTCATCATTTTGATAAGCTTAGTGATCAAAACTTGACATTTTAAACTTCATTGATCAGTTGATGATATATACATAAGTTCAGTGATTATTGAGACAATTAACTTATAAACTAGAGACCAAAACTCGACATTTTAAATTTCAGTGACTAGTCGAAAAGGTTTACACAAGTTCAATGATCAGAAGTTCAATGATTGATCGAAGATATGAGCATAAGTTCAATGATCATTGGGATAATTAACTCCAACAGCCCATGTAGAATACTTTTAAGAGGAATAAAAAACACTTGTAAATTTGGGTGAGGTGAGCATTCTTTTCTTTAAAAAAAAAAGGGTTAACTCTAACCTTTGGAGATCCTACAGCCTCTACCCTGAGAATTTGTAGAGGATTTAAATCACGAGATGTGCCTCAGTGAAGTAGGGTTGAGAGATTGATGTTTAATTTCACTTGCAAGAAGTCTCATCCATACCGAAGGTAGGATTCAAATACCCACTCTGCAGCTACCACTCGAGTAAGTTTTTTCACTCTCACCTTTCAACCACTTGAACTATGCCCCAAGGGCGGTGAACATTCTTTTCTCGATTGGTTATGACTTCGATTATTTCAATTTCAGAAAGTGAGTAACCCTTTTCCCTATTATGACTATTCTTGGATGTTACTTTTAAATTAGCTATGGTAAATTTTTTTAGCCTTGTTTAATGCAAATGAAATTAAGATTTTAATCTAAATCTAAATCAATAATTAATTTCAATTACACATTTCATGAGATTCAAAACTTTTTAACCATTCATTTATTCAAGTTCTATCAAAATTTATTAAAAATATGATTTTAATCCTCATCAAACAAGGGTTTAATTAGGTATGACTCAAATATTGAAAGCACGCGAAGAAAGTTAAACTAGGTTTTAAAAATATCATTTTTCGATTGGGTATGACTTTCACTATTCTATAAATCGGGTGGGGGTCTAGGTCAATATATTATGTTAGTTAAATTGACGTCGATAGATAAGGGGCCAGATTTGCTGGATCAAAGTGATCAAATTGCACAAAACTGAAAGTGAGTGACCTTATTGCAACTCTGCTCAAAGTTGGGTGACCCGCTGTGCATTTATCTCTATTTACTATCCATAATTCCTTTTCAATTTTCATGGTTAGATAAACATAATGTGTGAAGGTAAATTCAAGAATCAAGATAAAGCAGTCACATTCACTTCTTACCCTACTATTACCTTTCCCAAAGTCTCGACTTTCTTGTTATAAGATCACGCTCTTTTAGAATCGCCAGTAGGGACGAATCTAAGAAACCGATCCAGCACGAGAGGTCACTACAAGAGAAAAAAATTACACCAAAATTATAAGGTAAATTATTTTATTTATTTTATTTTTATATACAGATCCAGCATAAGCGGCCGGACACCCTCGTTACATGCTAGATCCGTCCCTGATCACATGTATTCATGAATTTCAGAGTGAATGATATAAAAAAAAAAAACCTAGCCAAAAGTATACCATCGAATATGTAACACACATGAGACACTCATTCATATATATTCTTGGTGTAATTTCTGGTTGTTACTTCTTCATGAAACAATAATACCATTAGAATGTTGGACCATGTTTGGCAGTCTGTGGTTGTGTTTAGATATCCTTGTTTCTTTCATTATTGATTAGAATTAAGAACAACATGTTAAATGCAAAGTTAGCTAAAATTTGGAATTTTCCAGATTCAGACAGTGATATATCACAACAAACAAATTGACAGAACATCATCATGTTTAATTTAGGTGCCATATTTGAGTTTCTTGTACACACAAAATTTCAGGGTTTGGCCATGAAGTGATTCATCAATAGTTTTGAAATCGAGTCTTGAGTTGGCAGGTTGTGTAGGCAAAATCTGACCATGCACCTAGCCAAATCCATGTTGATTTCGTGAATGTCAAGGACATATTTAATCAGTGGCGGATCCAGGACTCAAATCCAGCTAGAGTGGCCGACGGTTGACCGTTGACCGATACGGATGACGATGCAATAGCTAAATTTTTTATTTAATATTTAATTAAATAATATTAAAAATTAATCAATAAGTATATCATCCTAACATCATCTCTAATGTTAGGATCATACGAATCGATTGGGGTCTTTTTCCTGGAATCGACACAAGATCATTCATATTGAATGCAGTACGAAATTTCATTGTGTTATCAAAGTCTAATAACTGTTTTCGTATACCAGAAGTAATTGTGGGACCACTAGAACTAGAATTACTAGGTTGAGAATTCCGTTTAGATTGAAAGAAAATGTTCTATTATCTGTAAATCAATTATCCAAAAATCAATTCACTATATAATTCATTTCATATAAGGGAAATATGGGCTCACTAGTGAACACATTCCAAAATCTTAACATTTATGCAAAATTTTCAAATAACATTTCAAATTCAAAACTAAAATAAGGCCAGCCTCACATAATTGAGATTCAAATGATGAGAAATTGAGATTCAAACGATGACAAATCAAATCATAGATTCATCTCAATAACCACAATTTAAAAATCTAACCATATTGCAATTGCAAAAACTTAAATGGAACATTTATGCATAATTCTTTAATAAATTATAACGAATCAAGGTTTAGCCTCGTTACCTGATAATTGAAATGAGAAATCACAAATTGATCAAAAATTGGGGAATGACAATGGGCAGCTGAGTTGAGTAATCTAACAAAAAAATTGAGAAATAAAAAATCAATATTATTGATTAAAATGTTTAAAACTTAGACATTCACGGCCCAAAAAATCTAAAAATTAAAAAGACCAAATATATATATATATATAAACAGATTAGAATGCGTTACCGGTTGGAGGCTTCAGACTTGGAGTTGCGAAATGGTGGTCAGAAGCGAAAGGAGCTGGATTGGAGCGCCGGCGTTCGGGGGCGGCGCTGCTGCTAGCGGCGATACTGGTGATGACTGGTGAAGGCGAACTCGAAGGGCACTGATGATTGACCAGGCACAGAGAGAATCAGGAAAGGGGTTAGGGTTGGGATTTGACTTGGGTTGTGGGTTCAAACCATTCAATACTTGCAGATTTGGAACAACGGGAGAACGATTTGTATCTGATTTGAGATTGGGTAGTAATATGGGCAAAAAAAAAAAATTGAAACCTCTGTACAGCTGGCACAGGCGCACAGCGCCACTGCCGGCAGTCCACCGGCAGCGAGGTAGCGCGGTCGCGCTACCTCGCATAGAGATGGATTCGCCCCTGTATTTAATACGTTTGCACTATTGATCCACCACTCAACTTTTCAAAGGAGTTATTGTCATATTATCCAATGAATAAAAATGTATTCCAACTTTATTGAACAATGTGGTAGCACATAGTGATCATTCACTACAAACTTGACCGATTACGACGGCAAATATTGTATCCATATCAACAAGTCTTCTATGTTGACCTATATCAACGACAATGTTGTCGTAAATTTTCATCGCAATTAGCTCGTACCTAAAAATTATCCGAAATAACTTTTCCCATTTGTAGCTGCTATGAAAATATTTTTCAACCTCTAGTAATGACTTTTTTTTCCCCTATAGAACTTCAGAAAATCTCAAAAAAAAAAATAAAAAAATAAAATTAATTTCTTCACCCAACCTGCCGCTCACCAAGTTCGACTGGACCGACCAGATCTGCCAAGAATTTTAAAAAAATTTAAATGGTAGATGGGGGACTTGAACCCTTGGTCATGGGTTGCATCCCAAACTAATGTAGCCAAATGAGATCTCACAATTATATTTGTTTGTATAATATATATTATTTAAAATTATCGTCACAATAGAGTCAATTGTCGTCGCAATAAAGTTGTGCAGGAGATGACTTTCCCCTTATATTTCCTTAGCTACAGGGATGACTTTTTTTTTTTATGTCACTATAGACTTGACATATAAAGACAGTAAAAATATATCGTGGCTATAGATTTAATCTACCGAGAGTCGTCTCTATAGGTGAAGCCTATAGAGACGACATTTTTGTCATCACAATATGTAATTTTCTTGCAGTGATTAACGTTACTATTGAATAACATTATTCATATGAACATAGTTAAAAAGGTGGGGGGGGGGAGTATTCTTTAGTGACTAGATTCTAGAAGTTCCTTTTGAGCGCCGGAGTTGGTGGAGTAAGTAGGAAACAGAGTTGGAGTCGGAGCAAGGGCTCTAATGCCCAATTTGTAGCTTTTGTCTTAGCGACATAACCTCATTGGGAGTTGCATTAAATAACTTATCCAAAAAGTTGAACTTCAAACTTAGGAGCCCCTACAGTCCCTGTCCTGAGGATTTGTACATGATGTAAATCGCGCGACGTGCTTAGTATAGCAGGGTTGAGAGCCACTATAAGAAAAAAGGGTTATTGGGACGGCTATTATCATCTCTATATACCTGAAAGTCGTCCTAATAGAGTAAGAAGGGCGACTTTGTCATCCCAAGTTATTGTCCCAATAATGCGTGCATCAACATCATCGACTAATTGCCACCTCATGTTTATACATCTTTTGCACAGACAACTAATCATTCCTCTATCATTTGCTAATGGTCTTGCCATGTTTACAAATGCTTTCATACCATCCCAAAAATCATTAGACTTTCCATGTCTCCTATTCAACTTGATCCAACTCTTATCCATTTCTATTTTCCGGACAAGTTTTTTCTAGCTGTAAAACAAAATAAATGTTAAGATAATTATATCTATGACGTGGAAATGTCTTAATACCTTATCACTCCAACACTAAATTAAGGAAAGTGCCCTAACCATTCGACATTGATTCTTGAATTACGAGTTGTGTTAACATTTCATGTCATCGCATTTATTTCACGTATAAATTATGCAGCATTTCCCCTATATTCTCCTAAGTCCAAGCACTATATTAAAACATAGTCCACACCCGGAGAATAAAAGGGAGATACTACTAAAATCTACAAGGGAGTACAAATGTTACAACAAGAAATAATTATAATAACACAATTCGTAACTCACAAATCAATGTCAAACTGTCCAAAAATGGGACAATTCAAAGATTATTTTATAAATCACAAACTACCCAACATGTGGACGTGTGTGATCTACGAAATCATCTCCAAACGGTTTTCTAAGTTTTATAAAAGGGAAATGATGTGTACAGAATAAACTACACATGTAATAGACGTTACATAAAACGATAATATGAAAAATAAATATACCAAAAATTTTCAAATACGCCTTTTTATGAACCAAACTTGAGAGAATAGGGGGTGGGAAGAAATGTAAATGAGAATGATTTCGCAAAGCTGGTGCAAAAATTATTTTAAAAAGTCAATTAGGACAACAAAAGTCGTCCCTATACCTTTAGCGGAGAAAAAAGGGCGCCAAATCATATAGAATTAATAGGGATGACTAAAGTCGTGCCTATAACCATATGGCATAATAGGGATGACTATGTGTCATTCCTGTTAATTGCCGATGAAATAGTGACGTATATGTGTCGTCCCTATTGATTTAAAAACAATAGAGATGATAATTTCTCGTCCCTATTATAAATATAGGGACGAAAAATATTTATAAAGATGACATTATGTCGTCACTATTACTTAAAGACATATATTAGGGACGACATTATGTCGTCTCGATTACTTAATGACATATTAGGGACGACATTACTTAAAGATATTATAGGGACGACATATTGTAGTCCCTATTTATGACAATATAGGCGATAAAATTACCGCCAATTCACATACGTTAATAAGGTTGAACTACACATTGTCGTCCCTATATGTTTATGAAATAGGGACGATATTATAGTCGTCCCTATTGTTGTCGTCGCTGTTAGTGCTTTTTCTTGTAGTGAGCTTAATGTTTAACTGCATATGCAAAGAGCCTTATCCAAACCAAATGTAGAATTCGAACTCTCACCCTACAACTGTTAGTTCATCTGAGATTTGTCACTATCACATTTCAACCATTGAGCTATACCCCGAGGCCGACCTATTAAATACCTTATCCGATAGTGAAGAAATGAATGAGGCTGAGTTCGAGCCCTAAGATAACTTCTTGACTAGAACGGTAGTACGTATTTAAATAATTTTCCTACCGTGCAACAAAAATGTTATATGATGTTCTCTACCCAATATACTTCTATGTTTGATATCTAAATAGTATATGTTAATTTTATATTATTGGCATTTCCTATTTTTCCACAAATGTGTAATTTTAAGAAAACTTAATTTAATTACTGAATACGTGTATTTAGTAATTTATTAAATTTAATTAAATTATGCAAATATTCTTGAAGAAAAATATCTTCCATTTTCGTACCAACCATTTATTGTTGGAAGATAATGATCAAGAAATATTAGGATGATAATCTCGAAAATCTTGATCTCGATATCTTGTGATTTTGGTAAAATTATTGATAATCTATTTTGTGATTATTCTTGACACTCAAGCTTATCTTTAGATATGGTAAGATTCTTCTTGATATGGTCGAGAATATTTCAATCTTATCTTCTCATATGATAAGATCATCATCTTGATAAGGGTCGAGCTTATTCACGCTTATCTACACATGGTAAGATTATTTGGTCGATAATCTCGGTTGTGCAAATTCTTGATAGGGTCGAAAATATGGTGCTAATATTTGGCATCCTATTTTATGGTAAGATCTTTCATGATTTATCTATATCCTAGTTTATGGTAAGATTTATTCAGGAATAATTATCTTATCTTTATCTAATTATCTCTACTGTATTTTGCAGGTATTAGAGATCTTGTGCAATAAGGAAACTTGGAATTCAAGTAACTTAGTTGCATTTAAATAGGAGAAAAAAGGGGACGTTTTTCTCAAGACGTGAAAAATAAAAAAAATCCGTGAGGTGCTTGAAACATTCACGTCCAGTACTAAAAGGAGTCAAGAAGCGTATTTTCGTGTTGTGCACAAATACAAAATGCTTCAATTGTTTTGTGACTTCAGTACTCCGGGAGGAGGATTCAATCACTTAGAGAAGGAAGGAATTTCAGCGTGAAGATCAAACGGGAGGTTTGGATCGTGTTCGAACGGCAGTTCGTGGTTGCTGAAAAAGTATTGCAGATTCAAAGAAAACTACAGAAGAGTGGTGGGACGTCAGCTCACATTACATGCCATAGAAGAATTAGGGAGTGATCTATTTCTTGGATGTTTGATAAGTCTATGCGTAGATTTATCCTGTAGTTTAGATTAATCTGTATAAACTCATTCCTTATACAGTGATTGATTTTTGTCCGCAGGACGCGGGCCGTGGATTTTTCCTGTTAGAGTTTTTCTCACGTTAAGCTCAAATTATTGTGTTCTTGTTCACTTATGATTTTGCACAATTTATTCTGTTCATTTACGTTTTACTATCCAGATGAATCTGCATCGGCAAGATTCATCTGGTATAGAGCTAAAACAGATCTTAACGATTGATTGGTTACTGTCCAGACTTATCTGTGACAGCCTGTTTATAAAATTTAGACAACTTTAAATTTTCATTTGGTATCAGAGCGGGTTCACTTCTAGAAAGTGAGATCCGGTTGTCTAAATGGTAAATTCTGCATCTCTTAGGCCACCTCTATTAGCTGGTAGTAACCATGCATATTGAAAAATCCGTATGGAAATTTTTATTCAATCTATTGATGAACGTTGCTGGACATCTGTCCTTGAAGGTTACACAACACCAACTGTCACTGCTGGAGGTATTGTTACAGCTGTAGCTAGAAGTGCTTATACTGCAGATGAATTAACTAATGCGAATTGGAATTCTAAGGCACTTAACGCTATTATTTCTTTGGTTGATCCAGGTCAATTCAGACTCATCTCCTCCTTAAGAACCGCCAAGGAAGCATGGGATGCTTTGAGGGTTGCAAACGAAGGAACCAATGCTGTCAAAACCTCCAAGCTACAGATGATCACTCTAGAGTTTGAACAACTATCTATGTATGAGAAATAAGACTTCAAAAGCTTCTATGCCAGATTGAGTGATCTTACCAACTCTGCTGAAGCTCTTGGGAAAACTTACTCGAATGAGCAGATTGTACAAAAACTCCTTAGATCTTTACCAGACAGGTTCCATGCAAAAGTGAAGCGATTGAAGAAAGCAAGGATCTTGCAACCATGGGAGTTGAGGAACTTGTAGGGTCATTGATGACCTATGAGTTAAATCTGGCCCGAAGAAAGGAAGACAAAACACCAAGGATTGCTTTCAAATCAAACAGTGACAATCCAGACGAATCTGGCGAGACAGATGAGGATGAAAACTTCATACTTCTCACTAGACAATTTGAAAGGTTCCTCAAGGGCAAACAAAAAGAAAGGTCCACAAATCTTCAAGGTCAGAATAAAAAAATACAAAAACAATGGAGGAAAAATAATTTCTATCCAAAAAATAATGCTAACTCGTCTGAAGGAAAGCCTAAGAGTAGAATTCAATGCAGAGAATGTGAAGGATATGGACACATTGCAGCTGATTGTCCTAATACTTAAACGAAGACCAAGGGAAGGAAGGCCATGAATGTTACATGGAGTGATGGAGACTCAGATGAATCTGAATCAGAATCAGACAACAGCAATTCTGAAAAACAGGTAACTACCCTTACTGCTTTACAATTGTCTGGTACTGAATCTGGTAACCCTTCTTATGCAGATGAATCTAGACCAAACACTGAAAACTTGAGAAAGGAACTTCAAGATGCAGAAGAGAAGATCCAACTGTTGCAGTCCTTCGCTGAGCACAGCAGGGAACGACAACTAGACGCATCTGCATTCTCAGAAGTTGAACAAAATGAGGTAAGCAGGTTAAGTTCAGAACTTGCTAAACCACAAGACAAAATCAAGAAGCTGGCACTTGGATCTGTTTAGCTTGATGAAATCCTGAACATTGGCAGATCTGTCAGCTTAAAAACAGGTCTTGGATATGAGGGCAAATGTAAAAATCATGACCATAAAATAAACTTTGTAAGAGAATCTGGATACAGATGCATGGAACAAAATAGAAATTATACAGATGCATCTACCTCTCATCATCATCATCAATACAATGCGGCTGGAACTCAAAACTCACATCCAGCCATGAACTATACAAGAAGACAATTTCAGCCGAATCTGTACAAGTCAGATGAGTCTGTCCATCAGAACGACATGAAATTTCAACCTCGACAGAGTCGGCAGGATACATCTGTTTTCCAGGTAATCTGTAATTTAATTTTTGTACTAAATCTGGTCATGATGTATTTAGGTGTCATGAGTACTTGAAATTAATCAATTCACACAAAAGAAGACTTATTTCTAGACAAGAAAAGAAAATTCGAACTAATGCTTATGTAGTTCAATTATCTTTAAGTGCTTTGATTCCTAACACATGGTATTTTGATAGTGGATGTTCTAGACACATGATAGGTGATCTCTCTACTAACACAACTTAAAAAGGCGAAACAGGTGCTGTTACATTTGGTGATGGCCAAAAAGGTAAGATAGATGGATCTGGTATCATCAACATCAAGGGATTGCCTACATTAACAAATATCTTATATGTTATAGGACTTAAGGAAAATTTGATCAGAAGTGATCATGGAAGAGAGTTTGAAAACTCCGAGTTTGCTGATTTTTGTATCCAATATGGGATCAAGCATGAGTACTCATCCCCAAAGACTCCTCAATAGAATGGAGTGGTGGAAAAAAAAATAGAACTCTACAAGAGATGGCCCGTGTCATGCTAAACATTAACAAATTGCCCACGAAATTTTGGGCAAAAGCCATAAACACTGCTTGTTAAATTGTCAATAGAGTCATGCTTAGATCAGGAACAAATCAAATTGCATATGAAATTTAGAGGGTAGAAAGCCTAGGGTTGATTATTTTCATGCCTTTGGAAGTAAATGCTACATTTTAAAAGATAGAGAACACATAGGAAAATTTGACTCAAAATCGGATGATGGAATATTTTTAGGTTATGCTGAAAATAGTAGGGCCTATAGAGTTTACAATCTAAGAATCCAAACTGTTTTTGAGTCAATTAATGTGAAAGTGGATGACAATAATTGTTTGAACTTGGATTTGCAGGAAGCAGATGGTGATTAACTGGAAATTCCACCAAAAGAAAAAGCTGGAACTAAAAAGTCAGAAGAAAAACAACACCAAGCTGGAAGTCTCAATGATACTGAAAAATCCGATCAGGATGAGTCTGGGCACCCAGTAATATCTGCAGATCGAGACGAATCTGACTACCCAGATACACCTGATATTTTAGAGTCAGAAGCATCGAGACTACCACCTGCTAGGATTCAAAAGGATCATCCACTCGATAACATTCTCACTGATATGTCTAAGAGAAATGTGACCAGAAGAAAATTTGCTGCCGAGATGGGAAACATTTGTCACATGTCTCAAATTGAGCCAAAAAATGTCAAGGAAGCGTTGACAGACGAACACTGGGTACATGCTATGCAGGAGGAACTCAATCAATTTGAAAGAAACAACGTCTGAGAGCTGGTACCACGTCCTAAAGAAGGTAATGTAATTGGGACCAAATGGATCTTCAAGAACAAATCAAATTAACAAGGAAATGTGGTAAGAAATAAAGTCAGACTTGTTGCTCAAGGCTATACCCAGATTGAAGGGATAGACTTTAACGAAACATTTGCTCCAGTAGCCAGACTGGAATCCATCACGCTGTTGCTAGCTGTGTCTTGCTGCATTAATTTCGGACTATTTCAGATGGATGTCAAAAGTGCCTTTCTGAATGGAGTGCTTAATGAGGAAGCTTATGTGGAGCAGCCCCAAGGATTTACAGATCCATTTCACCCGGACTATGTCTTTAGACTTAAAAAGGTGTTATATGGGTTGAAGCAAGCCCCCAGAGCTTGGTATGAAAGGCTCACATTATTCTTGCTAAGCAACGGATACAAAAGGGGAGGAACTGATAAAACTCTTTTCATTAAGCATCCAAATCCTAGACTAACTGTAGCTCAGATATATGTTGATGACATAATATTTGGGTCTACATCTAAGTCTAAAATTGATGAATTTATAAATACAATGAAAAGAGAATTTGAAATGAGTATGGTTGGTGAACTAACATTTTTTCCTGGTTTGCAGGTACAGCAGGATGAATCTGGCATATTCATATCTCAAGCAAAATATGCTAAAAATCTGGTGAAGAAATTTGGACTTGAAGATGCAAAGGCAATGAGAACTCCCATGGAAACTACTCTAAAACTTTCAAAGGATGACAGTGGCAATGATGTAGATCCATCCCTCTACAGAAGCATGATTGGAAGTCTTCTGTACCTTACTGCCAGTAGGCCGGATATATCCTTCAGTGTTGGAGTTTGTGCAAGATATCAAGCCAAACCTAAAGAAACTCATGTTGCTGCTGTGAAAAGAATCATCAGATATGTAAGTGGAACATTGAATTACGAAATTTGGTTTACAAGAGATACCACTGCCCATCTTGCAGGTTTTTCAGATGCAGACTGGGCTGGGAATGTGGATGATCGAAAGAGTACATTCGGAGGATGTTTCTAAATTGGGAACAATTTGGTGGCATGGCTAAGTAGAAAACAAAATTCAGTATCACTTTCCACAGTCGAAGCTGAGTATATTGCAGCTAGCAGTTGTTGTACACAACTCCTTTGGACGAAACAAATGTTGGAAGACTATGGGATCTCTACAAAATAAGCCACCATGTATTGTGATAACACCAATGCCATTAATATCTCAAAATATCCTATCCAGCACTCCAGAACAAAACACATTGACATCAAAAACCACTTCATCAGGGAATTGGTGGAACAAAAGATTATCAATCTGGAGCACATACAGACTGATCTACAACTTACAGATTTTTTTACTAAGACCCTCGATACTGTCAAATTTGAAAGCCTTAGGAAACAAATTGGAATATCATCTCCTCCTGAATAGGAAAATGCATATTTCAAAAAAAAAATTGCATTTTTTTCTCTTCTTTTTATTGCATTTATTTAGGTTATCCTATTCTTATACTAAGTAGATCATGCTTTTGCTTGCAGATATATCGAAGTGCTTGTGGCGGATAACGACACAAATACGTCTGGCTGAAAGCAGTCAACATGTCTCTAGATGAATCTAACTAACACTCAAATCTGGACAATCCAAAGGACAAGTCACTGCTGTCTAAGTCATATGTTTGTTACTGGATGAGATTTCATATTCCGTGTGTAGACCTATGATCTGAATCTTGCTTATAGCATTGCACGCGTATTCTTATTATCCAAGGGCAGGGCTAGTGAAAAAGAAGGCTGTCTATCCAAGCCAAGTTCATACCCTTTAGCTTCAAAATATGATGAATTGAGGTAAATGTGGAGATATTATAGAAGTAAGGGGAAAACCTAGTAAGAAAACTTCTGGGGATTGTGTGAATCTACCAATCCAAGCCAAGTTCATACCTTCTTCTAATCTAAAGGGGAACATACTGTAAGATAACTTCTGGGGATTGTGTGAAGCCGTTTCCACCTCCAAAAGACATTGCCATAATATAGAAAAAGTCGGCAAGCCAGATTTGAGAAAATGTACTTTATAGATATTGATCGGTCTTATTGTGCACTACGGTGACAATTCAATAAGTTAGGGTAATCATATGATTTTTGACAGTATGTGAATGACTAAAGGTTGCTTGGATCACACACGCACATTAATCAACTTATTTATGTACGTGGTGGATTGTACACTGCTAGATGTATCTGACCCAACAGAGGCCAACAAGTGCTCAGACGTGTCTCAGGTATCCAGATGAATTTAGATTTTTCTTATTCACGAATTTTATATTTTATTCTGAAAATCTTTATTTTTAAGGCAGTATATCGTGGGCTAATATGTATAAATCTTGCAGAATAAGTCGGTTGATTGTGGAGCCCAATTTTGGTAATTTAATTGTTTCCTAATTTTTAACATATTCCGTTTCTATGTTTATCTATTTTTTAAGGAAAGAAGTTGGCAGGAATCAGGATTCTCCAGTTACCACAATAAACTCCAATTCCTTTTATATGAGAATCCCTCTTCAATCCAAAAACTCTCACACTTCTTCTTAAAACCTCACGTCCCAAGTTCCAAAACTCCAAACTCTCTCATCAAAACCCTAACTTCCGTCTTTCTCTCTCTCAAATTCTAAACCCATTCCAGACATGGCTAGAAGCAAGCAAACCGGAAGAAGGAGGGTCACCAGAGGCTGTAGTATCAATGTAGCATCGTCTCAACCAAACCCATCTGAGACGGGAACTCCAAGCACCGGGACCATTATACCTGCGCTTCCCTCCGGCACCAGCCCAACGCCGACCTCACTCTCTACCGCCAGTACTACTCCAACACCTGCTCTCCTTATTGCCCAATTGATCCGGGGTACACCAATCATTCCACAATGCATGGGCATAAATTTGGCACCCATATCAGGTAACCTTGTCCAAAGTCATCTTTCTCCCTTGGATATTCGTAGTGAGGTGCAGGAAGCAAGTAAACTTGCAACTAAGAAAAGGGCAAAGGATGCGAAAAGTGTGGAAGAAGAAGGCGACGACGAATCTGGTGAAATTGAATCTGGTGATGAAAAGGAAAAACCAGAAGAGCAGGAAGAGTCTGGGGAGGATGGAAAATCTGAGGAAGACAAGGAAGTAAAAGAATCTGGGGCTGATGCACCACCAGACGAATCAGAGGAATCTGAGGATGTAGACGAGTCTGAGCAGTCAGAAGAGGAGACTGAAAAAAAGGTTGTAATCCCAGATAGAAAGGGAAAACAGAAGGCAGAAGCCACTGCAAGTTCAAAGAAGAAAAAGGGTGACACAGCTGTGGGTTCAATGAGATCCAAATTTGATGTATCTTCATTCGTCTGCACTCCCATCCAGACTGCTAGAGGTATGTTTACCCCATTTAATTTTAAATTTTGGTCGACTGAGGCATACTCTGATTTCCAAAAGCATATATTGGGTAAACGACTGCATTATGAGTCTAGGGTGGTTGTAGGAGAATTTGATGATTTTGAGATAGATGATATTGTGTCACACTTTAGGTTGAAGAAATTGACTGATTATAAAGGGGAGATCAATGAGACCTTGGTTAAAGAATTTTATGCCAACATCCCTATTGATTTTAACTCCGAAAAATGTCTGTTTACCACTCACTATTTGTTAGAGGGCAATTGATTAAGATTTCTGCAAAGGAACTTCGAAAGTGGTTAGGATTGAATGAGGAGGTGGCTAATGAGGATGAGTCTATGGAAGCCACTAATGATGAGATTGCAATGGAGTTGTCAGGGGGTAAGATCACGTGGCCAGTGAAGGGGTTAAAACAATTTCCTAGGTCGGAGATGTCAAAGAAATACCAAATTCTTCATAAAATTGTGAAGGCAAATTTTGGTCAACTCATCCATGACTCAAGTTTTAAGAGAGAGTCTGCAAGAACCTTGTTTCTCCTTGGGACTAAACGAAACACTGACCTTGCTGCACGAATCTGGAACTCAATCATTGGTAGGGTCTAGGGGAGTGGCCCTCGACAGGGGAATACTTATTTACTGGTTTATCCTTGGATCATTTCACAGTTTCTTAGTGATCAAGGTGTGCAGATGCTAGAGGATGATCTGGTGATCACTCCTAAAGTGCTAAACAGGGCCAGATGCAGAAAAACTCTGGAAGTGCAGACGGGTCACAAGAAACAGGTTGTGGATGAGACTACTGGGAATCAGGATTCAGCTGGTAAGGAGGCCAGGATTGATCAGCTGGAAGCGGAGAATGCTGGGTTGAAGGTTGACATATCTGACCTCAGGGTGCATGTCAAACGACTTGAAGACACACTAGATCAGCTGCTTGGAGGGTCTTCGACAGATGTGGCTCCTGTGGAAGCCAAAGAAAAGAGAAAGGTTGCAGCCAAGAAGCTTCCTGCCTTAAATAAGCAAAAAAAGACCTGAGCCTGATCTCCGCCCTGCCAGTTCCATCTGATCATTTTCAATGCTTTTGAAACATTGTTCTTGTTTTGCTTTAACACTATTGTTTTTGTGATCAACTTTAGGTTGTGGATTTTGCGTGCAAGTTTTGTGAACCATACGGCTTCTCCTCTTTCTCATAAAATGGGGAGTAGCATTTGCATGTCATATCATCTTTTTGATTTATGCTCTCTATGTGTTGATTTCCTTTACGTACATTAGTTGATTGTGTTTATCATGATGCATATCTTGAGGGGGAGGTTTTTGATAGGGGGAGCTTGTTGATTTCTTGTGTTTATGAAAAGATGATTGATTTCGGAAAAATAGAAAAAGCCAAAGGGGGAGATTGTTAATTTTATATTATTGGCATTTCATATTTTTCCATAAATGTGTAATTTTAAGAAAACTTAATTTAATTACTGAATACGTGTATTTAGTAATTTATTAAATTTAATTAAATTATGCAAATATTCTTGAAGAAAAATATCTTCTATTTTCGTACCAACCATTTATTGTTGGAAGATAATGATCAAGAAATATTAGGATGATAATCTCGAAAATCTTGATCTCGAATATCTTGTGATTTTGGTAAAATTCTTGATAATCTATTTTGTGATTATTCTTAACAGTCAAGCTTATCTTTAGATATGGTAAGTTTCTTCTTGATATGGTCGAGAATATTTCAATCTTATCTTCGCATATGATAAGATCATCATCTTGATAAGGGTCGAGCTTATTCACGCTTATCTACACATGGTAAGATTATTTGGTTGATAATCTTGGTTGTGAAAATTCTTGATAGGGCCAAAAATATGATGCTAATATTTGGTATCCTATTTTATGGTAAGATCTTTTATGATTTATCTATATCCTAATTTATGGTAAGATTTATTTAAGAATAATTATCTTACATTTCTCTAATTATCTCTACTGTATTTTGTAAGTATTAAAGATCTTGTGCAATAAGGAAACTTGGAAGTTAAGTAACTTAGTTTCATTTAAATAGGAGAAAAAACGGGACGTTTTTCTCAAGACGTGAAAAACACAAAAAATCCATGAGGTGATTGAAACATTCACATCCACTACTAGAAGGAGTCAAGAAGCCTATTTTCGTGTGGTGAACAAATACAAAAGACTTCAATTGTGTTGTGACTTGAGTACTCCGGGAGGAGGATTCAATCACTTAGAGAAGGAAGGAATTTCAGCGTGAAGATCAAACGGGAGGTTTGGATCGTGTTCGAACGGGAGTTTGTGGTTGCTGAAAAAGTATTGCAGATTCAAAGAAAACTACTGAAGAGTGGTGGGATGTCAGCTCACATTACATGCCATTGAAGGATCAGGGAGTTATCTATTTCTTGGATGTTTGATAAGTCTATGCGTAGATTTATCCTGTAGTTTAGATTGATCTGTATAAACTCATTCATTATATAGTGATTGATTTTTTTCTGCAGGATGCGGACCGTGAGTTTTCCCTGTTAGGATTTTTTTCCCATGTTAAGCTCAAATTATTGTATTCTTGTTCACTTAGGATTCTGCACAATTTATTCTGTTCATTTACGTTTTACCATCCAGACGAATCTGCATCGATAAGATTCATCTGGTATAGCGCTAAAACAGATCTTAACGATTGATTGGTTACTGTTCAGACTTATTTGTGACAACCTGTTTATAAAATTTATACAACTTTAAATTTTCAGTATACAAGACAAAATTTAAACTATTTTTCTATCACTAATCGGTAGTTGGTACGATTTTTATCGAACCAAACTAAGGTTAAAGTCAAATAGAATATCAGACATAGTTATTAGGTGCAAAATAAACCTAATTTTTAACAAGGCTAGTAAGGAAATTCTCACATTGAATAAAATCCTTTATTCACGTTGCTTCAGAAAGTACTATAGCCATTTTATATTAAAGTGATTTGTATTGAAATTACATGTAAGATAAGCGCGTTAATTTCTTTTGTTAATATAATAAGCAATGAGTATATATGAAAAGATATAAAAGAGCACGGATTCACATTACTTTCATGTTGAAGGGTCAACCTTGAGGCTAGACATTATCGCTTCCAATGCAGTTGCACTTATATAATTTGACTTTTTATGGTTATCTAAATACTCGACCATCCATAACTTAATATGGATTTTATCCCACATTTAAGATATTCATACTCATTTTAAGATATTAGAATTCATTGATCACACTCACATTAAGATAAATTAGTTTACAGTACTTAACACAACACAACACAATACAATACAATAGAATTCGTATCGTATTATGTCATATTGTCTCGTCTTGAACTTGAACAGTCGAATCGTGTAGGAGACTCGACTTGGAGTATAGACATAATTGTACATACAACTATTACTCTGATCATCTTATTTGACATAATTTTTTTGGAGATATGATAATATATGACATGACATGGTTTACCTTAGGTCTAGTTTGTTCAACTAATATTTTTACTGATGAGAGGATGAAGCTAGGCTCGGGCTCACTGATTTTTTTTTTTTTTGGGATATTAGAATAATATGCTTGAAAAATATAATATTTGTATCAATACGTCACTTGTAAAAATATTCACATCATTAAGTCATTTTTAAAAATAATTTTTTAATACATTGTACTTTTAGAATCAAAAGTGATACCGTTTGTGACTTTTAATAATAGAAAATTATTTTTAAAAATGATTTAATGATCTTAATTATTTTACAAATGAAGTATTTTTTCAAATTATTTTAACAGATACTGTGTAGGGCCTAATTTCCAAAAGCCTTTTTAGGGAAAATTATGTGATACCCTATCTTTCAAGTTATAATTCATTTTGCTGGTACCAAATTTAATTCTTTTAATTTTCAGATGTTAATACAATAAATTAACTAATTAACACATAATTAAAAATTAAAATAAATCTAGCCCACAAATCCAATATGTTTTCCTCAATATTCATTTCACTATCATCTCCTTTACTCTTTCTTCTCTCCTCTCATTCCAACACACATGATCAGAAATAGTTACTGGCATAGGAGTGGCAGTAGGCGGCAGATCAGGAGGCAGCAGTGCCATCGCATTCAGCACCGTCGCACAGCGATTACAAGAAGCAACAGTGCGCGGTACCACCGCGCAACACCAAAAGCAATTGCTGTAAAAGAGAAGAAAATATGTAGATGCTGGCGCCTGGGCTTGGTGGCGTGCATGAATGGGTTGGTGTGATGGCGCATGAGTGGCTGCGTGCAAGTCACAACATGAAAAACCTTGTGGCGCCTATACTGCCTCATGGTGGCCATGACGGTGGTTTGGTGGTTGTTTTTAGAGGAATTAGTGGTCAATAGCCGGATCCTCCGACCCATTTTTCAAAATACCCTTTGACCCATTTGTAAGTTAAAAAAAAAAAGCGAAATAGATTTATTATTTACAAAGTCCAAAATATCCTTATAACTTATTCAAAAGAGTCCGGCTCCTCACCATTTGTATTGTTCAGTCCGGCGAAATTTCTCCTCTCCAAAGAATAGTTCGGTCGTTGCAAAGAAGAAGAACTTCACTCCGGATTGTTCAAGATTCAAACTTTAGATAAGGTTAGATTACATTTTTAGCTTTGATTCCTAGATTTATAGCTCGAAGTTTGAAATTTTTGTTATGAAAATCGAGTTTTTTTGGGTTCATAGAAGAATTTTTCTTGATCCACCATTGTTGGAATTTGAGATTTGTGAAGAAGATGAAGTCCGGCCGTCATTTCCGTTAACAAAAAGGTCCGGCCGGACCAAAATGGTCCGACAGGACCAGATTCACAAAAGGTCCGGCCGGACCATTTTGGTCTTGCCGGACCATTTTTGTAAATAATTATTTTATTTTTAATATTATTCATTTATTACAAAAATAATTTCATTACTAAATATAATTAGAATTAACAAATGGCTAACTATGATTTCATAATTGTAACAAAAATTTAATAATTTCATAATAATTAGAAGTAAGATATGTAATTATAATTTCATAATGCAAATAAGAAATTTATTAATAATATCAAAATAAATATAATTATAATAATTAAATATTGTTGATAAAAAATTATTAATATTTTTCATAATAATTAGAAATAATAAATATGAACTATAATTTCATAAATGCAAAAATATATATTATAGTTTCATAACATTAATAATTATAATTACACAACTTTAATAAATAAAAAAATAATACAATAATAATTAATATTGTTTATATATAAACCATAATAATAAAAATAATAATACTAAAGTTTTTGACGACATCTTTTTTTACATTATAAATAAATTATAAAATTCTAAATAATTTTTTTATTCTTAATATTATTTATATTTATTACAAAAAAAAAAAATCATTACTAAATATAATTAGAATTAACAAATGGCTAACTATGATTTCATAATTGTAACAAAAATTTAATAATTTCACAATGTTGGAAAATGTAATTATAATGTCATAATTTGTTAATAATAATTACAAATAAGATATGTAATTACAATTTCATAATTTCTTAATAAAAATGAATTAATAATTTCACAATAATTAGAAATAAGATATGTAATTATAATTTCATCATGCAAATAAGAAATTTATTAATAATATCAAAATAAATATTAAATATAATTATAATAATTAAATATTGTTGATAAAAGATTATTAATATTTTTCATAATAATTAGAAATAATAAATATGAACTATAATTTCATAAATGTAAAAATATATACAATAGTTTCATAACATTAATAATTATAATTATAATTACACAACTTTAATAAAAAAAAAATAATAATACAATAATAATTAATAATGTTTATATATAAACCATAATAATAAAAAATAATAATAATAAAGTTTTTCCTGTAATGTTTAATTTTTCTACTTGTTCATTTTTACGTGCGGTAGTTTACAATGTAGAATGGTTAAATATTGCGGCATACTTGTTTGAACTTTGATTTTAACATTTGAAATTATTGCAGAATGGAGTATGCTATTGGTCTTGAACTGAGAGGGCTTCCCGCTAAAGTTTCCCAGTACAGGGAAAATGAATTCGACGAAGTTCTAAAGACTCTTGATGAGTATCATCAAGATATCTTGAAGCGATCATTCCTATGGCGATTCAAGAAATTGACCAAGATGCAATTTTCGGCTCAGATTATAGATTCTCTGGTACTTCGACTTCTGAAGCCAGTAGACGGTGGTGCATATAGTTTTTGCTTCGGGGATGACAAGATAGTCACATTCTCGAGGTTTGAGTTTTCCCTCATCACGGGATTAAAGTGTGATCGCGAAACGAAAAAAACGCCCGAATTATGTTCAGAATCGAGGCTTCATCTGAAATACTTTGAAGAACAAATGGCCATTTACAGGGAGGAGCTCTTGAATACTATAAAGACTTGTCCCGATATGTTGGACATATTGAAATTATGCATGGTCTATATTCTTGAGAGCTTCGTGAAGGGCAAGCAAGCAAAGAATGGTATCGACTTATATGGTTTGGAACTTGTTGATGATATTGAAGCCTTCAACAACTATCCATGGGGGTCTATAATTTATGTCGATACCGTTAACATATTTAAGAAAACTCATTCGATGCCCAAGGTGAATAAGGGCCCCCGGAAGTATGATGCGTACGGCTTCCCTTTTGCTCTGCAGGTAATAGTTTTAAACTTTTCATTTTGAATTAGTTTATTATGTTTTTCATCGTCATAATAATTGTAAGTTTCAAAGATATGGGCATATGAGGTAATTTCCGCCTTAGGTGACAGGTGGGCAGTTAAGACGGGGACGCGATTTCCTCGGACGTTAAATTGGATAGCAACGGAGGCGCCAACTTCTAGGAAGTTTTCGGCTATCCTCGATGATCCTGATGTTAGCGTTTATAAATTATTATTAATGTAATATAATATTTGACACATGATTTATAAATTGTTTAAATGTTAATTTATTAGCTCGAAGTCCTTCATGCGTTGACGGCTTCGACCGTAGAGGAGGAGTAGGACTACATGTGTGGATTGGTATGTAATGTAGTTTTAGATTGTTATTTACCTTTTGGGTTAAATAATTAATCTTCACTTTTGTTATATCTAGGATCAACGCAGTCCAGTACGAGACATGTCCCCGCCGCTCATGAGATCTCATTCACCGGGGGCATCTCGCGGACCTCTACGCTCCTCCACTCCTCCGGTATGTTCATGGATTCAATAAGCTATAATATTTTACTGGGGGTTAGTTTATTTCCTATTATATTATTTGGAGTTTATAATTTGAATTTGATATGTTTTTGAGTTGAGAATTATTTTTGGAGTAGTCGGTGATATGAGAGTATTATTGAGTTGTGGTTGGTGTTGGTGTTTTGAATTGTCGTGGTTGAGTGGTTGAATGTTTTTGCTTTATTATGACATTTTGAAGTCCCTTTATAGGGTGGCTAAGTCCAATTTTAAGGGGAGACTTTGTCGAAAAATTTGTAGAATCTTAGATAAACAATATTCGACATTTAATTTCCACTTTTGTTATATCTAGGATCAAAGCAATCCAATACGAGACATGTCCCCGCCGCTCATGAGATCTCATTCACCTGGGGCATCTCGCGGACCTCTATGCTCCTCCACTCCCCCGGTATGTTCATAGATTCAATAAGCTATAATATTTTACTGGGGGTTAGTTTATTTCCTATTATATTATTTGGAGTTTATAATTTGAATTTGATATGTTTTTGAGTTGAGAATTATTTTTGGAGTAGTCGGTGATATGGGAGTATTATTGAGTTGTTGTTGGTGTTTTGAATTGTCGTGCTTGAGTGGTTGAATGTTTTTGCTTTATTATGACATTTTGATGTCCCTTTATAGGGTGGCTAAGTCCAATTTTAAGGGGAGACTCTGTCGAAAATTTTGTAGAATCTTAAATAAACAATATTCGACATTTAATTTCCACTTTAGTTATATCTAGGATCAAAGCAGTCCAATACGAGACATGTCCCCTTCGCTCATGAGATCTCATTCACCAGGGGCATCTCGCAGACCTTTACGCACCCCCACTCCCCCGGTATGTTAATGGATTCAGTTTTCAATAAACAATAGTATTTTAATGATCACATTTACATGTTAAATAATCAATTGTCATTTTTGTTTTCAGCGCCCAGTACCTCACATTGATGATTTGTTTGAGCGTCTGGTGGGGGTCATTCGTGATGAGATGCATGCCCTTGGGGATGAGCTCCGAGGTAAGGTCGACGCCCTCGAAGTGAAGGTCGACGCCCTCGGAGGTAAGGTCGACGCCCTTGGAGGTAAGGTCGACGCCCTTAGGGATGAGCTCCGAGATGGGCATGGAGCCTCATAAATGATGTCAGAGCATGATGAGCTGGATGATATGATAGCTCGGATGACGGAGCAAGATTTCTACGGGGTGCCGACTGAGGGGGTGCCTCGTGTGGAGGAGGAGGTGCCTCGGGGGGCGGCGGAGGAGGAGGTGCCTCGGGTGTCGGAGGAGGTGGTGACTCGAGGGCGGAGGAGGTGGTGCCTCGGGGGGCGGAGGAGGAGGTGCCTCGGGTGTCGGAGGAGGAGGTGACTCGGGGGCCAGAGGAGGAGGTGACTCGGAGGGCGGAGGAGGTGGTGCCTCGGGGGGCGGAGGAGGTGGTGCCTCGAGGGCCGGAGGAGGAGGTGACTATGGGGGCGGAGGAGGTGGTGCCTCGGGGGGCGGAGGAGGTGCATCGGGAGGCGGAGGAGGAGGAGGTTCCTCGGGTGTCGGAGGTGCCGGAGGATGAGTCGACTGAGCGGCTAACGGATATGGTCGAGAAGAGGGGACGGAAACGTACTGTCGAGGTGAAGGAGCAGATTATAAGTAAGAGGACAAGACAACCCTCACAGCATGTTCTTTCTCCCTTCACGGCCGAGGCGAAGAAGAGGACATTCGTGGACGGCACTTATGTCAACTTATTCCGCGAAGTCGATCCGGCGAAGCAAAAGGTGTTCGATATGTGGTACTCTCAACTTAAGTCGAAGTAAGTTTGTTATCTACTTGTTTATTTATTTCTTAACTGTAAAAATGATTATATATGAATCTCTAATTATTTATTCATTCAGGTTTCGCTTCGCTATTGGGAAGACAACAATATCGGATGCCAAAGATTGGTTCACAATAGTCCTCAGAAGCGGAGCTTGGCTTGCCAACGATGTGAGTGCATAATCGTAATTATGTGAACTCACTATATTATTTGTTGATTAAATAATATTTAATTCGCTTATATTTTATGTTGTAGCATGTTGATCTTGCGATGGAGTTGCTGCGCGATCGGGCTAGTAGGTACCCGAAATCGTTCGGCTTTCCCGGGCGAGTGATCTTGTGTTGCGGCTTTAAAAATGCTGTCGACATTGAGTACTCAATGTTCGAAAGCAACCCTACCTCGTACGTGTTGCCAGATTACATGTCGGACTACGTGGTAGGGGCAGAGCCCGTGTGTGGCTAGTCGTGGACGGGTTGTACACACATCTATATTCCGGTGATCGGGAACTCGCACATCATTGCTGTTGAGGTCGTGTTCGCCGAATCGAAAATGTATGTGTACGACTTCGAACATGGTTGTTTCATAGAGACCCAGCTCCAAGAAACTCTGATGCCCTTGGCATTCATTGTTCCTCTAATGGCTAAGCGTGCTGGAATTCATGTCGATGATGTACTAGCCATTGAGAGGATCAAGGGGATTTCCAAACAAGGTGTCAGGTAAATTTTCTTATACTCGTATTCTAGTATTTAATTAAATTCTTAACTATATTCATTTATTTCACTAAAGTTTTTTTTTTAACTTACCGTGGAGATTGCGGGATTTTTGCAATAAAATATATTGAGTTCTTGAGCATCAGACGAGATGTCAAGATGATCAATCAAGAACATATGCAGAAGTGGAGAATAAAGTTGGCTACTGATTTATTTACCTACAATTGTGATCCATAAGATTTAGAAATGTAAAAATATAGTTTTTATAAGTAATTGTGTATATATATTTATTTGTCAATTTTTTTATTACCGTCAATTTTTTTATTATTGTTTTTATTTGTCAGTTTCTTTAGTTGAATAAATTGCCTCACAAGTATAGATAACAATATATTTTTTGGAACAAAAAAATAGTATATATATATAAACCCTAAACCCTAAACCTCAAACCCCAAAATAGAAAACTATACCCTAAACCCCAAACTCCAAAATAGAAAACTATACCATAAACCCCAAAATATCTTTTTTTTTCCCCAAGAAACATTTATCATCTTTCACCGTTTAATAAGCCATTCACGAACTTTATTAACATAGATAAAATAAGATAATTTATTATCAACAACACTACAATTACAGTAAAAGTTTTAATAGTGATAAAATTAATTATTCAAGGGACTCTGACTAGTACAAGTTTGGCGAGTATGGCCGACTGCGCCGCACCTGCCGTACTTTCGCGGTCTGGGAAACTCTCCAATAGATGGTATTCTAGACGTACGTACACGTCCAGGAGTACGTCTTCGGACATTCGGTGGCAGTAAATTATCAAGCGGGAGCAAGTGTTCGGGAAGTTCCCACTCACCCTCATTTGGTAGAGGAAATATAGTTTCAGCATATGCTTCTCTCCAAAAAGCAGTCGTATAGTACTCAGTTGATAATGACTGTGGTGAAAAGCCCATATGTCTAGCAACTGCAACTGCATGAGAGCATGGAAAACGCTCAAGCTGAAACTGTTTACACGTGCACGTGTTCTCATTCAAGTGCACAACATAACCAACATTACGTCCGCATACAACGTTGAATATAAACTGATCCAGTGGCTCCACGCCCAACCTTCTAGCCAGGTCTAATGTCTTGAAGAGTTTGGTTTCCATGGCAGGGGTGAGATAAGATGTGCATGATTGAGATTCCTCGCGTCTATCGTGAAACCAAACCTGTAACTTCTCCCTAATGTTCTCAATCATTGCCAGAATTGGTAACTCTCGATCCTTCTTAAATAATGCATTCAAAGACTCCACATTATTTGACGTCATCATATTGTATCGACGTCCTGGAAATTGACACCGTGCCCAATGTTGAATCCCTAATTTATCTATTAAGTACTCCGAGGCTTTCTCACTCTTGTTATTTATTTCAATCATGAACTTATTATAATCTTCAAAAGTGTAAGCCTCTGCCACTCTCTTAAACAAGGCAACGATCCCAGTACCACGGCACGTCGTCTTCAAATTTCCTTGTATATGGTACATGCAATAACCGTGGTGTGCCTCGGGAAAAACTTCAGCTATACCATTTATGATAGAATTTCCGCGATCAGTTATAAAAGCAAGCTCATGGACATCTCCAATTACTTCCCTCAACTTTGAGAAAAACCAATTCATCGCTAGATCATTTTCGCTATCCACTATGCCGAACGCAAGAGGGTATATTTGAATGTTGGCATCTTGACATGTAGCAATAATTAACTTCCCTTTATATCTAGCTTTCAATGTTGTACCATCTACTAGAATTAGAGGTCGCATCGATCTTCTAAATCCATTTATACATTGTCCAAGAACCATGAAAAAATACTTGAAGCGATTGTCATCGTCAGCCTCAATAAAGAATGTCGAACCAGGATTAGTTCTCGACATGTTATGACAATACCTGGCTAATTTCGCATAACTTTCCTCGGGTGAACCCATTAAATCCTCTAACGCACATTCTCTAGCCTTCCAGGCCTTCTGGTAGCTCATGGTCACCCCAAAATCTCTCTGCACATCGTTAATGATGTTTCTGGGTCTGTAAATAGTCCTTGGGTCATCAAACTTATGCATTATCTGTCGTCCAATAAACCATGAACGAGCTTGTCTGTGATCATTTCGACGAATGCCCACTTGACAAGTATGCTCTCGTACATACTTGCGAACTACGAAGAATTGATTTGTGTCCATCCTCGTTGCTCGCAGACGCCAACTACAATTATCATCTACATAGACAATTGTGTAGGTACTCCTGTCTGACTTCTTCACTTTAAACTCGAAATTGTGCTTAAGTGCAATACTGTGCACCGCTTCTTAGAGATCTTGCTTGGTATTAAATAATTGTTGGACTTCCAAATCTTCATCATCTGGAACCACACGTGAACAATTAGTCGATCGTGAACTTGGCCCAGCCTGTGAGTTCTCGAAGTACTCATGTTGACGTCTGGATAAATTAATCAGATCATTGTTTGTAAATGGAATGTCCTCCTGATTGTCTCCGACTACATCGTGACCTCTATGGGTGATAAGAGGAACTGTATCAGGGATAACATCATCATCCTCACGAACTATTTCTAATGTGTCCCAAATATCATTCACATTCTGATCCCCACCATCGAATTCTTCATTCTGATTATCGGGGGTATCCTTTCGTACTAAAGTTACACATAGAGGAATAGTTTCCTTTTTATTCGCCTCAATTAACCACGTAATTTGCACATCAGAAGTAACAAACAAGGGTGGCAATGCAACAGTAGAATTAGAGTTATATAGAAGTCCAAATTTCATATCATATTCAGATGGATTAACTTCGAGTTGATCTTGTAATTTGCTGTACATGTCTGTAAATGACATACCTGGAGTTAACAAAATTACAGAAATGTTTTGATCACTTGTATATTTCCATAACCATCGCAGATTTTCATCAACCACGAATTCACCAAAATAAAAAACTGGTATGAAAGCCATATCTGCATTAATTAAAAATAATAAAATTTCAAAACAACAATTTAGGAAAATCAGAGTAAATGATAAAAAATAATTATAAAAAAATAGTTGTCGGGCCGTAGCCTCGGTCCGGCCGGACCATGCTTCCGCAATATTTAATCATTCTACATTGTAGACTACCTCACGTAAATGAACAAGTAGGAAAATCAAACATTATTTAATTATTATAATTATATTTATTTTGATATTATTAATAAATTTATTATTTGCATTATGAAATTATAATTTCATATCTTATTTCTAATTATTATGAAATTATTAATTCATTTTTATTAAGAAATTATGAAATTATAATTACATATCTTATTTGTAATTATTATTAACAAATTATGACATTATTTAGTAATGAAATTATTTTTGTAACATATGATAAATAATATTAAGAATAAAAAAATTATTTAGAATTTTATAATTTATTTATAATTTAAAAAATTAAGTTAGAATAATCATTTTTGAAATTGGTCCGGCCGGACCCTATAATGGTCCGGCCGGTCCCTGCAAGGGTCTGGCCGGACCATTGCAGGCACCTTTTTCCGCTCTTATGTTCAATTTTTCCGATTTTGTTATTAAACTGATAAAAATCACACTTCACCATATTAATTTTAATTGTTTAGTCTACATAATTATAGATCTATAATTATTATTAACTAAAAAATTAACAATATATGATTTTTTCGTTAATTTTTGGTTACTGAAGTTATAGATTTGTTGAATAAGTTTAACACAACGAGAAAAAAATTAAATACAGTATAATAAATATTGCTAAATCAACTTATCGATAAGAAGTAGCGAATGAAATCTTTTAGTTGAGATTTTTATATTTTTTGCGGATTTTTTTTAGCACAAGCAGATAAAAATGAGAGAATAATTTATCTGCGTATTGAGCACAAACAGATGAAAAAACGAGAGAATAATGAAAAGTGAGAATTGTATTGTTTTTTTTTAATATAAATATGAAATATGAGATAAATGAAGGGTATAAGAGAAATATGGTTATTAAGGGTATACACGTCATTTTAAAGAAAAAAGGGTATTGTGGTTAGTTTTCGAAAAGTTAGGGTATTTTGACTTAACCATTGTTTGACTTGGGTATTTTTAAAATTTCCCCTTGTTTTTATGCTTTGTCATGGTTGTTACTGTGACTGTAGTGTGATTGTGGCAGTGGTTGGTTGTTTTTTTTATGCTTTGACGATCCCATATTCCACCATATGAGTATAACCGCTCAAGATTATCAACGAACTCCGATATTTTCATTGGTCTATGTCGAAAACAAAATTGCTAAAAATTATGGTGTAACTCCCATGTTTGATTCTCCTTGGAAGCTCATCAGCTATCAACATAAATTAAACCACACACCCGCATCTATACCATACCAATATTGTATATGACACATATACCCTGGGCTAGTAAGAACGCATCCTCTATCATGGCAACTAGCGTCATGTCACGAGGATATTTCATCTTACTCAAAATACAACATCACCACCCTCCACCAAGAGAGTAGCATTGTCCTTCGAGCAATT
Organism: Ligustrum vulgare; assembly: GCA_963555705.1. NCBI lineage: Eukaryota > Viridiplantae > Streptophyta > Magnoliopsida > Lamiales > Oleaceae > Ligustrum > Ligustrum vulgare. Next base: position 58,637,154 of record OY743177.1, on the reverse strand, counting down.
AGCTTAGTCCGCTCCACATTTTGGACAATTTCTTCTCAAATACCTAAATTGAACACAGTTCCAACATGTTACTTTCTTCTTCATGGAGTTCCCCATCTTCAACTTTTCAGTAAAAAACAAATTATTATCAGATGAATTATCGCCTCCACCTAACCTCTGTTCTTCAGAGATCAACTTACTTGCTACTTCTGCGAAATCTACCGTTTCCTTCCCGTACATCAAAATCAACTTAATGTGCTTAAACTTGAATGGAAGAGTCTAGATGAGCCTCAGTGCTTTATATTCATCTTCAATTAGATTACAATTGATTAATTCAAGCTCGAAAACAATCTTGTTTAGCACACTAAGTTGGTTGGAGATTTTTGTATCTACATTCACTTTCAACAAATGAAATTGCTCCTTCAGATACAACCTATTTGACAGGCTCTTTGTCTGATATAACTCTTCCAATTTTTTCCAAAGCTCCTTTGTCAGACCAGCGGTTGGTTTTCTCTTCAAAGCATTGTGCAAACCCGCGTGAATCAAAACATTCTTGACTTGTACTTGCCATCAGTCAAAATTAATTCTCTCGTCAAATTTCTCCACATCGTACTTTCCTGAAATATTTTCTTTTGCTTCAAATTATGTGAACCACCTGATGTTCTGATACCACTTGTTTGGAATTACAAGTTGATTTTCCCTTCTTTAATACACATGATCTTTTTGACATTCAACATAATAATAAGCAAACAAGAAAATAAATAAGAACAACGTCAAATTTCGGATCGCTAAAGTCTTTCACTATGTATTAAATCATTAAAAATATGCCTCTGTTCGGATCCACCAAAAACACCAATTATAAACCAATTTTCCAAACCAATTTTTAACCCTACATATTTTCTCTCTCCAATTTTAATCCTACATCTTATCTCGAAAATTGGAAAAATCTGGTTTATAAACTGTACTATAGATCCGGACAATGGCTATATAGACTTTCACTCATTCACTCACCAATCCAATACCAATCATACAGACCATAGAGTAAATAATAATAAAGAGCTACTATCTAATAACAAGTTTATACCCCTTGAATTATTCCACAAGAAGTTGCAAGAAACTATAAAGACAAAGCACAACTTTCTCTTTATTTGATCACAATATGACACTCACTAATGTACAATTAATTGACTCATCAATAGACATATTTATAGGTAAACATAACTCCACTACCTTTGTTACGTCTGATCGGGCGATCGCGCAGTGTAATAGCGCGCTATCGCACAATTCTTCCAATGTGCAGCGCTTCTACCCTAATTCTTTTTTTCTTCCTTCTTTCTCAGTCTATCTTAACAAAACCCTAATTGACTCTTCAAAATCGATCCAAACCCCATAATTTGGGTCAATATCCCAACAAATATGTGCAATGTAACAAAGTTGTTCCTTAAATATATCGAACAACAAAACCCTAATTGACTCTTCAACATCGATCCAAACCCCATAATTTGGGTCAATATCCCAACAAATATGTGCAATGTAACAAAGTTGTTCCTTAAATATATCGAACAACAAAACCCTAATTGACTCTTCAACATCGATCCAAACCCCATAATTTGGGTCAATATCCCATCAAATATGTGCAGTGTAAAAAAGCTGTTCCTTAAATATATTGAACAACAAAACATTATAATTATTTTAAATGTGTTTCAACTTGTTGACTTGTCGACTTTCATAAAGTGAAAGTATCAAACCCTCAACCTCGAGCTGGCCGTCAACAACCAAATCCTACTATGAGATTGCCGGAGTGCCCACCTCTCGTCATTTACATCACCACGACTCCACCTCGACCATCAAAATTTCACATGAAAAACTTGGAGGACACTTTGATCTAGTTTCCTTTGGGCTATTGGAACCTCATGTGGTGGCTATTAAAAGATATGGATCTAGTTTTTATAGGATTGGACCAAAAAGATTGTACTCTAAATTCCTGGAAATGAAAACATAGTATTGTCTGTATTTAGGGGTGGCAAAAGGGATGGACAGTTCGTGAGTTTGACTCGATTCCACTCGTTAAAAGTTCGGCTCAGCTAGTGAACAAACATGCTTGGGGTTGGACCGAACAAAAAAACTTAGGTGTTGGACAATTTGGGATCGACTCGTGAAGTTCGTGGACTGACTCGTGGATAAGCCCAACGGGCCAAAATGGCCCGGCTCATTTCAGGCTCGTCTGGCCCGTTTCTCACAGGCCGAAATGGGCTGGCTCACGAGTCGAGCCGTTTAGGATCGTGAGAAGTTCATGGGACTCGTGAGAAGCGCGTGCAAGCTCGTAAGATTTGTTTTAGCATTAGAAAGTTAGAATACAAAAAATAAAATAAAATAAAATTGACGAGCCCACTAGTCGGCCCGTCCGGCTCGTGAGCTCATGAGCCCACAAGCCAGACTTGGGCCGACTGTGTGGGAGACGAGCCTTGGACGGTCCGGCTTGTGGGCCGGACCAATCTTGTCCTTCATGGGCCGATTCAACCCGACTTGGCCCGTTTGACATTCCTATCTGTAATGAGGTACACGCTAATTTATTGTTGAATTCTAACTTTCTAAATATTAATTTATTAATTGTTATAGTCAAATAAAGTAAATTAGTATTTTTCCTGTGCAATGCACGAGATTTCTATACATGATAGTGATTTAGAATTCATGAAAATATATTGATTATACAATCATATCAAATAAAAAAATATGATACAAATAATATTTTATTACAAAATATTATCGAATTCGAAATTTTAAAAAAGACAACTAATCAAAATAGAAAAAGAAACAAATTTGGCGCTTAATTAAATTTTTTGTATTAAATTTGTTTTAATTTTATTTGTATTCATCACCAGTTTTATTTTTTAATGTATTTTAATTTTTGATTAAGTTTAATTTTTAATGTATTGATTACATATGTTTTATAAAAACTTCAACACACACACATGTATTAAAGAGATGATAAAAATTGCACGGTGCTCAAGTCATTTACTTTTTTTTTTGAATTGAAAATAAATGTTTGCATAATACTCAAAACATTTAATTTTTTTTCTTTTTCTTATTTTTGGCAAGAAAGTTTCCTGATTGTAAATTGGGCGTGAAAGTGTGCGTAAAATGGTGACGATTATCCAATTATTATATATATGTATTAGATATATAAATATTTTAACAAATCCCGGCCATCTCGTGAATCAAAAACAATATCTCGTGTCGAGAAAAAAAATGGTTATTCCATCAATCTCCCCATTTATTATAATTGATTAATTAATATAAAACAAGCACAAAACCATGTGATTAGATGAAAGATAATGAATGGTCAAATCCCATTTTCCATGCTAAAAATTCTAATCGATGACCCCCACTATGGGATCCATTGTCCCAACTTCAACCAACATTTGGAATATATTATTTGTACTCAAGATTCTCATATATTGCATCAACAGTGGGAATTTGATATTTAACTAGATTAATTACTAATCCCTATAGAATTCATTAATAAATATTTTATAAATACTGGATCCTGAAATGTCTCAAAATGGTCATTTGGTTCCCTTGCAAATATAGGAAGAGTTAAATAATCTACCTAGATGTTACTAATTTTGGTAGGATTTAAAAATTCATCAAAAATACTTCCAAGAGTCATGTTATTTACGTAGTATTACAAGTACTTATCACCAACTTAAATGGTAATGGACCTTGATGACTCATTGTCCGATAAAGTTGAAATGTATTTTGATTCATTTGACAATGAATTAGTGAAATCTAATATCATCCATACTAGTACTTAGTAACAGTCTCATTATTCTAAATCTGAGTGGTAGCCTCCATGAGACTGGGAACATCATTTGTCGGTTGGACGAGATTTCATTTTTCCATACAAATTCTATCTCGAAACAACTTTTCAACCACAATTTTGTTTACAAAACACAACATTCTTTATTTATAAATTATTTTGAACCGTCAAACAGAGATTGAAGCATCACATTCTTTTCTAGTTAAAGAAGTAGAAAAGTAGGGAATATTTTTTTTTTCTTTAAAACGTGAAAAGATATGTTCACCTTTTGGGCCTTGAACTTTGTTGTGTGATCTGTGGTCCGATTTTCAAGAACCGATTTGAGGGCTTTAGCAAAGGACTTTTTGATTGCTAAATCCCATTTTTAAGTGTCTCCTCTTTTCTAGTCTAGACAAAGAAGTTTTTAGTGTTTGTATTCTTCCAAAACCCATAAAGAGTGTACACCTTTTGGGGGCCTCAATAATCTTGAATTTTATTGTGTGACACCTTAGTGTAGCTAGATTTTTAATAACCCACTTGAGCTTTAGCTAGGGATTCTTGGATAGTAAAATCTCATCTTTTTAAGTGTCACATTCTTTCTATATGAAAGAACTTTGCAGATTGTGAAGTAGGGACCAATCTTTGTATTCTTCAAAAACAATTCCAATTGGCAATCGTGTCGTTCATGCAGGTGATGTGCTCATGAATAGCGTATTTAATCAAAATAAATACTTAATCATCGTGACCAACATAAGACATACAATAAGTTCGACATCAAAGTTACATAAAAATCACAACAATAATTAATAGAAATATACTATTTTCTTGAGCAGTAGTTGCAAATGAATTTTTACTTATCTGTGTTCGTGTTCTCTACGAGGTGTAAATCAAGTTCAATCTTCCCACTTAGAGACGGAAAAGAACCTGTATTATCACTTAGTGTCAAACACCGTCCTCAATTAATATAAGCTTAACTCACACATTCTCGTAAAGATGTAGAGTGTTTATCTTTGGGGACCTCTTTGGAACTAAATTGAAATTGTGGATAGGAAAGATTCAGATGTTGTTCCTATAATAATTTAGGTTGGTTAGAAAGAATCAAGAATGTGATACTGGAGGGTGGGTGGGGATGGGGGATGGCGACGGGGCAAGGACACAGCTAGGGCTGGGGGATGTTTCTTCTCTTGAAGATGTGACTTGTCCTTTAGTCACAACCATTTGTGGAGTGGTGATGTTGACGAGTGCAATTTGATTGATGTTCATGTGTCGTGCAGGGGAAATTTTGACACAATATGCTAACTCTATCGTTTAATAATGATCGGATAAAGCTTATTTCGACAAAAAAGTTTGCACGTACACATGCAAACAAACGTTTATACACGAGTAATGGAAAACTATACCCTCTTATTATCGATTTTTCTCGATTTTGGTACTTCTATTTTTTAGGACCCGTAATTTATTCTCAGTGATAAAAACCATCCAGAAGTTGTATTAACCACTTCCTAGCCCATGTTTGAGCCAATTCTTTAAAAACTCATTTTTCCTCTCATTTCTGACTACGCATTCTCGGTGAACTAATTTTACACGTAAATTCAAAATTTTTTCCGTAACTTTTGACCAGTGTTCTAAAAAGTTCTCTTACACTTGCGCTTGGGCTTGAAGTTTGGCTTCACAGTTTCGTTACGTTTCGTGCTTTACCCGCGCTTCGCTCTAGCATTGCCGCGGTTTTTCGTGCCTAGATGCGCTTAAGCTTGATGCTCGACCTTGTCGCTTCGTCACACTTTACGTTTTTTAGAACATTATTTTTTACCATACAATCTCCAAAAAACTCACTATTAAGACATTTATTACCTAATAAAAAAGGACTCAAATAAACTTTTAATGTAATGCCAACAAGCTTCATTGGAACTAGCTAAATCCATTAGATGTTCAGATTAAGCCCTTGTCTGGCCTCAATTAAGTTTTTAACACATTTTTCTATCTCTTTTTTTCAACTGTACATGTATCAATAAAATAATATTATCCATAAATCAAAAAAGATTCCTTGCTTTTTAACCACACTCTATAGATATGACAGGGTAGTAAGCTGTCAAGCACACGCGCAATTAATTAAAAAATGTTATCTCTAATCTCATATTATACTGCCTTTAGTTTGTGGCAAATTCGGGTCCCAAACGAAGACCAATAAGAATTCTAATAAAACAGAATTCTGCCTTTTTGCTATCTCGAACTTCCCTTGTGATATTCGCGAGGCTTGTATAGCTGCGATCGCAAGGCATTAAGTGTTTGCTTTCTGACGAGTTACTTTGATCTCGGGACCGCAATTCCTTTCATAATGATTTAGAAGTTTAAGCTGCTACAAACAATAGAATTTAATTTGGTTATATTTCTTTCTTCCATGATTTACCATTAAGCCCTTGTTTGAGCCCCATTTTATGGAAAAAAATTGTAAATAATGTGGTTTTGAATAGTATTTTTAGAAGAATATATATGTAGTTAAAAAATGTTAGAAAAATAAAAAATGATAGGCTTGATGTCAAGATTCATCCAGCCAAGAAGATCACCAGCTGGAAATGAAGAAGTGAAGGGCTGTTATTCAGTTATTTTAGTTAGGATAGTTAATTTTGTTATTACTGTTAATTAGTTAGTTAGTTAGTTTACCAAATGGTTGTTTTTCATTGTATATATATGTGTAAATACTGCAGCAATTTTTTCAATGAGAATTAACTCTTTCTCGCCTATTGTCTTGCATCACTTTAACATGGTATCAGAGCCATAGGTCCTTCATATTCTCTTCTCATTCTCTCGTCATTTTTCTTCGATTAAATCCTTCTCCAATGGCTGATCTTCCATCAGCAGCAGAAGGAACACTTCGGAATTTAAATGAAGATTCATCATCACCATACTATCTTCATCATTCTGAAAATCATGGATCTGTTGCTGTTACCCCTGAATTAACACCAACAAATTATGCAACGTGGAGAAGGTCATTTCTTCTCGCAGTCTCCATCCGGAATAAGCAAGGATTTCTGGATAAATCAATTTCCAAGCCTGCTGCAACAGATCCGGCCTACCTGCCATGGACAAGATGCAATAACCTCATTGTGACCTGGTTATTGAGATCAATTTCACAGCCGATTGCTTCAACCATTTTTTATTTGAATGACGCAAGTGAAATATGGGACAAATTGCATCAATGTTTCTCTCAACCTGATGACTCGAAGATATGTAATCTTCAATATCAACTCAGTAATATCTCTCAAGGTACAAAATCTGTTGATGCCTATTTCACAGAACTAACATCTGTTTGGGAGGAGTTGAGAACTTTCAGGCCTCTACCTTACTGCAAGTGTGGAAAATGCAATAATGAGTGCTTTCAGCAATTTGTTGACTCTCACCAGAAGGATTTGGTGTTCAAGTTTTTGAACGGGTTAAATGAAATGTATTAGGGATTAAGATCCCAAATCATCCTGATGAAGCCTTTCCCCAATTTGGATCAGGTCTACAATCTGGTTCTGAGGGAAGAATCACAGAAATTATATCTCACTCAGCAACAGAATTTTGCTGATATGTCATCAGCCATGGCAGTAAAGAAAGGGAAATCTGATATTATTTGCTCATACTGTGGAAAACGAGGGCATAAGAGGGAGAAGTGCTTCAAACTCATTGGTTTTCCACCAGATTTCAAATTCACCAAGGGCAGGAATGCTGGAGTTAACTCTGTGGTTGAAGAGCAGAAGGAATCACTATCTCTATCATCAGGTATGTCTCAGGTAAGTCTGTCTCAACAACAAGTGCAGAAGCTACTTGCTCTCTTAAATGGATCATCTGATACAGCCTATCCAAGCATCAATCCATCCACTCTGCCTTCGTCAAGCAATCAGCCAGTTGCAAACCTTGCAGGTACATTAACTCATTCAATCTCCTTAGCCACATGTCTTGCAACCGCATCTCACTCCACTGATTCCTGGATCCTTGACACTGGTGCTACTGATCACATAGCATGCTCACTGAAGTTCTTTAATTCTTACACTATACTCCTCAATTCTTATGTCCTTTTACCCAATGGCAATAGAATACAAGCCACACACATTGGTTCTGTAGTCATCAATTCTGATCTTACTCTGCACAATGTGTTATTGGTGCCTTCATTTAATTTCAACCTCATTTCAGTGAGTAAGCTGACAGCCTCCAAAGAGCTTGCCTTAATTTTCTCATCCAATTGTTGTCTTATCCAGGCCCTTTCTTCATGGATGACGATTGGACATGCTAAAGTCATCAATGGCCTATTCTATCTTCAAAACACCCCAAGATACTTACAAAGAATCTCAGCAACAGCAGCCACCAGCACAAATGTTTCTGACCCAAATGTTTGGCATCATAGACTAGGGCATGTACCACTTAATAAATTCTCTTTTTTGTCTAAAATTCCTCCTTGTGATGTTTGTTTTACATGCCCCAAAGCTAGGCAAAAAGGGGCATTTTTTCCTTTACATCAATGTAATTCTTCATCTATATTTGAACTTGTTCATATGGACATCTGGGGACCATATTCCCAATCTGATTTGTATGGAAACCACTATTTTCTTAGCATTGTGGATGACTTTTCTCGTTGTACTTGGGTATACTTAATGCAGCATAAATCCTTAGTTACTCAATTATTGCCTCAATTTTGTAACTATGTTCAAAATCAATTCAAAACAAAAATCCAGATTATAAGGACTGATAATGGAAAAGAGTTTATACAACCAACATTCTTTGCTTCCAGTGGTATAATACATCAATGTTCTTGTCCCTATACACCCCAACAAAATGGGGTGGTGGAAAGAAAGCACCAACATATTCTAAATACAGCTAGAGCCCTTCTCTTTCATGCCAAATTGCCCATCAAATTCTGGGGAGATGCTGTAATGACAGCCACTTTCCTTATTAACAGAACCCCCTCCAAAACAATACACAACAAAACACCTTACGAACTTCTATTTCACCAGCAGCCATCCTATTCCCATCTCAAATCCTTTGGCTGTCTCTGTTTTGCTGTCAATATAAATCCACACAAAAGGAAATTTGATTCCAGAACCAAAACTTGCGTATTCCTGGGATACCCCTTAGGCTATAAGGGATACAAGTTATATGATATAGATTCCAAGTCAGTTTTCATATCCAGGGATGTAATATTTCATGAAAAATCATTCCCATTCAGTAAAACATCTAATATTCCTACTGATACTTCATCCCCATTGATTAATATTCCAGTTCCAAGTTATAGTTTACCAGACACTTTACCTGCTCAACATCATTTACATACACATTCTTCTTCAGACTCCTCATTTGATAATACTTCTTTACAAACTATCCCACATTCATCTCAGTCTCCTCAGTCTGATCCAAATCCTATTCCTCCTGATCATCACTCTCTCAGACGTAGCACAAGGTCTAAACAACCTCCTACCTACCTCAAAGATTATCACACCTCACTTTCTCACAATGTTCAAACCTGCACCTCTCACCCTTTATCCAAAGTCCTAAACTACTCTCAATTATCCCCTAGATTTCATAACTTTGTCATGAACATTTCCTCTCAACCTCCTGAACCTACCACATACCATCAGGCTATTCAGCATGACCATTGGAGGGAAGCAATGCAATCTGAGCTTGCAGCCTTATCTGAGAACCAGACCTGGGATATTGTATGTCTTCCTCAAAATCAGTGTGCAGTAGGTTGCAAATGGGTGTATAAAACCAAGTTTAAAGCCAATGGGGAAGTGGAAAGATATAAAGCCCGTTTAGTAGCTAAAGGATACACTCAAAGGGAAAGTTTTGATTACCAGGAAACATTCAGTCCAGTAGCAAAACACACTACAGTCAGAATTTTTTTGGCTTTAGCTGCTATACATAACTGGTTCTTATCTCAACTAGATGTTAATAACGCCTTCCTCAATGGTGATTTAGTTGAGGATGTTTACATGGATATTCCTCCAGGCTATCAGCTTCAGGGGGAGAACATAATTGAATCTGATAATCCTCGGAGAAAGCTAGTATGCAAGTTAAGGAAGTCTCTCTATGGCCTAAAGCAAGCATCTAGGCAATGGAACATCAAATTTACACAATGCATGCTAAGTGAAGGTTTCACACAGTCCAAATCTGATTACTCCCTCTTTGTGAAAGGTAATGGAAGTGAATTTGTAGCAATTTTATTGTATGTTGATGATATTATAATTACTGGAGCACAATAGTCTGTCATCAATAAATTGAAACAGAGACTATATTCTTATTTCAAAATGAAGGATTTGGGAGATTTGAGGTATTTTTTAGGACTTGAAATAGCAAGGTCCTCAGCTGGCATATCTCTGTGTCAAAGAAAATTTGCACTAGAGCTGTTGGAAGAATACGGGCAGCTAGGTGCAAAGTCTTGTAGAACACCATTAGAAATGAACCATGGATTGGGCAACTCGGATAATGAGTCTTTGGAGGATCCTACATTTTATAGACAGTTGATTGGAAAGCTACTGTATTTGAACATAACCAGGCCAGACATCAGTTATTCTGTGGGTGTTTTATCTCAGTTCATGGAGAAACCAAACAGAACTCATTTAAAGGCAGCTTATAGAGTGTTGAAATACATCAAGGCAGCCCCTGGGCAAGGAATTTTATTATCATCACAATCGCAGTTAAAATTGAGAGCTTACACAGACAGTGACTGGGCTGGATGTCAAGAAACCAGAAAATCTGTTACAGAGTTCTGCATTTTCATTGGGAGTTCTGATAAGTGTATTTTATACACTTATTTCTATCCTAAAAGTTTGAATTTATATGTTTGTTTTAGAATATTTGCTATTTATTTTGTGTTATTTGTTTATATTTCAGAAATAATTCCAAAATCGAGAAAATAATGGAACTGGAGCAAAAACAAGCAAATTGGATGATAAAAGAACCAAAGTATGCAAATCAAGAATGGATGAAGTAGATCAACGACTAAATTGAAAGAAAAGTCAAAGAAAGAACTCAATTGGTAGATTTCAGAAGTTCAAGGACCAAATTGCAAATATTCAATAGTTGATTCAGATCAAGATAAGATACTTGAGGACTTTTAGGAGTCAATTGGATGCAATTAGAAGTCAAAAAGGAATGAAATATGGTAAGAATATTACCATAAATTCATTCCAATCAAACAAGATTTCTGACAGATTTTTAGTCAGATTTGAAAGCTAATTTCGGGGCAGTAAACGTTTGAATTGGGAAAATCATATTTCATGAATAATTGTAGTCCTTTAAGTTATCTTTCTAACGGACTTTGAATCACCTCAATTAGATAATGGAATAGAAAGATATGATAAAAATACTAAATGTTGTGCAATAAAAGAATGTGGACCAAATTGCTGAAATTTAAAGAAGAATACTGTAGCTGCCGGTATAACCGTGCGGCCGCACGATTGAAAAATCGTGCGGTCGCACGGCCAAAAAAATCAGCGACTGAAGGTTGGCTTTTCGAGGCTGCGATCGCGCACTTTTGAACCGTGCGGCCGCACGGTAGTCCCGACTGGGCCTCAGCTGGGCTTTTTGCGTGGAATTCAGCAATTTTCTCCACAATTAACCTAATTCTCATGAACATCTATAAATACCAAACCTAAGGCATGAAATTGGGGGTTCTCAACTGTGATATTTCATGCCAAAACGCTGTCGAATTGCGAGGGGATCCATAGGAGGCCAAATTCAAGATTGAAGAATAAGGATTAAGGAGATGAATAGGATGACATCTTTTCATACTTCTTGTGATTTATTTTCGATCATGTATTTAGGCTAGGTTTTAATTGTTAGAATTGTGATGAAGCATTAATTTATTGATTCCATGTTTTGACTTTATATTTATATTATGCAATTTATGAGATTGATGTAATTAATTATGTTATTATTATCATCTATGATTGTGGACGCATAATTATTGATGTTTGTGATAGATTTCTATGTTCGAAAGAGTGGAAATTTATTAGACCTTGATTAATTGCCGCGAAGTCCGATAGGGGATAGAAATATACCCCTATGCTTCGTGTTATCCTTAAAAGTGTTCGTAATTCGTTAATGCTTTTCTACATGTTTGGATTTGCAATAGAAATATAGGCTCATCTCATGTAGGAAAAGGTATTTATGCATCGCTCGAAAGGGGATATAAATAAATATAGGAACATGAATTTTCAATACTCATACCTTGTTATTAAATTTTTAAGTCAAATACATGGTTGATATGATTAATGTGGATTCATAATTCTAACAAATTCATCTCACCGTTTTCATATATCAAATTTTCTTATTTTCTTTAGTTCAATTTTTAATTTATTTTTCAAAATCAAGATTTCCAAATCCTAAATTTTCTTGTTCCGGTTAAGGTTTGTAGTCTAAAATACGATTTAAGACAATCACTGTGGGAACGATATTCGGACTTAAAATCCACTTTATTACTTGCGCGACCCGTGAACTTGCGGATCGTCATCAAGTTTTTGGCGCCGTTGCCGGGGATTATAGTTTAAATTTATTTTTAGATTACGTTCACTAATTCGGACTTTTTACCTTTTTTTTGTAGTATTTTATTTTATTTTGTTTTTATTTTGTTACTTTGGATTATCCACCACAATTTTAAGCATTCCTATGTTTGGTTTTTTTTTCGAGGTATATTTGAATCTACCATTGGCTTGCAATGAACGATTTCAACATGGACTATGAAGACATGTTTGGAGAATATTCAGGTTGTGAATTTTGCTCCAAAATATATTGTAATGGACAGTGCTTGGATGCGAGCAATATTTGGGTCACACCAAAACTCTTAGTGTTTAAAGAATACTTGAAATGCCGACAACAAGCAATTGACATGTCGGATGCAAGTCACATGCTCTTTGATGAGTGTGTACCGAATGATTGGGACGAGGACATCGCTCTAGTGGGAGATGGTCCTCCACTGTGGAGTGAAAGGGTAATTTCAAAATACTATCAGAAGCTAGCCAAGATAGATAAAGGTGATATGGTGCTAGGAGACTCCATGTATTGGAGTGAATTTAAAAGGTGGGGATATAACCCACTCGAGAAAGTTCATAAGAAAGACTCGCCAATGCCCGTGGAGTTTGACGAAAAACCCGCCATTGAATCCAAAGATGAGTCAACTATTGAAGAAACACTTGAAGATGATGAAAAATCAATAACAGTAGAGCTAAATAGAGATTTGTACATCAATGAGAAAGAAATCAACTTACATGGTTTTGACCTTGTTGATTGCCAAGTAATTGAGTTTGTAATTAAACTTGATGAGGAGGTGGAAGTCTTCATAGTTGAATTTGAATTGGATGAGGACATGTTCTATAATATGGAGAGGGGCAATTTCGAGTCTTGGAGATCAAATGAGGAGTGGAACAAAGCCAAAAGAAAGAAGATGGGCAAGGCATCCAAATCTTTCTTTAGGTGCCCTTGAATTAATTTCCATAAAGTCTAGCTCTAGACTATAAATGAAGCGCTTATTGGGAGGCAACCCAATTTCTCAAACTCTTTTCTTTTTTTGTTTTGTTTATTGCTTTTGATTGCTTTTATTACTTTCTAGTTGTTTAGATGCTCGACATTACACTTTAGGATCACTAGTATGTTTAAAATGCATGCACTAAGTTGTTATGTGCTTTAAGTAATTCTAGTATTCCATTTTGCATGTTTTAGCATTTTTAGTTTTAATTGCATTTTAATTTGTTTTGTTGTTTATCATCACAATTTTTCAACATGAGAACCTAATTTAGGACATGTAGACATATTGGATTTTTCCACATTTTTACAAGATTTTGCTTAATATTAGTGTTCTTCATATCTTTTTTGCGAAATTTGAAATTGTGGATAATTGGTGATGGGGTTTAGGCTAGAATTGGAGTATTGAATTGTGCTTCTTAGGTGAAAATTTTTGGCTTAATTCAAGTCTCCAACTCTATGATTTCCATTGATTTCTTTATATGCATGCTAGGTGCTCGATAAAATGCCACAATGAGTGTTTTGTTGAGTTTTCGCAATTCTTTTTGGATGATCACTTCCATTACATGTTGTACATCATTTGTGCATCAACCATTCATTGTTTACACAAATTTAAGGCATAGAACTCAACAAGAACATCTTTATATTCAATAGCACTTCAATGCACCTCATTGCAAGGTATCACAGCACCACTGCACCAATTTCAGCTTCATGTCACCTACTTTGTCACATCCTTTCATGACCCAAATGAACTCCAAATTTGCTGAATTTTTGATATGTTGTATACCGAGTTATATACTTTCATATGCCCAGGACATGTCTCGGGAAATTTTCATTTTTTCGAGGCGATGTCAAGGGTTGAAAATCAGTGGTCGACCACTTTTCAAAAATTTCAAAATTTTTTCTAAGTCCTAGTTTGGGTGTGTTGTGTTGATTTTCTTTAGTTCCTATGTGATAATTATATTTCTAATGATCATTAATGTTTATTTGCAAGGAACATATCATCATGGGACAATGCAAGCCACACATGGAAAATGAAGTAAGGGGTCATTTCATCCAACAAAGCATTCAAGTAAAAGCTTCAAAAAGGGGAACACCGACTCTCCAAACCCGGGAAGTACATTAACCCTCTTTGTTATTTTTTTGTTTATTTTCTTTATTTATTTTGAATACATTGAGGACAATGTATGATTCTAGTTTGGGGGTGGGAATCTAATTCATGTGCTTTCATATACACATTCATTCGATTTTGGGTAGAAAATTCAAAAAAATTGAAAAATGTGAAAAAATCATAAAAAGTGAAAAACTCGAAAAAAAATTGTTGACTTATTTATTGCTTATGACTTGATTTGAATTGACTTTTGTGCTTTACTTAGAATATTGGGCAATATGTGAAACTAAATTTTTATCAATATTCATCCATGTAAGACTTAAATCAAACTTGAGCACATAGCCACTTTCAAATAAAAACTTGTATGGGGAGATGCTTGATACTTGTGGGATAAACTTGTGCACTTTGAACATAGAACTGACTGTAAAATCCCAAACCTTAAGAAATTAGATCCCGACCTGAAATGTAGAACCAAACTGCTCAAGAAGCAGTTTGGGGTGGGAAGGTTAGATTGAGTATGCATTGGTAGATTGAGGATTTGAACTTTTTAATTTTACATCTTTAGTGTAAGGGGTTTCGATCAACGGGTATAAACCATAATAAGCAGCATAAAAACAGAAAAATGCTGAAGGTCTTATTCTACTCTTCAAATGCCTTTTTGACTCGAGCAAGTAAGTCTGAGGGATTCTCTGAATCTGGTACCCTAAGCTCAACTGAGTTGGGAGCTGCCGACCTAAAGATCGCTACAAGGGTCAACTAGAAAGCAAGTACGGAGAGTGGACTTACACATAAGACGTTAAAACATCTTTAACTTTTCTGTTTAAGCCTTTATGACTCGGGTAATTAAGTCTGAGGGGTTCTTTGAACCTGGTACCCTAAGCTCAACTGAGTTGGGAGTTGCCGACCTAAAGCTCGCTACAGGAGTCATATAGAAAGTAAGTATGAAAAGTACTGCACAAAGATGGTAAAAGACAAGGACATTAAAAGAAAAAGTCGTCCATATGAAACAAAAAGGAATAAAATGGTATAAGCTTTGTTGATTGAGATTCCTAACACTTTGTTAATTATTCGTGGTCTGTCGTGCATACTTGTCTAGTCCTAACTTCCTTGTGTGGAAAAATGCAATTTATACATGTTTAGAAACCACCTCAATAGGAAAGACCTCGGGATATGAAAGAAAGCAGTAAGGTTGTGATCATCCATGAGAGGGTAAGGAAAATTAAAAGAAAATCATTGTTGACCACATGAGATTCGGGCTTACTCTTGCAAAAAAGTCACACATTGTCAAGTTTATTTTTGCATAAGTTTGCATCTGATTTTGGCTATTCACACACACACACAATGAAGTTGAGCATCGGATGAATGTAAATATTTTATGTTGTTCATATTTCTTTGTCTAAAGTGAATCGTCAATTTGGATTGTTGAAGCGCATGGTAAATAAGTCGACAAAAGCAAAAATATAGTTTTTATTTAATTTGTCTTTTCACATTTATAGTTTAGTTTTATTTTGTTCGAGGACGAACAATAGTTCTAGTTTGGAGGTGTTGATAAGTGTATTTTATACACTTATTTCTATCCTAAAAGTATGAATTTATATGTTTGTTTTAGAATATTTGCTATTTATTTTGTGTTATTTGTTTATATTTCAGAAATAATTCCAAAGTCGAGAAAATAATGGAACTGGAGCAAAAACAAGCAAATTGGATGATAAAAGAACCAAAGTATGCAAATCAAGAATGGATGAAGTAGATCAACGACTAAATTGAAAGAAAAGTCAAAGAAAGAACTCAATTGGTAGATTTCAGAAGTTCAAGGACCAAATTTCAAATATTCAATAGTTGATTCAGATCAAGATAAGATACTTGAGGACTTTTAGGAGTCAATTGGATGCAATTAGAAGTCAAAAAGGAATGAAATATGGTAAGAATATTACCATAAATTCATTCCAATCAAACAAGATTTCTGACAGATTTTTAGTCAGATTTGGAAGCTAATTTCGGGGCAGTAAACGTTTGAATTGGGAAAATAATATTTCAGGAAGAATTGTAGTCCTTTAAGTTATCTTTCTAACGGACTTTGAATCACCTCAATTGGATAATGGAATAGAAAGATATGATCAAAATACTAAATGTTGTGCAATAAAAGAATGTGGACCAAATTGCTGAAATTTAAAGAAGAATACTGTAGCTGCCGGTATAACCGTGCGGCCGCATGGTTGAAAAATCGTGCGGTCGTACGGCCAAAAAAATCAGCGACTGAAGGTTGGCTTTTCGAGGCTGCGATCGCGCACTTTTGAACCGTGCGGCCGCACGGTAGTCCCGACTGGGCCTCAGCTGGGCTTTTTGCGCGGAATTCAGCAATTTTCTCCACAATTAACCTAATTCTCATGAACATCTATAAATACCAAACCTAAGGCACGAAATTGGGGGTTCTCAACTGTGATATTTCATGCCAAAACGCTGTCGAATTGTGAGGGGATCCATAGGAGGCCAAATTCAAGATTGAAGAACAAGGATCAAGGAGATGAATAGGGTGACATCTTTTCATACTTCTTGTGATTTATTTTCGATCATGTATTTAGGCTAGGTTTTAATTGTTAGAATTGTGATGAAGCATTAATTTATTGATTCCATGTTTTGACTTTATATTTATATTATGCAATTTATGAGATTGATGTAATTAATTATGTTATTATTATCATCTATGATTGTGGACGCATAATTATTGATGTTTGTGATAGATTTCTATGTTCGAAAGAGTGGAAATTTATTAGACCTTGATTAATTGCCGCGAAATTCGATAGGGGATAGAAATATACCCCTATGCTTCGTGTTATCCTTAAAAGTGTTCATAATTCGTTAATGCTTTTCTACATGTTTGGATTTGTCATAGAAATATAGGCTCATCTCATGTAGGAAAAGGTATTTATGCATCACTCGAAAGGGGACATAAATAAATATAGGAACATGAATTTTCAATACTCATACCTTGCTATTAAATTTTTAAGTCAAATACATGATTTGAATATGGATTCTTTGATACCTGTTGAGCTATATTGTGATAGCTTATCAGCTATACATATCTCTAAGAATCCTGTGTTTCACGAAAGGACAAAACATATAGAGGTTGATTGTCACTATGTAAGGGAAAAGGTTATCGAAGGGAAAATCATGATGCATCACATTTCCACCAAGGATCAACCAGCAGACATCTTTACCAAAGCACTAGGAGCAAACCAGTTTCATAAACTTCTCAGCAAGATGAACATAAACAATATTTATGTGCATCTTGAGGGGGAGTGTCAAGATTCATCCAGCCAAGAAGACCACCAGCTGGAAATGAAGAAGTGACGGGCTGTTATTCAGTTATTTTAGTTAGGATAGTTAATTCTGTTATTACTGTTAATTAGTTAGTTAGTTAGTTTACCAAATGGTTGTTTTTCATTGTATATATATGTGTAAATACTGCAGCAATTTTTTCAATGAGAATTAACTCTTTCTCGCCTATTGTCTTGCATCACTTTAACACTTGACTATGCTGAATGGTTGAGATGGAATGTTGAATAAATTTGATTTTTAAAACACGGAGGCCAAACAGGGTATAAATTAATTAGGTTTTTTTTTTTTTTTTTTTTGCAAAAACCAAACTTTTACGAGTATTTTAGGAATCAGAAGATCATATATTTTCTACCAAGTTGTATTAAAATTCATCAAAAGTATACAACTTATTCATTTTAGGAAATTTCTTGTTCGATGTTTAGGTCTAATTCTAAACTATGTTTATTCTGAATTAAGACCGCCAAACCATGAATCAATTATCAAATTTTAAAATTAAAGATTCTATTATGAGATTTTATCTTTTAACTGCGTGAACCTACTAATGGTGAAAAGGTTGAGCTTCTTTCAAGAATATTTGGCTTACACAAAGTATGATTTTTTGCATTCAATAAAGCAAATGACAGTGTCATTGCTTGCTGTATTGTGTTCCCTCCAACAACCAACTAACTCCATTTGATGTTGAGGGTTGGGAATGTGGTAATGAAGCGTATCATGCATGGCCAAGGTGGTTAAATTAATTAAGCCCTGTTTAATTTAGTTAAAAATTAAGTTAAATTTGATAATTAATTTATCATATATTTTATGAGATCCACAACTTTCACTCACACGTTCATCATTTTTTTTAATCAAGACTTTACTAAAAAACTGAATTTTAATTAGTTGCACCAAACCAAACAGAGCTAAGACGAAGCTTATTTTTCTATATTTGGATGAATAAATATTGAAATTGCTTCCAAATACTCTATGGATACCATCAAGATCGATTCCCCACATGAGTAGCGATAAAGTAGGAGGAGTTGAAATTAGAGTATTAAATGTTCAAATCTCGGCTCTTGAAAAATAAAATTTATTGCTGAAATGCAAGTGCTAGCTTGCGTGGAAGCATAATTATGGTGTATCACGTCGGCTCTTCGGTGGTCTCATCTGCACGACGTAAAGTGGAGTCCATGGGAAGAGAATTGTTGCTCGAATATCTACTTTAAGTGTGCATAAATTATGACTAAGCACATTTGCGAATTTACTTGGGGGGAAGGCCGCTCTCTCAATATTAGTTGGGCGAAACTTGAACACACGTATCATAAAAAATAAAATAAAATGAGTAGAAGAATAAAAATAAATTAATTAAAATCGATATTATTTTTAGGATACCATAACCTAAGCTTAAAGCTAGAGCTTCGATTGCACCCTCTACGATACAAGTTTTACACTCGAGTACTATGTACGTACTATTTTTATATTGTTCTCAATTAAACGAGATCTAGTCCCTGATAGCATGTGGATGCTTAAAATGTGAAATTATACGAAAAGGTGTGCCTAGTGATGGGCTAGTGAGTGGCCGAAAGGCTTCAAACTTAAAATGAACATAAGAATCGTTTCTAAACATGTCGAAATCATATTAATCGAAAATTATATTCAAATGCAAGTTTGGCCATTGGAGGTGAAGATTGATCATGATTCTTCGCTAGAGGACCACATCCACTATCCATTTAATTAATTCCCTTAATCATACCATTTACATTAATATCTGATACTCAAGTAATCATCCACTTATAAAAATTAAATATCATTAAGTAATCATATTATACATTTCCCCTCAAAAGCATAGTATTAGGGTTTTTTGGTACCCTCAAAACTTTTAATTACTTTATTAACATGCTCTTGATCCCATGCAAGATCAAAATAGTATAGTTTTCCACGTGTCAAAACGCGATTCATCAGTTCATGATAGCCTAACGCAACCACTGGTATTTATGCACATGAAAATACAAAGCTCTCCCTTTATATTATTATTATTGTTATTACATATACGTTCTCTCTGTAGATCTCAGCCCATCACCATTGTTAAAGTAGAAGAAAAGAAAGAAAGCATCATATCCACGGCGAAACCCCCCGAACGGACGCTGGATGGAAGTTGACCGGAAAATAATCGACATGTTCCGGCCGGAGGAGCATGGTCTAAATCTTAAAGAAACTGAGCTATGCCTTGGCCTGCCTGGTGGAGGTGAAAGTGAAACCATCAAGATTACTGGGAAAAGAGGATTTTCTGAGACTGTTGATCTTAAGCTCAACCTTCAATCCAATGAACCAGATTTGGATCTGAAGAAAAACTTGAACAATTCATCCACGGAAGGTTCCAAGGATTCAATCAAACCACCAGCCAAGTAAGTGTGTTAGTGTATATACTTATAAATTATGCATTTATATATACACCATAAATAATAACCATCCATAGAACATACAGTAACACAATTTGTTTGTGTTTAAACATCATAAATACTTATCTAAACCCTAAAAATTAATACATGTGAGTGAGTGTGCATTTTTTAATCATTTTTCAGAAGATTTTTCCGAAAATGTGTTCTTTAACACTTTCATAATTATAAATTGATTTATTTATGTTTTTTTAGATAAAATGTGTGGTTAAAAGTAGAAAAAAATATGCAATTAAAAAATAATTTGAGAATTGTGTTGTCAATTTATAAATTGATTTATAAATTATAATGATTGCATTAAAGAACAAATGTTGAATTGTGTGAAGTCTAATTATGTTAATACTATGGTTCGACTGTGGATCGACCTAATATTAATTCTATCTCAATGATATTGTGAGACCCTTACATATCCTTCTCTTTTTAGATGTGAGATCCCTAGTACTGAAAAATAGATTAAAGTCGAGTAACTCTCGACCCGATCTTATGGTGGTGAGACGTGGATCGTCTTGCGATGTTCTTCTTCATTATTCTTGATTACTATATCCTCTCGTAAGTTAATTTGGGTTACTCCTAAATTAACTCACAACTAATATGGGATTATACTCAAAATATATATACCCCTATTGGATTTTAGGGCACAAGTGGTGGGATGGCCACCCGTTCGATCCTTCCGCAAGAACATCATGGTTCAAAAGAACAACTACAGTGAAGAGTCTGAGAATTCAAAGTCATGCAGCTTAGCATTTGTTAAGGTTTCCATGGATGGTGCACCGTATCTTCGTAAGGTTGACTTGAAAATGTACAAAAGCTACCAAGAACTCTCAGATGCCTTAGCCAAAATGTTCAGTTCCTTTACTATGGGTAAGCTATGATATAATTGTATCTAATTTTCGAAATTGAATTCTAACATCTTGTGAAAATTGATTATAAATGTATTTGTAGGTAATTATGGAGGTGAAGGAATGATAGATTTCATGAATAAGAGCAAGTTGATGGATCTGTTGAATAGTTCTGAATATGTGCCTACTTATGAAGATAAAGATGGTGACTGGATGCTCGTTGGTGATGTACCATGGGAGTAAGTTAAAACTATACAAGAAAAACTAAGTCCCTCTTCTCTTTACTATTTTGAGGTCGTTTTCTATTTTTATTTCGAAAACGTTAAAAACGCGTTCTCTTTACCATTTTCGAAAACGCATTTTGGAAAATAAAAAAAAAAAATTTGTACACAAAACGAAAAACGTCCAAAACCTCGTTTTGAGCGTTTTGTGTGTATTTCGACAAAAAATGTCTAAAACGCGTTTTGGGATTTTTTTTTTTTTTTAAAGAATTATCTTAACTTAGAACTAAGCTTAATATAAAGTTTTTATTTTTTTATTACTTTTTTTAGAATTATCCTAACTTGGAACTAAACCTAAATAATTTTTTTTTTTTTTTTTTTTTTTTTTTTAGAATTATCCTAACTTGGAACTAAGTTTAAATAAAGTTTTATTGAATTCAATATCAACATTACAAAAAAAATTAAGTGAGAATTCTTGTTATTATATTTCAAAAAATACACTAATAAATGGACTCCGGTGATTTTGAAAGAACTTGCATTTTTTGAATTTTAATAGAAGTAGAGCTTTTTCAAATTCCGAACCTGACTGACCAAGCCTATGTTAATATAAACTCTTAATGCTTACATTAATGTGTTGCATGTAACCATGTTTTCAGTGTATTGTGAAAGGAAATTTGAGTTTGAATTAATAGTATTCTGCAAGCAAATTAATTAAAAATATTTTAAGTAGTATTCTGCAAAATTTCAAACAGAACGTGTTTTCCAACTTTTCATTTTCAAAAACAGTTTTCAGAAATGACAAACCAAATGCGTTGTCAGCAAATTTCAAAACAAAAATGAAAACAGAAAATACAAAACATTTTCGAAAATGAAAATACAAAATAAAATACAAACAGAACGCCACCTAAGCCTCTATTTAACAAAACGTTTATAAATTTTGTTCATAAACAACGATTGTCAACATTTCATTAATCATTTTTTAAAAAAAGTAAAAATGATGAGCGATAATTTTTGACTAATTAAAATTGTTGACTTTTCAAAAAAATGGTCAAATTAGATGTTATCACGTTGTTTATAAACAAAATTTATAAAACAATTTACCAAACAAAGGCTAAGTTTTACTCTCTCCAATAATTTTAGGACGCACTTTCAATTTAAGCTACAATAATTACTCAATACAAAAAAAATAAAAAATAAAAAATAAAAAAAAAAATTACATTTTAAGTTATGTACGTTAGCACCAATTTTAAATATCAAATAAAAGTTATTTTATAAAATAACTTTTTTATTTCTATATGGTTAATTAATTATGCAGGATGTTTGTTGATTCATGCAAGAGGCTTCGCATAATGAAAGGATCAGAAGCAATTGGACTTGGTAAATATGAACCTTCAAAAAGAATTGCCCCTTCTTATAAAAAATAATGCTCAACAATTAATATAAATTAATATTTATTCTCCTTTTTATACTTCGGTCTTGACTATATATTAAGTAATTTCTTAATGATTTTCTTGTCGATTTCAGCCCCAAGAGCCATGGAGAAATGCAAGAGCCGGTGCTAATCGTGCTCATAAAGCTCGTTAATTAGCCATGCCAATGGACCTATCGAGGGGCGGGCATGTAACATGTTCTTCTATGACCAAGTGTGTGTATGCGTTTGTTTTTTTCTTTTTTGTGTTATTAATGTGTATGTGTATTAATTTGTTTTGCTTTATATAGATATTAAAGATCTTTGAAAAATTTGTAATGGACAGGAAGCAATGAATTAAATATATCCTAGCTGTGACAGTTGTGTTGTGTCTTTCATTCTTCAATTTAAATGAAATTTTTTCTCATCGGGTTTTTCATATCTTTGTAATCTATTTTTAAATTTTTGAATTGGCTTGAATTTTTATTTATTTATTTATTTATTAATTAAATGCTCTAATTCTAGGTTGATGGGGAACAAGGCCATGTGCATGTTCATGGAAATATTCCTTCGTTTTCAATTATTAATGATCCATATTTATCTAGGTGCACAGTGAAAATTAAAAAAAAAAAAAAAATGCAGGAATTGAAGTGCAAATTGGGAATATGGAATCAGGAGGGCCCGTGCAATTTATCCATTTCATTTGTTATTTTTGGTGTCAAAATTAATATGATATCCTGTTTTGTGGAGATTAAAATTAAATTTTTAGTAGATTTTAAAGAAATTGATGAGATGTATGGTTAAAAAGTTATAAATTCTATAAAATATATGGTTAAAGTTTGAAAATTTTCAAGTTGTTTATTTTTGATTGATATAACAATTAGATCACAATTAATTAGGTTAAACTTTACTATTTTCGATACTGTTATTAGTTAGATGAATCTGGCTATCGTAGTTTTATCAGAATAATAAAGTATAAACAGACGTATGTGAAGCCTTGTTATAAATAGAATGAAACTGATTGTCAGAAATTTATCTGAGCAGAAAACGTGAAGTTTTGTTTAGCACAGATCCAGATGAATCTTGTTATCCCAAATTCATCTGGATTATAGATCATGAACAGAACAGTTCAGACGATGCAGAATTATAAAGAGATTTGAACACGATATTTGAGCTTAACGTAGAAAAAATCCTAATAAGGAAAACCCACGTGCCCGTACCCTGTGGACAAAAAATCAATCACTAATAAGAAAAGAGATTACACAGTTCAATCAAAGTTACAGGATAAATTTAGGCATAAGCCTGTGTTAGAGAATGATTATAACACGTAATGATTAGTATTATTTATGTTTTCGATATAGAAGTTGTGGTTAAAAATTGGAGAAAGAAAATTTTTGTGATTAAAAAAGTAATTTGGAATACGTGCCGATTATAAACAAAGTTTAATGAACGCAGGCTAAATCTATCAAACACCCAAGAAATAAATCACTCTCTGATTCTTCTATGGCTTGTAATATGAGCGGTGTCCCACCACTCTTCAGTAGCTTTCCTTGACACTACAACAGTATTTCAGCAACTTCGAATTTTCGTTCGATCTTGATCCAAATCTCTCGTTTGATCTTTACCTGAAGGTCTTTTCTTCCCTTAGTGATTGATTACTCATCCCGAAAAACTGCTTCAGTTTGACGTTTAAAGTCTTTATTTTGCACGAAAGAATAAGCTCAGATTCTTTAAGATGATCGTACAAAGTGGAGAAGTCGCCAGAGAAGGAAGCCGTTAATGTATTCTGCACAACACTAAATTTTCGGCTTCACTGACTTGTGAGAAAACATCCGGGTCTTCTCTCTTTATAGGCACACGAGTTTCTTGTCCACTAAGAAACCTAGATATGCACAATCTCTATTTCCTACAATAAGATAATTACAAATTAAATCGAGATAAGGTAAGAAATCAAAGATAATTATGAAATAAATAATCTTACCATAAGTGAATCACTTACCAACCAAGTGATATACACAACCTTGAGCACCAAGAAATAAGGCCAAGATTTTAGGCCAATCTAAGATTTTCTCTATCTTGAATTCTTATCATGAATGATAAGTGATAAGATAGAATTTTAGCCCAAGCAAAACATTATCACAATTCTCAATACTTATCATAAAAGATAAGTGACACAATTTATCTCCAAATATTATCAATCATGCTGGCTAGATCCATCGAGGAGCCAAATCAATATTCCTCTTAACATCGAGGAGAAAAGGAGTCCGGGCATACTCACATTTAAAAATCGATTCATGAATAAGCTGGTCAAGATTTTCCTTAACAATCTTGTGCAAAAAATTGATATACAAGACTCATAGTGCAATCCCTTACCAGGCACTAGTCGACCAAAATTTAAAACTGAAAGGTGTAAGCGTACCTTTGGTAGTTTGCATAGGGATGCCAACAGATGATACCTGGATCTATCTAGTGAAGTAGATTCATCTTCCCTTGTACTCAGTTTCTTTTTCTTTGTGGTCACTGTTTCATTCACTTTTTCTTGCTTTTTTGTCTGGCCAGGCAATCTCTTCTTCTTCAGATTCCTCTGTTTCATCTGCATTATCCTCATCTTATAGATTCATCATTTTCTTCCTCTTCATCTCTGACTATAACTCTCCAGATTCACCTTCTCCTGGTCAGATCCCTCTACGTCTTCTGCTGATTTGTTTCCAGATTTACCTTCTTCCACATCTTTATCATCTTTGGCATCTCCTCCTTTGTTACAGCCTATTTGCCCAAAATTTCTCCTATACCAATCAATTCACTTCGAATATCTAAGGGAGAAAGTGACTGGTAGGAAGATCGGTGTGGAGACGGTGAAGGAGATTTGAGGAGTTTTTTGAGGAATTTGAGTACAAATAGAATTCAAGTGATATTGTTTTAATTGCATTCCTTGTAGATAATGATATCTCTTGAGAATCCTAGTTCCAAAATTGGGCTCCACAATTAACTGACTTATTTTGCAAGATTCGCGTACATTAGCCCACAATATACTGCCTTAAATAAAGATTTTCAGAAAAATATCTAAAATTTATGAATGAAAAATCTTGATGCATTTGGGGTACCTGGGACACATCTGAGCATTGTTGGCATCTGTTGATATAGATACATCAGGTAGTGTATAGTCCACCACGTACATGATTAAGTTAATTAAAGTACGTGTGTGATCCGAGCAACCCTTAGTCATCCTCATATTGTCAAAACCATATGATTTCCTTGACTTATCGATTTGTCACTATAGTGCACAATTAAACCGATCAATATCTACGTAAAGTGCATTTTCTCAAATACGACTTGCCGACTTTTTCGATATTGTGGCAATGTCTTTTGGAGGCGGAAATAGCTTCACACAATGCCCAGAAGTTATCTTACTAGATTTTCCCCTTTAGATTAGAAAAAAGGGTATAAAATTGTTTTGGATTGGCAATTTCACACAATCCCCATAAGTTATTTTACGAAATTTTCTACTAGCCTTGTCACACAGAATATAAAACCTCATCCAATAACAAACCAAACAGTTTTGACAGTAGTGACTTATCCCTTGAATTGCTCAGATTTAAGTGCTAGTTATATTCATCTAGAGATATGATAACTAACATAAGCTAGAAGTATCAGTCTCGTTATCAGCCTTCAGTACTCAGATATATCTGCAATCAAAAACATAATCTGCACTTACTATAAGAATATGATAAGTCAACATAAATGCATGCAATAAAAAGTTCAAAATTCCCCCCCCCCCCCCGGCCTTTTTTTTTTTTTAAAATATGCATGTTCCTATTCTGGAGGAAGTGATACCCCAATTTGTTTCCTAAGGTTTTCAAATTTGACAGTATTGAGGGCCTTAGTGAACAAATCTGCAAGCTGTAGATTAGTCTGTATGTGCTCCAAATTGATAATCTTTTGTTCCACCAATTCTTTGATGAAGTGGTGTATGATATTAATGTGCTTTGTTCTGGAGTGCTGGACAGGGTTTTTTGAGATGTTGATGGCACCGGTGTTATCACAATATATAATGGCTTGTTCTGTAGAAATACCATAATCTTCCAACATTTGTTTCATCCAAAGGAGTTGTGTATAGCAACTACCAGCTGCAATAAACTCCTCTTCAGCTGTGGAAAGGGATACTGAATTTTGTTTTCTGCTTAGCCACGCCACCAAGTTGTTTCCAATGTAAAAAAATCCTCCAAATGTACTCTTTCGGTCATCCACATTCCCATCCCAGTCAGCGTCTGAATAACCTGCAAGATGTGCAATGGTATCTCCAGTATACCAAATTTCATAACTTAATGTACCACTTACATATTTGATTATCCTTTTTATAGTAGCTACTTGAGACTCCTTAGGTTTAGCCTGATATCTTGCATACACTCCAATATTGAGGATATGTCTGGTCTACTAGTAGTCAGATACAGAAGACTTTCAATCATGCTTCTGTGGAGAAATGGATCCACGTTGATTCGATGGAAAATCTACCCTCCAAGTATAAAGGGGTAAAGTTATAGCCTAACAATAATCCAAGGTCATTCTTCCTAGGGATTTTTTCTGGTATAATAATAATTGATAAATTCAAGTCTTAAACTACGATTTCAGTTATACTTAAATGAATTTAAAAATGATATAATGAAATGCAATGAAAGGAAAATTTGAGTGGAATTATTCTTCCGCTATCAATTGGGCTTTGCAAATAAATTTAGTATGAATTTCTTGAGATCGATAAGATTTAAACATATTAGTAAGAAAATTAGTCAATTTGTTTTACGGCATTTCGTCGAGCATGTTATGTGTATATTTAATACATACCACGTCAACGACATCAATCGAAGTAAAACAATCTGAAAATTTAAAACACTCGTTAATTATTATCAATCACAAGAATTCATCCATAACGAATTAAAACATACTCATTGAAGCTGAGAATAACTCCCCTCAAATATAATTTAGCGGAACATAATTAAATTAAACGAAATAAAATTCAACCAAAAAAATATTATCGCTAAAAATTTAAATTCAAGTTTCAAACAAAAAAAAATCTATAACCAAAAATATATCACAATTCAACAAACCATCAACAATCTAAAATTATGTAAATAAACTAATAATTAAAACAATTTAGAATCTAAGCAAAACTATGAATTAAACTCGAACAAATAACCAAAATTGAGGCTGCTGGTTTGGTGTTGTGGCTGTGGCTGTGGATGGTTGAAGCAACTGTGGGAAGTGATGCTGCCGACAGGAGTGCAAGAGACTGGCGGCTGCTGATTATGTGAAGATGGAGGAAACTGGTGTAGCAGGTGGCTGTGGACGGTTGTGTGCTGGTGAAGGTGGAGAAGCAGCTGGTTTCGTGGTAGAGAGAAACCAGCTTTGCAGCCTGTGAGGATGAGAGAAAAGAGTTGAGTGCTGTGTGATGGAAGTTCTAGTGGGAGTTGCAGCTGGGAACGGAGGAGGGGCTGTTGAGGTGTTGGTGCGGCTGAGGATGAAAGAAGAGTTGCGGCTGTAGGTTACGGTGAGGGAGATGAAAGCCAGAGCTGCCTCATGTGAGTGTGGCCGGTGGTTGAAGTGCTGGTGTGGGAGTTCAGTGGAAAGGGAGATTGGCAGCTGGTTTATTGTAGAGATAGCACCGAGAGTGAGAGAGCTCAGGGCTGTCCAACTGTGTGTATATAGGAGAGGTCGAGAGTTGGGCTGGAGATTTGGTTTTGGGCTGAAGAATTGGACAAAAAATGTGGGTTGAAAATTGAATTCAATATAAAAAATTGTCCAATATATTTCTGCAATTAAATAAATGAAATCAATAGTAAATAAAATCAATTTAGAGTTTAAGAATTAAAATTAAATCTTTTATAAGTTTTACTCTAAATTACAAAATTTATATCCCAAATTTGTATTTTTCATTTATTTACCTATCTAAAATAAGTAAAATTGGACTATAATCACACGTCCTTGCCAGAGTCATCTTTTGAAAGTTTCAGTGTAATTGCCATGGGAGTTCTCACAGCCTTTGTTTCTTCAAGCCCAAACTTCTCCACCAGATTTTTAGCATACTTTGCTTGAGATATGAATATGTCAGATTCTTCCCGTTGTAACTTCTGAACTCTGGTAGATGGTGTTTTCAACACTTCTGGTTCTTCAGCATCAGGTGTATCTAGGTAATTAGTTGCCTCTGGAAAGGCAGATGTGTAGCGACCGAGAATTTTCGTGATTTTATTCAAATAAATATTTTTAAAAGCGTGTCGCTTCGACCTTGCCCATCATTTAGTTATTTTATTTTTAAACGCGTGCTCGTCTAGCCAGTTAAGTGGGAAATTTAATTTATTCAAATAGTTAGTCAAATTTTAATTTTTATCAAAAATATTTCAATATCACAGTTTATTTTCAAAGTCCAAGTATTAATTATATTAAGTTCAAATTTCAATTGTTTTAATCCAATCCAACTGATCGAGCCCAGATATTTTTTTTACCAATCATTCAAGCCCATTTAAAAACCCAATAAGTCATCTCTTGGCCCAACTAAATCAACAACTTATTTTTCAAGTATTTCCTTACACAACAATATTCACTTCCAAAATTCTCACAATTTTTCCATAAATCAAGATTTAACCTAAACTACCATGTTTAACACCTAAATCAGCTATTAAATAGATCCCTCACCTCTTTCCCCTCGACACATCAAACCATCTTCTATCTAACCTAATTGGTTCACAAACAAAATCTCGTTAACTGCCTATCCAAATCCATGATCAAAATCCCACAACAATCAAACCAATTTACACAACATATTCACCTTCTTGGTGCCATTACTCAAGCCTCGATCTTCAGAGCCAAATTTCCGAACCCAAATTCACAAACACACGACACCATTCACTACATTACTACACTGCCTCCTTCATCATCACCATGCCAATCGGACCAAGCTACTGTCTTCCAACCATAACCGAATTCCAAAGCCAGACTCAACACAACCGCGACCATCACCTTCCATTCCAGAATCCACAACAATTTGGGATACCAAAATCGAGCAACACTCAACCCCAAGCACCACCATCACCCAAATGGCAACCACCACTTTTGTCCAAACCACCATCTACAACCAAGATCCCAACCACCATACGAAACCACCACCTTCATCAACCAGCCATCAACTTCACCGCCACCCTCTCGCCTGAACCAAGAACCACCACCAGCCACCACACGAAAACCGTAGCTGCCCACCTCTATTTCCTCCAACAAATTCACCCAATCAAAACCCAAAACCCAGAATTAATTAACCAACAACCTACCTTCATCACCGTTGGCCTTCGTTGTCGGAATTTAGCCGGAAACCGCCGCCCCAAAATCTGAACCCAAGCCTCGGTTTTCATCCAAAACTAGTCCCAAAATCGTCAAAAAACCTTCACCGTCCGCCACCCCCTCAACCCACTTTGTCGCCGCCACGTGATGGCGGCACTGCTGTCGCCGGTTTGCGAGGGTCCTGGTCGCACTTCCTCTCCCACTCTGTCTCCGCCCTTGGTCTCTACTCCCTGTTCTCTACTCTCTCTCTCTGCTTACGGTTTTAGAGAGAGACAGATATATATGTTATATGTATATATGTTATATTTTAGTATTTACACTTTAGTCCCCAATTTTCAAAAGTTATTATTTTAAATCCTGAAATTTTAGATTTTCTTTAAGTCAGCCCTTAAATGTTTAAAATATTTTAAGTTCAACCCATGATTTTAAAAGTTATTTATTTTAGTCCCGATTAGTTTAAAAGTAATTATTTCAGTCCCTATTCTTTTTAATTAAGTTACTTCAGTCCTTTAGTTTTAAAATATTTATCTTTAGTCCCAAGTTTTCAATTTGAGTATTTTATGACCCTGAGTTTTGACCAAAATATAATTTGGTCAGGAACTTTCCGGGTTTATCAATTTAGTCCCTAATTTCAAATTATTCATTTTAGTCCCTCAACTTTCAAAGTATTCATTTTAGCCCCCCCAAGTTTTAAAATAATCATTTCAGTCCCTAAAGTTCAAAGTCATTTAAATCAGTTTTAAAGTATTAAATTGGACTTATTATTTTAAGTTATGATGGACGAGGCGCTTGGACATTTAGAAGAACAACGTGAATTTTCTTGCTCAACTTTCAGACTCGTGATTTGAGGTAGACTCGCCTCCATTAATTAGTTTAAATTATAATTGCATGTCTTATGTGAAATTACGTGATTTACATGCTTTGATGCATGAGACGAGAAAAGAATATCTCTTATGAGATAAATGAGAAATGATGATGTTATGCATAACTTATGTACCTTAAGTGCACGAGACGAGACTACCCACACCCTATGATTTTACGAGCCTTGATTTTGAAAATAAAATAGCCCAAGGATATGATGATGATGTCACTATATGATTGCATAATTACGTGTTCAATTATTCTGTAAATTAATTATTGGCGATAAGTCTACTGAGTATTTTTCGAAATACTCATTCCATTATTCTAACGGTTTTTGCAGATCTCGGAGAAGGCGGCGAATGAAATGGGAGCGGTGGCAAATTAAATAAATGATGATGTTATTAGACAATTTTACGAATGTTACTCGTTAAATTATTTATCGTTAATTTCATTTAAATAATTGAGACACAAATTTTATGAATTGTTTTATATTTAAATTAATCAAATTTCCGCTGAAGTTTTCAAATGATGAATGTGATGCTTTGAATTAAATTTATTTTCCGCAATAAAGTCAGTTTTAAAGGACGAAGTGGCGTCCCAGGCTCCGCGGAATCCGGGGCGTTACAAGATGTATCTGGATAGCTAGATTCATTCTTGTCACATTCTTTAGTGTTATTTTGACTTTCTACTTGGTGGAGTTTTTCTACTGATTTTTCTGTTTCAGCTTGCTGTTTTGGTTG
The DNA here is from genome assembly GCA_963555705.1 of Ligustrum vulgare. Lineage (NCBI taxonomy): Eukaryota > Viridiplantae > Streptophyta > Magnoliopsida > Lamiales > Oleaceae > Ligustrum > Ligustrum vulgare. Next base: position 58,605,607 of record OY743177.1, on the reverse strand, counting down.
AATCTCCAACTAATCAAGCTCTACTTCCTATTTGTCAGCTTTTTCATTACTCAATTTCTGAAAAACATTAGCAAAATTGTCAAATGCATCAGATTTATCATGAATAAACAAAACCCTGGTATATTTTGAGAAATATTCACCACATACAAAGATGTATCTCTTACTACCAATACTTTCCTTTTGAATAGAACCCATCAGATCCATGTGAGTAAGTTCAAGTATACGAGAGGTGTTGTGAGATGTACCTAGCCTCTGTCGACGTTTGATTTCCTTACCCATTTGAAAATCAGTACAAATTCCATCTGGAATGTTCTTGATGTTGGGTAGGCCTCTCTCGGCTTGTAGTTTAGCCATCTTTATGGGATCATGGTAGTTTAGATGTCTTGACCGGTTGTGCCATAATTCCTCGGTTTTAGCCCTTACAGAATTGCAAGTTATGTGACTTTCAAGTTTATAGCATTTATCCTTGGATCTAATTCCCTTAAATGACATTTTTCCAATGGATTTAAGTTCCTGTCACAACTCAATACCTTGCAATAATCTTTAGAAAATTGGACAAGCAGGTTATCATCACATAATTGACATACACTAATCAGATTAGCCTTAAGCCCAACAACATACAGTTCATTGGTTAATGTAGGCAATCCTTTAATATTAATGATACACGATCCATCAATCTTACCTTTTTGTCTATTGCCAAAAGTAACAACACCTGTTTCACCTTTTTCAAATTGTAACAACAGAGAAAGATCACTTGTCATATGTCTAGAACATTCACTATCAAAATACCAGGTGTTAGGAATCAAGGCACTGGATGATAATTGAACTACATAAGCATTAGTTCTAATTTTCATTTCTTGCCTAGAAACAAGTCTTCTTTTGCGTGAGTTGAATAATCTCAAGTTCTCATGACACCTAAAACATCATCACCAAATTTAGCACAAAAATTACAAAATACCTGGAAGACAGATGTATCTTGTCGACTTTACGAAGTTGAAATTTTCTGCTAATCTGATGGACAAATTCATCTTGCTTGTACAGATTCGGTTCAAATTTTCTACCTGTATGGTTCCTAGCTGGATGTAAATACTAAGTTCCAGCAGCATTGAATTGATGATGGTAGGAAGTAGATGCATCTGAGTAGTTTCTACTTTGCTCCTTCTTTTCGTATCTTGTTTCTTTCACAAAGACCATCTTTTTTTCATGAGTTTTACCCCTACCTTCATATCTAAGTCCACATTTTATGCTAGTAGGTCTCCCATGGTTTATAATTTTATCAAGTTAAACAGGTCCAAGTACTAATTTCTTGATCTTGTCTCGTGCTTTAGCGAGCTCTGCACTCAACCTTCTTACCTTATCATCTTCTTCATCTGGGAATGTAGACACATCTGGATTACTTTCCCTGTTGTATTCAACCACATCTTGCAACAGTTGTATCCTCTCTTCTGCCTTTTGAAGTTCCTTCTTCAAATTTTCAGCATATGATCCAAATTCATCTGAGTCGGTACCTACATAAGATGGATTTCTAGATTTAGTACCAGATAAATGTAAAGCAATAAGGGTAATTACCTATTTATAAGAATTACTTTTATCCGAATCAGATGAAGATTCATCTATGTCTCCATCACTCCATGTATCATTCATGGCTTTCCTTCCTTTGGTATTCTTTAGAGTGTTGGGACATTCTGTTGCGATGTGTCCATATCCTTCACATTCTCTACACTGAATACGGTTCTTAGGCTTCACTTCAAATGAATTAGCATTGTTCATGGGATGGAAATTATTTTTCCTCCATTGTTTTTTGTTCTAGCCTTGAAAGTTTGCAGATCTTTCCTTCTATTTTCCTTTAAGGAACTTCTTAAATTATCTGGTGAGAAGAGCTAAGTTTTCATCCTCATCTGTCTCTCCAGATTCGTCTGGCTCTTCATTGCTTGCTTTGAACGCAATTCCTGGTTTCTTATATTTCTTTCTTCGGGGCCATATTTAACTCATACGTCATTAAAGAGCCTACAAGTTCCTCAACTCGCATGGTTAAAAGATCCTTACTTTCTTCTATGGCAGTGACCTTTGCATGAAATCTATCTGGTAAAGATTTGAGAGTCTTTTGTACAATCTGCTCATTGGAGTATATTTTCCCAAGGGCTTCAGCTAAGTTTGTGAGATCACTCAATATGGCGTAGAAAGTTTTGAAGTCTTCTCGCTTGATTATTGTCCATTTTTACGTATTTTAAAGAAATAAATAAATGAAAATATACAATTTTGGGATATTAATTTTGTGATTTAGAGTAAAACTTATAAAAGATTTAATTTTAATTCTTAAACTCTAAATTGATTTTATTTTCTAATAATTTCATTTATTTAATTGCAGGTACAATTTGGACGAATTTTAACTCAAACCCCTAGCTGAATTAACCTGAAAAAGCCCAAAAAGAATAAATTCACACGCATGTTTTTTGCCCAAATTCCAGCCCAAACTCTCTCACCCAACCAAAAACCTACCACTCACGCACTCTCTCTCATTTTTTTTTCTTCATCTTCATCCTGCAGAAAAAATACCCTCTACCCCTCCTCTGTCTTCTCTCTCTGGCTGAAGCCTCTCTTCCCTCACAAAAAACCATTCAACCAGCCGTAGCCATCTCTCCCATACTAAACATCTTCATCTCCCTCATCCTAAACACCAGTTGAGAACCTCCAGCCGCCAATCCCATCTCCTTCATCAACTTCAATCAGCCGCAGGTCTGCTCTCAACTCCCACAACCAACAGCAACTCACAGCAATTCCCCAACCCTTCGACCCAATTCTGTCTCTATCAACAACCAGCCCCAACCTTCTTTTTCTTCATCATCCTCACCAGCCGCCAGCCTCCTCTCCCTTTCATCACTTCAGCCACAACTTTGAACCTTCTTCCAGCCATCTCCTCGTCGCCAGCAACCGCTCAGCGCCAGCAGCAGCCTCGCCAGCAACCTCTCACGTAGCAGCAACTTCAATTTCGACCTCAAGCAGCAGTGCAGTCCGCACCAAATCCGCAGCCTCACCTTCATTTTGGCAGCAGGCTGAGGAGAATTGCAAGCTAACATTTTGGGTGTTTTGTTCTAGCTTTGCCTTGATTTTTTATTTGTTGCAGTTAATTATTTTCATAATTTCAGATTATTGATGATTAGTTGAATTGAGATATATTTTGGTTATTGAGTTTTTATTTATAAACTTGAATTCCATCTTCTCGTAATGGTTATAGTTTGTTTGAATTTCATTTTGTTTAATTTAATTATGTCTGGCTAATTTATATTTGAGGGGAGTTATTCTTAGCTTCAATGGGTGTATTTTAATTTCTTATGGGTGAATTGTTGTTATTGATAAGAGTTTATAAATTGCTTTAAGTTTTCAAATTATTTTACATGGATGAATGTCGTTGATGTGGTATGTATTAAATATGCACACAACATGCTCGACTAAATACCGTAAAATAAATTGATTAATTTTTCGTACTAATATTTCCAAATTTTATCGATCTCAAGAAATTCATGTTAAATTTATTTGCAAAACCCAATTGATAGCGAAAGAATAACTCCACTCAAATTTCCCTTTTATTGCAATTTCATTATATTCTCTCCAAATTCATTTTAAACACAATTGAAATCATATTTTAAGTTCCGAATTTAGCAAATATTACGATACCAATAAAATTCCTAGGAAGAATGACCCTGGATTATTGCTAGGCTATAATTTGACCCCTTTATACTTGGAGGGTAGATTTAACATCGAGTCAAGTTTTTGGCGCCGTTGCCGGGGATTAATTTGGTGTTAATTGATTTTTCCTGAATTCCTTTTATTTTATTATTATTTTTTTCGACTACTATTCTTGATATTGTTCTTGTTTATGTCCGTTTGGTTTCGGGATAATACTAAGCGATTAGTAAGATCGGAATCCACTAACCAATTTTTAATTCTTGAAAATCAGCCGATAGTAATGGCAAATAATGCAGATCCAAATGAGGCACCAGTCGTTCGAAGTCTTAGAGACTACATTTTTCCAACAATGACAAGCACTCCGTCATGCATAGTGACGCCTGCAAATGCGGCGGTCTTCAACTTCAAACCGGGAATGATTGACCATCTACCACGCTTCCATGGGATGCCATCAGAGAGTCCATATCACCACATCCAAGAATTCGAAGGGGTTTGTTTTACTTTTCTTGAAAGAAATTGCACTGAGGAAGTCATTCGACTCAAGCTTTTCCCTTTTTCACTAAAGGATAAAGCTAAGTCATGGCTTAACTCTTTAAGGCCTAGTTCAATTACAGATTGGGCAAATATGCGGAAAGAGTTCATTAAAAAGTTTTTTCCACCACAAAGAACCACCGCTATTCAAAGACAAATTATGAATTTCTCCCAAAAGAATAATGAAGATTTTTACACTAGTTGGGAAAGATTCAAAGATTTGTTGATATCTTGTCCTCATCATGGTTATGAGAAATGGATGTTAACGAAATTTTTTTACGAAGGGCTCAGACCAGAAATGAGACAATTTGTGCAAACCATGAGTAATGGTGATTTCTTTGCAAAAGACCCAAATGAAGTTTTTACATTTTTTGATGATTTAGCTGAAAATGCCCAATCTTGGGATAACATTGATGAGTTTGATAGGGGTGTTGCAATAAAAACTGAATTTCCAAAAATTGCATCTGGAAATAGAATTCATTCACTTAGAGCAGATGATGACATAAATGCCCGATTGGCTGTCATCACTCGAAAACTTGAAAACTTGGAAACTCAAAAAGTGAATGAAGTCAATTCATCTTCCACTATTTTAGAAAAATGTTCAATTTGTGATGATGTACAACATTTAACCTCTGATTGTCCTGCACTTCCCCAACTAAAAGAAATGTATTTTTATCAATCTGTTGCTGTTAATATGATTTCCAAACCTTATTCTAACCCATATTCGAGTACTTATAATCCAGGTTGGAGAAATCATCCAAATTTCAGTTGGAGGAATGATCAAGGAGGAAGCAATAATGTTGGAAACAATGCTGGACCTTCACAACCAACACCTTATATGCCACCGCAGAAGAGAAGTCTGGAAGACCAAATCCAACAATTCATGCAAAGCCAAGCTGCCATCAACAATCAAAAATCTCAGGCCATTAATGACATCCAATCTCAGCTTACAAAGCTGACTACTCAGGCAAGTGCAGCAGAATAAGGTAAATTTCCAGCTCAACCAATGCCTAATCCTCAAACTCAATACAATGGGGTCGATGAATCCAATCTAAGACATGTGAAAGCAGTAACTACCTTGAGAAGTGGTAAGCAAATCCAAGTTCCTGAACCTCAAGAGAACTTGGTGGGTAAGCAAGCTAAACCTCCTGTCGATGATACTATATTAAAATCTTTATCTGATGTTCAGGAACCACCTAAGCAAATAGTAGGTGCACCCCCTGCCCCTTTTCCTCAAAGATTACAACCTGGTAATAAGACCAAAAATCAAACAGAAATTCATGAAATCTTTAAGCAAGTTAGGGTAAATATTCCTCTGTTGATGCAATTCAACAAGTCCCTGTCTATGCTAAATTTCTTAAGGATTTGTGTACAGTGAAGAGGAAGTTAGCTGTTAAGAATAAGGCCTTTTTAACTGAACAAGTGAGTTCTATGTCAAACTCCTCAAAAACTTAAAGATCCTGGTTCTCCAACCATTGCTTGTATGATAGGAACCACTCGTATTGGTCATGCATTGCTAGATTTAGGTTCGAGTGTGAATCTTTTGCCCTTTAGTGTATATACACAACTTGGTCTAGGTGAACTTAAACCTACCCCCATGATTTTACAATTAGCAGATAGATCTATTAAGATGCCTAGAGGGATAATTGAGGATGTTTTGGTTCAAGTTGATAAATTCTACTATCCAGTTGATTTTGTTGTTATTGATGTTCAAAGTACACCTAAAACTTCCCCTCAAATCCCTGTTATTCTTGGTAGACCATTTCTTGCAACTTCAAATGCTTTAATAAATTGTAGGAGTGGTATTTTAAAGTTGACTTTTGGAAAAATGTCTTTGGAACTTAACATATTCAATGCTTGTAGACAACCAAAAGATTTTGATGAAGTACAGAAAGTTAATATGTTGGAAGAGCTGCTAAGTGAGTTAGAAGATCCTGATGAGCATCTTGAGCAGAATCTCGAATTGGACAACATTCAAGACCCTTCAAAAAGTATAACAACAGCAACCGTAAGAGCTTGGCAGCCAAACATTGAGCCTCTAAATGTTAGCCAGACACCCATGCAAACATCAGCAGAGAAGATGCCAACTCTGGAGCTTAAACCTCTTCCATCGGAACTAAAGTATGCATTCTTGGGACCTAATGAATCATACCCTGTGGTAATCTTTTCTACTCTTACTTGTGATCAGGAAAATATGTTGTTGAAAGTGTTGAATGATCATAGATCTGCAATAGGTTGGACTATAGCGGATATTAAGGGAATTAGTCCTTTAGTGTGCACTCATAAAATTTTTCTAGAAGAAAATGCTAATCCTTCTAGGGAATCTCAAAGAAGGCTAAACCCTAACATGAAAGAGGTTGTTAAAAATGAAGTTTTAAAATTACTTGATGCAGGTATTATTTATCCTATTGCAGACAGTAAGTGGGTAAGTCCTACTCACGTAGTACCTAAGAAAACTGGGGTTACTGTTGTTGAAAATGAATAGGGAGAAATGATAACTAAAAGAGTACCCACTAGTTGGAGAATGTGCATAGATTATAGGAAATTGAATTCCATGACCAGAAAAGACCATTTTCCTTTACCATTTTTAGATCAAGTGCTAGAAAGAGTTGCTGGACATTCATTCTATTGTTTTTTGGATGGTTTTTCAGGCTATCATCAAATTGAAATTGCATTAGAAGACCAAGAAAAAACTACTTTTACTTGCCCTTTTGGGACTTTTGCTTTTAAAAGAATGCCTTTTGGTCTTTGTAATGCCCCAGCAACTTTTCAAAGATGCATGCTTAGCATATTCAGTGACATGATAGAAAACTTTTTGGAAGTTTTTATGGATGATTTCTCTGTGTATTGTCATTCATTTGATGATTGCCTAACAAATTTGAAAGCTGTTTTATGCAGGTGTGAAGATAAGCAACTTCTCCTTAATTGGGAGAAATGTCATTTCATGGTAACAAGAGGAATTGTTTTAGGTCATATAATTTCTGCTAAAGGCATGGAAGTAGATTCAATTTCTAGGTTACCTATTCCTTCATCTGTAAAAGATGTTCGATCATTTTTAGGCCATGCAGGTTTTTATAGGAGATTCATAAAAGATTTCAGTATCATAGCAAAACCTTTGACTACACTTTTAATGTATGATACAAAATTTGTTTGGACTAATGAATGCACTGCAGCTTTTGAACAATTAAAAAAGGCACTCACCACTGCACCCATAGTTAGATCACCTGATTGGTCTCTACCTTTTGAATTAATGTGTGATGCAAGTGATATAGCCGTAGGGGCAGTGCTTGGCCAGAGGAAAGGTAAGGAACCTTATGTAATCTACTATGCTAGCAGAACTTTGAATCAAGCTCAATTAAATTATACAACTACTGAAAAAGAGCTGCTAGCTATAGTTTTTGCATTGGAAAAATTTCGAACTTATCTTATTGGGACCCCTGTTATCATCTTCACTGATCATTCTGCTCTTAAATATTTGTTCACAAAGAAAGATGCTAAACCTAGACTCATTCGGTGGATTTTGTTATTGCAGGAATTTGACATCACAATTAAGGATAAAAAAGGGGTGGAAAATGTTGTCGCTGATCATTTATCCAGATTAAATTATAAAAATTCAAACGTTTCTCACCCTTTAAATGATTCGTTTCCCGATGAACAGTTATTTAGCTTGAATATTGTTCCATGGTTTGCTGACTTGGTTAATTATCTTGTTACGGGTCATATGCCCTCAAATTGGAGTGTCCAAGACAAAATGAGAATGAAAGCTATTGCAAGGAACTTCTTCTATGATGATCCATACTTATTCAAATATTGTGCTGATCAGATCATCCGAAGATGTGTTCCTGATGTTGAGGTACAACAAATTCTTACTTTCTGTCATTCTCATGCTTGCGGAGGCCATTTCTCTTCGCAGAAAACAGCTGCTAAGGTACTTCAATGTGGTTTTTATTGGCCTAGTTTATTTAAAGATGCTCATACCTTTTGTAAAAATTGTGAAGCATGTCAGAAACTTGGTAGTCTTAGCCATAGGAATATGATGCCATTAGCTCCAATCCTTGTTCTTGAAATTTTTGATTGTTGGGGATTAGATTTTATGGGTCCTTTTCCCCCTTCTTTTGGATATTTATATATATTGGTTGCTGTTGATTATGTGTCAAAATGGGTAGAGGCTATTCCATGTAGAACAAATGACCATAAAGTTGTGCTCAAATTTCTGAAAGAACATATTTTTTCTAGGTTTGGTATGCCTAAGGCCATAATTAGTGACGGTGGAACACATTTTTGTAATAAACCTTTCGAAACTCTGTTAAAGAAATATGGCATTAGGCATAAAGTTTCCACTCCCTATCACCCTCAAACTAATGGTCAAACTGAATTAGCCAACCGGGAAATTAAAGGCATTTTGACAAAAACAGTTAATCCAAATAGAAAAGATTGGGCTATAAAATTGGATGATGCTTTATGGGCCTATAGAACTGCCTTTAAAACTGTTCTTGGAATGTCTCCTTATAGAATTGTATTTGGAAAATCTTGTCATTTTTCGGTTGAAATTGAACATAAAGCTTATTGGGCAATCAAAACACTCAACTTTGATTTAGATCAAGCTGGTGAATTTAGGAAACTGAAATTGAATGAGTTAGATGAATTACGTTTGGAAGCATATGAGAATGCAAAAATTTCAAAAGAGAAAATGAAAGTTTTTCACGATAAGAGAATTTTTAGAAAATCATTCTTCCCTTCTCAAAAAGTATTGCTATATGATTCTAAACTTCATCTGTTTCCTGGTAAGTTGAGAACTAAATGGATTGGTCCCTACATTGTGCAAACTGTTTACCCTTATGGAGCAGTTGAAATCCTGGATCCAAAAACTGGTACTGTTTTTAAAGTTAATGGACAACGTCTGAAACCATTTTTGGCTAATTTTTCTGCTGATGTTAATGAACTACCTCTGCTGGACCCTGATTCCAGCGGCTGATTTTCTTGAAACTAACTTTTATTATTATGTATATATTTTTTATTTTCTTTTTGCAGATTTTATTCTTTTCTTCATTTTTTTTAGTTTTTCATTCTTGAATACTTGCTCATGTGCATAAGCCTCCTCTCAGGTACACTCTTCTCCTTTAGCTTGATTTAATTTTGAGTCGTGTTTATTATTCACCGTTCATTTTATTCTCTTTGAGTCATTGAGGACAATGTCTTATATTTCTTTCTTCGGGGCCATATTTAACTCATACGTCATTAAAGAGCCTACAAGTTCCTCAACTCGCATGGTTAAAAGATCCTTACTTTCTTCTATGGCAGTGACCTTTGCATGAAATCTATCTGGTAAAGATATGAGAGTCTTTTGTACAATCTGCTCATTGGAGTATATTTTCCCAAGGGCTTCAGCTAAGTTTGTGAGATCACTCAATATGGCGTAGAAAGTTTTGAAGTCTTCTCGCTCATCCATAAATAGTTGTTTAAACTCAAGAGTGATCATCTGTAGCTTGGAGGTTTTAACAGCATTAGTTCCTTCATTTGCTACCCTCAAAGCATCCCATGCTTCCTTGGCAGTTCTTAAATAAGAAATCAAACTGAATTGACTTGGATCAACCAAAGAAACAATAGGGTTAAGTGCTTTTGAATTCCAATTTGCATTAGCTAATTCATCAGAGGTATAAGCACTTCCTAGATACAGCTGTGACAACACCTCCAGTAGGAACAATGGGTGTTGTGTAACCATCAAGGACAAGTGACCAATAACATTCATCACTAAACTGAATAAAAATTTCCATATGAATTTTTCAATATGCATAATTATTACCAGTCAACAAATGTGGCATAAGAGATGTAGAATTTTCCATTTTAGACAACCGGATCTACTTTCTAAAAGTGAACCCGCTCTGAGATAAATTGAAAATTTAGTTGTCTAATTTTGATTGATATAACAATTAGATCACAATTAATTAGATTAAAATTTACTGTTTTCAATACTGTTATTAGTTAGATGAACATGGCTATTGCAATTTTGTCAGAACGGTAAAGTATAAAAAAACGTATGTGAAGTCTTGTTATAAATAGAATGAAACTAACTGTCAGATATTTATCTGGATAGAAAACGTGAAGTTTTGTTTAGCGCAGATTCAGATGAATCTTATTATCCCAGATCCGTCTGGATTATAGATCGTGAACAGAAAAGTTTAAGCGATGCAGAATTATAAAGAGATTTGAATACAATATTTGAGCTTAACGTGGGAAAATCCTAACAGGGAAAACCCACGTGCCCGCACCTTGCGGACAAAATTCAATCACTAAATAAAAAAAGAGATTACACAGTTCAATCAAAGCTACAGGATAAATTTACGTATAAATCTATCAAACATCCAAGAAATAAATCACTCTCTGATTCTTCTATGGCGTGTAATATAAGTTGGCATCCCACCACTCTTTCGTAACTTTCCTTGACACTGCAACAGTACTTCAGCAACTTCGAACTCTCGTTCGATCTTGATCCAAGCCTCTTATTTGATCTTTGCCTGAAGGTTCTTTCTTCCCTTAATGATTGATTACTCCTCCCGGAGAACCATTTCAGTTTGACGTTTAAAGTATTTATTTTGCATGAAGGAAGCCGTTTATGTATTCTGCAAAACACTAAATATTCTGCTTCACTGGCTTGAGAGAAAATGTCCAGGTCTTTTCTCTTTATAGGCACACGAGTTTCTTGTCCAACACGAAATCTAGATATGCACAATCTCTATTTCCTGCAATAAGATAATTACAATTTAAATAGAGATAAGGTAAGAAATCAAAGATAATTATGAAATAAAGAATCTTATCATAAGTGAATCACTTATCAACCAAGTGATATGCACAAACTTGGGCACCAAGAAATAAGGCCAAGATTTTCGGCCAATCTAAGATTTTCTCTATCTTGAATTCTTATCATGAATGATAAATGATAAGATAGAATTTTAGCTGAAGTAAAATATTATCACAATTCTCAATACTTATCATAAAAGATAAGTGACACAATTTATCTCCAAACATTATCAATCAGCGCAAGATAATTATTCCAAGAAATTTAAGAGATAAATATAATTACAAGTTCAAGTAATTATCAAGCAATTTAATTAAACTTAATAAATTACTAAACACACGTGTTTAGTAATAAAATTAAATTTACTAAATTACAAACATGTAAGAAAATAGAAAATGCCAATAAACATAACTTAAATTAAGTTAACAAAATTAATTATTAACTTTGACTTATATTAAAATCTAGATTTTAAAATACCAAACATAGCAATAAAACACTTGATCATGCTAAATTTTTAGTAGGTATATATAGCATTGTAGTAAAAGAAATAAACACAAAGTCAAACAAATAATTCATGTAATCTGCTTCATTTTTTTTTTAAAAAAATATTTATATATATTATCGTATAGTTATGAATATTCAAGATACTACTTTTTAAAAAAATTGATGGGAACAATCAAATAAAAATAGAACAAAAAGGTAGAAGAGAGATGAAGTGAGATATTCCTAGACACATCTCCTTAAGACAAATTTCGTCACCTGCAAAGATGTTAACAGAATTGAATGACGCTTGTCTCAGATACAATGATTCTTCTAAAGTTACCTTACTGCACTATAGTTATGAATATTCAAGATACGAATAAGGCAAAGCTACTTTTTAAAAAAATTGACGTGAACAATCAAATAAAAATAGAACATAAAGGTAGAAGAGAGATGAAGTGAGATAAGCTAAGACAAATCTCCTTAAGACAAATTTTGTCACCTGCAAAGATGTTAACAAAATTGAATGACGCTTGTCTTCTAAGATACAATGCTTCTTCTAAAGTTGTAATTGCACTATACCCACCTTATCGATAAAACCTGAGTATGACTTGTATTCTTTTAGAATGGAATGAGAATGAGCTTCTAGAAAACTCCGAAAATTAATTTTGCAGAAATTTATTAAACAGGATTTTGAGAGAGAAGAGATAAATCAGAATTCATGTATGGAAAAAATTGAATATGGAGTTTCCTATTTACATTCTTCTAAGTGTCCTTTATAGAATGGGTGTGTGCCTATTCTAAATGGGTGGCACTAATTGGCCTAAATCATCATGAGCCGTTGGATCATAATTTGATGGTCCAGATTAAGTCCTGTAATGAATGTGTCCATGCATCATTCACATGCACCTATAGCCATTAAGCTATGCAAACGCCAAGCAAAACTGTCTCCTTGTCACCATCAACGCATGTGCCAAATCACCAAACCATCCTAATGCCATGTTATCGAGCCATGATTTCATTTCTGAAAAATTTAAGGCTCCTTAATGCTCCTCGCGATGATATGTACGTAAGAAGTGCAACTCTAAAATGCCCAATACGAACTTTGGGACGTAGCAGGTAGTTGCCCGGACATGGACTAGGGGCACAAGCACAAGCAAAGACAGGGGTGGTGCTCTGCACCATCTTGCGATGGCTAATAAAGCAATAGCCATGGTGTAGGTGGACTATTTGTATCAAATTACAACTTAAAGTATTATCCCACTAAATAAATGTAATACGGTCTTTCATTTTCGTACCCTTTAAAATTTCAAGTCATATTTATGCTAATGTTGAGGTTTTAAATGATTTATTTTCCGCATTTAAGTAAAGAAAAGTTAACACGCCTAGGTTTAAGATTTTGAACTTGGGGTGTTACATTTTTGGTATCAGAGCTAAGAGTTTTAAAAGCGATTCTGTAGACTTTTAAAATTTATTTGAAAATGGTTCGGGTACTGAGACACGTCTCAAGTGCTTCTCCCTCGATCATCTGGTAAGTTAAATTTCTATTTAAGTTAGTAAATGCATGGTAATGTTTCCAGTATTGTAAATTTTTGCATGTTTATTTGTAATGTTGTAAAGTTAAAGGTTAAGGATTTCGTTAATGAATATGGCGTGTATACCTTGATTATGTAAATGAGAAAATGAGATGGCGATGATTATTATAAAATTGGGTAATGTTTATAAGTTCCTTATGTGAAAGATATGAAGTGAATACGAATAATGCTTTGAGTCATGGAGACTACATCAGCAAGAATGTATATTATATCCAAGTCGGAAGTTGAGAAGGCATCGAACTTAGTGTTAGACACTTATTGTTACGACCATAACTAAATTGGACATGACACGTCATCTATATGGGCCCACCAGGGGAGCCACAAAACATCCAGTCGCCTAATCATGACCTATAGGCCAAAACTGCGGATACCAAATTTGCTGGATTCTTATATGCCGAGGTGACCCTATGCCGAGGTGATACTATGCCGAGGTAACCTAAGCCGGGGTGATGCTGTGCCGAGGTAACCTAAGCCGGGGTGATGCTGTGCCGAGGTAACCTAAGCCGGGGTGATGCTGTGTCGAGGTACTCCTAAGCCGAGGGGAGTACCCTGAAAAGGTAACAAGACAGCTTGATGTGACAACATCTTTAAAGTGATTTGATGGTTGCTTTAACCCTATGACATGTAGTAATGATTATAGCCAAAGAAATGGTTTACCTCATGAAGAGTCAGGATCTTACCACATGTAAAGTATAACACATGTCACAATCTAAGATAATTACACCTTCTATAAATAGAGCACACTTGCCTCCAATAAAGGGGTTAGCAATTTCTCACTCAAAAACGATATATTTCTCTCACTCCCTTTTCTCTCTTTTACACACTTATATTTCCCGCACCCAATATATATATTTGCCTAAAATGAGCACTGACTTAGGCATCGGAGTGCAAACGGGAGCCACCTCGGCCCCCTTTGCAAGCTGATTGTTTGTCTTAGTGCGCAGGAGATCCACGTGTTCAAGAGGGAGGAGCTGAGACGTGTTGGTCCAAGGTCCAGCCAAATTTTGTGGTCAACACTTTCATGTTTGATTTTGGGACTACCCACTGAATTTCTAATCTCACCTTCATAGAAAAAAAAATTGAGTTATCCGTCTCTGTAATTGGAGACCAAGTTTAGAGACCAAGTTTAGATTGTCAAAACCATTTGAAGAATTGTTGAACTCAAGTTATGTGTTGAGAGACTGCCCAATAGTAATGAGAGGGCATGATTGGTTGGAGAATCTTATAAAATAGATATCCATGATTTTGATGTCATCCTGGGAATGAACTGGTTATCTAGGTACCACGCTTCAAGTGATTGTCATGACAAGAAAGTGGTGATCGAACCCCTAAACGACCCCTTTTTTCTTTATTGGAGTTTAGGTGAAACCTTCTATTCCAATTATGTCTACGATGAAGGCTCGTCAGTTGATAGAATAAGATTGTAAAGCCTACTTGGCTGGCACTAATTGAGGTTACTAAGACAGTCGAAAAACCTCTCTCTCGAACAAACTGCGATCGTTCGAGAATATCAAGATGTGTTTTCAGAAGATCTTTATGATCTACCACATGATAGAGAGATTGAATTCACCATCGAATTAGTGTTTGGGATAGCTCTAGTATCCAAGACATCATATCGGATGGTTCCTGTAGAACTTAAAGAGCTCAAAGAGCAGGTATAGGATATTATGGACAAAGGTTTTGTTCGAACTAGCTTTTCGCCACAGATTGCTCTTGTGCTATATACGTAAAGAAGAGAGATGGTTCTATGAGACTTTGCATAGAAAATAGAGAATTGAACAAGGTGATAATAAAGAATAAATATGCATTGCTAAGAATTGAGGATCTGTTTGATCAACTTCAAGGTTTGTGGTATTTTTCTTAGATCGATTTGCAATCTGATTTCCATCATTCGAGGATCAAGGAAGAGGACCTTCTAAAGACAACTTTTCGTACTAGATATGGACATTATGAGTTCTTGGTAGTGCTGTTTGGGTTAACAAATACTCTTGCGACATTTATGCACTTAATACGTTGGATCTTTAAAGAATACCTTGATGAAATGGTCATAGTCTTTTTTATCTATTCGAGGTCTGATGAAGAACATGAAAGACATTTGAGAATTGTGCTTTAGAAGCTTAGAGAAGAGAAATTATTAGCTAAGTTCAAGAAGTGTGAGTTTTGGCTAGATAGGGTGCCCTTCTTTGGGGCATATTGTATCAAGGGAAGGTATTGAAGTAGATTCGAGTAAGATTGAGGTAATTTGGAATTGGCCGATGTATTCTAATGTTAAGAAAGTTAGTAGGTCCCTTGGATTAGCTGGTTACTATCGAAAATTTGTGGAAAGATTTTCCAAGATTGCCTCACCGTTGGCTAAATTAACCAGAAATGATACAAAATTTCAATGGAGCTCAGATTGAGCAATGCTTTGAAGAGTGATAGACACGGTGGACAACTGTGATAATCCTATAAATTCCACAGGGTAATGAAAGGTTCGTCATTTACAGAAATGCTTAATTGAAAGGGCTCGGTTGTGTTCTTATGCAATATGACAAGGTGATGGCCTACACTTCTAGGCAACTGAAGGAGTAAAGAATTGTAAAATTTAAGATTTATTGAGTTTGAAGGATTGGTATATATAAGATTTTAGTGATTTATTGATTATTGATGTACAAATGTTCATGTGATATATATGATGGTTATTATACTGTGATCTTAAGGGGATTGATATGATTAAATGTTGAGGTCATATGGTATGGTGACAAGTGGCATGTCACATGATTATCACAAGTTATGGTGAATAGATAGTTAATGAAGGTCATGATTGTCCTCTGGAAGAATAGTGTGATGATATGTTTGAACTAATTAATCTTATCTTGATCGATGGTTTGTTTATTGCTAAATATGACCTATGGTCGGGAAACTTCATTTGTTTATGATAAGATAGATGAATTTATTTAAAATTTTGGTGATATAGTTGTGGTTACTCATTGTTGGTTGTGCATTAGATGTGAGTAAAGCATATTATCCATTTTGAGATCTCCATGGAATATACATAAATTTGGATTGTTTAAAAATCTAATGATCATTAGTGTAACTTTTACTTATCGTGGAATTGTACCTTTGGGTTAAGTAAACTTGATGATGAATCATAAAGGAATCGCAAAAGTCTTATTCATTGGTGATAGGTCAATAATTTATTTATAAAATACTTGGTTAGAGTATTGTTGAAATATGGCATACATTGAGGTTTTGGGGAAAAAAAAATTTGAGAACGTCATATTGATCTTATGATGATTTTGAAAGCATGGATTCTTAAATTAGTACCTTGGCTTTAGTTTTAAGATGAGTGTATGATGCTGAATACTTGATTCCAATATATAAGTATGGGTTACAGGATTTAAGTTTGATCCCCCAATTTTAAAAGAAATGTTAGCATGTTTAGAAAGGATTTCGTTTGTAAATCTTTCCAGAAAGATTCTATCAAAGTTTTAGTATTTCTACTGTATATTTTGGTATAGACGTCAAGTTTTACTAATTCTGGATTATAAAGTCTTATTTTGGTCAATCTTCTTGATTTCAGTTTTAAGAATGTGATCAATCAATATATATATATTAAGGTTTAGACGTTAGAATAGATCCTATGAAAGGCTGGAAATAGAAAGTTAGTAAATGGATTCATAAGTGGGATAATGTCGGTTGATGGTCTCCTACAACAATAACTATCAAACTTCAGTCACGTATGAGGCGCTATACGGGAGGAAGTGTAGATCACCGGTTCCCTGGGATGAAGTAGAACGAAAATTACTAGGTCCATAAATAGTACAACAAACAGCAAAAGTTTTTGAAACGATTCGTCAGCGGATGAAAAATGCACAGAGTAGACAGAAAAGTTGTGTGGACAAAAGAAGGAAATCTTTGGAATTCGATGCAGGCTATATGATCCTTTTGAAGGTAGCTCCAATGAAGTAAATTATGAGGTTCAGGAAGAAAAGAAGGTTGAGCCTTTTTGTTGGCCCTTTGAGAGGCTAGAAATGATGAGTGACCTAATTTATCTGATTGCGTTGCTACCAAAACCATCTGGGATACAAAAGGTGTTTTACGTCTTTTTTTTGAGGAAGTATATTTCGGATTCCACCCATAGCCTCAGTTATGAGTCATTAGATCTTTGTGAGGATCTGACTTATGAGGAGTCACTTGTGAAAATCCTAATGAAAGTAAATAAGGAACTTAGAAGAAAGAAGATTACGTAAGTTAAGGTTCTTTGGAGGAATCATGCAGTAGAAGAGGCTACTTGGGAACGCGAGGTTGAAATGCGTGCCAAGTATCCACACCTTTTTGGTAAGTTTTAATTTCGAGGACGAAATTTCTATTAGGGGGTAAGGAACTGTAATACCACCTTTCATTTTCGTACCCTTTAAAATTTCAAGTCATATTTATGCTAATGAAATTGAAATTTGAGAATTTAATTTAATTTTATGTCAATGATTGGAATTGTTTTGCAATGGAAGGATTTGGACGTCGTCTCGCTCAATGTGCCAATTAGAAAATTATAAATGGTTCTCGTGCAATTTTATGTAATTAATTAAATTTTATTGCCTAGGCATGCTAATTTCTATTTCATTGTGTTAAATTGAAACTTTATTGGAAATTGGAAATAAATGGAACTTACGGTATTTAAATATGCAAAGGAGGGGATTTGAGGGACCAATTTGCAAATTTCAAAAGATTAAATTTAAACCTAAACCTAAAACCCTCATTATCTATCCCTCACTCACGACTCTCATCTCCCTCTCTCTCAACCTCGCGCTGCTCTCGATCTCTCTCACGTAACCTCTCAATTTCCTCCTCCCGGCGACTTGGTCGTCAACCACCACGCCACCAGCCACTACCAGTAAGGCACCCTCTCTCTCTTTGCACCTTCACCTACGCACGCTCATGGCTTACACACACCGTACACGCACACGGTCTTACACACACCCACCCACTCACTCACTTACAAACACACAAACTCGTATATGTGATGATATTGATGATGTTCATGTAGAGTTATTGATTTATACGTATGTATAGATTAACCAAGTGGAATTTCAGATTTTTTAAATATATAAATGTGTTTTATAAAACTTCAAATTCGAACTTGGTTAAAATTTTGAAATTTAATTAGTTAGTTTCAATTTTGGGTGTATGTATATGTATATATAGGTGTACAATTTTCACAATGAATTTTTAGATTTTCGATAATGGAAGAGTTAGTTTGATGATTTTCAGATTTTTATCATCCTTTAAATTCGATATATATATATATATATATATATATATATATATATATATATATATATATATATATATATATATATGAGTATGTTTATACTATCATTTGTATGGGTTCATAGATGTAATTTCGGATTCATATGTATATATGCAGGTAAAATTTCCGATTTCCAAATTTTAGTTAAATTTCAAATATTAAATGTTACTTTTGAAATTTACAATTTTATGATGACAGTATATATATTCCACGTGGATGTAAACTTTCAGATTTTATAAAATTTAGATTAATCATTTTCATTGACTTTGTGTAGCTAAATTTGAAGTATAATGGTTATTTTCATATTGAAAGTAAGATTTGATTGTTTTATAGTTTTGACTTAATGTAACTAAAGAAGTAGAGAATTTCCCAAGTCTTGCATTGAAATTTTATACTTCAATTCAAATATGGTGACAAATGTGTTTGTGAACTAAAGGCATATTTTATTAATGAATGGTAATAATTAGGAGAATTGGTACATTGACGTCACGGGCATCTGAGACTCTTTCACTTGCAAATAAAGATAACAGTAAATACTAAGGACATCAAGTAAGTAAAATTCCCCTATTTTCATAGAAGTTAAATGTAAATGTGAAATGTGTAAATGACTGTTTGCAACTTACTTGCTTTGATGAACTTCATTTACTTTATGAAAGTATATGTGTATTTAAGGAAATGTTCAAGCATGCATGTTATCATGTCATTGCATCATTAAGCATGCATTGGCATCGAAATGGGGAAGTCAAATGTTTTAATGAAAGGAATGTGTCAAAGTGCAATTTTTGTCAAAAGTTATGTATCCCAAGTTTTTCAAGAAAGAATGGGTGTACTTCTATGTCATGAAAGATGCGAGTGGGAAATGGGGCGCGGGGGACCGGCGTACCCGAATGTAATGAGCCGCTTTGCGGTGGAATGAAGTGAATGAGCCGCTTTGCGGTGGAAATGTGAAAGTTAATCTGGTTCCAAATAAGAATTGCTCACTGTTATCTGATTGACTAGAAGATACACCAAGTGAGCTCACGATGTAAATGAAGTGAAAATTTTGAAATGTTAAGTGAAAGCTTGAAAAGTTTGAAAGTTTTGAAAGGTTAAAGTGATTGGGATACATATTTCAAAGTTTAAGGCATATCATGTCATAAGCATGTATTACATGCATAAAGTTTACTTACTGAGCTTTAGCTCACCCCAATCCCTCCCCAACATTTCAGGTGATGAAAGTTAGATGATCCGAGGAGAGCACTTGGTGACAGACTCAGGCTATACCTATCCTCAATCTTTGAAAATAAAGTTAAATTAGAATTTATTTAAGTTTCTCATTAATTATTCCTTAATTCATTTATTATTGTTAATTGTTTGGTTGAAATTTGCTTTGAATAAGTAATGGGTAGTATTAGAGGTTAAATTACCTCTTATTTCATTTGCTAAAGTTTATTTACTTGGAATTATATTTTTGAGGAGTTTGGGACTTATTGGAATGGTTTGGATGATGTTTGGGATTGAATGAGTTGAGATGTGTATTTTAAAAAAGTTTTGATGTCCCTCTACATGTTGGCTATGTCCAATTTACAGAGGAGACTCTGCCGAAATTTCTGTAAAATTTCATAATAGAAAATGAAAATGTTGAGATTTTAAATGATTTATTTTTCGCATTTAAGTAAAGAAAAGTTAACACGCCTAGGTTTAAGATTTTGAACTTGGGGTGTTACAATAAACAAGTTAGCCTCCGTTTGGTAAATAGGTTTTTAAACATGTTTTTTTCTACACAATTCTCAAAATCACTTTTTAACCACACATATTTTCTCTCTCTATTTTTCAACCATACATTTTACCTAGAAAACATAAAAAAATATGTTTTTAAACAAAATTTTTTAACAAACAGAGGCTTAAATTTCTTGTAAATTTTCTTTGTAAGATTTTTTACCATATATAACACACTTCAATATTAGTGGGCCTATCATATAATGGGCATTTTATTGGAAAGTTTTTCAATTCATGCAATAAATTTTTATATGGCCCATGATATTATCTTTGATAACTTAACCCATCAGACTCAATGAATTCCAACAATCTCCCACATGAATGGAAGAATTCAACTTGAAATCAAGGAAGATAGAAGAATAATACAATTTGAAAGATAATGCATCAAGATAGATAGCTTTCACCTTGAATCTTCCATAGTAAGAATATATCAAACTCACTTATCTAATTGGTAAAAGCAACGTTTTGAGCTGTCCATCATTATTGCAAACTCAAACAATAAATCAAACACATCATCCTTCATATCAAATTTGGTTATCTATTGTGTTCATTATTTCGACCCTGAACTACTTGAGTTCTGCGAGTGCTTTTAGAGAATTTGCCTAAGTAAACTTCTTAAAGAATCGACCATGTTCACACTAACATATATGATACTCTTTAAAGAGTATCCGACAATACCCCAATTATACCAAATACAAGATATAGCGATCACTAAAAGTAATGTTTATTTTTTAACATTATTTGTAGGCAACACTTTTATATCATAGAAATGGGAAGGAGATAAAACTGTGAAGTGTTTCTCATCGAGTCAATCGTAATTAGTTTTTCTATTGAACCTAGTCCATGGGATCTCTAGTCGCTAGGTTAGATTTCCATTAAGTTAACACATTTGATTTAGGCCTTAATCCCATTTTCTTCAATGCGTAGTCTATTTTCTCTCTAGATAACCTTTTTTGTAAACGAGTTCGCTAGATTATCATTTGATTTTATAAAATCAATTGAAATTGTTTCAGTTGAGAGTAGTTGCTGAACAATATTATTGTTGACCTATGATTAACTTGACCTTATTGTTTTGATCATAACAAATAAGAATATATTGTGTTACTAACAAGTGTACTTCAAGTGTTTCATATAATGATAAATATTCAAATCATTCAATGTTCAAATCGTCTATCAAAGATATAAATCAAAACTATGTGATCAAGCACATGAGACACAAAGAAGATCAAGAAAGAATCGAAGATATTCAAGATCAAATTTCAAGTCGGAAAGCATGAAGACCAAGCAATGAAGCCTACAAAGAATTGAGCATTTACAAATTGTTTTTCAATCTTATGTAAGGTTAATGCATCAATAGTTGGTAATGCACTTCATAAAGCTCAAGTAACATTTTTAAAGACATTAAAATATCTTTTTCAAAATTAACTTTGATCAGAAAACCTTGAAAAATCAAAATTTTGAAATCCTGATTTTTGAGGTCGACCGCAAATATACGAGGTCGACCGCAAATTTTTTCAGGTCGACCGCACTGCCTATTTTTGAACTCCAACGGCTATTTTCTCGCAACGGCTATATTGAGGTCGACCGCATGACAGGATAGGTCGACCGCAAAAGACAGTATGTGCAAAATTTGCTCTATAAATAGCATTCTCTCTTGCATTCATTTTGAACAACTAAGAGGAGATTTTAGAGAAGCTTTCTTGTGAAAAATTCATTGCTCTTACTTGATTTATATTTATCTATCTTTATTAGAATACTTTGATTGATCCAACTTTGTTTTATCAAAATTCATCAAAATTTTTGAAAGAAAGTTTTTGTGAAGATTCTTGATTTTACATTGTATAAACTTCCTCAATATCTTCACATTATATATTGGAATTGAAGTGTAAGTCTCTCTTTGTTCTAAACTTGTTTTAATCTTTTAAAAGAGAGAAATTCCAATTAAGGAACTTTGATTATTTGTGCTACATTTTTCATTATCATTTGATTCATCAAAGTTCCATTGCCTAAACACTTTGAGCTTAACTTATTGTTAATTATTCAAGTGTGGCATCTCTTGGTACTTAATTTGATTCAATACTTTAACAAGAGATTATTTGAAAAACTTTGTTTGATTGCATTGAACTTTTCATTATTATTTGCATCAAAATTTTTCTCTAACACTCGAGCTTAATTCATTGCTATCTATTGAAGTGTTAGCCTAACTCTCTCGGTACTTAATTTGAGTATATCATTTTTCAATAGAGTTATTTCAATTGTAAATTCAATTCATTATATCTTGTGATTTCGAGTGCCTTGTGAAAACTCGATTGTTGGTTAAGAGTAGGTGCTCCTTGTTGTAAGTCACCTAAGGATAAGTGCTCATTGTTGTAAGTCACTTAAGGATTTGGTACTTCTTGTTGTAAGTTACCAATATAGTGGAATTGGCCTTGCTCGTGACGGAGAGCTCGGTAACGGGGGACGTAGATCACGTTGGTTGATTGAACCTCCTTAAATTGCGTTTGCATTCTCTTATCCCTTTTACTTACTTACATTGCACTTACTCTATTCTATCAATTTATATTGTGCAACACTATATCTAAGTGTTATACTTGATTTATCAATTAAGTTTACTCATTTATAGCACACTACATTGATAGTTAAGTTACTTACAACACTAAGTGCTCATACTTGTACCCATTGATTTTTAAGTTTGAGATTATTTATTGAAAAAGTTTTATAAACCAATTCACCCCCCTCTTGGTTAGTTTAGTCTTGGGCTAACAATTATGTCTACGATTTATATGTCTTGACTTTTTGTTAAATAGAAAATTTTCTACCCTGGCTATTGTTGTTTGGTCATCGCAATGAATGCACATTGTCGGCAGAGGTTTTGGCCATATTGGAATATCCTCTAGGAAGTTTCTTAAACATAAATTTGAATATCTTCTAGGAAGTTTCTTAACCACAAATTTTCTTCTTCTACTTTATGTAAAGCAATAAACTCGGATTCCATAATTGAATGAGATATACAAGTTTGCTTATAAGATTTCCAAGACACGTCACCACCACCAAGAGTAAATACATACTAGTAGATTAAGATTCATTCGTATCTAATATCCAATTGGCATTGATATATCCTTCAATTACTGGAGGATATTGACCATAGTGTAAAAAATACTCTCTTCTGAGTTTCAAGTAACCAAAAACTCTAAGTAATGAATCCCAATGTTCATTACTAGGGTTACTAGTGTATCAACTTAGCTTACTTACTGAGTAAGCTATATCAAACTTTGTACAATTTATTAAGTATATTTGGGTTCCTATTATTTGGGACTATTCCAACTGCTATTTACCATTTCCAGTATTCTTGTAAAGAACTACATGAGGAAGAAATGGATTTTATGTTCCCTTAATGCCATGAGTTTTAAAAATTTCAATATTTTGTCTACATAGTGCCTTTGAGAAAAAAATGTACCCATTAGATGTTCTAGAGATTTTCATTCCTAGAATCAAGACTGTTTCACCTCTTTCATATATAAATTATTGGTGAGCATTTTTTTTATTTTGTTAATAACTTACATATTAGTCCATAATATTAGTATGTCACTCCATAAATACATAATAATATGTATGATTCTCTGAGTTTCTTTGGAAAAACACATTTATCACATTCATTTGCGCTCTTGTCCTTTCACTATTAAGCCTTATGGTTGTTCCATATAAACTTATTTGCTTAATTCACCATTTAATAATGCAGCATTGATACAAGGTCTCTATTGCAATTAAAACTCAAATAGATGTAATTCTTGTTACCGGTGAATAAGTGTCAAAGAAGTCAATTCCTTCTTTTTTACGATATCCTTTTGTAACAAGTCAAGCCTTATATTATCTATAGAATCACCAAGTTTTAAATTTCTTTTAAAAATCCATTTGCATCCAATTTGCTTAGTTCCATTGGGAAAACCAACCAATTATCAAATATTATTACTCATAATGGATTCAATCTTGCTATTTATAGCTTCCTTCCAGAATGATGATTCTGGGCTAGACATATCCTCGTTTAAGTTTTGATGCTTGTTTTCAATCATAAATGAAATAAAATATGGGCCAAATGATTTAGCAAATTTTGATCGTTTACACTTTCTTGGTTCAAACTCTTTATTTTGTTTTTAAAAGCACTTTCACGTGTTCTCTTTTGAGTATTTTCAGGAATATCTCTTTTACAATTAAACAAATTTGGTATATCTATACTCAGTAATAGTAATAACGTGAATGTTACTTATGTCAGATTTATGCACAAGAAATCTATAAAGCACTACTATTTGTTGTATATCCGATAAAGATGCAATCAATGATTTTAGGATCTAACTTTATTCTATTAAGAGGTGGAAGTGCTACTTCTGCCAGCACCCTCACACTTTCAACTATTTATATGAAGACATTCTACATTTCCATAATTCATAAGGTATTGAACTAGTTTTCATGAGATGAACTCTATTTAAGATAAAGTTAGAAATTAGAACCGCTTCCCCCTACAACTTTTATGTTAACATAGAACTGACAATCATAACATTAACCATGTCTTTTAAAGTTTGATTTTTCCTCTCAACAACTTCAGTTTATAGCAGAGTGTATGGAGTAGTTGTTTGGTGAATAATTCTAAACTTAGAACAAAATTCAACAAAACCTGATTAATCATATTCATCGCTCTATTGGATCTCAATACCTTGATTGTCTCACCAAGTTGATTTTCAATTTCATTTTGGTAAGTAACAAATACATCTAATGCCTCATCTTTACATTTAGTAATTATATATAACAATATATACTACGATCATCAATAAATGTGATAAAAATACTTTTTACCACCTTAGATTGAATATATTTTAAATAAAAAATATCGCTATGTATTAAACCTAATGATTCGATACTTCTTTTAATTAAATTAAAAAGCTTTTTAGCATTTTTTATTTTAACACAAATTTCCCATTTATATTTGTCTTCTGATTCAAGTTTATGTATAAGTCCTAAACCTACTACTTTTCCTAAGGAAGCATTGTGACACCCCAAAATCACGTTAATATTTTTAGCCAGTGACATAAATGACGTCACATAACTGAGTTTTAAAAATAAAACTCATTTCTTTAAAAAAATAAAAAAATAAAATAACGATGACAAACTCCTTTAAATATACAATATTTGGCCTATGATTGAGATCCTTTTTTTCAAACCTCTTTATTTCTCATGCATTTTTTCAATCACATATCACACAATAAAATATCCAACACATAAACTCAAAACATCACTCTACTTTTTAAACATACATTCTCCTAAAATTCACAATTCAAAAAATTGATTTCTCTTTATAATATTCATCAAACAGGTGCTAACTTAACCCATTTGACTCAATCAATTTGAACAGCTATAATTCATCTAATATTAAAATTAACAGAGTTGTTGTAAATTAATTACTACTAATGTTTCGCATGTGCAATGCACGACGTTATGTTGAAACATATAATTGCGACTTCAAATATTTTGTAAATTTTTTTGATTATATGTCATATACATATATGATTAGATAAATAGGAAAATAATAAAATGATACTGTAATTTGAAAAAAGAAAATGATAATTTAAACAATAATTAACTAATGCATAGCATTTAAATGAAATAATAATTGCGTAATTGAACATCATTTAAAATTTTATTTTAGTTCACTCATTGTATAAAAAAAATATAAATTATAAAAATATTATTATCATCTAATATTTGAATAGTAAAAAAATGATAAATAAAGTACCAGAAAAATAACTATATAACCATATGTAAAATTTTCAGTTCAAAATTATATCGAAATTGTATTACACATTTAATACTAAATATAACTTATCGTATAAAACTTTTTATAAATAATCTCATTTATTTTTAGTTATTTAGTAAATCTAAAAATTTGAACTCCTTTGTATTGCGTTTTATAGGAAGTTACCTTTAATAAGTAAATAATTTTTTATAATGATTGTGATATTTTATTGGTCTTAATCTTATGGATGAATAGTTTTTTTTCAATCATACAAATCCAATGTCGAATTTTCATTTACAATTATATCGAATATTCAATCAAGTTGTATTAAATTTTGTTATACATAATCACACTTTTAAGTTCTTTGTTACATATACATAATAACATTCTTCTCTATATCAAATCATTTATCAAAATAATCTTACTTACAATTACATTTAATTATTATTTAATTTTTTATTCCAGAAAGTCTCATACCACATCTTTTAGCATTAACTGTTAACAAATTTATTTATATTGTTTTGAAATGATATAGTTATTAATGGTTTTTCCTCCTAACTGTTAAGTCTAAATTTAAAAAAAAAAAAAAAAAAAAATTAATGATGCCATGATATTAATTGTTATATTTTAATTCAATATTTATGATTCTTAAATTTTTACAATAATAAGTAAATTGTCTCCCAATTTAATTAATTAAAAATTGAGATGATCAATGTTATATTATAATTTTCATCAAAAAAAAGTTACGTTGTATAAATATTGAAAACCTATAATACCATGAATTTGATATATATTTGTCAATCTCACAATTTTAGTTTTTTCTTTTCTTTTTTTATGATTATCGAATTCGTTTCTTATACATTTTATTTTCCATTGTTAATGGTCAAAACATTGAATCTTATCTTTTATACGCATAGTCTATATTATTAAATTTTTCATATGTTGTTTGATTATTCAGAGTATATGGACATTGGATATCCTACATTTTGTAAGGAAAATTTTTAGTTCAAGAAGACAGTGGATAAGCGTTATAAAACATGTCGTAATTCGAAATTCTCACTTTGTTGTAGGGGTGAACACAATTTGGTTTGGGTGGTTTGTAGTAATATTTCAAACCAAACCATTTAAAACAGTTTGAAATTTTTCCAACCAAAACCAAACAGTTTTATTTTCTAACCAAAACAAACTATTTTTTACGGTTTAGTGTGGTTTGAAATCGTAGATTGCCAACGAATGAATTAATATACTCCAAAGCCAAAGACACATATTCGTCTAAAACTTCGAGTTGAAACTAGCTCAGTAATAGTTTTCAGTTTTTAATTGAGTGTTTATTGTCAATCAATTCATGTTGATAAACAAACTAATTATATAGAAGCAAACATTTAAATTAAAAAAAAAAAAAAAACTATAGTTAGTTCTTACATTAAAAATTTTATTTTAAGAAAATATCTTGGATGATGATTATGAAATGTAGGATCAAAAATTATATCGAATTGGCTGTGGATTTGAACAAATTAATCTTTGACTCCTTAATTTTGATTTGTTAACAATAAAATGTGTATTGCATTTTTTTTTTAAAATTGAACGTTTGCCTTTAATTTTAATTTTTTAATTTTTTTAAAAAATTTGGCGGGATGGCTGTTTCTTTGTTGTATGCAAGGGAAAGTGAAGATTCCTCTTACGGAAGATCATCCTCTTACTTTGAAAGATTTGTTATATGGAAGGGACGACGGGATTAAGAATTTCGTTGAGAACATTCAAACATATAATATGATGTTTTCGTTCACTTCTATGGGGGGAACAGATATTGGGCTGAATGATGGTAAAAGGCCTCCTGTCTTTAGATAACACGGTCAAAATTGCCATAAGATTGGGATTCTGTTGCCTGATGATGGTTCAACTCTGCAATTTGCTCAACTTTACATTGTTGACATTGCGAATGAGGTTGAAATAAAAAAAAGGGTTGTGGGGTACGTATTATGTATTTATTGCTTATATATTTATATTGTTGACGGATAATTTTGTTGTAATAGTCTAAAATTTAATTTATGTCTTTTAATGTCCCCAGGTAGGAGTGAATCATGCGATTTAATGTTGCATTTGTTGTGATAGTCTAAAATTTAATTTATGTCTTCAAATGTAAGACTTATACTTATTGGTCGTTGGTCGTTGGTCGATGGGCATATACTTATTGGTCGGTGGGCGATCAATGATAGGAGATATGATTTGCCTATTGTCGATGAAATTGTCGGATTGATTGTCGGTGGATTTTAATACACAACCTGGACATGGGGATATCATTATTGAGCTATGTGGTGGACCGTTGTAGCGGATAAGCGAAGTGTATCCTTTTTATTTTCCTTTGCAGTATCCATTGCTGTTTTTGAGAAATATTGATCATATACAGGAATTATGCAATGAAATAAGGTTAATAGTTACAAAACTTGGCAACCATGTTCTAGAAGGTCAAATTCTTTTTGGCAACAATGCAGGACACAAATTCTTTATTTCAAGGACATTGTTGAGCCCTTCTAATTTTAGGATACCTATTAGATTTCAAATAAGACAATTTCCATAGATGGTGTCCTATGCCATTTGATAAGTGTATTTTATACACTTATTTGTATGTCTAAAGTAGAATATATTGTTGACGTTTTGGAATAATTGCTATTAAATTAGTCTGTATTTGTGAATTTTTCATAAAATATCCCAAAAAGGTGAAAAATGAAGCGATTGATTTGAAAAATGCATAATTGAAGGAATTAAAAGCTAAAACGAGCAAATTGAGAAGATTTCAAAGTTTGAGGACTAAATCGCAATAATTAGAAGTCGAGGACTGCATGCGCAATTAAAAGTTGGGGACTAACTTATACAGCCGAGAAAAGTGGAAAATTGCACTGAAGGTTCTCACTATGCAATCGCCGGAGCTAATACCACGCGATCGCGCGATGGTGTAAATTTATAACCCGAGAGTTTTATGAGCTTCCACGCGATCGCTAGGGTTTAAACCACACGATCGCGCGCTTATCTCACTGGACCGACTGTGGACTTTTTCTCACGATTTTCAACAGAATTCTCTCTTTCTTGACCTAGGTTTCTCCAAAACCTATATATACAACACATGAGGCACGAGATCGGGACCTTTGCTTCTCCATAAGATGAGCCACAACAGAGAATTCAACATCAAATTCTTGGAGAATCAAGCATCGCGAAAGGGTGTTAATTGAAGACAATTGCAGAATCAAAACTTGGTGTAAGATTTCCATTCTTTATATTGTTTTTCAATGAACGTTTATTTTTATTGTTTTTGTTCTTTCATAATGATGTGTAACTAATTTTAATGTTGGGATGAACGATGTAGCTTAGTCAATTATTTTTAATTCCATATTCCTTATTTTAACGATTCAATGCATGTGTTGATTTATTATTGTATTTAATGCGTGAATAAATTGGCCACTTATTCATGATTTAATGTGTTATTTCCACAATCCGAGAGGTGAGTTAATAACATGGATCTAGGTAATAAATCAGGTAATTGAACGAGAGATAGAGATATACTCTTGTTATTATTGCGGTCGTGTGTGAATTCTTGTGTTTAATGCATCTAGATAAGGAATATTCAAACCCGCTGTAGAAATACAATGTTGACTTATTTAGGTAAAATTGATTTAAACTCGAGAGAGAAATCTCAATATAAATTAGTGAATTTGACCGAGTACATAATTAGGAAATAGAACTGGAATTAGAGTTAATATAATTGGGTAGGTGAAATCGGGATTCACAACTACATTACAATCATCTTTAAAAACAAAACAATCTTGTTTAATTTGAATTCTTTAGTTTATGTTCTTAGTTTTGATTTAAATTCCCAAATTCTCTTCATTTGTTCAAATAGAGTTACGAACTAAAATATTTCGGTACTTAGTAGCAGTCCCTGTGGGAATGATCATTCGGACTCTTAGGTCCACTATATTACTTCTCACGACCCGTACACTTGCGGGGATATTTCGCATCGCGAGATATCGATGAACACCATTACTATCAATAAGAGTCAGGGAGAACTACTCTCGCATGTGAGACTTCTTCTTAAACGGCTGGCGTTTACATATGGACAACTTTATGTTGCGATTTCTAGGATAAAAAATTGTTTTCGATTCAATATGTTGATTTGTGATAAAAATGGAAGACCAAAAAATTTAACAAACAATGTCGTGTACAAAGAAGTAATCCAACTATATGTGAATGTAAAATATTTTATTTTAAACTCAATTAAATTCTTATTGAAACAATCAATTAATTATTTTTCAATCAATGCGTATAATATAAATAGGTCCTTAATATTAATTTGACACATAAGACGTGGAATATTAAATATTCTTAATTATTTAAATTATTTATTTTATACCCATTCATTAGAAAATAATTATTTTTTTCTTTTTTTTATATAAATTAATTGATAGTTTTGATAAGAATTTACGTGAGTTTAAAATAAAATGTTTTATATTCAATCTACTTTTAAAAAAAAAAAAATCTATTTTTATCGGTAATTATAACATACTTTTTTTGAGTTAAAAATAGAAAAAAATTATTGAAAGCAAAAACATGTTCTTTGAATTGTTCAAAATATGAGTTTATAAACGAAATAATATTGCCTAGGAGTGAGCATTAATTTCCCAGAATCGGTGGAACCGGACCGAAATCGATTAGAACCGGTTGGTTCGAATCGGGTTCAACCAAGGAACAAATCAGTTTTGGGACTTCTTGGTCAGAACCGAACGATTTCGGTCCAGTTCTCAAGCCTTGTATTTTAGAACATTTGGTAATTCGATTCTTCAGTTAAACTGATTTTTTTTAGCATCATTTTTGGTAAATTATTGACCCATCACGTGAAGGCAGAAGCTTCCCATTTAGGTTATAATTGGTTTCCTTATTTCTTTCTACAAGAGATGGAAGTCATAATTGACTCTTCCTTATTTCTTAATTCTTTCCACAGAAATCCTCCATGGCTCCATCTTCTCAATTTCTTTTGATTATTTCCTATAAATGATAAATCTATAATCAGTCGACTATATCTAAATTCATCTTGAAGTCAGTTGGCTATACAACAGTGTTCTAAAATGCGGGAATAAACGTCGTCTAAGCACGCATTAGCGCAATGCGTGAGGAAAACGCATCGCATTATTCATATGCGCGGAATAATGCTTTTTACTGAATATAAATTGAAAAAAATATGTGATTAATGGTCAAGAGCCAATAATAAACCATTACTTTTCCAATCAAATTAGTTAGAAACCAATTGAACCAGTACTATTTAAATAAATAAATAAATATATACTCAGGGGCTTCATGTAAACAGATGTTATCCCTTTGCAAACTTAATTCAGCTTACCACTAAACAGCCCTTTTATAAGGGTAATAGGCGTTCCCATCCCACATCAACATCCGATGTGGATAGGAACTGATAAGTTTTTTCTTTCTTTTCTTTTTATTTTAAAAAAAATTGCTTTGTTTCCTTTATTTTTTTTAATTGTTTTTACTTACCATTATTTGTTTGACTTTCTCTCCAAACTATTATTTAAATATTGTTTTTCTTATTTTATAAAGATTAAAATATCTTGACATTTTGAAACAAATAATATAATATAAATAAAATTATCACCATAAATCTCTATTTTTTTGAGTTAGTAATTCTAAAATTAAAGAAAATTATTTATATATTTTATATTATTTGTGTATTTAGTTGTTACGTAATAAAATCTATTTTTCATATAAAAACTTATTTAATGTCTTAATATTAATTAAAATATTATTAAAAGTACGAAACGCATTATGACGACTATTTTTCGCATTGACACGCCTAAACTTGTTATTCTTAATTCTTGACATCGACGTATCGCAACGCATTACGCATTTTAGAGCCTTAGCTATACCTAAACAATTGTATAAAGTGAAAATCTAAAAACTAAAAAAGTTTATTCCAAAGATGCAAAATTGCAACATTGTTAAAAATATAATTTTCGTGTTTCCATATGCAAAGTAACATATATTATTTGGATATTATTTGCTAACTTGTATGCAAGGTTTTTTGCTTTTCCTTTAATCTTTGTAAAGTATGTGTAATTCTTCTATATTTTTTTTCAAAGTAGTGTCGAGGAAATTTTTAATCTTTAGAACTCATGAACATTTTATTTTAACATTTTAAATGTTAAGAACCGGATCGAACAGGAACCAATTGGTTCGGTTCCATTTCCAAATATGGAACCAAGGGTTCCATTACGAATATTCCCATTTGTACTCGGTTTGGTTCAGGAACTGAACCGAACCAGACCTCGCCCACTCCTGAATTATTGCCCAACAAATAATTAAAAGATAATTATTTGAATTAAAAATAGGAAAAAATTATTAAACGGGTAAACGTATTTCTGAATTGTTCAATGAATTTATAACGGGAAAATAAATTTGATGGGACAATATTTTAAAAGTAAATTAAAACGCAAAACTTTGAAATGATAGGAGATTCGGGGTATGATCTTGCAAAAATAAAAAAATAAAAACCGATAGGTCCGAAATAGGCATTAGCCTAAAATTATAGGTCTTTATTTAACTACTTACTCAAAACAATAGATCTTTAATTAAATGATAAGTCCTTAATAGGCAGCAACCTAAAACGATAGGTCCTTAATAGGCAACTACCTAAAATGATAGATCCTTATTTGGCTATTTACTCGAAAAAAAGGTTAACGGCAGTGGACGGAGGTCCTTATCGAGAAAAGATAGATGATTCGGGATCTAATCTTGCCAAAAAATAACGATAGGTCCTTAATAGGATGCGACCTAAAACGATAAATCCTTATTTGGCTAATTACTCTATAAACATTTTTTTTATAATATGTATTATTTTTTTATAATTATTGTATTATTTTGAAATCAAAAAATATATAATATGGATGTCAAATCAAAAATCTCAATGAGAAATTTAATTCAAGCCAACAAGTGAGAGCAAATAGTAAACATATTATCTGTAAAATTGTTTCAAAAATCAAAGGTAGAAGTTTTATTTTATATATATATTTTACTTTTCTTCAATATCTCATTCATTATAAATTACATATCATTTAAGTCATATAATACTATATATCAATAATCAAATTAAAAATAATAATAAATATATGAATTTTCTAAGTAAATTCACTTAAATTGTGCTAATTTTTACAATTTAAGATTTCGATCAATTTATTCACCATTCTGACATTATTTTTTATTTATTTACTGATTATGTTCATTGTCTTTTTTATATTTATTATAAACTTAAATAACTACAATAGCCATAACATATATCACAGATTTTAACAAATAGTTCATACAATTTTTATTAAAATATAAAAATAATAATGTAATAATATGAATAAATAATTGCCAATATGAAGAAATAAAAATAATTCATGTGAAATTAATGTTTTTTTTTTTAGGAAAATACTTAACGTTAATAATCAATGCTTAAAAAACCAAAAATGTACCAAAACATCATCTCCTTTGAGAAGAATGTGATGAAGAACAATATATAAAAAATAAAAAAAAAGTGTCAATCATAAGGAGAATACGTAAGTTGAATCTTTCACATGTATTGTATGAGCCTAATTTTGTAGTTCAAAAACTTTTTAAAAATAAAAATTTATTTATTCAACGTTAAATCCAAAAATCAAATTGATATGTTTGTGGTACACACGTTAAAACACTTAAATCATGGCCCGTTCCCTCGCAAAAATGGTAAAACAATTCATTGGTCCACAATTTTATTAAAATATAAAAATAATAATTATATGTTGTAAAAAATGGTAAAACTTTTTTTTTAACCATACACTCCAAAAAGATTCACTACATTTTAACTATACATTATCCTAAAACTCACTATTCATTTTTAAATAAACTCTTTTTAAAAAGCATCAAATAGGAGCATGGACAAAAGGCTCATTATATATATTTTATTTAGTTTTTCATTAATAATTTTCATTTTTCTTTTTTAATTTTATTGACATATAATTAAATATGCATTTAATTATATTCAATTAAATGCATTACATTTAAAAATTAAAAAAATAATAATTATGTAATGGGTCTCTTGAGTTGAATTTCACTTTCTTGTATCGCAAATTTGGAGGTTGATTTTCATTTTCGTGTATTGTCATTATTATTAAATTTTTTACACATTTAAATATAGGACTGTATACATTTAATTTGTTGAAATTACTTTATTTTATGTAAATTATAATATTTTGAGGGTTATTATTTCTATTCACAACAGTAAAAAATATTTGGACAATTTTTTTTATTTTTTTTATACGAGAATTGCATTATTTAATTTAATTTTGAGCAATTGTTTAAAATTTTTTTGCCTATAACAATTTTCATGCATCACACAAGTGTGGACAACCAAAAAAATTACAAACAATTTATAGTATTTAAAGAGGTTTTTTCAAAATTTATAAGAATTCTACTTTGAGCATTTGTTGACAGTTTTAATCGTTAATCAAAGTAAATTGTGTGTTCAAACTTTTTTTTTTATTGTGAAATGATATTTAAATTAAAATCATTCTTATTGTTTTTTCGTGCAATGCATGGGTGTGATACTATTTATATATAAAACAATATTTTTTGCAAATTAATACTTTTTAATAAGGGTAATTATATTTGCACCACAATTTTTTATAACTACACCACATTTGGATTGCATTAATGGTCCCTAATCTTTATATATTATTACATTTATGTTCTTTATTTTTTTTATCAAGTTCTTATCATTAATTTTTCAACAATTATCAAATTTTGTCCTTCATATTGGTTTTTTTTTTTTTTTTTTTTTTTTTTAGTGCTTTAAAACAATGAACAAGTATTCAATTAAAATTTTGATTTTTTTTTTTTTTTTTTACTTATTAAGTGTACAAGCGGTAAATAAATCATTTTAATCATTCTCAATAATTTTTTTGACAGAATTGATACAAGAGATAAGATATATTAATTAATGAAAGAATGAAAATAAGAATACAATGAAAAAAGTTGGGAGACATAATTGTAATATTAATTAAAGATTATGAACATTTTTTGCAATTAGAATGTAGTGTACATATAAGAAGATGTGGTGACAATATATTTAGCTTTTTAATAATGTGTTAATTCTCTTGAATAGCTTAACTTTATGAATTTAATAGAATGTACTTTGTTATTCATGAAGAAACATGACTTTTGTAATATTGTTCTGGGAAAATATGTTTTGTTGTCCTCTTGAAGATGTACACGTTAAAAGACAAGTTATTGAGTTGTTGTTTTTGAAGAAAAACATTTTTATATTTTTATTTTTAATATATCTATGCAAAAAATATTATATTACTGTTCCCCAAGAAGGCAAGAAGTAAAGTTTTTTTGTGTAATTATTGTATTATTGTTCTTCAAGATCTAGATTCAGGCTTGTCCTGAGATTTTAAGTGTCTTGTACAACAATTTAATATTGTGTCTTATAATACTTTTTTTGTGCCCATATAATATTCAGACATTGTGCAATCGCACTACTTGTATACCCTCAAGGTCGTCTTTCTCTAGATTCCAAGAAAATATTGTATAATTATTTCGTAAGAAGTGCACTTTTACGTA
Source organism: Ligustrum vulgare (assembly GCA_963555705.1). Lineage (NCBI taxonomy): Eukaryota > Viridiplantae > Streptophyta > Magnoliopsida > Lamiales > Oleaceae > Ligustrum > Ligustrum vulgare. The sequence continues at coordinate 58,570,040 of OY743177.1, read as the reverse complement.
CATTAATATTTTTGAAAAAATATTTACATTTTTCTTTTAGATGAACAAATTTTATATAAACCAATGTTTCGAAAAAAAATATTGTATTAATTTTTATGAAGAAGCATAACTTTAGTTTATTTTAATTATTTAGTTCAATTGTTAATTCTGAATATAAAGACACCATATATGTCCATATGTTTATTGTTTGTATTTAGTCCATAATTGTCTTTTTGATCACTCGGTCACTTCTTTCCAAAATATACAAAAATTTCTCCAATTTACACGATTTTTCACCCTGTTTCTATAATTGAAAGTTAGTGTGCGTTTAATAGCGAGAGTGAAATTTGGGTGGAAAGAAAATGAATTCCAGAGAATTGAATTCCTGGAAATTAAGAGTTTAATGTATTTGATTGATTTAATTTTCTAGGTGGAAAAAGTAGGAAATTTTCCAACTTTTGTTGTTTGATTGACATTATTTTCCATGGAAAATAAAGTAAAATTGATCTATTTTAATAAAAAAAATATTTTTTTAATTTTTTCACACATTTGTATTTGATAATAATAATATTAATTTTTTTTAAAAAATAAATCAATTAACAATAACAAAAATGATCAAACGTAACGAAAATGATATAAGATTTCCCATGGAAAATAAAACCTCCCCCCCCCCTCCCCCCCCCCCCCCCCCGGAAAATGAATTCATTCAAAACAAGGAAAATATCGAATTTCGAGACAAGTGGAAAAATGAATTCCATGGAAAATTTAGGCAACCAAACAGCCCAAAGTTGAAAATTGACATGGAAAATTATATTTTCCATGAAAAATCTTGCGAATCAAACGCACCATTAGTGAATATCAAAACAATTATCTCCCATTTACACAAATCTTCCCTCCATTTTCATATTTAAAAGTTTGGAAATTTCAAAAATTGTGGACCCAGCCATAGAATGACCGAAAACTTACCCTACCATCGAATCTCACTAGAAGTAGTATACCAGGGCTGTACAACAAAACCGTCAAACCGATATCAAACCGCAATTTCGAAACCGTTGGTTCGGATCCACGCGAACCGCTTTCAAATGGTTTGGTTTAGGTTTCATTTTTCAAAACCCATTTCAAACCTCCAACCCGCTAAAAAATTACAATTAAAATTTAATTTTTTAATTGCAAAAATACAAAAAAATTTACTGCTGTTATTTCCAATTTTACACTTTTATTTTCAATTTATATGAAGAGGCACCTTGCTTTTCCTTTATTGTTAAAAAAGACATTTTGCTAGTACTAACAACTAAGTACTACCGGTGACTTTCTTACTTTATTTGTTTTTTATCCTATGATTTTTTTGAGGGGAGTATGCATAAACTTGCTCATTATTTATTTTTTCTTGGTTATAATATTTGTCTTCTGTTAATTTAGCAAGTCATGACTTGAGTATTTATGGTTATTTAAGCAAAATTAGTTGTACTTGAGATCTTTTATCATCAGCTGTAATTCATCAAACTCTAAATTCCTAAAGCATCATTCTTTCATCATGTAGTTCAGTAGTTTTGCTTGGAATACAGTATATTTGAGTTTAAATTGTTTTGTTGTGCAATAATAGGAAAATCTAATTTGAGAATGAATTTTGTTATCTATTAAGTTTTTTTTATATTATTGTGATCATTTGTTTGTAATTGTGCATTTGTATCTATTTTAGAAGTTGTTTACCCATATATTGTAATTTTGTTAGTCTTATAACATCTATTCGTAATGTCGTTGGGTTATTTGCAATTAATTTTGATGTCTTAATTCAAAATTCTATTTCAATAGTTATTTTAACTCGATTTATATATATATTAGTTTAGTTTCGTTTGCAAACCGCGTCAAATCGCAAAAAATGGTTTGATTTGGTTTGGTTTAGGAAGTGAAATGGTTTGGTTTGGGTTGGAAAAACCTCAAACCGCTTTAAACGGTTTGGTTTGAAAAATTATCAAAAACCGTCCAAATCAAATCGTTTACACTCCCTGTAGTATATTAGTTATACGACAAATTTAGTGCTATTTTTGTCAAAGTTTCTTTTATCTCACACGATGTGGTCCAGCCCACTCACCAGCTCCATCTTGAACAAAAAACTGCCACGTAGCTCAGTGTTCATCCTTTCTTCATCTTCTATAGGTTTTGTTCATAGCACTTTACAGAGGTTTATCGAATCGAATCATAAAGAAAACTGCAAATTATAAACATAAAAATGTCTTCTTTAGGGACTTCGAAGGGACTTCTGGAGATTGCAAAGTTCGCTATTTACGTCAGTGTTCCAATTGGCCTCATGTATTTCTTTGCTAATAACACCGGGAATCTCCAGAAAGTCATCAACAATGTAAGAATTTTATATTTATAACTTTATATGTAAATATTATTTTCTATTATTGTCTTTATATGTTGTATGTGTAATGGATTGTGTTGATTTTGTACTCCTCAACGGAAATAGTTAAGAATAGATTCAAGTTAAAATACCTTTTATTTTGCTAATGTAAACGATTGATTATTTGGGCAATCGGGTAATATGAATTTAATTGAACACGATAAATATGCTAAATTGTGCGATTTGATTCTTTTAGTTCTTATGAATGAGGAGGGAAAAAAATAAGTTTTTTCCCAATTGATTAGCCGCCGGCTTCATGAATCACTTTTCGCCTTCATTGCTATATCTATTAAAGGGTCCAACATAAAGTACTTTTTCTTGTATTATACATGCAGAAGCTGTTAATTATTTTAAAATGTATATTTTGAAAGAATCACTTAAGAATACTTTAAGGATTATGTTTGAGTTAATGCAAATACTTTTATCACTAAAACTGTGAGTTTGGAGAAATAGGAAAATAAGTTCAAGTTTTTAGCAGCAAACTTGGTATTGTAGATTGTATTGCAATTCCCAGCCTGGGATGATCGAATGATGCATTTCTAATAGGAAGCAAAACATATTCAGCTAGATGGTGTCTAGTTTACTGAGTAATATGGAATTTGATTTTATATTAGATTTATGATACGCAATCATATTTGTTTCTTTGATATGCCTGCTAAAGCAAATTATGTAATTGTTGTATTTGAACAGCGTCAGTATGTTGTATACCCCCCTGAAGCACCACGGCCTCCATCACCCGAGGAAATGAGGGAGATGGCAAGGGAATTAGCTCGCAAGAGAGACAGACAGTAATTAAAAACTTGAAATGTATGTTTGGTCCTCAGTACTAGATATATCTAGTCTACATGATCAATAAAGTTTTTCTTTATTTTCTCTTACTCTCCATTACTATCCAATCATATCTACCAAACATGCCAAAGTGTACTCTGACGACCTTGTGTGTACATCTATGTTATGAGTAATAATATAATGTTGTGTTTCCTTTACTCCCCTGCTCTCTGCTGCAGAATACAAATGATAAGAAAAGTGATATTATAGGTCACTCTACTCTGCTTGCTTGGGAGAAATTATGGAGTTATACTGAAGAGAAGTAATGAGTCCCACAAAATGTATGGATAATAAGTGAATAACTGTTGCGAACACGTGATTAAAATTAATGTTTGACGTTGACTACAGAATATATGGATATTATATGCACTATATATACTTTGTTTGTGTATTTGAAACATTTAGTCGACTTTTTGCAAATTGTTCTTCAGCTGTCTAAACATCTCATGCTTGTCACTTTGCTTCTTGCCCTTTCTTTCATTGGTTCATTTGATATTGTAAGCATCATAAAATGAAATGTGGGATATTTTTACTGATAATAAAGTGTAGAATTAACCTTATCTTTTGACTGTTGAGAGACTTAGAGTCCTCTGGCTTGAGAGAGTTAGCTGAGTAGCTGAGAGATCCATTTATTTCTCTCTTTAGTGTAAACTCTCTTTCAAGAATATATTTCTATTAGAGAAGTGTGATGTATTTGTCATATTTTACATGGATTCTTACAGGAACTCTATCCACTCAACTTCCCCCCCCCCCCCCCCCAGGGGGGGGGGGGGTATTTTATGGGTTGTAAATAGTATAAATACTCTATCTGTTGATTGCTCTTTCTTGAATCAGCAATAACCTTTGTCCATACTTCCAATTGAAGTTTGTCCCAAACTCATTGCCTGATAAACTTTTGAATGACTTTTGTTAATACTTAATATTACATAACAAGACAGCGATATATGATGCAGAGTCTGATTTTTGGGTTCTTTCTTTTATGTTCTTCTCAACTTATATGAACTTATTGTTGTTTATTTTGGGAAAGCAGAATGGATTTGTGGTTAGCTGGTTTTGGTCAATTGAAGATAAAAGTCCTGCAATCAATTCGTCCTGCCTCCCTCCTGTATAAGAAAATTGTGACAGGATTTGATGAAAAAACTATTTCAGCCTGCTCTTGAGGGGGCATATTGAAGCACTCTTTGATAGCTTAAGCTTTTACACGTGGCAGTTTAGGTTACAATAGCAAACCTATACTTTTATATGTGTGTGTGTGTATATATATATATATATATCCTTTTGGGGAATAGCAGTTAATATAAGCACAAAGGCACTCCATCGAGTTAGTGTTTCAGGAACGTCTCTCTTTTCATATGCTTCCGAAAGTTTATTCCTAGCTCTTTCAGTAAATACATTGTGATTTAGGGAGCTCAAGAAATACTATTCAAATTGCTCTGCAAAGAGGGTACTGCACTGAAATGTAGTAGTTAACTAGTTATTGTTGTTAGTTTGATGAGAAATGAATGCTTGAAATTTCCTAATCCCATTCTTGAGAATGGTAGTTATTATGATAAAAATTTTGGTTGTGCATATGGAAAAATGATGCATGTAATTAAGAATAATGCTAGAAGTATTCTTGCCGCCCCCAAAGTGGGTCCCACCCATTCCATGTGAGGAGGTGTAAGCCCAACTGTACTTATAGTACGGCCCCAAATTTCACATTTTTTTCCCTAGATTTTTTTGTATTTTAGTTTTCATCTTTTAAGTGTTAAAGGGTGTCCCATTTTCACCTTTTTGTATCCTAAAAAAAGTTTCTATTATAGTAGTCAGATTCGATCAATAATAATATTAATAAGCATGATAGGCCTTTGAGAGTGTTCTATCATAACACACATGGATCATCCTTGAACTTTTCCCTTGAATGCATTTACAATGCTCACAATTGAAACAATGTTGTCATTGTCAATGAGTTCACTTTACCTTCTTGTTTTGATTGTTTGAGATTTCTGCATTCCCGTGTATAATGTTTGGGCTAACCGCACACATAACTAAAGATTTTGAATTTTCTTGTCCTTATTTTTGTCACCTTTGTTGGAATTGAATGATTTAATTTTCTTAAAATTTTTGTTTTTGTTGGATTGATTCACGGCATGGGCTTTGGAAAGTGCATTCGTGAGAATGTTCATTCTCATCTCGTGTCCTTGACTCTTCCTCAATTCGAAGATATTTTTTTATGCCTTCCAAAGAATGATCTCTGAAACTATGAAGCATTTTTCCTATATTCTTTCCATTAATGTGGTAATTTTACCAACTTGGAAGGCTCCAGGAATCTCAATCTTCACGAATTTCCTTTTATTGAAAATAGTTTACAATTCATATATTTGATCAAGTAACGGTATATTATCCAAAAACTTGGAATCAAGATATTTGGAAATTAAAACTTCTTAGTACCTTCCTCCTCAGCCTTGTACTTGTTTTCCAATGCATCGCAAATCTTTTTAGCCGAAGTAGTGTTTTTGTATAGATCATATAATCGGTCCAAGAGAGCATTCAAGTTTCAAGATGTGTCCTCTACATATAAGTTCGTCCTCTTGTCTCTTCTTTCTTTTCCCTGTGATTTCATCATTGTCTTTTGGGGGTTGATTCAAACAATGGTTCCAAGATGTTGAAGATCTTCAATGTTGTGAGTAAAAATCAACTTATCTTGTCATCTTGTAAAATTTGTCCCATCGAAACTGTCAAGCCTAACGAGGTCCTTACGCATCATTTTGATAGTCACCATGGTGGTTTTGTTCTCTATTTCAAGTAATATTGTTTGAGATTTTTGTGATTATATGGTGGAAATGAAGACAAAGAAAATTGGCGAAGGAAATTAAGGATTTACACAACTTTGTAAATCAATCAAAACGAGTGGTTCGAACACGATTCGAGATCGTTGTCCTCAAAAAATATTTGTCTCCACCGATGTGTGTACTCGAAGGCCTCAAAGCAAATTTGAGAAAGAGTAATCAAACCAAAAGACAAGTTCAAAACCAAATAATTAAGAACTTTTAAAATAACTTGCAAAACTCTTTTGAAGTTTGATCTTTGATTTTGAATCAAAAGATGTTATTGATATGTTATGAAGTTCTTTTTGTCTTTCCCAACATCTCTATTTGTAGAATCGTCCATTTCATACACAAACGGGTACAAAAAGTGAAAAAAGTACCAAATAATTCAAAAGGTGCCTAAAAATTTAAACCTTAATGGCTCAAATTTTTGCATCGGCGAATAGCAGGTGGCAACCCAAGGTTGCGAGCCACCTTATTTCCCATAATTTTGCTGAGGTATGGCCATGTGTCCACCTGGCTTTAAACCAGGCGACCGGCCAAGCCATTTCACGGCCTAGTGGAGCAGGCAACCCCCCTTCATTTCGAGATATTCCCCACCTTCCATTTTACTAATATTAATCTTAATCTTAATTCTTAATCTATATTATATATAAAAGTGACTGAGTTCTTCTGCTGGTCCCACTCAAAGTTTCCCACCTAAACAGAATGGCACAAGGCAGTGGGTTTTTACACCCCCCCCCCCAAAGATTTTATAAACCTTCCACTCAACTGATCACATTTACCAATATCAACTTTCTGATTTCCAACCACCAATTAGCCTCGATTTTCAATATTTTAATATGCCAACATGTTTTGTCCTTTCAATTTCCCACTGAATGTATTATAGCCCATCGGCCCCTAACAACGTCGTACTATAATCGTGGAACATGCCAGTTACCGATAAAGAAGTTTCTTTTTGTCGGATTTAGATATATTAAGATTAAATTTGGAAAATCTTGAGAGAAATATGAGTACGGTGGCACCACCGAAGAGCTCGGAGGGTGAAGGTGGAGCTGCGGATAGTGCGTCGATGATCCGAACATACAAGACCTGGGAAGGCAGTAATGTAATTTCTCCATCCATCTTTTGTTTCTTCCTCTGTTTTATTCGCAATGGAAAAGATCAATTTTTTTTATTTTTTATTTTATTTTATTTTTTTTTGGGTGGGAGTGTTTTAGTGATTTTTTTATTGTTGTTACTAAAAATTAATATTTAATGAGATATTGAGGAGATTCAAATTGATTACTATGTTCACTGGTCAGTTTTAAATTTCTTTATACTTAATTTCAGGTTTGAATTATGAAAATAGCTCTTTGATGAAATTATCCTACTAATTTTTCTATTGGAGAAACTGGCCTGTTTGGAATAGCTTTTGATTTTGCTTATGCTTTCTGTAGAAGAGAAGCTCAGAAAATTGTCTAAACAAGCTGTCTTAAAAGACACTCTTTGTTTTTCAAAAGCCATGCTAAACAGGTCCTTTATCATTTGGTTTATGTTATTTTATTTTTTGAGTAGAAACTGATCTCATGATCAAAAAGGGAGTATTTAACATGCATAAAAACTCATGTTTTATATCAATAATTGAAATGTGAAAGAAAAATAAAAAACAATAGAGTTCATTGTGAATATATGCGTAGATAAGATATTTTCACTGAAATTTCAGTTATGCTTATGCATGAATTTTTTGAGTAGGGATAAGTTTCTGCTGCTAACCAGTTAAGATCTTCGTTTAATTCTGCTACCAAACTGGCTAGAATGGCGTAATTTCTGGTTCATGTCCTCTTCAAATAATTGATGGATTGTATTTAAATTGTGCACAAATTTTGTCTTGGGGGAAGGTTCATTTTTGGGTCTGATGCTTTGTCAGTTTTTTTGACGATATTTCTCATAGTTGCCCCCGTTGCGGTTTTCTGCATTTTTGTTGCAAGAAAGGTTTTCGATGTTTTTCCTGGAAATTCGGGAATCTCAGTTATGGTTGTAGTTATCATTTTCACACTATATGTAAGTCCTCGTGTATTCCTTTTTGTGAATTTTATGTTCGTTTTCATATATATGTAGTAACCTAGGATGTGAAATCTACTGTTATATTTTTCTGAATACGTATTAAGTTAATATATTTAGTTCTTCATACAGTTAACAATTTGAACATTATGTGGTACTATGTGATTTTTGACTTATCACTTTGATATGGACATACCATTGGTTTTTCTCTTTAGCAATAACACATGATTGTGTTCTGAGGAGTCTTAAATTAGATATCAATTAATTTTATCAAAAATCAGGTCAATGCCGATGTATGGTAAACTCAGTAGTATAGTTGGAAATGCATATTGTATGAGAACATCTTACGAATTGTGGATTATGGAAATGGCAGGTTCGCACAAATTTCTAATGTCTCTAATTCAGTGGAAAAATTATTATTATGATTGGTATATAAAAAGAATTATTATTAACGAATATATCCATTTAACATTTTGTCATCTCATTTTATAAAATGCAGATTTAGATGGACCAGATTCCATTTTTTTTTTTTTTTTTTTGGAATTTCAAATTATTGTAATATATGGAAATGATGAAGTCTATGTTTTTTATTTACAACACAAATGAGTATTCGTATACTAATTAAAAAATAGACACATCAAGTAATAGATCTAGAGATATACTACGTTTATCAACATATCTACCACAGGAAGATTTTTCATTTAAAAACTTAACAAAATAAAATGAATGCTTCAAATGTAGCAGCTATACACAGTGTACACACATATAATAATGAGAAATTCAAGTATAGAGGGTTTCTGTATGGTACCTTTTTGATGAAGTTGATCACTACTCCGGTTGCTGTTCCCTTATGTGCCTTCCAATGGGCAAAATTATACATGTAACTTACTAGATCTATATTCACACGTACACTTCACTCAAGCTTAAAATAAAAATTAATTACTTTTTAAAAAAAATAATATTACAAACTGAATATTAAAATCTATATATATATATATATATATATATATATATATATATAGAGAGAGAGAGAGAGAGAGAGAGAGAGAGAGAGAGAGAGAGAGAGAGAGAGATCAATCCCGTATGTGCCTTCAGACGGGTCCATTGTGTTCAGATTCAACCCCATCGGATCTGAAAGATTACATACATTACCCAAAAAAAAAAAAATCAAGGCCAGTGTCATTTTCCAAACTGATTTTCAAGTTATGTAAAAAAATTATAAATTGAAATAAAAAATGATAATGTACTCATCTTATCCACATGAACGACTAAACTTCGATTACATCGAAGAAAATACCTAGATCCTTTAAGGGTTTAGATTTACATTTACATTGCATTTTGTATTCGTTCTCTAGATGTGTTTGGACACCGGAAGTCATAATTCGAAATTTTTAATGGATGCGATGCACAGGAACCATGAAGATTTGGACACAGATCTGCAATGATTTTTGATATCCTGTAATAAGGTTTCCGGATTGAAGAGTTTCCTCGTGGAGGATTTTGTGGAGAGAAATCTGAAGTGTAGGAGGCGGATAATGAAAGTCCAATGGTCAGATTGCTATTTCTTTGGAAGCCAAAAAGTTCTAGAGTTTTGAAGAGTGTGGGCCGGGCATGGTTATGAGTTGGGTCACAATAATGTAAAATATGTAATCGGGTCTCCCTATCGTAGTCTGCACTATAACTTTTTTGGTTCTTTGATAAAATTTAGAAACAAGAATTGAATTTTATCTATTTATTTCCTTTTTCATTCTATTTTCGTTATACTTTTTTTTTTGGGCATAAATGTGCGTAAAATCTTACGGTTTATTAGTTATGTTAATATGACATTATATCAATTAAATTATCAAAATTTCTTAATATAATTAACTTCTTTTTCGATAATAACAATACAATATTTTACTTTTATTAGTCGAGCCCATTTGATTCTAGAATACATGTTAGATTTCAAATAAGACAATTTTCATTGATAGTGTATTATGCAATGACCATAAATAAGAGTTAAGGGCAATCACTTTCGCAAATTGGACTTCTTCTAAAGAGATCGATTTTTACTCATGAACAATTTTATGTTGCGAGTTCTAGGGTTACCAGTCGTTTTTTCTTTATCCATTATTGAGACATTGTTTTTTATCAGGACATTTCTTCCCGTGCAACGCACGGATGAGCTAACTAGTATATATAAAAGTATAAGTGAGGAGAGAGAGAGAGAGAGAGAGAGTCATTTTGGAGGGAAAATTGCATTTAATGACTCTCTCTCATTACTTTTACTTTTATGTATGAAAAAATAAAAAATAAATAAAGAAAAGATAAATATTTTGTAGAAAAAATTATTATTTATTACATATTTAGTAAGATTTGTAATAAATATACTATGTGTAAATGAATTACATTGAAAATGAAAAAAGTAGATTAATATATTTGAACATAAAATATTCATGCTATATAAATTTGTTAAGTTATAAATGAAGATTTTGAATCAATATATTTTGAAAATAAATAAATAAAATTATTGAATTTTTACTTCTTAATATGTCAATAAATGAGTAGGTTCTTCAATGAGCATATTACAAAAATAATTAATTATTTACTATCAACTTTTTACCACCAATGATAAATTGATAGAAAATTTAATAATTTCATCATTTTGACAAAAATTGACGTGTTTAAAAAATAAGAAAAAAAATATATTAATTAATATATTGGATTTCGAATAAAATATATGTAAGCAACATATTAAAAAAGAGTCATGCTATTCTATCAATTTTATTCTAACACACTAGGTGCCATACTTTCACATGAGGGTGTGGCCGCTCATTATGAGACCGGTCCCACTACACCAACTTATGGAAGATCATCCTCTTATTTTGAAAGATTTGTTGTTATATGGCAGGGACGACATGATTAAAAATTTCATTAAGAGCATTCGGACGGGGGATAGATAATGGGATGAATGATGGTAGAGGGCATCCCGTCTTCAGATTACACAGTCAAAATTGTCATAAGATTGAGAGTATGTTGCTCGATGATGTTCAGCTCCGCAATTTGCTCAACTTTACATTGTTGACAATGCGAATGAGGTTGAGAGCAGATAAATGGTCGTGAGGTACGTATTATGTATTTATTGCTTATATATTTATATTATTTACAGATAATTTTGTTGTGATAGTCTAAAATTTAATTTATGTCTTTTAATGTCCCTCGAAAGGAGTGAATCATGCGATTCAGTATTGGATGATTGTATAGTTTCTGATTTGAAGGATATGCTAGAAAAATACAACAAATTGGTAAGGTGGTTTAGGTCGGTTAAAGAAAAGATGATTGAGCAAAACACTTCAAATGTAAGAGTGAATCATGTGATTCATAGGTGATATGATTCGCATGTTGTCGATGAAATTGTCGGATTGATTGTCGGTGGATTTTGATACACAACCAAGACACGGGAATATCATTATTGCTCTACGTGGTGGACCGTTGCAGTAGATAAGCGAAGTACATCCTCTTTATTTGCTTTTGTGGTATCCATTGCCCTTCCTGAGAAATATTGATCATACACATGAATTGTGCAATGGAATAAGGTTGATAGTTACAAAACTTGGCGGGTCTTATTTCTTATTTTTGAAATTTATTTATTTAATCTAAAGAATTCATCTAATTTCACTAGTTTTCATAATAATATATGTCCAAAATTACTAATTCATTATAGTTTGAAAAAATCATAACAGTCCTGTCACTACTTTGTAACTTGTTTCTTTTTCTCTCTCTATTTATTTTTTTATTTTTTTTATAGTAAAAATCATAATGTGCTTGAAGAAAAAAGTACCATTGAGTTTGCTTATTAACTTTGTTTTGGGATTTTTCCATATCTTGCAAAAGGCAAATAAAACACAAAGAAAGACAATAATCACATTTTCTCTTATTACCAAATTTCACCTATCTTTTGTCAGTATGTGGATCAATCTAAAGGTAGTTTTGACTTGTTTCGGCTTCTACCATCCTTTCTTCTTTCAGATGTTTATGTAAATAAAGGGTTTTTAACTTTGACTTTTCATTCATTTCCACATCGGCTACATAAATATTTTTCTTGTCTTTAGTTCTGCTTAATTTATTGCTATATTATTCACTTAAAGACTCAATAAAATCGCATCATCACAACCACCCTACATTATACTTCAATTAAATTGAACTTTCACTTTCACTCACCGAAGAGACATTTCTTTCATACTTCCAAGTTGATAATCAGTAGGCATTATACTCTTCATATACATGTGAAAGAGTGACAAAAAGTCAAAGAGGATTTTCAAAATGTCTTTGTGATCATAAATTATGCATCCTTACAAGAAACTATATAACATGCAATGAATTATTATTATTTCATTTCTTGAAGACATTGAAAAAGATTAACTTAGAGCTCGTTTGGTGTAAGAGAAATTGAAGAAAAATTGTATTTTTTAGAGAATGTGTGATTGAAAAGAAGTTGAAAATAGTGGATCCTAAAAAAATATATGATTTGAGGAATTTTTTTTTTTTTTTTTTTTTTTTTTACACACAAGAAAACTTATTCGTTCATAGATTCGAAGGCAATTACATCAGAAATAATTAATGGAGGAAAATAAAGCCAATAACGAGACTCTGGCAAAGAATTCGCTGCCTTTTGAAGTACGCGAGCGACACGATTCGCAGATCTTCTCACCTAGTTGAAGCTAAGTCCTTGTATATCACGGGTGTGTAAAAACTTCTTGACCAAACATGACTTTAGAAAGCACCAATTCTTTCGCACTGTTCACATTGAGTAGTTGAGAGCTAGATTTTTGTTCGTGATCGTGCATATACATTTTGTTCTCAAATTGACACATGGTTATAATCGTGTAAGAATTATATATTAAAGAAGAAGATAGACATTAAAGTTGTTGCCCACAAGTTAAGTGTTCCATATTTAAACCTAATGAAGACTCGTATCATTATTCTCTAAATAGTTAAACGAATGGGAATTGAAGAGTCAATGTGAAAAGAGAGAAGTAAAGATTTCTTGTGTGTCCCTCCAAAGCCCTAACACAAAGTCTATTTTTTTGGTAAGTAAATAAACAGTTCACATCTAGGTTCAATTCGACTCGACTTTACTTGATCTGCTTAGATAGGAGCTCGACATGACCTATAAAAAAAGCCACAAATATCTCAATAGTTTTCTTAATTTATTTGCTTTTAATAATTTAATAAAAAACATTAAAAATGAAAAACATACCCGCTCTCGCCCCTGTGATCACCAGGGATGAGGCAACGATGGGAAACACGGTCCCCCGTACTAAACCTCGTAGAATCTTTTTTTCTTTCTTTTTTTTATATGTTTTTATTTCTAATTTTAATTTTTTAAAAAAAAATGACATGAATAAGTAAACAAGGAGGTTATAAAGGTGATAGCTTAATCCCCACCATAGTCTCCTTTCTTGGTGGGGCCTGGGCAAGGAAGGCCTTGTTGAAAAATGGAGCTAAATGTGGAAAATAAAGTCAACTTTGTTGAAATTGGCAAGCCACCATTAATAGTCCATGTTCACACCTATTTGGTAAGACACCATTAGCCTACAATCCTCATATGTTCACACCTATTTTATTCCTTCCATTGTTGATTCTTTGTCCAAACTTTCCTTATAAATAGAGGGCAAAACCTCAATGAAAAATACACCACCACAACAAAGAGTGATCTTGTGTAGAGAGCAACACAAGAGAGGCATTTCACAAAATAGGGAGAAAAGTGAGTTGGAGAGAATAGCCTTTGCATAGGCAGATAAAAATACAGTGTTGTATTTTGTACTCCTCATTTTCGAGTTAGTGAAATATATTGGTGTGGGTCCGTGGACGTAGGCAAATTGCTGAACCACGTAAATATTTGTGTTTCGTATTTGCATTTTATTTTTGCGTATTTATATTTTCTCAGTCCAATTTATTTGTGTCACATCGATCCTGGGCGGGATTAGTTGCGTCCTAATTCCCAACAATTGGTATCAGAGCTTTGGCTCATTGAGATCTTTTGAAATTCTTAGTATGCTCTGTGGTTGCAGCTTTGACTGATCTTCCACATCAGAAAAGATTTCTTTAGACTGTTTTGTGATTGAGTGTGAACAATGTCGACAGATGAGAAAATATCCAAAATTGACAAATTTGATGGTTCAAATTTTGGATTTTGGAAAATGCAAATGGAGGACTATCTGTACCAGAAGGATCTATACAAGCCACTAAAAGAAAAGCCAGAAGATATAAGCCAGGGGGATTGGGAGTTGCTTGATCGAAAAGCACTCGGCACAATCAGGCTGACGTTGTCAAAGTCAGTAGCCTTCAACATAAAAAATGAGAAGACGACAGAGTCTCTCATGGCAGCCCTTTCTAGCATGTACGAACAGCCATCTGCAGCAAATAAAGTCCACTTAATTAAAAAGCTGTTCAATATGAAGATGTCCGAAGGCGGAAGATTTGGGGAGCACCTAAATGAATTCAATGAAGTGACGGACCAGCTAAACACAGTCGAAATCACTTTTAGTGATGAAGTTCGAGCTCTGTTAATTCTTGGGCAGTTGCCAAACAGCTGGAATGGTACAGTCACAACAATTAGTGGCTCTGCCGGAAAGTCAAAATTGAAGTTCGATGATGTCGTAAGCATGATCTTAACGGAGGAGATCAGACGACAATCAGAAGGTGCCTCAACTTCAGGATCGGCGTTGAACGTGGAAAGCAGAGGCAGAAATTCTAACAGAGGAAATGGGCGGGGCAATGGAAAATTCAGAAGTGGAAGATCAAGATCCAGAAATCCAAACAATTCCAACAAAACTAAGGTTGTGGAATGTTGGAAGTGTGGGAAGACCGGTCATTACAAAAATCAGTGCACAGCACCTCCAAAAGAAAAGGAGGACAGGACAGAAGTCAATGTTGTGGAAGAGGAAGCGGACGATGCTTTGATATGCTCTTTGGAGAGAAAAACGGAATACTGGGTGATTGATTCCGGAGCATCTTTTCATGCTACCTCAAATAAGGAGTTTTTTGTAAACTATACGCGGGGTGATTTTGGCAGAGTATATCTCGGTAATGATCAACCGTGTGGCGTGGTCGGAAAAGGTGATGTACAGATCAAGATCAATGGATCTGTGTGGAAGCTGAAGGACGTGAGACATATTCCAGAATTGAGGAAGAACTTGATCTCCGTCAAGCAATTGTCGGGAGAAGGACATGTCACCACCTTCTCTGGTGATAACTGGAAGATCACCAAGGGCGCCATGATTATCGCTCGAGGCAAGGATACTGGCACCCTCTACACAACGACGGATGCTTGTGTGACAATTGCAGTTGCTGAAAGCAAGGAGGGCCCAAACTTGTGGCACCAGAGACTTGGGCATATGAGTCAGAAGGGACTCAAGTATATGCATGCAAAGGGGAAACTACCAGAGCTTCAGTCTACTGATATAGACTTATGCGAGAGTTGCATCTTTGGGAAGCAGACCAGGGTGAGTTTCAACACTAGTGGCAGAACTTGGAAGCAAGAGAAACTTGAGTTAGTCCACACAGACGTTTGGGGACCAACCGCAGTTTCATCCATTGGCGGAAAGTCATACTTTGTGACTTTCATTGATGACCACTCGAGAAAAGTGTGGGTTTATTTCTTGAGACACAAGTCCGAAGTATTCGATGTGTTCAAGAAGTGGAAAGCCATGGTGGAAAATGAAACAGGATTGCGAGTAAAGAAGCTGAGGTCCGACAATGGAGGAGAATATACGGATATGGCGTTCAAGAAGTTCTGTTACCAGAATGGCATCAAAATGGAGAGGACGTTGCCAGGGACTCCACAGCAAAATGGAGTTGCAGAACGTATGAACCGGACATTAACGGAGAGAGCCAGAAGCATGAGGTTACATGCAGGCTTGCCCAAACAGTTTTGGGCAGAAGCAGTCAACACAGCGGTGTACTTGATCAATCGAGGACCCTCGGTACCGTTGGAGTACAGGATACCGGAGGAAGTATGGAGCAGAAAAGAAATAAAACTTTACCACTTGAAAGTTTTTGGATGTGTCGCATATGCACATATTAGTGACCAGGCAAGGGGCAAGTTAGACCCCAAATCACTAAAGTGCACATTCATTGGATATGGCGGAGATGAGTTCGGCTACCGCTTATGGGATGACCAGAACAGAAAGGTCATCAGAAGCAGGGATGTCATATTCAACGAGAAGGTTATGTACAAGGACAGAAATGCAGTGCAGTCCGATGACACAGTACATGATGATCCAACATATGTTGAGTTGGATGCTCCAGAAAGTAGTACGTCGCAGCAGACAGAGGAGGATCTGCAGTTACATGAGCCTGTTCTAGAGACTGATGCATCACAGTCTCCAGTTCCTGTTCTTAGAAGGTCAACCAGACCTCATGTTCCAAATAGAAAGTACATGAGCTACATGTTACTTACTGATGCAGGTGAACCTGAATGCTATCATGAGGCATGTCAGGTCGGTGATTCTGGCAAGTGGGAGCTTGCAATGAAAGATGAGATAAAGTCTCTCATCTCTAACCAGACGTGGGAACTAGCCGAGTTACCTACAGGAAAGAGAGCTCTACACAATAAGTGGGTGTACAGAATCAAGGAGGAACATGATGGATCAAAGAGATACAAGGCGAGGTTGGTGGTCAAAGGTTTCCAGCAGAAAGAAGGAATTGACTACACGGAAATATTTTCTCCAGTTGTGAAGCTGACAACAATCAGATCAGTCTTGAGTATTGTTGCAGCAGAGGGTTTGCACTTGGAGCAGTTAGATGTAAAAACTGCTTTCCTCCATGGTGACCTTGAGGAGGAAATATATATGCAGCAGCCAGAAGGCTTCTCAGTCAAAGGAAAGGAGAAGCTCGTTTGCAAATTGAAGAAGAGCCTGTATGGCTTAAAGCAAGCCCCGAGACAGTGGTACAAGAAGTTCGACGGATTTATGCAGAAAAATGGCTACTTCAAATGTAATGCTGACCATTGTTGCTACTTCAGGAGATTCGAGTCCAGTTATATAATTTTGCTACTTTATGTCGATGATATGTTAGTAGCAGGCTCAGATATGGACGAAATCAAGAAGTTAAAGATGCAGCTGTCAACAGAATTCGAAATGAAGGACTTGGGTGCAGCGAAGCAGATTCTCGGAATGAGGATTTTCAGAGATAAGCAGAAGGGTATCTTGCAGTTATCTCAGGCCAAGTACATTAGTCAAGTCCTGCAGAGATTTAACATGTGCAGTGCGAAGGCTGTCAACACGCCACTAGCTAATCACTTCCGTCTATCTAGTGATCAGAGTCCTAAGACAGAGGACGAGATAAACTTCATGGCTAAAATACCATATGCCTCAGCCATTGGAAGTTTGATGTATGCCATGGTTTGTACCAAACCAGATATTGCTCATGCAGTGGGAGTTGTGAGCATGTTTATGGCAAATCCAGGAAAGCAGCATTGGGAAGCAGTAAAGTGGATATTAAGATATCTACAGGGAACTACTGATAGATGCTTATGCTTTGGACGAGGCGAGGTGACTCTACAAGGCTTTGTAGATGCAGATTTTGCTGGCGAGGTAGATCGCAGGAGAAGTACTACTGGTTATGTTTTCACAGTAGGTACTACTGCAGTTAGCTGGATTTCACAGATACAGAAGATTGTTGCTCTATCCACTACAGAAGCAGAGTACGTGGCAGTAACCGAGGCTAGCAAAGAAATGATCTGGTTACAGGGTTTGTTGGCAGAATTGGGATTCAGTCAGGAGAAGAATGTTTTGCACAGTGATAGTCAGAGTGCGATACATCTGGCAAAGAATTCAGCATTTCATTCTAGAACCAAGCACATTGGACTCCGTTATCACTTCATCAGGTCTCTTCTAGAGGATGAAGTATTAACACTAGAGAAGATCCAGGGTAGCAAGAACCCAGCCGACATGATGACCAAGACAGTAACAAAGGAAAAATTGGAGCTGTGCTCAGCTTCAATTGGTCTTCTGAAGTAAAGACAAAGGAAATGACTCACACCATATTTCACAAGGAGTTGCAAGAAGGAGATATCTCAGGGGAAGCCACATTTGTCCCCAAGTGGGAGATTGTTGAAAAATGGAGCTAAATGTGGAAAATAAAGCCAACTTTGTTGAAATTGGCAAGCCACCATTAATAGTCCATGTTCACACCTATTTGGTAAGACACCATTAGCCTACAATCCTCATATGTTCACACCTATTTTATTCCTTCCATTGTTGATTCTTTGTCCAAACTTTCCCTATAAATAGAGGGCAAAACCTCAATGAAAAATACACCACCACAACAAAGAGTGATCTTGTGTAGAGAGCAACACAAGAGAGGCATTTCACAAAATAGGGAGAAAAGTGAGTTGGAGAGAATAGCCTTTGCATAGGCAGATAAAAATACAGTGTTGTATTTTGTACTCCTCATTTTCGAGTTAGTGAAATATATTGGTGTGGGTCCGTGGACGTAGGCAAATTGCTGAACCACGTAAATCTTTGTGTTTCGTATTTGCATTTTATTTTTGCGTATTTATATTTTCTCAGTCCAATTTATTTGTGTCACATCGATCCTGGGCGGGATTAGTTGCGTCCTAATTCCCAACAGGCCTCCCCTCCCATTATCATCCCTACTTAGAGGTTTGATGCACCTTTACACTTTTAAAGAAAGGTAGGTGAAGAACAAAATTTTGTTTAATGACATGTTTGATATGAAAAGTTATAAATAAATTTTATTATATGTCTCTTCTTTAATCATATATCTAATTATGCAAGAAAAAATATATCAGCACAATTAAAGTGTCATTATTCAAAATGTTGAAGCATGAAATAGAAGGGTAAAAAGCCCGAGGGCGAAAAGAAAAAACTCAAATGACACTTTTACACTAAGAAAATAACAGAAAAAACTCGAAAAACCCTATGACATTGTACACCAAAAAAAAAAATTAAAAATTAAAAAAAAAACCCTTAATTAAAAAAGTCATAGAAAATATAAATTCGAAAGTTTAGCTTTTCATATATATATCTAATTATTCATTAAAGAACAGTCAATAAAAATCACAATCAATTCGTACGCATAAGATAACATAGAAAGTGACTTTCAACTACAAACGTTTGTAATTTAATGTTATCTTTTGGAATACACTCTCCAACCCAAGTTGGGTTGTGGATTCTCAGATGTCAAGTCACGTATTTATAACATGGTTTATAAGAAGAAATTGTTAATAGATGAAATTTCACATCATATAAAGATGAAAATATAGATCAATTTTTAAGAATTTGAACTACTCCTCTTAACAAGGTTGATCTTCTAAGATGTACCTTCAAGTCTTAACATAATATCAGAATACATTAAACTTCAACTAATAATTCAATTCGAGTAAGACTCAAAAAATGAATACACGAATTTCAAGATTGGTCTGCTCAAACGAGTCACCATCTTAAGGGTGCATCTTAAAGGATAAAATCTCACATCGAATAAAGATGAAAATATAGATCAATTTATAAGAGTTTAAGCTGCTTCTCTTAACAAGGTTGACCTTTTAAGATAAACCTCCAAATCTTAACAATACGAAAGAATAAATCATAGTGTGAAACACGATTAACTCTTATACAGTCTTATTATGTACGAGGGTCCAAAGTGCTTCGAAGTAATTGAGGAATAGCTAACTGCACATAATTAAAAATCAACACTTAGGCACCAACACATAATTTTCTACAAAGAATTCATTTTAATGCCCTTGCATAAGTTTATCTAACATGATACGCAAATGTGATTGTCAAAACTTTGAGAACGAACTATCATGAGAATGAATCATATCATGAGTATGTGTTAAATATATATATATATATATATATATATATATATATATATATATATATATATATATATATAGAGAGAGAGAGAGAGAGAGAGAGAGAGAGAGATTATCTATCAAGTTTAGACCCAATTAAATAGGTAATTCTTAAAATTAATTTTTGATATCATAAGAAGCATTAAAAATTGATAGGAATAAAAATATTCGGCAACTTGATTATAATCAATATTTATAATCATCATAATTTTCAATATCACTTTTTAATCACATATATTTTTCGAAATCACTTTTTAACCACAAATTTTAGATAGAAAACACAAATAACTAAAAAGAATAAAGGCGACTACAACCGCTGAACACTAGCTAACTTAATATCGTGATCTTAGAGCTCATTCAGCTCAATCATTTTTTTCAAGTTTTTGAGAAGTTAATGATTTTTAGGAGAAGTGTGGTTGAAAAGTGATTGAAAAATGTGAAAATAATAAGTTTCATATAAAGATATAGTTGAAAATGATTTGTGGAAAATTTAAAATAAATAAATAAATAAAATAAAATAAAAAAACATGGGATCAAACATGTCATTAGTAACATTTTCCCTTATGGAAAGTAAGATGGTCAGATTTAAGGGTCCATTTGATAGACGACATTTTTCTAGAAAGTTGGAAAATGTTTTCTATTTTTTTTACCTTTTGACGTGTTTGATAGGCTTTTTTTTGTTATGGAATTCACTTTCCATCTAACCATGATTAACAAGGCATTTTCCATGCAATCAAGGAAAATAGTTTCTCACCTAATAGGTATGAAAGTGTTTTCCACCCACCTTACATGGAAAATCATTTTCGCCTCGTTTGGTCATTTTTTGTTAACTTATTAAAAAAAAAAAAAAATTATTATTAACAAATACAAATGTGTGAAAAATAAAAATATATTTTTTTAATTAAAATAGCTCAATTTTACAAATTTTTTCATAAAAAATAAAGTCAATCAAATAGCAAAACTTGAAAAATCTCTATTTTTCCCACCTAAAAAAGTAATTCAATCAAATACATTAAATTTTTAATTCAAAAGAAAATAAATTCTCAGAAATTCAATTCCTTAAAATTCGTTTTCTTTCCACTCAGAGCATCTACAGTGCTAAATTTTTCACATTGAATAAATTTTCCCATGTGGCAATTAATGTATGGAATTTCTTTACAAATAAGATGAATGTTCAATGAAAAGAAATAGAATGTCAAATGTCATCTTCAATGCATTATTTCTATTCTCATAGTCTTGCATATGTGATATTTCTTTTATTTAAATAAAATAAATGAAAAAAATAACGTTTAACCAAAATTACTTAGTCATCAAGTTAAACACTCTTTCAAATGGTAGAAAGTGGGCTTGACATTTTCTTCATTGATTGTTTCCATGTCATCATGATGGACTCCAAAATTTAAAGCATTGGAGATAAAAATAAGAGTAATTCTAGGAAAATATTTTTAATTGACATTATTTTAAGTAAAAATGTAATATTGTAGATGCTCTCAAATTTCACATTTGCTATCAAATGACTCTTTGTATTTGATTGCAAGTATTATATGAAAATATTTTTCACCCAAATTAAGAAAAAAAAGTATATTTTTCATGAAAAACCTTCTTTTTGTTTTTTTTTTTTTTTTTGTTTTTTCCCTTTTTTTTAACCAAACCTATCTAACACACCCAAGTTCCAAAAGTCAAACTTGGCATTTCTACATCATACTATTTTTACACTGAATAATAAACCTTGTAGAAAACAAATAAGAATCCACGTGTAATGCATAGAGTCACATTTTGCCACGTGTATATATCATTTCCCACTAGAGTGGCAAAACAGCAATTAATCGTGTAAAATGAGGTCAAAATCCTCATGTAAACAAATGTATAGTTTTTATTTTTTATTTTTTTTGAATTGAACAAATGTATTGTTGTACACGAAATCCTGCTATTTTTGTGTCTGGCATATTCAATGCCTTGGCGGGCGCTTACAATTAAAAGTTCGTTGAGGTGGTTGCAACCCCCACCCTACTCCACCCCAACCCCCTCTTTTCAGTTTTCACACAGTGCACACACTCAATTCTTTCTATAAATCCTTAGCTTTTTCCATTTCTCATTTACTGCAAAAATTTTAATCAATGAAATAATTCCTTTTTACATTCTTTTCGCAATTTTTTTTTTGTGGGTTTTGTTCTGTTGATCATCAATGGGGAATGAGGATTTGAAGAACCCCGAATCGCGAAAAATTTCGGTCGAACAAGGGAATAATCTCCCCAACTTTCTTATTTCTGTTAGGCTTAAATATGTGAAACTTGGTTTTTATTACTTAATCTCAAATGCTATGTACTTACTTTTACTTCCACTTTTAGGTGGTGTTTCAGTTCAACTTTCTACTGTTACTGTGGAAGATTTAGTCCTTTTATGGAACCAATTGAAATTCAATCTTGTTTCTGTGGTTTTTTGTTCTGCTCTTATGGTGTTCTTGGGGACACTTTATTTTATGAGTAGGCCTAGGAAGGTTTACTTAGTCGATTTCGCATGTTTTAAGCCGAAACCGGAGGTTATGTGCAGCAAAGAAGTTTTTATGGAAAGATCAAAACTGGCTGGGACTTTTACAGATGAAAATTTGGCCTTTCAGAAGAAAATCTTGGAGAGGTCAGGTTTGGGGCAAAACACGTATTTCCCTGAATCGCTTTTGCGAGTTCCGGCTAATCCTTGTATGGCTGAGGCCAGGAAGGAGGCTGAAATGGTCATGTTTGGTGCAATAGATGATTTGTTGGCGAAAACCGGGGTTAAGGCTAAGAATATTGGGATTCTTGTGGTGAATTGTAGTTTGTTTAATCCAACACCATCACTTTCTGCTATGATTGTTAATCATTACAAGCTTAGAGGCAATATTTTGAGCTATAATCTTGGTGGTATGGGGTGCAGTGCTGGACTAATATCTATTGATCTTGCTAAACAACTTTTACAGGTTTTTTACTTTCTTCATTCTTTGCATTTGAATTCTACATCATTCGTTTACGACAAACAAGCTGTTTAGGATAGCTTCTGCTTCTGCTTTTGCTTCTTATATAAGAGCATCTCGAGGAAGCTCCTCGAATAGCTCTTTTAACGATGTCTAAAAACAGCTTCTTAGTCTCAGAATCAACTTTTGGCTTCCAGCCTAATGGGCCCTTCTTAGTCTCCGCTTGATTGTCATTATTTGACGAAAAATGGTTTTGAATAGTAATTGATTGGATATTGTATAGTTGAAAATAAGAGATAAGTTTTGAGTTAAAATTGAATACCGTAGAAAAATAAGTTAAAAATAATGTGGATCAAACATAGGCTTCGGCTAGGTGAAATTCTTTGTTCATTTCATAGCTTAAAGACTTGAGACTAACTCTCTTATGTATAAATGTAACAGGTGAATCCCAATTCCTATGCTTTGGTAGTGAGCATGGAGAACATAACACTTAATTGGTATTGGGGCAACAACCGATCGATGCTCGTGTCGAATTGCATTTTCCGGATGGGCGGAGCGGCGATCCTACTATCGAACAAGTCATCGGATCGTAGACGAGCAAAATACCAACTAATCCACACGGTTCGTACACACAAAGGAGCTGATGATAAGAGTTATGGTTGTGTGTTTCAAGAGGAAGACGACTCAAAAGAAATTGGTGTAGCATTGTCAAAAGACCTAATGGCAGTTGCTGGAGAGGCCTTGAAAATTAATATCACAACTTTAGGGCCATTAGTCCTTCCCATGTCTGAACAATTATTGTTCTTTCTTACTCTTGTGGCAAAAAAGGTTTTCAAGATGAAAATTAAGCCGTATATACCGGATTTTAAGCTCGCGTTCGAGCATTTCTGCATTCACGCCGGAGGAAGAGCGGTGTTGGATGAACTCGAGAAGAATCTCGACCTTACAGAATGGCATATGGAGCCATCAAGAATGACACTTTATAGGTTTGGTAACACTTCTAGCAGTTCATTGTGGTATGAATTGGCCTATACTGAGGCTAAGGGGAGGATTAGAAAGGGTGACAAAACATGGCAAATTGCATTTGGATCAGGTTTTAAATGTAATAGTGCTGTGTGGAAAGCACTGAGAAGTATTAATCCTGCCAAGGAGAAGAATCCATGGATGGATGAGATTAATGATTTTCCAGTTCACGTTCCAAGAATTGCAACCATTAATTCTTGAAAGAAGAAAAAAAGAAGGCTCGCCTTTCCTTTTCTTTTATTTTCTTTCTCTTTCTCTTTTTTTTTTTTTGGGTGGGTGGGGATTGGCTATTTGTAATATGAAAATTATATAAAACTGTGATTTAGACTTAAGAAATCATGCATAACCCTTTACAATGTTGTATTACTTATATAGAAATTAATTATATTATTTTAATTTTAACGATTAATGTTTGAATTCAATTAAATGTTCTTAAAGCATTACTGTCCATTTATACAAATAAATAAATAAATAAAGTAACGCAAGAACTTCATGAGTTGTGAAATTTGGGTTGTTAAGAAGTTTCCTAAAAATCCGTTTCTTTAAAGAATAAGAAGTTTCCTTAAAATCCATGGCGTTGTATTGGTAATTTTATAAAAAGTGTAATTCTTTTCGGATGGCGAAGATCGAACATCAAGATGTCAAACCTTTCCATCGACTTGAGATCTTTGAAAAGGTCATCTCGATCGGTTACCATTTTGCCAGAATGTTGATATAATCATAAAAATGTTTTCTTTTCAATAAATTTAGAGCGAGCTATGAAAAATTTTGATTTTCTGCTAGCCTAACACTAAAAGTAAAAACCCTCATGTTAAGATCTCATTATTGAGTTTGGATTAATGCTGAATAAATTGTTAGTGATGATGGGCCAATCCCAATAACTATGGTCAAAACAAAGAGTCGTAATTCCACAAGGGTGGGCTAATCCCAAAAACTCGTCCTTAGTTTGGAAAGCAAGATTCAGCACGTGCATATATGAAGCTAGAAGCAAATCACGTGGCAAAGTAACATTCAGAATTTAATGAATCGTCCACTTGATAGTGAGCGACTTGAGCTCTTGGAAAAGGCCATCTCAATTACCATTTTTTCAGAATGTCGATATAATCATAAAAATGTTTTCTTTTCAATAATTTTAGAGTGAGTTTGATTTTCTGCTAGCCTAACAGTAAAAGTAAAAACCCTAATGCTAAGATCTCATTATTGAGTTTGGATTAATGCTGAATAAATTGTTAGTGACGAGTTAAAAAAATGTGGGCCAATCCCAATAACTATGGTCAAAACAAAGAGCCCTTATTCCACGAGGGTGGGCTAATCCCAAAAACCGGTCCTTAGTTTGGATAGCAAGATTCAACAGGTGGATGAAGCTAGAAGCATATCACATGGCAAAGTAACATTCAGAATTTAATGAATCGTCCACTTGATGGTGAGCTAAGAGAATATTTATGATTAGATCATTGCATATATTATCTAATTAGAGAACTTTATTCATACATTGATATCATATTTAGTTAACAAAATCAAAAATAAATTTTAATTATCGTATCCACTCCCTACAAATAGAAAAATACTTCGTCTTTACGTTCGGTTAGGCTATGTATTCGATAAATCGGCGGAAGTTGAGGAATTAGGTTGTCATGAAAAACAAATTGCTAGAATGAAGTTCATGCACCAAACATGTTATGCCATTAAATATATACCGTGTTGCAAGAAAAAAAGTTAATTAATTAGACCATTAAGAAAACTTGAAGAAGTTATGTTTAGTAGTTGGGGATGGTAACTGCTTCACAGGGTGGGTTGGACTTGGATTGCCAGCCTAAAACACTGCCAAGTGGGTCTAACTTCTCATTTTCAGTAGGCATTTATTTTTAATAAAAGGTTCGTGAATATTGATGATATTTACGAAAAGTTTGACAGGAAAAATCCTGGTGAACCATCTCAAGACCGAGCCGAGATGTTATTAAAAAAGATGTCGATAGTTTGATTGTTAACCTATAAAACGGTGTGGACATTGATTATTAGGTCGCATTAATACAAAAATTTATTTATTTATTTTATTTTTTTAATTACTTGTATGCATATTACTTTTTATTTTTATTGGACTGCCACTATTTCACCCTTGTGATATGCACATATGTTAGCTTTCCACAATATCGATTTCGCTAAATATTCGTAAGATTTTAATGCTTATACATAACCAACACAATACAAAAGACATAATTATTATAATATTACATTACAATAATTATTAAATTTTGAAAAGACAAAAAATAACTAATCCATATTTGTACAACTTTTTTTAGAAAATGCCAATTTAATTTTAAATAATAATGAAAGTCGATTTCTTTTATGAGTTATTATTAACTTTATTGAAAATACAAATTTAGTTATAACTTTTTTAATGATATATCATGCTCCCTCCGTCCCAATTATATAGATTGTCTTTACTTTTTCGTTTGTCCCAATTATATAGATTTGTTTCTTTATTGAGAAGTATTTATTTTGTATATTTATCAATGTATCCCTATATATTACTTATAATATAATAGTTTTGAAATTAAATAAGGGTAAGTTGAAAATTTTCTTTACAAAAATTATTTTTTCAATGATATTAAATATGTTTTCTTAATCTGTGTGAAAATCAAACAAGCCTATATAATTGGGATGGATGGAGTATTTGATGTAATATTATGGATATGAATATTAATGCATGGAAAAGTTATCAATACGTTTCTCATAATTTCTGCCCTTTTTTCAATTTTCATTAAAAATATTAATCACAATAATTATAAATGTGTGCTTAATCTTATCCCAACAAGTATTTGTATTTAATCAATATAATTATATTTTTATTTACAATATCAAGTAATTAAAATAATAATTATGAAAATCTTGCAATTATCATGATACGATGATGGGTGTCGAATCCAACAAATAATAATATTTTCTTGCTCTCACAAAAATAAATTGTAATAGCGGTAAGCAAGGTCGAACCCACAGAGATTGGTTAAATTTAATTCTTCAGAAATTAAAAACAAGGGGGAGTTTTGAAATTGGAAATGTGAAATCAATTTGTAAATAAACAAGTGCGAAATTAAAGTGATGAAAATATCAAATTAAACAGTATTATTCATAGAATTGATCATGGATGCAAAAATAAAATCATTTACTCATTTTCTAAATTGGTTATGGTCATTAATACGATCTAACAACCTATCTCTCCTTACTATCTCGATAATTAAGAGACGCTCGTTGATTATTTCCCTGATAAATAAACAACCCTAGATACAATCTTAATATTTAATTTACCAATAGTATTAATCTCTAGAGAGACGACAAATTCTAATCAACAAATTCACACGTGTGATTCATTTAAGCTACGGAAAATCAGTCTATAATCAACTATGTTATTTGCCACTTGTATTAGAAAATCTAAACAATTACGAATTTAGATTCCTAATTGGCTAAGTATTGTTTTCACAATTAAAACAACGTGCACTTTTTATTAATTAATCAAGACAACAACTTCAATGCAGACGAAAGATATATAAATAGAAAAGAGATAAAAGAACAATGAAATTAATTAGATCTCACAATTCTTGAAGAATCAAAATTTCGATTATCCTTGAACTGGAATAATAAATTAGCTATCCATAAAAATTGAGAAGGGAAAATGAAAACTCAAAGAAAAGAGAATGATGGAAAACATAAGACCCTGAACAAGAAAAAGGAATATAAAGTCTTTGTATGGAAAGATTTCTAGAGATAAGGAATGATACGGTTTCCTTCCTTTTACCAAAGTCTAATTATTCCCTAAAATAATAAAAATCTATTAATTACATAAATAATCTCTTTAAATATTCATATCCCATTAGAAAATAATTGTGGGTCCAATAGTAATATTTTCCCCATTCAAAAATCGCCTATATAAGTCAAATCTTCATGAAACAGTAAGGCATGCACGTGCCTTATGCAAAGTCCTTCTCTGATTGTACATCTTTTGATATTTCAACTTCTTCTTTTCAATTTATGATATTTAGTCCAATTTGATTTCAATTCTCCACCTAATCCAAAAAATATAAAATATGATTAATATCCACAATTTAAGCATTTAAAATCAATGGAGTAAGAGAAAATATCACAAATAAAGTAACAATTACGCACTCTATCATACAACCGGACAACATTGGAGATCAAAAAGTCATGTCTAAAATCTTATACCATATAATCTTTACACAACTATTAAAATTAAGAATAATTAAAAAATACTATACCTTCTTGACCATTGAAAATGTTCTGGTGCCAGCCGTTGGCACCGTTACGGTGCCAACAGCAGGCACACAGCTGTGGGCCCCACCTGTGTGTAGGGCCCGCGAATGTATCTGCGGCTGGCACCAGAAAAGAAATGTCTTGACCATAATACTAATATTTATTATTAATAAAGAAAAAATCAAAACACCAACTCTTCAATATTAGCTTCCGTTCGATAACTTTGTCTATAAATTTTTTTATAAATAACATTTTTTCAGCTGACTTTTTAATTACACACATTTTTCGAAACCACTTTTTAACAGCACATTTTACCTCGAAAATAACAAAGTTTTTGTTTATATTCAAAAAGTATAATTTTTTTTATAATATTAAGGATAATAAATAGTTTAAATATTAATAATGAATATATCATTTTAATATTGGATTTATAATATTAAGAATAACAAATAAATAAAATATCAAACTTAAATAATAATTAATAGCTACAAATATTGACTGAATTCATTCAATATTAGCATTAGTAATTACAAAGATAATAATGATAATTATAATGACAATAAACAAATAATAATAACAATATATTAATTATTTAACATGATACTAATACCTAAAAATAACGAATTAACTATATAATTTTAATCTTTTAAAATATTATACTTAAATCGAAACATTATTTATATTTTAAAAAATATTAATATTTAAATAGATACAAATTCCAGGAGAATAATAATTTACAAACATAAAAACAATAAAATTATTTAGAAAGATTATTCAAACAACTCTTCGTTTTTCAAAGTATAGACAAAGTGAATTTTCTCAAAAAAATAAAAAATTTTATATTCAATATTATCTACATGGGATTTAAATATAACATTAATCTACTTGTATATAAACATGGATTCAAATGGTAGTTACATTAATCAACACGAATTTAATTACGACATTAATCTACTTGTATTTAAACATGGATTCAAATGGTAGTTGCATTAATCAACATGAGTTTAATTACGACATTAATCTATACTGATTTTTATTTTGTTTCTTTTCTTTTCTTTCCTTTCAGAAATGACAATTGAATACTATGTGCGTGTTCAGAAATTACAATTGCATACTGTGCGTGTTAACTTGATGGCTATCCTACTTTTATAGATACTAGTGTTTTACCCATTCGATACACAATATTTGTGTTCGTAATAGTGATTTTATAACTGAATTAAATACAAAAGCATCAAATAAATTACATTCCCTTACATATTTCTTCTAAAACTTTTAAAAACAACGCACCTAATTCAAATTTTAGAAAAACTTAAATTGTGATAGCGGGGAGCAAAGTCGAATCCACAGAAATTGGTCAGATTTAATTTTTCAAAAAATTAAAAAAATAAATTAAAAAGAAGAGGATTTTGAATTTTTGAGTATCAAATCAATTTAGAATAAGACAACTGCATGAAATTAAATTATTAAAAAAATCAAATTAAACAGGTATTCAACCCAAGATATATCTTAGAATTGATCATGGATGAAAGAAATAGAATTTTTTTACTCTATCTCCAAATCGGTTATACTTATTGATACGATCTAATAAAATATATCTCCTTACTTTCTCATTAATTAAGAGACACTCGTTGACTACTTCTCTAATAATCAATAAATAATCCTATTTACAATCTTAGGACTTGTTGTAAAACTATCAAAAATATAAGAACAAGAATGAGAGGTAGAGAGAGAATATAGAGATAGAGAGAATTCTTTGTATTCCAAATTGTGTGTTAAATGGAGTGAAGTACCCTATTTATAGGGGTAGATAATGGTACAATTGTAATAATATAAACTTTACAAGGGCATAATGGGTCATTCACACCCAAGATATTTATAACACTCCCCCTTGAATGACCTAATATTCAATGCCTGCCTCGTTAAAAACTTTACTAAGAAAACCCAGTAGGATAAAACTTAAGATAAGGAAAATAGTACAGTCATTGTGGAGTATAAAAATAAATGCTGCCTCATTAAAACATTGCTAGGAAAATTCAGTGGGATAAAACCTAGACGAAGGAAAAAGAGTACAGCTACTCCCCCTGATATAAGTCATCGTAAATCGCTGAGCCGACGCATTCCTATCTCATGTATCAATTTCTTGAGTGTAGATGTCGGTAATGCTTTAGTGAATAAGTCTGCCACATTATCACTTGATCGAATTTGTTGAACATCGATATCACCTACTTTCTGAAGCTCATGTGTATAGAAGAATTTTGGAGAAATGTGCTTTGTAACGTCTCGAGTTCCGAAGAACCCGGGTCGCCACTTCATCTCTTTAAAACTAACCCTTTGATGAAAAATATTGTGGAAATATACTGAATTTTAAAGCATCACATTCATTTGAAAATTTTGCGATGGTAGCTCAAATTTAAATACATCTACTTGAAAACATTCCATAAAATTCCAAATCTCAACAATTTAACTTAACAAAGTTCAATAAACTAGACTTTCAAACTAACTTAAAATAAATGTTGCCAAATTGCCCATCATTCGTCTCCGCCTCCGAACTCTGCAAATGTTGTTAAAAACGGAGTGCGTATTTCAAAAGAAATACTCAGTAGACTCATCGCCAATAATTAATTTACAAGATAATTGAACAAGTAATTATGCAAATATTATAGTGACATTCTCTTCTTAGTCATAAGCGTCATGAAATGAGTGCAATATGAACATACTCTTGTCCTGTCTTATACAAATAAAGCATATAAGTTATGACATGTATAATATAAATTTCTCTTCTTATCTCATAAGAGATTCTCATTTCTTGTCTCATGCAATTAAGCATATAAATCACATAAATCCACATAACACATGCAATTATAATATAAATAAATTAGTGGAGGCGAGTCTACCTTAAACTTAACGAGTGTGGTCGAGCGGGAATGACTTCAATCTCTTAAATATTCGTATGCCTCGTCTAGCCAATTAGAAAAATAGTTAAATTAGTATTTAGAAAATGATAAATTACAATTTGGAGACTGAAATTGATGATTTGAAAGTTGAGGGACTAAAATGAATACTTTGAAAGTTGAGGGACAAAAATTTAAATTTTTAAAAGTTGAGTTGAAACTCAAAACGAATATTAAACTATAGGGCTGAAATAATAGATTTTAAAAATGAAGCGACTATTTAAAATCATTTAAAAAACTAAAGGGGCTAAATGATTGACCTTTAAAACATGGGGCTATATAATAATTTTTGAAAACTTTTAAAAATATATATACATATAACATCTCTCTCTCTCTCTCTCTCTCTCTCTCTCTCTCTCTCTCTCTCTCTCTCTCTCTCTCTCTCTCTCTCTCTCTCTCTCTCTCTCTCTCTCTCTCTCTCTCTCTCTCTCTCTCTCTCTCTCTCTCTCTCACACACACACACACAAACCTGTATAGAGAGAGACTAGAGAACAGAGAGTAGAGACGGGGGGAGGAATGCCCCTTCTCCGATTTCAGACTGCCGGCGACGCCGGCGATGGAGCCACCACACTGAAGTGTCGTCGATGTGGGCGTGCAGTAGTCTCTGGGCGCGTTTGGGTGTGAAACACGAGGCCAAACCGAGGCTTGAATCGCTGTATTTTTCGGCGATTTTTAGCGACGAACTGGGTGGCGGCCGAGGTAAGTGTTTGGGTTAAGTCTTATTCTGGGTTTGGGTTTGATTCTTGAGTTGGGCAGTGGTTAGTGGTTCGGTTTTGGTTTGCTGTTGCATGGTTGGGTTCGCCGAATATGGTGGTGCTGCAGGAAGTGTGCTCTAGAATTGGTGGTGGTGGTGCTCAATCGTGGAGGTGGTGGTGGCTGCTTGAGCCACGTCCGTTGTTGGTGGCAGCTTTGGTGGTCGTTTTTTTGAGAATGGACAGTGCTGGTTGTTGAAGATTTTGTAGAGGTGTTGGGTGGTAAAACTCGTGCTGGTTGGTGTGGTTCGAGTTGGGGCCAGTTATGGTAACACTGCAGTTGTGGTCTCTTGGATGGGGCGGTTGGCAGTGGAGGTGTTGATTTGGTGCTTGAAGCTAAGTGTGTGAAAATGGAGCTCAACAGAGGAGGTGGAGAGGAGGACTGTGCGTGAAGTGAGGAGGGAGGAAATGAGAGTGATTTGAACAGTAGAGTTTAGGGCACAACTTTCTAAGTGGGTAAGTGGGCCAAAAATTGGGCTGGTAAGAATAATTGGACTTAATTGGATTGTGTTTAAAATGATCAAAATTTGGAAAACATAATTTTGGACCCAAAATATTAAAATATTAGACTTAATTAAATTGGACTCGAAATTATTACAATTTGAATTTTAAAATAATAAGGAATTCGATACTTTAAAAATATTTGAGATTGGACTCGATTTGAATAGATTTAAATTTATTTTGCACTGGCTAGACGAACACGCTTTCACTTTAAAAATAAAATTTGGAGTTGAAACTTAGCGACACGTTTTTCGAGAGAAAAATTATTATTATTTTTTATTTAAAAAAAATTCTAGTTCGTTACATGCTTTGTTCTATCTCCTTTGATATAGCCTCCTTTAAGTTGTGCAATACAAGCTCCATTATCTTCATACAATATCATTGGACTATCTTTTGTCAAAGCTAATCCACATGATGATTGGATATGATGAGTCATGTTTCTCAACCATATACATTCTCGACTTGTTTCATGGATTGTAATAATTTCTGAATGGTTTGAAGATGTTGCTGTCAAAGTTTGCTTCACGGATCTCCATGATATAGTCGTCCCACCGCATGTAAACACATATCCTGTTTGCGATTGTGCTTGATGTGGATCAGAGAGATAACCTGCATCTGCATATCCCACTAAAGAAGATCCCAAATTGTGAGAATAAAATAATCTCATATCAACAGTACCTTTTAGGTAACGAAGAATGTGTTTAACACCATTCCAATGCCTTTGAGTTGGTGCAGAACTATATCTTGCGAGTAGATTTACAGAAAAAGCTATATCAGGTCTAGTGCAATTTGCAAGATATGATAAAGCTCCAATTGCACTTAGATATGGTACTTCTGGACCAAGAACATTTTCTCCATCTTCAGGTAGACGAAATGGATCATTTTTTGGATCAAGTGATCGAACGACCATTGGTGATGTTAATGGATGTGCTTTATCCATATAAAATCGCTTTAAAACCTTTTCTGTATATGAAGATTGATGAACAAATAGTCCTTTCGAAAAATGTTCAATTTGCAACCCAAGGAAAAATTTGGTTTTTCCCAAATCTTTCATCTCAAATTCATTTTTCAAGTAATCAACAGTTTTGTTGAGCTCTTCTGGAGTTCCAATAAGATTTAAATCATCAACATAAACTACCACTATTGCAAATCCAATATTTGTTTTCTTTATGAAAACACATGGGCATATATCATCATTTTTGTAACCCTCATTCAGCAAGTATTCGATGAGGCGATTATACCACATACGTTCAGATTGTTTCAATCTATATAATGATCTTTGCAATTTGATTGAAAACATACTTTTCGGGTATGTATCATTTATTTCTGGAACTTTAAGTCCTTCAGGGACTTTCATGTATATGTCACTATCAAGTGAGTCATATAGATAAGCAGTTACTACATCCATAAGGCGCATCTCGAGCCTTTCTGATACAGCCAAACTAATTAAAAATCTGAATGTGATGGCGTCCATGACAGGAGAATATGTTTTCTCATAATCAATTCCAGGTCTTTGTGAGAAACCTTGAGCTACAAGCCGTGCTTTGTACCTTGTAACTTCATTATTTTCATTACTTTTCCTTACAAAGACCCATTTGTATCCTACAAGGATTACATTTTCAGGTGTTCGAACTACTGGTCCGAACACCTTTCGTTTTCTAAGGAATTCAATTCCGTCTGCATAGCTTCCTTCCATTTTGGTCAATCCTCTATCTGTTGGCATTCTTTAACAGACAGTGGCTCAAGATCATTATTCTGAATTATTTCAAGAACCATTTGGAAGAAAAAAATATCATCTATAACAACATTCTCCCTTTCCCATAATTTATGAGATAACAAATAATTTATTGAAATCTCATTATTCTCGGACATCTGTGATTCTGCAAGAATCACGTCATCACTATTAGATTGTTTCATTGAAATCTGTGGTTCTGCGGGAACCATGTCACCGCTATTAGATTGATCAATCTTTTCTATTATTACTCGTCCAGGAGTCTTTGGTTGGTTTAATTTCCTCTTACGAGGTATGATGTCTTTTGAACCAATTGGTCGACCACGCTTCTGGCGTTTTTGAGGTTCACTTGCTATAGCAGTTTGTCCTACATGGACATCAATCTTTTCCGAAGTGTTTTCTGCTGGTATTTATGACTTTGTCACTTTTATTGTGTCAACAAATTCATTAGGTAATTGATTTGCAATTCTTTGCAAATGAATAATTTTCTCAACCTCTTACTCACATTGATTACTTCGGGGATCAAAGTGAGATAGAGTTGTTTCATTTCAAGAAATTTTATCTTGATTTTCAGGATGCAACTTTACTCCTCCTAAAGTTGGGAAGTTCATTTCATCAAAATGACAATCTGCAAAATGTGCAGTAAACAAATCACCCGTTAAGGGTTCAAGGTACCTAATGATGGAAGGTGAATCAAAACCAACACAAATCACAAGTCTACGTTGGGAACCCATTTTGGTACGTTTTGGGGGAGAGATTGGTACATGGACAGCACAACTAAAAACCCTTAGGTGAGAAATATTAGTTTCATGACCAGATGCAAGTTGCAGAGGTGAGTATTGATAATAAACAGTTGGTCTTATACGAATCAATGATGCAGCATGTAATATGGCATGACCCCAAACAGAAGCTGGAAGTTTTGTTTTCATGAGTAGTGATCTGGAAATTAATTGTAGACGTTTAATAAATGACTCCGCTAACCCATTTTGTGTATGGACATGAGCAACTGAATGTTCTATTGCAGTCCCAATGGACATGCAATACTCATTGAATCTCTGTGATCTAAACTCACCAGCGTTATCAAGACGAATTGTCTTGATTGACTAATCGGGAAATTGAGCTCGTAATTTTATTATTTGAGCAAATAGCCTAACAAATGCTACATTTCTTGTGGACAGTAAACATACATACGACCATCTAGTAGAAGAATCAATTAGTACCATAAAATAACGAAATGGTCCACATGGTGAGTGTATCGGCCCACATATATCTCCATGAATCCTTTCTAAGAAAGTTAGAGATTCAACATTGACCTTTGTAGTGGAAGGTCTAATGACCAATTTCCCTTGCGAGCAAGCAACACATGAATAATCATTAGGTGAAAGAATCTTCTGGTTCTTTAAAGGATGTTCATGTGAGTTGCTAATTATTCGATCATCATTATCGCTCCTGGATGTCCATGTCGATCATGTCAAAGTATAAAAAAATTTAAGTCCACGAACTTCGGGTTCGTGACGTTGTTTAATTCGACTTCTTTTATGGATGTATAATACATTCCAGAAGGAAGTGCCGGAAGTTTTTCTTTTATCTGCTTTTGGCCAAATACAAAAGAAGTAATGCAAAGATATTCAATATTGTTTTCTTGCATCGTTTCAATGTGATATCCATTGCAGCGGATATCCTTAAAACTGAGCAAATTTCTTCTAGATTTGCTTGAGTATAGTGCATCGTTAATACATAGTTGTGTATTATTTGATAAA
Organism: Ligustrum vulgare; assembly: GCA_963555705.1. Taxonomy (NCBI): domain Eukaryota; kingdom Viridiplantae; phylum Streptophyta; class Magnoliopsida; order Lamiales; family Oleaceae; genus Ligustrum; species Ligustrum vulgare. The sequence goes on along the minus strand of OY743177.1, from coordinate 58,534,184 downwards.
ATAATATAGGCTTTACCGGAGCCTTCAACGATCTTCGATGTGCCGTATATTGTATTAACATTATTTTCCGCTAATGTTAAGTTCAGAAAATACGTTTTCTTCCGGAGAATAGTATGTATTGTTGCACTATCAACAAGACATGTATCTTGGCAATTCATCTAAAATATAATCAAATAGATATTTTAGAAAAGTGAATTTATGATAAAAAGAAATTAAACATAATTTAACATCAAACAGACAATACATATTAAGATTTCAAAATAACAACATCGTGACTTTCTGATAAAGCAAACTAATCTATATTTTCCATATCACCAGTATAAAAATCAGAGACATCTAAGTGTGTCCTATTAACTGGACAATCAGCTAAATTTGTCTCTATTTTTTCTTTTCCTTTAATAGACTGTTGGTAAAGGTCCACAAGGTATTTTTCCGTACGACAGGTACGTGACCAATGCCCTTTCATGCCACATCGGAAGCAACTTTCTACGTGTTCCGTTTGATATGTTATTCTCATTTGCCTTGTGTCTTTTAACTATGTGCCCATGTTGTTGATGATTTTGTCCAAAATTCCTTCCACGTCCACGTCCTTGTTCATGTCCGTGTCCACGCCTACGTTCGTGCCCACCGCCACGGCCACGTTTGTATTCGTGTCTATTTCTTGATATAGCATTTGCTTCAGGAAATGTAGTACCACTTGCTTCAGGAAATGGTACAGAACCGGTTGGACGTAATCCGTGATTTTTCATCAACAACTCATTATTTTGTTCGGCTACCAAAAGGCAAGATATGAGTTCTGAGTACCTTTTAAAACCATGCTCACGATATTGCTGCTACAGGAGCACATTTGAGACGTGAAAGGTGGAGAATGTTTTTTCTAGCATATCTGTTCCAGTGATCTTTTCTCCACATAAATTCAAATTTGAATATATTCTGAATAGTTCAGAATTGTACTCACTCACAGTTTTAAAATCTTGCAAACGAAGATGCATCCATTCATAACGGGCTTTTGGGAGGACTACAGTCCTCTGATGGTCAAATCTGTCTTTTAAGTTTTTCCAGAGTTCTTGTGGATCCTTCACAGTGAGATATTCTATTTTCAATCCATCATAAAGATGGTGACGAAGGAAAATAAGTGTTTTTGCACGATCCTGCAGAGATTCTTTGTTTCCTTCTTTGATTGTTTTTCCAAGCCCTTTTGAAATAAGATGGATCCCAGCATCTAGGATCCATGATAGATAATTTTTCCCGGATAAATCTAGTGCAATGAACTCGAGTTTTGTGATATTTTCCATTAGGATAACTATTCAATCAAACATGAGACATAATTAATTCCTTGAAAAATCTCAGTAAAGAATTAATGACATGATTTCTATATCGAGTTTTTATTCTTTTGGAATATTAATTATAATTCTAAGTTGTTGTAGCAATAAAACAAAATTTTGAAATTGCTATGTGCAAATCTAAGTTGTGGTGTCAATTAATCAAGATAATAATTATCAATAATAAATTAACTAATGATTAATACGTATAATGAGAGTGACATTAACAAAAGATTTTTCAAAAATTGCATTTCAAGAATTATGTGGTATGTATGTAACCATATTTCATAAAGTGATGTTTAATCATTACACCTTTTGAAATTGTGATTTTAATTTTCAAAAAGAAAAATAACTTTTGTTTTTGTAAGTACACTTTATTGGAATGATGAATTGATTATATTATAAATTTATCTTTTTAGAAAATACATAAAATGTGATTTCATTTAAACCATATATTTAAAGAAATCCAGTAGAACTAACGATAATAAAACTGGTAGAACCAATTATATAGGTGGTAGTATGATATACTTAGAAATTGTAAAACCAACCATGTAGATGGTAGCATGATATAATTAAAATTGGTAAAACCAACCATGTAGGTGGTAGCATGATATAATTAAAACTGGTAAAGTCAACCATGTAGATGGTAGCATAATATAATTAAAACCGGTAAAACCAACCATGTAAGTGGTAGTATGATATAATTAAAACTGATAAAACCAACCATGTAGGTGGTAACATAATATATAAAAGATATTTAAAATTGTTACATTCTTGATACAGATTGAACCTTTGTTAACTCAGTTGGCTAGAATCTCGTGCTGATAACGTGTTGTAAAACTATAAAAAATATAAGAACAAGAATGAGAGATAGAGAGAGAATATAGAGATAGAGAGAATTCTTTGTATTCCAAATTGTGTGTTAAATAAAGGAGTGAAGTACCCTATTTATAGGGGTAGATAATAATACAATTGTAATAATATAAACTTTACAAGGATATAATGGGTCATTCACACCCAAGATATTTATAACAGGACTTAATTTACAACAACATTAATCTTTGAAAAGAAGAATAATTCTAATCAACAAATACACATACGCGATTTATTTAAGATAGATTATACATCTTCAAAACATAAATTGAAACCCTATATGAAATCACCTATATTATTTGCCACGAATATTAGAATATCTAAACAATTAGGAATTTAGATTCCTAATTGGTGATACATTATTCCGACAATTAAAATAACGTGCACTTTTTTTATTAATCAATGAAAATAATAATTTGAACACCCACAAAAGATATATAAATCAAGAAGAAATAAAAGAACAATAAAATTAATTCAATTTCAGATTTTTTGTAAAATTAAAATTTCGATTATCCTTATGCTGAATTATAAATTTAGTTATCTATCAACATTTCAACTAAAAACTTGAAAGAAAAATATAACAACAGTCTAATAATGTGAAGAGAGGAACCTCCAACTCCTGCCTCATTCTATAGCCTTTTTTTGATTTTCATTAAAATTTTCTCATTTTTTACAGTACTTAATCTCAACTATATATTAAAAGTCAAGTTCACGATATTTAACTTTAAAACTGAATTTGAATCATTCATTCTTCAAAAAATTACTTTTCATTTAAAAAAAAAAAAAAAAAACTCATTTTAAACAATATTGAACACACTAAAAAAATTAAATGAAAATTCTCTCCTTCCTCCACATTTGTGTGGGCGCCTTTTTCAATCAATCCCGCCACTGGGCTTTTCTATTCCAATCAAAACGGCCCGTCTCCAAAATAAAGTCCAATTAGGGTAGAGAAAAGGTTAGGAAAGGAAGAAGAGATAAAATCCATGTATGGAAAGATTCTTAAACATAAGTTGAAGTAAAATTTTATTTCTTCCCTAAAATAATAATAAAAAATTAATTACATAAATAGTAACTCTAAATATTCTCTTTCCTTTAGAAAATAATAGTGAATCTAATAAAAATTCCTCATCCAAAATCTACCTATATAAGTTAAGTCTTCATGAAACAGTAAGAGCATTCATATTGAATGTGTTAAAATTTTTGTTAGTGTGGAATGTTAACTAATAGTCAATTTTATGTTTATATTAGATATGTTAACTTGTTTATTAAAAGAATCTTTTTATTTATCTAGCATTTTAACATGTGGCACTTTTGTCTTAAAATTTTCTAATAGCATAAATACATCTCATCTCATCACACCCCCACCCCATCCCTAACCCCTACCCACTCACCCACCCAATCCCTTATTTATTCATTTTCTTCTTCTTCCTTCTTATTTTTTTAATATTAAAAAAAAATTAAAAAATTATTGATATCATATTATATAATTTAATGAGATTTTCAAAATGAGTATCATATTAATATATAAATTTTGCTATTATAAAAATAATTACTTATCGTATTCTATGATTTCACTAAAAATTAACAATTTCATTGCAAAAATAATAAGTAGTTAACTTTAACATGTGTACATGTCATTTAACATCTAATTTTTTGCCTATGTGGCTAGCTAAATTTAACATATCTAATGTGGATGCTTTAAGGCGTGCCCACAACTTAGACAGACTTCACTTTTGATTGGTAACACTGGAGAGTTAGACACACCTTAAACAAGATTCACTGCTACATTTGTGTACTTTTTTAATTCCAAACTTCTTCTTCTCAATTTGTGATATTGAGTCCAATTTGATTCAAATCCTTCATCTAATTCACAAAACGTAAAATATAATCAATATCCAAAAATTAAGTATTTAAAATCATTAAATCAAGAGGAGACATCACAAATCAAAAAACAATTATACGTTCTATCAAAAATTCTTACGTGACCATGTACCATTTTGCAACATGTTACAAAATCTTCAATCCATACTCAGATTCAGAGAACACATAAAATGGAATGAAATTGAAAAACATTAAAACTATACCCAACAAAAACTTCAAGATCGAAAATAAGACATAAACTAATTTCCGTGAGAAAATTTGACAATATTATTCCTCTCCCAACACATGATTACTCTGTTTTCAAAAGGAAGAGAGTTAAAGAAGTAGAAATTGAAAATGTAAAGTAGAGGGGGTAAACCATGACAATAACTGAAGTACGATGGCTACTGAAACATTTAACTCATGTATCCAACCATCATCTATCACAAATCTAATAATCTCATTTAGAAAAGTCAAAATATTAATTTCATCTTGCGTCCCCGCCACGAGTTCTTGTGTAGACCTTAGGCCAAACTTTGCCCATAAATTAATTCAAGAATTAAATTTCACGTAAAATGAACCATTAAAATATTTCATAATATTCAAATCTCGACTCATGATATAGAAAAAATAATTGTTTTTACTTACAAGTATCTCGAGTTTTCGTCATATATTACATCTCACGAACAGTAAGAAAAAGTGCACTCATATTGGGTTCGACTCATTTAAAAAAAAAAAAAAAATATTGGGTTCGACTCCATCTCTGTGGTAGGATTGGTTAGTTCGACCAAAATTGATTAATTATTATTAAAAAGATTTGATTGACTCATTGTGGATTTTGTCACATTTTTTAAGCAAGTTAGATGATTACATTTTAGAAAAATAAATAGAGGAATCTATTATTTAAGACCTACAAGAAAGAAAAATACAAAAGACGGCTAGCTTTCAAGGCTGGTGTAAGCGGTCCGATTTTATCGATTTTTGACAGATTTTGAACTGTTTAAATCGATTTGAGAAAATTTCAAAACTAAACCAAACCATTTAAAACGGTTTGAGAAAAACTCAAATCTTAGCCTAATGGTTTAGTCCGATTTTAAACCGTCGATTTCATCATATATATTTTTGTCTATCTACTTATGTTGCTAGTTCATTGATTTCGATATATACTTATATTTTATTGACAATAAATCTAAACAAACTAGATAGGTCTACTATAAATTAAAATACTAACTAAATCAAAACAAAATTACGGTAAAATCATAATATAGTTATTTGTCCGCCTTTTTAGGTTAAAATGTTACAAATAAAAGTTACGACAACATTACAATACAAGTCTATAAGGCAAAAAAAAAAAAAATAACATGATGCCCAATAAGACCTTCGTAATCATCATTTCTAGGGAAAAAAAAAGAAGAAGAAGAGATTATTGCTTAGATATAAAGTATAACCGGCCACAATAAAAAAGATTTATTGATTAAATAGTGAGTAGATAAATAACAATTATATAAGTTTATCCTTGTCTGTTGTCACAAAACTCAAACCATTTATCTAATATTTGGATGAAGATTATTGGATTTATATAAATTTTGAAGTATTGTAATTTCTAATTCAGTAATAAATGCAATAGAGATTAAAAAAAAAAATATATATATATATATATATATATATATATATATATACACACACATATAACTATTGAATTTGACATATTGGACAAATTTTTGAATTTTTTATTTCTTATTTTTATATATTTTCTCGTCGGTCTGATTTGGTTTCAAACCGTAATTAAAAATTTCAAATATAAACCAAAGTATTCTTGATCGGTTTGGTTCGATTCAAAATCATTTAGTTTACGGGTCGCGTGGCACCAATCCGAAGGTTTATAAAATGCGATTTCGGTTCGATTTTCCTATTCGACGGCTTGACGGTTTTTGGTTGAGAATATTCTTTCTTAATTGGTTTAAATTTAAATTGAATATTCTTAAATGCCATTCTGATTTTTACCATTAATTTTTTGCCATATAAGCTTGATTCTCACAATCACGGATCACCATATATGAAAATAAACCAATATCAACTTGTGTTGGTGAGTCTAGAAGAAAATCCAGAAAACAAAGGAAGCAATAAAATAGAGATTTTAATAATGAAAAATAATGAAGAAAACCAAAACGTCCTATAATGATAATGCTAACTAATGATTGAAAAATGTAACATTTAATTCGTCAATCCATCGGGTAATCCCCATGCGAATATCCTCACAATCTGGAAAAGATAAAAGAAAAGAATAGAATACTATACATATATATTAATCACGAACTTATGCCAATATTTTAGGATGTTCACTGTAATTTAAAATATCGAGATTTAGTCATTAAATTTGTCAAAATATTGTACATTACTCACTGGTATAACTTTAGTTTCACCACAGTAATGCATAGAAATATTTGACTACAAGTTATCATATTAGTTTGTTGTTAACGTAAATTTATAATTTTGGGGGTAAATTTGATATATTTTGGTTTGTTATCAATAACTTTTCGTTGTTAATGTAAATTATAGATCAAATACGAAAAAAATTATTTTGTTGTATGAAACTTATAATTTGGAAGAGTATTTCTAAGTTTTCAAGACAAGTAACGTTATTTTTACAAGTTCAATGACTAAAATTCGCCCTCCTTAAAATTTAGTAACAAATTGAAAACGTCTTTAAAATTTTATTGAACAACTAATGAAGTCTTTAAAAGTCTCTTAAGTGACAAAGATGACGTGACGCCACATGTGCCTTCCCTTTGTCATATCGTGGAGGTTACGCAAGTAGATAATGTTTAACATTTTGATATATTTAGTGGTCAAAGTTCGATACTTTACACTTTAGTAGGCAATCTAAAATACATGCACAAATTCAAGAACTATTGGACAATTAACTCATACATAGTGTACACGAAGAATAGAGATCATCATCTATTAATACTGAACCATTTCATATTATGAGACTCCAAAATACCCAAAAATTTCTTGAGGTAATTTAGTTTCTAGTTTGAAAATACAATCTATGTTTTTTTTTTTTTAATTTGTGCAAATTTATGATGATTTCCGTCTGCGTTTCTCATAAAATATTGATGCTTAATTTTTGGGTTTCTAAATTTCTTGGTTCATCTTTTTTCATTTTCTTGGGAATTTTGAGGAAATAAGTTTGCATCTATTTTGAAATGCTATTTCGATTTTCGCGAATGTATCAATATATTCTTTCGGGTTCTGATTTTTTTAGGTTATTGCAGTTTTGTAATTTTTTTGTGGATTGAGTTTGCATCTATTTTATGTATATAATTTCTTAATTTGATTTCTTTCTGAGTTGTCTATGGATTCCGGAATGTAATTTCCATTTTCCTTTTTCTTTTCCTTACTTATTTTCACTTGTATCAAATATTGTTTGTCAATATGAATATATAATTCAAGTGGATTGGATTAGTCTCGTGTTTTTCTTTGCTTTTCATCGTGTTTGTATTTGTCATTTTGCTGTTGAATTATGTATGCTAAGGAAGATTAGCCGACACTTATTTACTCACTGTTTTAGTTGACTTCTTTAATTAGATAGCTTAATCGCATCCTTTTAGGTGTAATAATTATCCTTTTTAATCCAATTGCCTGATAAGTTATCAATTTTTAAATCTAAATTGGCTAATTGTCTTGTTGTTATTTAGTCTTGAACTTTTTCCCTCTTGGCATTTACTGCAGAATGGGAACCATGGTTGAAACCAAGTACGGATCGTACACCTACGAAAACCTCGAGAGGGAACTCTACTGGCCAATGGAAAAGCTTCGGATATCCATTACTGGAGCCGGTGGATTCATTGCCTCGCACATTGCCAGGCGTCTAAAGACTGAAGGTCATTACATTATTGCTTCTGACTGGAAGAAAAACGAGCACATGACGGAGGATATGTTCTGTCATGAATTCCATCTGGTTGATTTGAGAGTGATGGATAATTGTTTGAAAGTTACACAAGGAGTTGATCATGTGTTCAATCTTGCTGCGGACATGGGAGGGATGGGCTTTATTCAGTCAAATCACTCTGTCATCATGTATAACAATACAATGATCAGTTTTAACATGATCGAGGCTTCCAGGATCAATGGAGTCAAGAGGTTCAAGTTCTTTAATCTTCTTGATTTTAGTCAGCATTTGGGTTTATGAGTCAAATTGCTCCGTGCCATCACATGCTTTATAGCTGCATTAATCTAAGATCAAAACTTTTTCTTTTTTTTTTTTTTGGTTAAAGATGCAGAGTTTTTTGTGAAATAAATTCAGTGAGGCACATATATTTTGATGTGATAATCTGAATATTGATTTCTTCTATTTGGATTCAGGTTTTTCTACGCCTCCAGTGCTTGTATCTATCCAGAATTTAAGCAGTTGGAAACCAATGTGAGCTTGAAGGAGTCTGATGCATGGCCTGCTGAGGTTTTTTCTAATACCAGTAAATTTTTTGGAATAATATTTCGAATTTCTAACATTATCGATGATACTTTATATTTTTTTTCATTTTTAGCCTCAAGATGCTTATGGCTTAGAGAAGCTGGCCACTGAGGAACTCTGTAAACACTACAACAAGGATTTTGGAATTGAATGCCGAATTGGAAGATTCCATAATATTTATGGTCCATTTGGGACATGGAAAGGTAAACTTGAAGATACTGTGAAAAGTTGTATTTATGTCTCTCTCTCTCTTTATTAGTTCGCGGCGCCTTCTCTTTAAATTGTGAACGTTTTTCATAAATTAATGCAGGTGGGAGGGAGAAGGCACCTGCTGCCTTCTGTAGGAAATCCCTTACATCTACAGATAAATTTGAGATGTGGGGAGATGGTTTACAAACACGATCTTTCACGTTTATTGATGAATGCGTCGAGGGTGTTCTAAGGTATGTTGACGTAAGAAAAAGAATGGTTTATAGTACACATAAGAGATTGTTTCTTTCTATCCGAGAGTGAGCAATGGTCCTTGCGTTTTGTTTTCTAATTTGTCATGTAAACCCATTAATCTTTTTGCAAGGTGAATATTGTTTGAAAAAATATTCTTAATACTGGTAAAAGTAGAATTGCTCAACCAATAGAGCCTTACACTGAGTTATCTTTATGCTAATGTTATGGTTATTGGCGTGCCTGACGAGCTTCATACTCTTATGCCATCTATTAATAGTAATATTGTTTATCCTTTTTATTTCAGAAATATGATTGCAGATTTCTCAGCTTAAATGAATTTTTTTATGCATATAGATTGACAAAATCCGATTTCCGAGAACCTGTAAACATTGGAAGTGATGAGATGGTCAGCATGAATGAGATGGCTGAGATTGTCCTGAGCTTTGAGAACAAAAAGATTCCCATTCATCACATTCCCGGACCCGAGGGTGTGCGTGGTCGAAACTCAGATAACACTCTAATTAAAGAAAAGCTCGGGTGGGCTCCTTCTATGAAACTGAAGGTGGTTTTGAAACCGATGGACTGAACCCTCTGTAACATATTACTCATTCATCATATTCATATAGTAATATGTTCCTTGCGCTTGCAGGATGGACTGAGAATCACATATTTCTGGATCAAGCAACAAATCGAGAAGGAGAAGGGTCAGGGCACTGATACATCTGCCTACGGGTCGTCAAAAGTTGTGGGAACGCAAGCACCAGTTCAACTCGGTTCTCTTCGTGCTGCTGATGGCAAAGAATGAAAGAAATGAAGCCAATGGGTTCATTTTAATGCGTGATCCTGGTTCTATGTTTTGTGCCACCCATCTTTTATGGAGGGAAACATCTGTATTTCAGCCTTTCGATGTTCGTTTCAGTTTCGAAGCTGTCGTGTTTTTTTTTTCTGCAATAATAGCATATTCAAATGTGCAGTGAATAACTCTAGCAGTACATGTATCCTCTTTGGAAACACATGTTAATTCCATTTGTATAAAAATTTATCCCTTTTCTGTTCTGTTTATTTACATTATGAAAGGCTGAGGCCTCTTTGGAGGTCATTATATGGGAAACAATGACAGTCGGGATAAACTCTAATGAGTTTTGGGTTTTATCTATTGTTTTGCCTAGTTGTCATTCATTAGACTCTTTGATTGTCGTTATGGAAACACAATTTGGAGATTCAAATATAAGGAAAACACATTATTTATTTATTTATTTATTATTCTTTTTAAGCAGAACTGCCTTATTTGTATCTTATTTCTGTAGGTTTTGGCCTATAACCTGACTTTTTTCGTATATAACTAGTCGATCTAGTCTGATTCTGATAACATTTAACAGTTCTCATTAATTCAAGTTACTAATACAATTGGCATTTTAAGATAGAATTCCGAATCTTAACAGTTTGGCATATAGTATTTGGTTGGATAAGGATTATTTTAATCATATATTCGACATTTGGAGCAATTAATACTCCGATTAAATTTATCCCGAATGTTCACTTTTCTTTTTAAGAAACCACTTGGAGATTAGAGCTTCAAGTGAACCTAATTGTAGTCATTTATGATGTAAATGGACACGAAAAATGATCCTTCAAGCTCAAAAGAAATGATAGCAACCTAAAAAAACTAATGCCCTCTCTATTTACTTCTAATCACCATATATGATGCTTGAGTTCAGCAACTTGCTTGTCAAGTCTCACTCTTCCATACATGAGATCCGACCGCCCTATTTCTTGAGCCGAAAGCTCCTTCTATCTTTGATAAACCATGTGAATTTGAGTCTGCCACCCTTTTTCTACATAATTTTGCATTAGTTTCTTCTATCCCTAGTGATAAAGAGAAGGCTTTGGTTGAACAAGATATTTGCATTTATGGGAAGGGTTTGAAGGTTTTCAGAGCTACTAATGCAAAATTTACATGGATGTCATTATTGTCATGTTATAATTTTAAAGAGTTGTTTGAGCAAGAATTGACCAATCAGGGGTATTTATCCTTGTTTAGTCAATCGGATAATAAGCATTATGAAGTGGGTTTAGAATCATTGATCAGATTAATGGCGTGTCATGGTTGAGCTCAGTTTGGTGATGAATTCAACCATGACCAGAAACTGGAAAGTGTAAATATTCAAACTGAAGAACATAGTATGTAATTGAGAACACTTTTTCATTTCATATACTAATAATTTCTATTACGTTGCAGTGAAATATAATGGCAAATACAATAAATGAAATAAGAACATGAGAAAGATAAGAGAAGAACCAAGAACCGTTGGTTCTTTTTATAAGAGAATAACCGAACCGAATCGAACCGGAAACGAAGCGTTCGGTTCTTTTGGTTCTAGTTCCAGTTCCGATTTTATAAACTAAAATTTCAAACCTAAGCGATGGTAGATTTCGATTGGTAAGAGTCGTAAGACGGTAATGTTATCGACCTTGATCAAGATGTAAATACAACAGTCATATTTGTCCTTGACATGGTATTTTATTCACTCACTTCCAGACAGTAAAGTATCACCTCATCCACATATATGTACTCCTTCTAAAAATTCCTCAATTTCTACTCGTAGTTCTCCACCTTTTATTGTTTGTTGATTCTTGAAAAACTAAAGGCTAAAAGGCTTGAAACTGAACGACGAACCAGTGAAAGAAAAATGATTTTGATCTATGATTTTTTGTTTATTACTTGTTTTGTTTATAGTTATTGTGATATTGAATGAGTGAATAATTGTTGGGTAATTGATAATGACTAATGGAAACGTGCATTAAGATTAAGAATTAATGATTATTTTTAATTTTTTTAAAAAATTTATATTTTTAAAAAACAAAAAATCATGTTTTGTACTATCGATTCTGGTTCTGAACCAAGAACTGAATCGAAACTGAAATCGAAACCGAATGGGTCTTCAATTTTAGAATTAGAACCTTTTAAAATTTTGAAAGAACCGAACCGAACCGCTGGTCCCGATTCTTTTACCCAATCCTAGAGAGAGAGAGGGAAATGTGCAAAGATAGAAAGGGGGAAAGGGGTTGTTTTGCAACAGGGGATCAATATTCTTCCACATACTTATTCTCCTATATATCTTGTGTTGTTATTTATAGAGTTGTAGGAATATTCTAGAATTGTTAATTGTGAGTGAATAGTGGTGTAATGAACCAATGGTTGTAAAGGGCTAACCATGACATGAGCTAACCGTGACAAACCACACCCTTTAAAAAACTTTGTCCTCAAGGTTCGAGTGGTTAATATGGTCCAACAGTTTTCGTGGTGGTCGAAGAAAGGGCAATAGTTGGAGGGAATTTGGATTCGAATGATCGTGTAGGAGTTGATTTGTGTTGGACCCAGAAATTGTTATGGTTGGACTTGAAGGAGATGAAATTAGACAACTAAAAGAAAAGTACATAACTAGAAACCTAAAACTATCACTTTTTAAAACTAACAAACTTAGGAATTTTTTTTTTTTTAATAATTAATAAATATAATATTGTATAATATAAAAATAATTATCAATTATATATTAAATTAAAACTAATATAATTAATATTTAAATTAAAAAAAAAAAAATCAAACATGTGTACCCCACCCACCCCGACCACACCTCACCTCAAAAATGATTTTTTTCTTCTACTTTCCCACTCCACCCACCCCACACGACCCTATCCACCCACCTCACCTCAAAAATGTTTTTTTTCTACTTTCTCGCACTCCACCCACCCCACACCCCGACACAGCCCTACCAACCACCCCACCCACCCGAAAAAATGAGGTTTTTTTCTTTTCTCTTCCTCGATATTTTTCCACCCTACCCTGCCACCCACCCCACCCCACCTTACCTCACCCACAAAGTGACAATTGATCACAAATCACAATTACAAATTTAATCGCAAATTTCACCCAAATCTCACGCCACCCCCACTCCACCCAACTTCAACCAACATGCAAAATCACATTTGATCACACAAAGTTACAATTCAATCATAAATACAAATTTAGTTACAAAAGTTACCCCACCTCACCAGACATGCAAATTCATAGCTGATCACATAAAGTCACAATTGGGTCACAATTACAAATTTAGTTGCAAACCCCCCCCCCCACCTCACCTCAAAAATTTCAATTGATCACACAAAGTCGTAATTAGGTCACACGAGATCACAGTCCACCCTAAAAAAAAAAAAAAAAAAAATCTCTATGTTCCCCCACCCACCCACCCCACCCCCATCCCATCCCATCCCATCCCATCCCATCCCCACCTAGACCAAAAATGATTTTTTTCTCTATATTTTCCCACCCCCACCTCATCCAACCCGCAAAGTCACAATTAGTCACAAAAAGTTACATTTCAATCACAATCGCAAATTTCACCGCAACCCCATCCCCACCCCACCCAACTCTAGCCCCACATACAAAGTCACGTTTGGTCACACAAAGTCACAATTGATCACACAAGATCACAATTTGGTCAAAATTATAAATTCCCCAAACTCACAATCATACAAGGTCTGGGTGGATGGCGTGAGGCAATCACTGAAATTGCATCCTTGTAGGATCGTCAATATTGTACCGAGGGCGTCTTTAGAGTATATCGAACGAGACCTACGGGTGACGAGGGTAGTTGCTACTAAAATGGGTGTACCCAGAACGGGGAAAGGAATTGATCATGATTTTGAACATGTTCTTTCCATGACCCCTCTTAATTGGTCACAGTTCAGTAATTGAGGTAAATCTAGCTCTTCGACGAGCTAGGACAAGAGTAGAGGCTGTCAATGTTATTTCCTAACTAGTTGGTGCGTTCGAATAATCAAAAGAAGTTATGTTTCTAAGCCTATTTTGATAGAATTCTGTCGAGTGAATCCGATCAAGCAATTTTGTACTTCCTTAGAGGAGAAGCCAATGAATTGTGTGATTTGACTGTTCTCGGTAAAGTGGTTAAACAGCTAGTGGCGGGTATCAAAGGTGCGTCTGTTCGCAGGAGATGAAAAAGGCTTTGATTGTGTAATAGCTTCGTGCTTAGGTACCTAATTTAGCTTAGCCATCTCAGCTTATCCTCGGGCGGATATCCCGAATTTTCTCTGTTTGGTTTCGTAACCAGGATGGAATTGCTTTTTTTTCTTGGGCCTTCGGAAAAGCTACCTTCATTGATAATAGCGAAAAATATTGGATGTACGATACTATTGCAACTTCCTGAATGGTTTGAGGATTTAAAGGAATGGAATAGGGAGATGCATATTAAATGTACCTACCAGTTCCATTGTCTGAAACAGAATTTCCGAAAGATTGGTTGACATATGGTATTCAGATAAAAATATTATTTCCTTTCCGTCTGAAACCTTGGCATAGATCTAAACTCCGATTCTCTCATAAAGATCTAATAATTAAAAAGAAAGAAGAAAAAGATGATTTTTTTTTAACAGTTTGGGGACTGGAAACCGAACTTCCTTTTGGTTCTCCCCGAAAACGACCCTCCTATTTTAAACCCATTTTTAAGGAACTCGAAAAAAGAATTGGAAAATTTCGAAAGAAATCTTTTCGACTTCTAAAAATTTTGAAAGGAAAAATAAGATTACCTCGAAAAGTTTCAAAAGAAACAAAAAAATGGGTTATAAAAAGTTTCATTTTAAAAAAAAAAAATAATAAGAGAAGAATTCTTCAAAATCAATCCAATTCTCTTATTTCGATCAAGAAAAGTAGAAGTATATGAATTGGGTGAAACTAAAAAAGAAAGAGATCTCATAATCAGCAATCAGATGATTCATGAATCATCTAGTCAAATCACATCTCCAAGTTGGACAAATTCTTCATTGATCGGAAAAAAAAAATGAAGGACCTGACTGATAGAACAAGTACAATTAGAAATCAAATAGAAAGAATTACAAAAGAGCAAAAAAAAAAGTAACTCCAGAAATAAATATTAGTCTTAACAAAACAAGTTATAATGCTAAAAGATTAGAAAAATGGAAAATATTAAAAAGAAGAAATACTCGATTAATCTGTAAATTAACCTTTTTTCTAAAATTTTGCATTGAAAGCATCTACACAAATATACTTGTCTCTATCATTAATATTCTCAGAAGGAAGATAAAATTATTTCATCCCGAGGGAGAGATTGAGCTTCAAGAAATAGTGAATGGTCTTATCAATACACAAATGTATAACTCCCTAGGAATTTCAATTGCCCTCATATTCATTACTGTAGGAATTGGGTTCAAGTTTTCCCCAGACCCTTCTCATCAATGGACTCCTGACGTATACGAAGGAGTGCGGTTCGTTCGAGAAATTCCTACCTCTCGATCTATCTCTGAGATGTTTGGATTTTTCAAAACTCCGTGGACATGGTCATAATTGGTCACACAAAGTTACAGTTAGGTCATAATTGGTCATACAAAGTCACAATTACAAATTTAGTTGCAAAATGCACCCCACCCTCACATAGTCATAGTGACACAACTGTATGTCACATTACTTCCTCGTCCAATGGTCACACAAAGTCATAGATGGTCACAATCTCTAATATAATTGGTCACGATCATTCATAGTTGGTCATATATTATTTATTTATTGGTCACAACCTACTCGCTTTCTTGGTTACGATTAGTCAAAAAAAATTTCACAATTACCTAATAATTAGTCACATTCCATACTCGTCACAATTCACACAAAGTCACGTTTAGTAGAAATTTTGGTCACACATAGTCTTGATAACACAATGTTACATTTTAATCACACAAAGTCACAATTAGTCAATATTTTGATCACATTAACCTAATAATTAGTTACATCTCGTATTCATCACAAGTAATACAAAGCCAAAATCAAAAAATATTTTGGTCACGGTTACTTAATAATTAGTTACATTCCATACGCACCATATGTCGAACAGTTATAGTATTTTTTGTCACAGTTACTTAATATTTTGGTCACATTATCTAATAGAGAATCATCCCCAACCCACCCCACCCAAACCCCCACCCAGCCTTACCCTCCCTACCCTACCCTACCCCTTTCTTCTCCCTCTACTCTACTCTACCCCACCCCCAAATCCCTTCGCTGGTGCCGCAGCAGTAGTAAAAAATTGATACCGACACTACCCTTCCCGTCAACCCATCACTTCTACCACCATAGCCGACACCGGCATAACGAAGTCTCAGATCCCCAACCATTGTTTTCGCTGCCATCAAAGACTTAATCCACTACCATCATTACCGTCAATAGGCTATAGCACCACTAAAGCTTCAACGCACCTCACATCTCCATGAACACACCGAAGACTCATTCTATATTTATCAATCCATCACCATCACAATTTTTACATTTTCGATCCAAAAAAAATCATCACCATCACCACATCCAAAAAAAATCATCACCATCACCACATTCATAGATAGGAGGAAGAGAGGTGGCAAGCCATCGCCACCATTGCAGCAGCGCAAGGTGTGCTCCGGCCAAACTGTATCGGTGATGGTCACAGCACAGCAGCGATAGAGCGCTGTAGCAAGCTTGGGGAGCTCTACATTTAGCACAGCAGCAGCCTGAGTCGGATGTGTTTTCGCCGTCGTGGCTGTCGTCGTCTGGGGTTGGGGGGATTTGGTTGTGAAGATAACGGTTGGGACTTGGGAGAAGTGAGATGGGAGGAATTTAATTTCTTATTTAATAATATTATTATATTATTTTAAAAATTGAATTTAACACCTTATTAAAAAAAAAAAAATTATCTACATTTGTGATTTTTAAAATAGGAACTTAGAATGTAGATCTCCATGTAATTTCCCAAAATTGATTGGTGTGTATTTGAGCCCTTTTAGTTAACAAATTAACAATACATAATTACAAGACAACTTAAATTCATTCACAAATCATGTCCTAATTATATATTTATATAATTAAAAAAGGTAGTCTCAAAGCCTACCCCAACCCCCAACCTTATTAATCTGTGTGTCGACTTGGCGCCTCACCACCACCACCACCATCGAAACTCCAATGCGCCACCACCAACTCCGAAGAACCACCATCATCGCCACAATATCTAAGCACCATCATAACATTGCTCTTCAATGCTCCATCACCACCACAATCTCCGACGCACCACCACCACCATCATATTCACCATCTCCGACGGCCACCAACAACCACCACCACGAACTATTACATGTGACCTATGAAATATTATATGTAAGCTGAGAAATTGAACATGTGACTAAATTGACATGTCACTTGAGGAATAAATGTGTGACCAAAGTCGTATGAATGTGACCTGGGAAAAACTGAACATGTAACTTGAGGAATTGAACGTGTGACTTGAGGAACTAAAAGTGTGATATGAGAAACGGAAGTGTGACTTGAGGAACTAAAAGTGTGATCTGAGAAACGGAAGTGTGACCTGAAGAATTCGTTGAGAACGTTGATACATTCTTAAAGCAAAGGGACATCAGGATCAGGGGCTGCAATCTACACAACACCATTTACAACCATCGAACAACAACAACCACAAACAAACAACCAATAACCTCGTAGCCACCACACAAAGCACGACCCTAGAGGCGACGTTGGGCTCAGCAAGGCACAAGGTAACGCAGCCCTCGCACACGATAGCATAGCTTGTAAGCGCGACAATCTTGACGGAGACGACGAAGATCTCATTAAAAAATGAAAATGACAACGGGTTACGTAACCTGTGCTTGACTAATGTGCACAGTAGACTATGAAATAGATAGAGAGAAGTAGAGTAGAGGGAATAGCTTAGAGAGAGAATGGGTGGGTAGTGAGAGTAGGAAGACAATGGATTTAGTTTTGAAAATTTGGTGGATTGAGGCGTAGATTAATCCGAATATTATAATACTGTTATTTTAATATTAGAGTTTTGAATTATCATCTAATTTTAGTAAAAAAAAACTTTAAAGCCTTATTTTTGAAATTGAAATTAAAAAACATGAAAGGGTGTGATTTTCATCTAACACTTGGGCTTCTTCCAAAATCAAGGCCTGCCCCCCTTCAACTTAAATTCGGTCTGGTGGAATTCAGGCCCAATAGCTTCTCCTGGACAGCATGTCGTCTTCTTCGTTGCAGTCTTCCCCAATCGGCGACCAGAGTCCTCCTCTTCAACATCCCTTTCTTCTTCTGATTTCTCTACACTCTCCACCACATCTTTGTTGGTATTTGAAAACCTTCTACAAAGTTCAGTTGAGAAGGGTCTCCAATCTGCAGTAGGATGATTCTCCCTGAAGCAATAAAACCAGATGAAAGCACTACCTTCCATGTAACACTTGACAACCTTTATTTTATTCTCGTCGTCAACCTAAAAAATTTGAAGGAAGTTCTCTATTCTTCGAAGCCATTCTTCAGGGTGGTCTTCAAAAAATTTTAGGAAGTCATTTTTTTGTAATTGAAGACCCGTGCTACTATCTCCTTCAATCTGAACTTCATCTATAAGATAAGGCACAAATTCCACAACCACTTCTTCTTTGGATGCTAAAGTTTTTTCAAACTTTTCTTCTTCAGATGACTAGTTGTAAATCCTTTCGATCTCAGTTTGTTCTTCTGTGGAGAGTGATTTTCTTCCCATCATATACTCCATCATTGAGATCAATTTCCTATTCATCTCGTCCATGAGGATTATCGTCCAATCGAAGCTATCTCCCATTTTCCTTCCCACGGATTGTAACTGCTCTGATACCATTGTCATGGTTGAGCTCAATTTGGTGATGAATTCAGCCACAACCAGAAACTAGAAATTGTAAATATTCAAACAGAAGAACATAGCATGTAGTTGAGAACTCTTTTTCACTTCATATACTAATAATTTCTATTAAATTGCAGGGAAATATAATGACAAATATAGTAAATGAAAGTAGAACCTGAGAAAGATATGAGAAGGAAATGAGAAGTAGAAGAATAGAAGAGGGGGAAGATAGAGAGAAACGAGGGAAACGTGCAGAGATGGTGAACGTTCTGGGACACCCCCAAATAGTTCGACCTTAGTACGGAAATAACACTATTAAAACGAACACATTAATTTAAATAGTTTCTAGATCTTTATTCATATAAGTCAAATTTTCTTATGTTGAAATACCACAATTGCAATAATGAAAACAATAAATAATCAACACAAGATATGATGACGGAGAAACCCAACGTAGAAAAAACTCTGGGAATAAGCAAGTTACCTCCACTATAAGCAATGCAGGTTACAGTTAGATTTATCTAGCTTCCCTTATTAGAAAACAAAAATCTATCCCTGCTACAGCTACCTCCAGCAGCTTCCAGATCTTATTACTTATTCCAAGTGGATAGCCCAAGAACTGCCCGTTCTTGTTAACTTCCTACACTTGTAGTCCAACCTTCTTCAACCTCCAGCAACTCTGAAGTTTCACAATTGAAGAAGTAATCTTTATGTCAAAGGATGCCAAGTGCTTGATTAGGGATTATTGATGTTTTCCTAATATGGGTTGTTGGATCACAAGAAGAGAATGAACTTAATCTAGGATGAATTTGGTTCGTGAATCAATGAGTCATAGGATGTATAGAAAGATGTTAAGGCTCTGAAACAATGACAACAACCTCTACTGAATTTCATGCATGGGCTTGATATTTATAAAAGAATGAATTGGACCACGAATAAATAGGTTTAAAATTGAATTAGGGCACGTTTTGGCCGTCCACTGCTCGAGCGGGATTCGAGTGGTCTCTTTTTCCTTAAGGACCACTCGAGCGCTATTCGAGCATTCCTCGAGCACTCTGAATTTAGGTAAGGGCCGCTCGAGTGGAATTCGAGTGGGAGTCGAGTGGCAGGCTACTCGAAATCGCACGTCGAGCATGAATCAAGCATAAGGCAAGCGTGATTTGTAACTTCCGAATTTCAGCCTTCACTTTCCAACCTAACCCTAACCTACATTATTAACTATACAAAATTGCACCTTAATCCTTGACTGTTACAAATATTCAATTTAGCCCATTGTTTACAGAATTGCCAATTACAAAATCCTAACAAACTCTCCCGTTGGCATTCTGTGACAAAACAACTCAATAAGTCAAGGTACTAAAAACTAAAACTAAGCCAAGCCAAGTCCTGTTTCTTGCATTCCCTGTTTCCTGAAATCAAAGACACTAAAATACCCAGTGTAAAAGCACGTGATACAGGGACAAACATAAAAAAATCAACACCAAAAAATACCATAAATTATCAATCAAGCATATTAGTTTGAGACATTATATAAATGCTAATCCAACACCAAAAAATATTTATACCACAAAACATCAAAACTCAAACAATTATGCGAAAATGGAATGTGTGCGGTGTAAACACAATAAATGCTCCCCCTTACTGCAACACTCAGAATTTTTTAATGCAATGCAAACACTTTCTTTTTTATGCAACAATTTTTGATTCCATACTCCATGCATTTTTCTCCCCCTTTTTGTCACAAATGACGAAGTGTGCAGTTTTCAACTCAATTTTAGCATAAATATGGAACAACTTAAAAATGATATAGTTATCATGCATAAGAATAATCAATGAATGCAAAATTTTCCTACATACTTAACTCAAGTTAGAATGAAGTAAATTGTATAAGCGACTTATGTGTGTAATGTGCCACTAATCCTTTGTAAGTAGGACTTCACCTTAATTTTATGAGAAAGAACATGCAAAACATCCTTGTCAATAAGCTTATTCCCCTACTTATGAAAAGTCAAACCATTATAATGCAAAGTAGGACCTTAAAAATTGAAGCTTATTTGCAAGTTTATATCAAACTTCTCCTTGCTTCAAGCATATTTTTCAATGAATTTCAAACTTTTTCAAGCTCATTATTTTTCGTCTTAAGTGTAAGTTCCTCTCATTTGGAAACAAAGATGACCCATGTAGCAAGCTTTCGGCTGGTTAACCTAAGTTAGTTGACCATAGGCACCAGGTGATTAAGCACCCCTTGAACTTAATAACTCAAGTCAAATAGGCCCCAAATAAGAACATTAAGATATGAGCATTTTTATTATAAAGTGATCTATAAGAGCTTAGGTTTACTAGAATTGGTCAATCAATGTTCAAAGTCATCTTACCAACAAGAGACTGCCATTCAACATTCGTCTCTAAGGTCTCTTTCTTATTAGTCACGCTGTGAATTATGCTACAGCTCATTAAATAAAATTGTGTGTAGTGCAGATGGTACATGAAGACACCAATACCAAGTACTTCACAATAACCTAAGCAAGCAATGAAAATTATGCTACAGCTCATTAAATAAACTTAAACATGATCACAACATACAAGTTTAAGTTTCACGTCAAGCCATAAAAATATTCAATTTAAACCTCATGTTCCTATGTCTATTCAGGAACTCATGACATCTAGGGCGTATGTATCCTAACTCACCGTAATGAAAGCATGTAGGGACAAACCTCTGACCATTATTTTGAGAACGTTGATGTCTATTCCTAGGTCGAAGAGTCCTATGCTGAGGGTTAGGCACATATTTGGGCTGGTCATATGTAGGGACAAAAGTTGTCTTAGAAGTACTAGCAGTGTTCTTATCAAAACCTAGACCATCCCTATTTTCAGCAGGCTTGCTCATTCCTGGAATTTTTTCTAGCTTGTCGAACTACTAGGAAAGGTAAGAAATTGAGCTTTGGAGTGTTCAAGTTCACTCAACAGGTTGCTAACTTGAATTTCTAAATTTCCTTTCTCAACATTCAGCTCACTAGTTAACCTAGAGGTCTTCTCAAGTTCACTTTCTATAAACACACAACATTCATCTCTAAGGTCTCTTTCTCATTAGTCACACTGTGAATTTTACTAGTGGACTCTTCTAATTTAATCATTAATCCCTCCTTTTCTAGCTCAATATTATGCAACTTTTTAAAGGAAGCTTTGTTCACTTTCTTCAACTTAAGATATTCTAAATATAGCTGGTCAAATGCCTCATGTATATCCTGCTCGCCTTCAGTCTCTTCTTCAGTTGACTCACCACTCTGTAGACAATCACTCTGCTTACTAACACTCTCATATTCACTCTTAATCCTAGAAGTAAAAGCCATGTATTTTCCACTCTCCTCGTGGGTGGACCCATCACCCTGGTTACCTGATTTAGACTCATTATTAGTTAGAGTAGCATTCATAGCCTTGCTAGGCTTCTTCCTACTAGGACATTCAGCTCTCATGTGCCCAAATCCTTGACACTCATGACACCTCACATGATTTGGTACTTTTGTAGACTCTCCAGTTTCTCTTTTATCCCTCTTACTCTTTTTAAATTTACTAGAGTCACCCTGAAATTTTCCAAATTGCCTGTTCTTAGACGTAAAGAATTTTTTGAACATGTAGGCAAGATCCTCATCTTTGAAACTTTTATCAGAGGAATCAAAATCATCATCCCTAGAGGTGTTCATAGCAATAGACTTAAATTTGGCAAGTTTATCTAAGGTAAGCTCATAAGTCTGAAGGGATCCTACCAATTCTTCAATTTTTGTGGTGTCAATATCCTTACTCTCTTCAATGGTTGTGACCTTTGGTCTGAAACGCTCAGGTAAGGATCTAAGAACTTTTCTCACAATTTTGGACTCAGGAATCCTTTCACCTAGGTCGAAACTAGTGTTTACTATGTCATTTAGGCTCGCATAGAAGATATCAAAAGTCTCATCATCCCTCATTCTTATTTCTTCAAACCTAGTGGTCAACATTTGCAATTTAGAATTTTTAACAGCCCGAGTTCCCTCATGTGTGGTCTGCAAGATATCCCAAACTTCTTTAGCTACCTCACACATGGATATTCTCCTAAATTCTTCCTAGGAGACAAAAAACAAAGCATGTCTTGACTCATCCTAGATCACATTTGTTATTCGGAATAGTAAAAACGCTTTTCATTAGTAAAGTGACAGAGTGTTTTGGTTGTGACAAAATTGAATAATCAGTTCCAAATGAAGATGATATTGAGCAAATCGAAGAAAAGTGTAAAATTGGGATTGAGGTTCGAGTGAGTAAAGATACTAGGGAAAGCAAGGTGAATAGAAGTAGAAATGATGATAGTAGAGAGATGATGGAGATGATAATTGACATGTGAAATTGATGAGTCTCAATTGTTCGAAGAAGTCTCAATGATCAAAGAAATTCTTGACAATAGAAGGAACGAGGTTTGTTTCAATTCGATTTTGATATATTGAATTGAATTGAAGTTTTTTTTTTTCCATCACTTCATAGATGTAGATATGTAATTTTTTTCGATAGTTCATTTGATTTACATTGATGTCTAGCTTTCTAGCCTTTTTTTTTTTGATTGATCAAAAAAGAAAATTATCAGCTATGGAAACTGGAATATAGTGTAATGTTTGCAGTTCTTTTGTGTTCAATTATGAAAGGACTTTCAACTTAAGGCATTTAGTTAACATTGAAAAATGTTGCATCAATTTAGCTCATCTAGAGTATGTTTGCTGTAAGGTAATAAACATGATCGAACATGACAACTGACAAGATTTTAGCTTTGCTTTGCTTATGAACGTCGACTAATGAATAATTTCTTTTGATTAATTTTTGATGACTTGAGATTCCTGTTGCTTCTTGCCTATTGGTTGAATTATGATGATTAAGTTGTTTATGTACGATTTTATTAGTTTTTTTTATGAAGATATTAATATGTGATGATGATGAGAATCTAACAAATCTGACGACTAATGTTGTAGATGAGGAGGTTTTTAAAAATCTAATACTAACAGAATTGTTATTATTATTTAAATTGATACTCATTTTTATTACTTTTTATTTATTTTTTCTCATTAATCCGTGTCAGTACATTATACTTCATCGATGGAGTATGTCCGTGCATCGCAGGGGTGTGAAACTAGTTTGTTTATAAATAAAGGATGTGATATTTTCGAGATAAAATATATGGTTAAAAAGTGATTTGAGAAAATATGTATAATTAAAAAGTGATTTGAAAAATGTGTTGTTTATAAATTTATTTATAAATAATTTATCAAAGAGAGGCTTAGAGATGAATAGGAGAAATTTGATTGAAGCAAGTTTCCTATCCTTGACAAATATTTATGGGACATTACTTTTTATACTTAATCTGCTTGGGGCCCAATACTGATTACCGATGGGGCTTCATTTCAGGTGGGCCCTTGGCCCACACTCTTTCTATGTTGAGAGGTTGATCGACAAAAGCTTCTAAGCCTTCTATGTTTAATTGCCAGAGCTTATCTAGAAAATGTGATATCATATAAAATATTTATCACTTATATTTAGTTGGTGTTTGATTGAAAAATTTTAATTAAAAAATATTTTTTTATAGTACAATCAATTAAAGCATATATTGGTCATATGCTTTGAAAATATTTTTTTACCTATTTGGTGAGAAAACATTTTTCACCTTAAGTGGAAAAGTTTTTTTCGTCACGTTTGATCATTTTTTTGTTGTTGTTAAAGCCAAACAACAAAACTAGGAAAATTTTGTTTCATTTGTCATGGCAAATAATATCAACCAAACAACAAAACAAGGAAAAAATTTCACTTTTTCACCTGAAAAATTAATCTACTCAAATACTTTCAATTGACATTTTTCACGAAAATAATTTTCTGGCAAATTAATTCCTGAAAAATATTTTCATACCATCCATTTTTTTATCTTTTCAATCAAAAACAGTCTTAATGAACATTGTTGAAAATTTAATAAAAATTGTAGATCTCATGAAAATTTCTAATTAAAATTAATTTGAATTTGATTAAACTTTTTATCAATTTTTAATGTATCACAAGCAAGCACTACTGAATGATTCCCAAACAACTTATTTAAATTCCTTTTTCATTTTAATATTCATTACGAACAAACAATTGCTAACCTCACAAATAAAAAATTATATTTTTTTACCGTATTGAATACAACAGTGGCTGTTCTCTCCCTCCATTTAAGAATTCATTTTTATTTTTATTTATCCATTTTATTTATGAGACATTTAGCAGGGAGTATTAAATAAAATTGGGCATTGTTAAAGAAAAATGTAATCTTGTTCATCATTCTGTTGTATTTTATTCTGTACTAGTTTAATATTTTATGCAAATTTAAGTTTACATGTGAGTCAGACAATATAAATCCCGACCTCATTTTACACAACGTTTGGTAAAAAAATAAATTAGTTTATAAAATATACAATTTTTCAAACCACTTTAAAAATACATATTTTCTCTCTCCACTTTTCAACAACTAAAAACAAAATTGTAGTAGCTAAAATGAATTTAATTGTACACTTTTATTATCATGTACCTGCAAATTAATAATAATAATAATAATAATAATAATAATAATAATAATAAAAGAAAATCAATCACAAATTTAACAAGAAATCTAGGACATAAAAAATCACCAAGCTTGACCAGTGGATAGCTACGAGAATTTTGAAATAAAATAAAGATGGGATAAAACCACTGTGTATAAAGAAAGAAAAAATACAACAATAACTGTCTAAGTCTGTGCTTGGCAAATTTATAAATCGGTTTATAAATAGGAACATTAACATACTAAATCAGTAAATAGTAATGAAAAAAATAATGGCGATTCTCATGATATGCATGGAAGATATTGAATCATAATTATGAATGTATGAAAACTAATATTTGAATGAATTTATAAACCAAATTGTTTCGTCACTCCATTCAGTTCATTACAAGATATAATTGAAGATAAAAGAAAGTAATTTTCTAACAATAATAATTACCTTCTAAAAAATGCTAAAAGCACCTCGGGACTTATCCTCGAGGTGACCGTCCGCCCACTCCATGTGAGGGGCGGTCACCTCGAGGGTAAGCCTCGAGGTGACTGTAGCATAATTCCATAAATGTTATATAAAAGGGATTTTTTCAAACTTTTCAATTGAATAATTTATTCGATCATCAGCGATCTAAGTGGTACTATATCCCCTAATCACGGTTCGATGCATGAAAATATTTCACATAACTTTAATGATAAGGATTCAATTGAATCACTTTAATCGAAACTGATAATCTATAACCATAGATAATATTATTTTCCTCAATTACCCACGTCTTAGGGTACATCCTCTTTCTATTTGCTAGAGAAACAAGTTAAAAAAATGTCCTATAATGCAATTTCACTATCCTCAACATTTTACCTTTTCTATGTCTTTTCTTGTGATCTTGGCAACAACTCTTGTAATCAAATTTGAATTGCACAAGCAAATATCAACATCAATATCAATATACCAGTACCAATAACCCATACCCCACCCCCACCCAACCCACTCCACCCCCCTCAAGTTGATAATTTTTATTTGAAAAAGAGCAAGTTAGTCATCAATATATTATTATAGTGCACGACTAGTCTCCAGTGAACAAGATTTATAACCTATAATAAATCGTCTAGGAAATCTTTCATGTCCAATTTTATGAAACTAGATTCGCTTCTCAACTAGGACAACAACATCAGAGTCTCGAAATTTGAAGTAGTCATGGTTTTATTTATGATGACTATCTTTTAAGTAATTAAAGTACATTTTTTTTATTCGAGGACCATCTTACATTTTGTCGAAGAATTTGAATAATTTTCTTGACTAAAGATTGATAGTACAATAATTGTGAAAGGTAGTTGCAATAAGTTGGGGATCAGTTTTGCAAATATGTAGCGAGAAAAGAGGAAGTAGGTTTGGGTTTGCTTTCTAAATGGACCCACATGCCACTACAAAATTAGAGAAAGAGACCCCACAACTTCTAATTTTAGTAATGTGGCCCTACTCACTTTCTGTATCATCAGACTTCAGAGTATAAAATATAAGCAACATAATGTGTTACTCTAAAGCCCCACATGATGATTGTAAAATATATTAAAATCCTTTAAATATACATAATTATTATATAAATCCCGTAAATAATGATGAACAAAATATACATGTTAATTGGCAGCAGATTAAATATTTACCTAGCAATTTTTTTTTTTTTTTTTTTTTTTTTTTTTTTTTTTTTTTTACAATTTTCAGATCACTAGTTGATTAGTATGTTCCAAACCTATTAGATTTCAGAGTTGTTTTTGGCTAATTAGAAATGAAAAGTTAATTATTTGAAAAATATACCTGAAAAGAGTAACATAAATCTTTTTTAATATTATTTTATATAGACTAAGAAATAAATAAAATAACGCACACTTTGAAAATTCATACAAAAGATAAATACTAACGTAAACTTTGAAGTAAATAAAATAACGCACCCTCTATAGAAACTTCATACAGATTTTTCAACAAAAATCATAATTCTCAAATCATAAATATTTTTTGGTAAGTTGAACTTCAGAACAAGGAAATACCGCTTGTAAAACAAGAGGTTTGCGCCTTAGCGTTCAACATAGAGTTGAGCATGAGTGTCTATTCTTCTTAAGCGTGACGGTTTCTTCGAGCCCCAAGTCCAAGTGTGCCTAAGTAGGTCTTTTAAAAAATGATTTTAGTCTTGCAATATAATTACTGAGTCATACAATGTGCATCATTCATTTTATGCAATTAGTAATTTTGTATTAGGATAATAAATTGATATGAGAGTAACTTAGAGCTCAATTTGTGTAAAATATAGTTACGAGATCAAGTCACAAGTAAATTACATTTTCAAATTAAAAAAAAAAATGTTTCAATATGAGTTCGATTTTGTACAACTAAAACCCAACTACCAATATTGTTCAAATTATTAATTCAATTGAGTTCAAAGTTGATACAAATCAAGAACAATTTGTATAATGATACAAAAATCAAATTCGAACACTTCAAAACTTGACTAAAAGAACCCTTATTAACCTCCCACTTGACCAAAAAGCTAAAAATAGTTACTCTCACCGTCCTAATTATATAGGTTGTCTTTTATTTTTCGTTTGTCTCAATTATATAGACTTATTTTTTTTATTGAAAAGTATTTATTTTGTTTATTTACCAATATACCCCTATTTATTATTTCCAATATAATAGTTTTG
Organism: Ligustrum vulgare; assembly: GCA_963555705.1. Lineage (NCBI taxonomy): Eukaryota > Viridiplantae > Streptophyta > Magnoliopsida > Lamiales > Oleaceae > Ligustrum > Ligustrum vulgare. Next base: position 58,506,227 of record OY743177.1, on the reverse strand, counting down.
ATTTTAAATAAAGGTAAGTTGAAAATTTTCTTTATAAAAATTACTTTTTTAATGATATTAAATATATTTTCTTAATTTATATAAAAAGTCAAATATATCTATATAATTAAGACGAAGAAAGTATATATTTTTCAAATAATTATCCTTTATTAACTGACAGAATAAACCAAAAGACAGTCAATAGCACAAGCCCAAGAAAGTCAATATTCTTTGCTTGGGACCTCAAATTTTACCATCTCCAATGCATAATGTATCTCATCTCACTTATAAAAGTCTCTCTGTACTGCCACCATACCCATTTGTCTGGTCAATGTACAACACTACAAAGCTCACAAAAAGTAAACAACCAAAACCAAAGTAAAAGCAAAGAAAGGACTATCACGAGCTTCCCACAACCTAAGGAAAATCAAAATATTCACTAAATGTATTACATGTGACATAAAAATGTTAAACGTTATGATTTTATCTAGGACAAATAAGCTACAAATAAGGAATTAAAATACCTTATTTGAATAAATATAATCAAGTACAAGCTTCATAAACTTTTCAAAACCTACAAAAGTTGATCGATAGCTAGAGCAATTCACTAGGCTTTACTTTGCCAAGAAGTCCCATAGGCTTCCTTCTTGATCCACTTTGAATCACTAGAAATTGTAGCCATTGATCTTCTAATGCTCAGTCATGCTATAATCTGACCCTAGATAATAGAGTTGAAAGAACACTGAAAGAATAAGTGCTGGACAATTTTTGATTTCGTCCCACATAACACATGAGTTATGTCAATGTCTAAGGCTAAATAGTGCAAAACGTCCCTATTGTTTGTCCTCGTTGTAAAAATTATTCCTATCGTTTCAAATTTGGTATTTACGTCCTCATTTTAACCTTTTCTTTCAGAATTCGTCCTTGCCGTTACATTCCATCAAGTTTTTCCGTCAAATATGTTTAATTTGTGCAAACCATTCATATCGTTTACCTTCATTGCACAAATAGTCCATATCGTTTCAATATTAAAATTTAGACTCTCAATGACATTTCTTTGCGCTAAAGGTCCTTACATTTTACTCTTTCATTAAAACATTGTAGAATACATCATTTACCATTCTAATAAAACAAAATTAATAATAATAATAATAATAATAATAATAATAATAATAATAATAATAATAATAATAGTCAAAGTTTTACATTTTTTTGAATAGTTCAACATAAATAAATTTTTTTTATTAACATGTAACTAAATATGCATTTAATTATATTCAATTAAATGCATCGCATTTAAAAATTTAAAAAAATTAATTATGAAAGGGTCTTTTGAGTTGATTTCACTTTCTTGCATAAAAAATTTTGAGGTTGATTTTCACTTTCATACATCGTCAATATTGTTTAATTTGTTACATTCATTAAAATATAGGACTGCATATATTTAAATATAGGCACAAATGCTTTGCACAAAAGGTTTGAGAAGCGAGGGCTCCAAAGGTTTACATGTGAGGGACGTTTTGCACCAAATGTGTATATATTACCGTTCATTTTAATTACAAATAGGTGGAATTTATTTTGTTGTGGTGTGACGATTTTAACCATTCTAACCATTCACCCAAATAAGGGGGAAAATGTAATTGGAACACATTTTCAGTACAATCTTATTTCACACACTTCATTTTCGCAGTCAAATCGACCACCAACCAATAGTAATATCCCTAAGGCAGTGTTTGATTTCTCTTTATTTACCTAGAAAATATCAAATAATGGGAAACATTTTCCACTTTTTTGTATTTATTTGGTGTTTGTTTGAAAATTTTGTCTTGGAAAATATTTTTTATGATACAATCAATTAACGTACTTTGTCATGAAAATATTTTCTTACCTATTAGGTGAGAAAACATTTTCCACTTTAGGTGAAAAAGTATTTTCATCACGTTTGATCATTTTTGTTTTTGTTAATTAACTTTTTTTTTCAGAAATTAAAGTTATTATTATCATGTACAAATGAGTGAAATTTTTTTATTATTAAATTAGCTAATTTTTTGTTTTATTTTCATGAAAAAAATCAAACAACAAAACTAGGAAAAAATTTCACTTTTTTACCTGAAAAATTAATTCAATCAAATACTTCCAATTGACATTTTCCAGAAAAATAATTTTCAAGTAAATCAGTTCTTAGAAAATATTTTCTTACCATCAATTTCCCATATTTTCAATCAAAAACATCATAAATTCCTCTTTTGAATTCTAAGAAATCTCAATTCCGTTTCCTACTCTTCAATTACCAAACATGGCCTTAAGATTTTGTAACTTCAAAAAAATCAAATCGAGTAAATCAAAGAGCATCCAAAAATGTGAATATCACGTTACCCTAATGACCTTCACGGATTTCAAAACGGCACGAGCCTACCGGCAAGGCTGATCTCTTCATCCCACCATTTCTTTCGATATTTGTTTGATATTATTTAAGTATTTTTTTAAAAATGAATAGTAAATTTTTGAATAATGAATTGTTGAAATTTGATTGAAAAGTCAAATATTATGAATTTGACTTTTAATAAATAATTGAGATTCAGTACCGGAGGAAAAAAAAAAATTTAATGTAAGCCAAACATGGGCAACATCGCAAACAAATTTCAATGGTTTGTTATCCCAATTTGTTTCCTTGCGAGGAAACACGAAACAAATAGATAAGCATGCACGTGAAATCATAAAATACTATACAAGTTTTATTAAACAAAATTAGTAAGATTTTTGCCCCATTCTTCTATCTATTATAAAAAAGTGGGCAATGTGAATCAACAATAAGGATATGGTGCCAACAGGCCTGATTATCAGGAAGGATATGATACCACCGTGAGCACCATAACCATGGTGAGCACCCTAACCAAACAGTATGTATCATAAACGCCGTTCGGTGTATCGATTCTCGTGCTAAAGACTGACTTTTAAACAATTTTTTCAACTGCATATTATACAATCAAAATGAAGCTGATATGCGCTAACTTTTAAGCACGATCGAAAATCCAATCTTTTATAGCTTTTCCTTGAGAAGGTTGGCTAATCTGGTGATCGTTCCTTTGTTTGCCCTCTTCACTTTCACCGCCGATGGCTGCCACGGATGGCCAATCACCTCCGATAAAGCCACCCCTTCACCAAAAATCAAATCCAATTCTCCGCCTTGGATAGGCGCTGGATTTGGGTTAGGTTCTGAATTAGCTTCGGTTGCGACGGGAGCGCTTTGGGTGTGTGGGCCGAGCCATTTTGATGTCATATATTCGACCTTACGCCACGGGGCTACATGCATCCCTTTCTTTTTAAGACTGTGTCGTGCAGCCTCTGATATAATGGAAATTATTTGGAGAAGCCGATCGGATTTTCCGACGAAAATGTAAGGCAGACATTGTAGAATGCCGTTGTAACTGCTTGTTGATCTAGCTATTTCGAACTCCGATCGGAAATCAACGTCGATGAACAACCTTTCGCACTCTATCATCACATCTATATATTCATATTCACCTATATAAGAGAGAAAATTTACCCTACAAATTAAAATTACACATAGAATCAATCAAAAAATTATGAATTGACGAATTGATCGGGGCGCGTACCAGCAGGAATGGATGAAGATTTTTCCCATTTGGATTTACAAATGGAAGCTTTGTAACCTAGGGCTATTAAACCCTTGGCGATGATATTTCTCAAATCGTCTTTTCGTTTGCAAAATTTGTTGTTCTCCACGATTTTTGAAGTGTCTGCTAAAAGATTTCGCTCCTCCACACTCGCACAGGGAATCAAACTCTACAGAAATCGGCAATCGAAAGTAAGGCTAATCAGCAATTTTGAGAAATAAGTGCAAAATGAATTTTGATATATGGTACCTTGAGAGTATCGGAGGGGTCATTGAAAGAAGAGCCTGGAGTGTAGGAGTCAAAGAAATCAAACTCGTCATCGGAGCTGTCATTGCTGTTACCATTGAAGCAATTGCACCGGTTACGGTCGTATTTTGTGCCGGTGAAAGCTGATTGCTTCTCGTTATCTTCGATGAAATTCTGAACCATCTTATCCAGACAAATTGAGCTCGGTTCAAACTCAGGCACGGAGGCGGCAGCAGGAAATCCTCCAGTGCTCGGCTTCTCAGTCGCTGAAATCCTCAGAACGCTGTTGAACTGCCCGTCGAAGAGACGCTTCAGCCTCGATTTCAACACCGGTGGCTTCACAACGTCGTTCCGCAACGATGATTCAATGTACAGCTGTGAATCTATCGGTTGAATTCTCATCGGGAAAGGCAAAAGCTTTACTCTGTACTGTCAGTTGAATTTACAGAGATCTTACACAAACTGCACTAGCTTTTCGTACAAATAATCAAAACTCTCAACAAAAAACAAAGAAATACCCAAAAAAAAAACACTTTGAAAATCACAGATTTCTTTGTCAAATCTGAAAGCCTGAGTATAGAATTCTCCAAAATCAAAGCTACATCTCCCAAAAAATCACAACAAAACCCCCCAAATATTTCACAGTTCACACTAACTACGAACAGAAATTAGATTTTCCATTAGAAACATGACGATGACGACCAGAGACATAGCATTGCGTTTGTTGAGTAATGTATCGGAGTTTTCATTTTCCGTCTAGAATTCTATCGCCGGTTGTGAAACGCAGTAATTTCTTCATGGCTATAACAATTAGCTAAGGATAATTGGGAATGAGGTAAGGCCTAGTGGGTTTATTTATAATATGTGTTTGATATTATTTAAAATGAGATTTTTTTTAAATAAATAGTAATTTTTAAGAAAATTGATGATTGAAATTTTGATGAAAAGTTAAAAATAAAGTAGATATGATTTTTAATGAATGGTTGAGATTGAATATTTTAGAGAAATATAAAAAAAAAAAAAAAAAAATGGAGGGGGGGGGGGGGCTTAATGAAAACCAAACCAAGAAAGATAATGGCAATTTATTGACTGTAGCTGGATGCCACGTGGCATATTATTGGAAATGGATAATCTGACGTCCGGTAAAATGATATTTTTGTAAAATGATAGTTCTTCTATCCCATAAAATGACTTTTAAATCGTTTCTTATTTAAATATATTAATTACCATTTACTATCTAAATACATTTTTAATACTGTGGATTAATTATGTTGTTTTCTAAATTCTAATGATTTCTGTAATAGAATATTATTATTTTCATGTATTTTATATTTGTACTGATTAAAAGTATTGAAATTTTACAAGTACTTATTGAAATGGATATTACGAAAAGTAACTCTCGTGCATTGGGTAGGGTAAATTGTAGTTAGGACTTAGGGATAAACGATTTGTTTATTTATATGATTATATCCCAGTAAGAATTAATTTAGTTTTTTCAAAATTGTTAAATCGTCATTCTAACTATTTTCTGGAAAAATATATTTTCTTTTAATAACTAAATAAAATAATATGATTTATTTATACTATGAGTTCATCCTTTTAAAATTGAATGCTTTAAAATAGTGTATTAATTAATCTTTTCAAAATGGTAGTAATATTACATGTAATCGAGATTTTTGTAGAACTTTTTCAAGATCATTATAATCTTATCAGATTCTCATATAATCAAAAGCTTTGATGTGTCAATAAGCGTTGAGATCTAGCTAACATTACCGTAATCTCTCTTAGATTATGTTTTTGGGGAGCAAGATTATTGTGATCTAAACGATATACATGTAATTATGGGCGAACAAAAAAATCAGAACTGAGCAAATCGAATCGAAACCGAATAAAAAAAATCGAAAAAAGTCGGTTCTTAAAAATAAAAATAAAAAGAACTAAAACCCAATTGGAACTGAAAAATAGAGAACCGAAAACCGATTGGTTCTTATTCAAAAACCGAAAATCGAATAATTTTGATTTAAAAATTAAATATACATCTTTCCCTTAAACAATATATATACTTGAACATGCTCACACTCTAATCCAAAATGGTTGAAAACTGATATATATATATATCTTATCTTTCAGGATATAAAAAAAAAAGTTCAATTCCACCTCTTTGTTTACATAATAAAATTGATAATGAACAAACTAAATCGAATTCAAAGATAACTTCACCGTTATGTCATGGAAAGGAAGGACTACTCAATGTCGAGTCATCTATACAATTGTGTAGTAACTTAATTAATACCAATTCCTTACTGTTAATTTAAATTAAAAAGCGGTGCGGCAACGAGAAATAGCCTAGAAGATTGCAAGAGAAAATTAACTAGAAGGGAAGTTTAGTAAATTGTAAATAAGGAAGCATCCCTTGAAGTTCTTCTTGCAGCATATCAAATATGATACTCAAATCAAAGGTCATTATCATATATCGTTTAGACATTTAGCAAAGTCGATTTTTTTGTTAAAAATTGAACAAGAACCCAAAAATAACCGAAACCGAACCAAATCGAAACCGTTCGATTCGTGAAATTGAAGAACTGAAACCGAATCGGAACCGAAAGTTTCGGTTCGGTTTTGGTTCCTCAATAAATCAAACCGAACCGATAAATGTTCATCCCTACATGTAATTGAGATTTTAATTGCCTCGATAAATATTGAGCTATAGCAAATAGAATAATTTTAGGAAGATAATTTTTAAGAACATTTTTAAGTGACATTATGATATGTCACACATTTATTGGATAGTAAAAAAGTAAGTTGGATAATTATTTTCAATACCCAATAAATATGTGACATATCACAATGTCCCTAAAAAATGTATCCTTATTATAGGTTTTTTGTAGTCCTTATGTATACTCGAGTATGTTACTGAAATTGAAGTCAGGAATTGACGGGAAAAAAAATATGTAATTAAGATTGCTTCGATAAGTATTGAGATACAATGAATGTTACTATAATTTTTTATTGATTATGGTTTTTTCCGTCGTCGTTACTTGTGAAGAAAAAGGATAATATACTAATTGAAATATCTTATACCCTTGGAATAATGACTGGGAGTTGTTTCGACTTCTTCTTAGTGGACTACTGCTTCTTTGATTTGCCAAAAATCTTCGTCGTGACAGTATGAGCTTTGGACGGCAACGTCACTGTAGGTGCATCGGAATGTTATCCACGCGGACAACTTGCTTTAACAGGTGATGATCGAGTACACACCATGATTCCAGTAGCGATTTCTCATTCATCTAGATTGTTGTTTCGGCTACGATTTAGACGACAAAATGAAAGGATTGAAATGGTGGATTTCATCTTCGTTAGACCGTGAACTTTATTTGGGCATGATTTATGGATTCTGATAGAATTTTTGTGAGTTAGGATATGTGTATTTCCTTCAATTAGATTTGTGCGAGAGATGGAGTTCCAAAATTTGAAGATTTTGAATAAGAGAGAATATGTAATGCTCCGAGTTCTAATTACCAGGAATGTCACTTTATCGTCTCGAACAAACTTTCAAAATGATAATTGAGCGGAAAATTACAGAAATCTCAATTCACATAATTTTATAAAATAGATCCAAACAGTCAAAAGTTAGAACATAAGTAAACTTAAAAAAATTAAATAAGTTTGTAATTTCAAATAAAACATTTCGAAAATCTCGTTAATAGCCACCATCGTACGCTTCGCTGCCAACTCAATCATCTGCAAAATTGTTTTTGAAAACGTGAAATACTCAGTAGACTCACGCACAATAATAATTTGATATTATAAATTAAAACACATAATCATGATATTCAAATATCAGGTATCTAACAATCACTAGTAGTCTCATGAACAAGTAAATAAATACAAGTTCAGGTCTCATGCATTTAAGCAAGTAAATTCTCGTAACATAGTCTCGTGTTTGAAAAGCAAGTAATTCTCATGAACACAATTATACATGCTAAACTTATAATCCAAATAATCATTTATGCGTATTTTTTAAATGATGTGTTTGTAAATTAGAGTCTACCTTATATCTCGAGTTTGAGCAAACGGGATTAAACTTCCTAGTGTTTTCGCGTCTCGTCTAGTTAGGGATGGCAAAAGTAAAACGGCTCGTCGGCTCGAGCCGCTCGGGCTCAGCTCGAAAAAAGCTTGGGCTAAGCTCGGCTTGCAGCTAAAGATTTCGAGCCAAAGCTCGGGCCAAGCTTTTTTTGAGAGACGAGTTTTGGCTCGGCTCAAGCCAAAAAAAGCCCGCTAAAAAAAATTCGATAGAAGCTTGAGCAATGAATTTCGATCACGAGCTTGACTCAATTTGCTATATATATACATTTTCAATAAAAACTTTATGAATTTTTGTTATAAAAATAAAAAAATTAAAAGCTCAAGACTTGTCTCGGCTCGGAAAAAGCTCGAGTCGAGCCTTATTTTTGGGGACGAGCTTTAGCTCGGTTCAGCTCGACTCGGGCCAAAAAGAGCTGGAGCCTTGATATTCGGCTCGGTTCGTTGACATCCCTACGTCTAGTTCTATAAAAATAAATATATAATTAAAATCATACTTTGAAATAATCAAGTTTAGAAAGGCGACTTTGTCAAAAATAAGATTTTTAAAAGGCATTAGGGACTAAATAGTATAATTGTAAGAAATCCTGGTTCACGTAAATATTAAATCTTTGGACTGATTTGAGTAATTTTCAAAAAAGAGCTGATTCAAATATTTTGAAACTAAGAGGCTTAAAATAATTGCTTTTGAAACTTAGGACAAGATTTAAAACATTCTTAAAACTACATATCTGAATTAAAAAAAAAAAAAAAAGTTTTGAAAACTAAGGACTTAAGAGGCAATTTGTCAAAAAAAAAATCTAAAACTTTATAAAAAAACAAATATCTCATTTCTCTCTCTCTTAACAAATAGATAGAGAGAGAGCTAGAGACGGCGGGCGACGCCTTGGCCACCGGTGCCCGACAATAGCACCGCCATCACTTGGCAAGGACGATGAAATGGTTGCGGTGTGTTGTAGAGTGAAGGTTTTGGGTGATTTTGGTGCGAGACTCGAGATAAATCGAGGCTCGACTTTGGGCGATTTCCAACAAAAGTGAGGTCGAACTGTAAGGATTTTAATCAATCGTGTGGGCTTATATGTGAATTATTGTGTATTGAATAAAAGGCTATCAAATTTGGTTAAGCCCGTTTAAAGTGATCTAATAAGGATTTGGTAAATTGGGCTTTAATGCATCTAATTAATGTATGGGCTTTTATGTGTAGATATCAGACCATTACTTAATTCATGATGGGCCGGATTAGGATAACTGGAAATATAGTATATAAAGTCGGTTATGGTCCCTGAATCCTACGTATTGTTCATTCTTTTTTGACATCCCATCATCAGAGAGAAAATAAGGACTACGTATCGATTTAGAAGATCCAAACACCGCAATCGATCATCGTGAACCATATCTGATTAAGGTACGCTTCCGCTTCAGTTATTTAATTCTTGATAATTCAGCATGATGATTTTGGATCATAGGTAAACAATTATCTGTGATAAATTTTCTAACAAGTGGTATCAGAGCCAATCATCGTGTTGATTATCAGATCTGTGTTTAATTGTACGCTTTGGATTAACATTGGATTAAAATATGATTAAGCCAAGAATTTCAGTTGAAAGTGATATTGGATTCCTAAAAAAAAAAAAAATTGGAATCATAGATATATTAAGTTCCTACGTGTATATATATTTAAATTAGGTGATGAAGATTAAAGTGTATATGATGTATATATGAAATTTGTTGAAATTGGGCATGGATTTCATTGATTCGATTTCATTGAAATTGTGTGAATCTTGTATGTATGTATGCGAAATCAGAACTTCGAAAATTGATTCTGGAATATTATATACATGGATTCAGTGTTGAGAATATGGATATATATAAGTTTGGGACTCTCTATTGCGGTCGAAAATTTGGGATTTGGCTTTGATGTGGACTGAATGTGAATTTAACGGTTGAATCTGTGGATTTTATTTATGTTGAGATTGGTGTGTGGATCCGGTTGGGGATGAAACGCCGCGAGCTGCGCGTTGCTAGCGGAGGATTTTAGCCGCGTTGCAGGCGTTGAATGCGCAGCGCGTGGGGCTGCAGGCCCGCACGCGATACTATAGGCCAACAGCGCCGGGAGTCGCAATCTTCCGAATTTGTAGTTGCTATAATCGATTTGGGAGCAGGGGCTGTTCCAGAAATTAGAAGTCTTCAAGGACTTCTTTTGCAATTTTTAGGATGTTATGATTTTCCGGTCCTCTATTTTTATTGTGTATAAAACTTAAATCCTGAAGTTATAAAAATTATTTAAGTTGGCCCTTAAAATTCTGGAATTTATAACTTCAGCCCCTAAAGTTATAAATTATTTAAGTTGGGCCTTCTAAGGTTAAGGGCTTTGTGTTTCAGCCACTGAAGTTTGAAATTCTTTATTTTCAGTCCCTTAAGTTTGAAAATTTTCTAATAAAGTACCTAAAGTTCTGAAATTCTCTAATTTGGTCCTCTAAAGTTTGAAAATTTTCATTTTCAGTCCCCAAAGTTTGAAAATTTTCTAATTCAGTCACTAAAGTTTGGAAATTTTCAAAATTGGTCCTTAAAGTTTGAATTTTTTTTAAATTAAGACCCTAAAGTTTGGGAATTTTCTAAATTGGCTCCTAAAGTTTGAAAATTTTCAAAATCAACCTTTAAAGATTGAAAATTTCCTATTTTGGCCCTCTAAAGTTTGTTTTTCTTTCAAATTGGGACCTAAAGTTTAGAATTTCTCTAAATTGGCCAATAAGGTTTTGGGAAAATTGTAATTTGAGCCCTTCAAGCTTAAAATTTTACAGAATTGGCCACCTAAAGTTTAAGAATATTGCAATTGACTCTTTCAACTTAAGGATTGCTTTATTCTAAAGTTTTGAATTCTAAAATTCAAGTCCTAAAGTCAAATATAGATGCAAATCAATGGATTTCAATTTCAAATCTTGGTACATAGGAATCTTTTGAGAGATATAATATTCAAAAGTAAGTTAGTTGAAGCAACATGTTGCCAAAGCAACCTCTCTTGTGTATATTAATTAACTTTGAATATTAGAAGGTATTTGTTTGTGTTATTCATTGCGGATATTGATCGGCCCAAAGGAATGTCAATATTTGGCTCGAATTTCACATGCACCTGTGGTGATGAATACGTGGCAATTATTTGGTTTAACGTGTGATCAATAAATCGGTCCAAAGAAAGGTTTATTGGTTAACATGTCTTATTGCCAGTATTTGATCACTACACTAAGGGAAAATTAGGTGTTTGTGTGTTATTTCATGCGGATATTGATCGGCCCAAAGGAAGGTCAATATTTGGCTCGAATTTCACATGAACTTATGGTGATAAACAAGTGACGGTTATTTGGTTTAACGTGTGATCAATAAATCGGTCCAAAGAAAGGTTTATTGGTTGACATGTCTTACTGTCAGTGTTTGATCACTACACCAAGAGTACCACTTACAAGTCAATATTTCTGTCCAAAGACTAAATATTGATGTTGTGCTAGGTATCTTTTGATGGGCCCTACCATTGTTTGAAAGTATGATTTGCATAATAAGGTATTTATGTGAGCTATTTTGTTTAAATGTTCTCTATTCGGTTTCAAATTCTGCTAGTAGTAAATCTACAAGCTTAAATTTAATCCCTGTATTTATGGAACAAACTTCAAGAATCAAAACAAAAACATTAACTTTTCGTTGGCTGCATGGATCTAGACCGTGTACTAAGGATTGAGCAACCTGCTCCTCTTACGGATGAAAGTTCATCTAATCAAATGAGGAACTTTGAGAAGTGGGATTGCTTAAATTACGTGAGTCTCATGATCATTAAGTGCGGCATTCCGGAAGCCTTTAGTGGCACAGTATCTAAGGAGTTAAATGATGGCAATGAATTCCTTTCCGAATTTAAGATTAAGAAACGTTTTGCGAAAAAGGATAAGGATGAAACAAGCACGCTTATGCAAAGCTTGATTTCAATAAAGTATAAAGGCAATGGGAAAATAAGGGAGTACATCATGTAGATGTCTCACACTGCTTCAAAACTTAAGGAATTAAAACTCGACTTGTATAATGACTTGCTCGTGCATTTGGTATTGATATCGCTTCCTGCACAATATAATTAATTTAATGTCAGTTATAACTGTTAATGAACTCTAAATGAGCTCATTCTATTTTGTGTGCAAGAGGAAGAAAAATTGAAGCATGACAGAACTGAAAGTGTTCACTTGGAAAACACCTCTAAAGATAAGGGCAAGAAAACAAATAAAGAAAATAAAGTTGTTAAGGGGCCATTAATTTTATGATCCCATACTTAAGTCAACTTTTGAAATGGGAATTGCAACATTTTTGAGGATGTTGAGTTTGGGGGAGAAATAAGGTTAGAGATATTGTCTTTAAGGAAGAGTTGAGGAAGGATCGGTTTCGATTCCTACTATTGCTTTTGATAATGTGCAAGTTTCTATACACGTCATTGATCAAGAAGCATATTCGGAACCTCAATTAGACATTGTTGAAGAACCTCCCATCCAAAATAAGGTAAATTTCAGAAATACAAACTCAACAACCTCAATAACTAAAGCCATTAAGGAGATCCACGAGAGAAAGGGAAAAATGCTATTCCAGATAACTTAAATAGTATTTTTTCAAGAATATAAGAAAAATAATGGAATGGTGGAAGATGGTCCAATCAATTTCCATCAGGCCATGCAGGGTTCTAACTCTCAAAAGTGGATTGATGTCATAAATAAGGAGTATAAGCATATGCAAGATAATAAAGTTTGAGATCTTGTCCCATTACCATAAGGTACGAAGCCCATTGGTCTTAAATGGATTTTTAAACCAAGAGGGATTCGAAAGGTAATGCGGAAAGATATAAAGTTCGTCTTGTATCTAAATGCTTTACATAGAATGATGACATTGATTATAAAGAGACTTTCTCTTCGGTTTCAACGAAAGACTCTTTCAGGAAAGTCAGGTTGTTGCACATTTTGACCTCGAGTTACATCAAATGGATGTTAAGACGACGTTTCTCAATGGAAACATTGATGAGACGGTTTGTAAATTAAAGAAATCCATTTATGTGCTCAAGTCAGCTTCTCGTTAAGGGTAATACAAATTTCATCAAGTAATTATCTCATTTGGTCTTGAGATTAATGCTGTTGATGATTGTGTGTATTACAAGTTCAGTGGAAGTAAGTATATTTTCCTGGTTTTCTATGTTGATTATTGCTTGCCACTAATCATATAGGCATGTCACATAAAATTTTGAGATTAAAAATCTCGGTGACGTCTCTTTTGTATTAGGAATTTAGATACACCGGGATTGTTCTCGGTGTATTCTTGAATTGTCACAAAATGGCTATATCGATAAAGTACTTAAGAGGTTTGGCATGCAAGACAGTAAATCAGGGGACAGCCCTATCGCTAAGGGAGACAAATTTAGTCTCGACTAATGCCCGAAAAGTTATCTTGAGGTTAAAGAAATGCAGAGGCTCCCATATAGTTAAGCTATAGGGAACCTGATATATACTCAAATTTGTATGCGTTCGGATATTGCATACGTTATTGGGATACTAATGAGATATTTAAGTAACCCTGGGATGGATCATTTGGAAAGCAGCTAAACATGGGTTATAAGGTATTTGAAGAGAACAAAAGATTACATGCTCACATACAGAAAATTGGATCAGTTGGAGATCATATGGTATTATGATTCCGATTTTTGCTAGATGCCAAAACAGTAGAAGATCCACATCAGGCTACATTTATCTGCTAGTTGGAGGAGCTATTTCCGGAAGGAATGCTTAACAAACACTTTAGCTTCTTTCACTTGGCAGCACAGTTTGTAGCAATTTTGGGGGCATCTAATTATGGAATATAGCTGCGAAATTTTGTCACTGGGCTGCGTATTCTGTACGGTAAAGAAAGACCACTAAAGTTATATTGTGACAATAGCTCAGCAGATTTATATTCCAGTAACAACAGGAGCTCAACTAAGTCAAAATACATTGACATAAGTTCCTGGTTGTGAAGGATACAGTTCAGAGTGGACACGTGTCGGTAAGAGCACATTAGGACAAACTTCATAATTGCGGATCCCCTTACTAAGGTATTACCACCCAAGGTCTTTCATGAGCACATTACTCATATGGGTGTTGTATTTCTTAAGGATATTTGGTTTCAGTGGGAGTTTGTATTTTAGGTGGATTAGACATATTTATTGTCCTTTTGGATACGATTTAAAGTTAAAGTTATTTACAGCTGTATGGTTTCAGGTTTATTATCTCTGAACTCGTTTGAGGATGATCTCACTAAGGTTGGACCAGTTGAAAATAGGCATGTTGAAGATCACATTACATGTAATTTCCATGCTACACATCCATACTTGATCCATGTCATTCAGTTATGTCGATATATGTGACCATTGATAGGTTTAGTTACGATTAATGTAGCAAAAGCCGCTTTGATCATATGTTGATATAATTGATGGACTGGATTGTTTGGGAATGCATTCAGTAATGATAGCAAAATTTTGAGTACTCATAAGGTTATGATTGACATACAATTGTAAGGTTACACATATAGCCCAAGTGGGAGATTGTAAGGATTTTAATCAATCGTGTGGGCTTATACGTGAATTATTGTGTATTAAATAAAAGGCTATCAAATTTGGTTAAGCCCGTTTAAAGTGATCTAATAAGGATTTGGTAAATTGGGCTTTAATGCATCTAATTAATGTATGGGCTTTTATGTGTAGATACCAGGCCATTACCTAATTCATGATGGGCCGGATTAGGTTAACTGGCAATATAGTATATAAAGTCGGTTATGGTCCCTGAATCCTCCGTATTGTTCATTCTTTTTTGACATCCCATCATTAGAGAGAAAATAAGGACTACGTATCGATTTAGAAGATCCAAACACCGCAATCGATCATCGTGAACCATATCTGATTAAGGTACGCTTCCGCTTCAGTTATTTAATTCTTGATAATTCAACATGATGATTTTGGATCATAGGTAAACAATTATCTGTGATAAATTTTCTAACACGAACGTGCCGACAATTCACGGTAAGGAAATGGGTTAATTAGATTCATTGTTTTCTGGGTTTGATTTTGGGTTTTTCCTTGGGTTGGGCAGCCATCGTTTCGGAAGTGGTGGTGCGGTGGTGTTTGTCGATGATTTTTGGTGGTGACGGTTTTGGTTTTGCAGTCAATGGATTAGGGGCTGTTATATTTTTGGGTTGTGGAAGTGAGGTTGGTCGATAGATTGGGTGTTCGGTGGTGATGCTGTGTGATTGCTTGGGAAATGTGTGAAAACGTGAATTATGTGGATTAATGGATATGAAGACTTACCCAAGCTTATGGGAGAGGATGAAGACAATTTATACACTGCAGAAGTTGAAGAAATCTGTAACTGAACATTGATTAGCATGGACGTTTTGGTTGGAAAAAAATGTGTCACTCCTTCCATTTGCTGCATGAACGTTGAGGGAGAAGGAATAAATTTTGTAATGAATGAGTAATAATCCTTTAGAAATTTTATTTTTATTTTGGGGGGAAAAATTGAGGGGTTAAGAATGTGATTTGATTTTAATATGTGTATGAAAGAAAAATAATTTAAATTAAAGATGATCAATAATTCGGACTCAAAATATATCAAATTTGAAATAAATAAAATTTTGGGTTTAACATGAAAATAATGATTTTGGACAAATTTAAAATTGCAAATTGGACTTAAAATTTAAATGAATTTAAATTTCTTTTTTAAAATCTTAAAATAACTAATATGGCTAGACGAGAGCGCTAATTTTGAAAATAATGACCGTTAAGATTTGGAATGTCGTAGCAACAAGTTTGTTAAAATTAACTTTTAAATTTGAAATTTCTTTGTTGAAACAGAATAGTGTTATTCATAGAAGAAGGTGTGTAGATAGATTTTGTTAAATAATGTATATTTCTAAATTGTATAAAAATATGGCAACTATCTAAGGAGGGTAGAAAGAACTAGTGTGGGATCTAATTATTCTTTTTTTTCCAAATATTTTTTCACAATGGGGTGGGTCAGGGCCAGGGCCAAATCTAACCACCCCCTAGACCCGTCCTACATACATGGATTATTTTCTTGAATCACCTCGTTAATAATAAATTTCATAAGCTAAAATATAGGAAAAATTACATGAAGTCCTATGTTTTAAGTTCCAATTTTAAAAACAAGGTGTTGAAGTTTTCTTTTTTAAAAATCAGGTGCAAATTAGAATTACCTAATTAACATTTATTAATTAAATTAAATAATTTATTCCTAAAAATCAACATAACTTACTCATCTCCCACTCTCGCAACCGGGACACCTCTCTCTCTCTCTCTCTCTCTCTCTCTCTCTCTCTCTCTCTCTCTCTCTCTCTCTCTCTCTCTCTCTCTCTCTCTCTCTCTCTCTCTCTCTACAATCAACTGAGTCGGCGACCACTGTCTCTCTACAATCAAACGGTGACCCCTTTGTTTCTACTCACCCAGACCACTGGCGACGAACGGCGAGATCGCCGCCTTTCAGGGGTAGCAGAGGCGTGGAGGTTGCTCTGTAGATGCAATCGAAAGCAGCAACGCCGCTGCTACGATTTTTGATTTTTCGAGTTGTAATGGGTGTGCAGTTGTGTGATTTGTGGAGGTGTCGGCGGCGATGGAGGTACAATGGGGCGATTTGTGGTATGAGTGCAGTGCAGGTGCGTTGCTGCGGTGTTGTGAGGTGGTGGTGCAATGGTGAGGTTGGTGAAGGAGCCTCCAGGTTGTCGTGGACCCGTGGTGGTGTTGCTTGCAGCTTCGGTGTCGGTGCCGATGAAGTGATTGTGGTGTTGTGTGGGGAGTGGCACTTCTCCACTTATTAGCACCAGAAGACCTTCTTTCTAGTTGATCACCCATAGAGCTCTCATCAGCATAGGTACCTACCTGACCTTATCCCTGAAAGCACTGGATTCCCATTCATTCAACATTACACTATTGTTCCTCCATGGCTCCACTAATCCTAAATCACGTCAGAAAATATTGAGTAATCGTTTGACTAATTCTGACTTTACGTGACTTGTGATAAGTAGAATGTGACCGTTTGATTTGTGTCATTGTGACTTTACGTGTCTTTTTTAGTTACAAATGTGATCAATTATATGAGAGATTGTGACGAAATATGACTTTGAAATTATTGGACGTGACACGTTGAATTAAATTATATGTTACAAACTTTATGTTACCGAACTGTGACCTTTTGTGACCGAACTGTGACTTTATGTGACCGAACTGAGACCTAGTGAGACCTTTGCGATCTT
Organism: Ligustrum vulgare; assembly: GCA_963555705.1. NCBI lineage: Eukaryota > Viridiplantae > Streptophyta > Magnoliopsida > Lamiales > Oleaceae > Ligustrum > Ligustrum vulgare. Next base: position 58,488,969 of record OY743177.1, on the reverse strand, counting down.
GTACGAATGAACTACGACCTTATGCGAGTGAACTGTAACTTTGTGTGACCAAACTGTGACCTTTTGTGACCAAAATGCGACGTTGTGCGAACGAACTGTGACCTTTTGTGACCAAACTGTGACCTTGTGTGACCAACTTTGACCTTGTGTGACCACGAACAAACTGTGACCTTGTATGACCAACTATGACCTTATGTGACCAAACTGTGGCCTTGTATGACCAAACCGTGACTTTGTGCTAACGAACTGTGACCTTGTGTGACCAAATTGTGACTTTGTATGATCAACTGTAACTTGCGGTTGGGGTGGGGTGGGGTGAATTTTGCAACTAACTTTGTAATTTTGACCGAACTGTGACTTAGTGTGACCTGATGTGACTTTGCAGGTAGGATGGGGTGGGTGGAGTGGGGTGATATTGCGGTAAAATTTGTGACTAAATTTGTATTGTGACTGAAATTTGACTTTGTGTGATCGATGAGTTGAAAATACTTTGATACTTTGACAATATGCATTGTTATACCCTTTAACTCATTTCATGCTACAAATGTTTTACTAAGGGGGAATGCTTTACTAAGAAGGAATAAGATTACAATCAAGATATTCTACTTGTGTCCCATTATTATACTTATCACACCTATGCTCATGCATAAGGGATATATGTCACTTTTTTGCTTATGCTAAAAAGGGAAAAATATGGTGATGATTTGTTTTATCTTGACTTTGGATAATCTATATGCATAAAAAAGATTATATTATATGCTAGATTATGCCTCATTGGTTTGTATAAGATAGGGGGAATATATGCTAAAATTGAACTTATCAATTATTTTCATTTCCCTATGCTTTGAATATATGCTTAAATTGTTTATATTATTATTACAAATCATTTTGTTTGTCATAATAAAAAAGGGGGAAACTGTTAACCTATGGTTAATATAACCTTATTGTTTTGATCATAACAAACAAGAATATTTTGTGTTATTAACAAGTGTGCTTCAAGAATTTCATGTAATGATAAATATTCAAAGTACTCAATGTTCAAATCATCTCTCAAAGATATAAATCATATGATCAAGCACATGGGACGCAAGAAAGAATCGAAGATATTTAAGATCAAGATTCTAGTCGGAAAGCATAACATGAAGATCAAGAATTCAAGCATACAAGATTAGAGTTCAAGTTCAAGAGTTGATTCAACCTATGTAAAGGTATAACACTCTCAATCTTTAGAGATGAAATCTAACGAGCTTGAAAATTATTTTTATGCATCAAGACACATACTTGAAAATTTCATCACTTGCATAAAAATATTTTTGACCCATTAAATGAATTAGATTTTGAAAAATAAATATTTTGATGTAAAATGCAATTTCCAAAATCCTGTCACTATGGTCAACCGAAAGTTTCCGGTCGACCGAAATTTTGGTCAACCGAAAGTCCAACGGTTGAAAATGTGTAACAGCTATATGCATTTTTTGGTCGACCGAAACTCCATAATTGGTCAATCGAAAATTGTTGAGAGCTTTTTTCACCTATAAATAAGCCTTTTCTCTTACATTCCTTTTTAATAAACTAAGAGGAGATTTTAGAAAAGCATTCTTGTGAAATTGATTGTTCTTACTTGATTTATATTCATCTATTTTGTTTAGAAAACTTTGATTGATCCAAACTTTGTTTTATTAAAATTCATCAAAGTTTTTGAAAGAAAGTTTTTGTGAAAATTCTTGATTTTACATTGTATAAACTTCTTCAATATCTTCACATTATATATTGGAATTGAAGTGTAATATCTCTTTATTTCAAACTTGTTTTAATCTTTTAAAAGAGAGAAATTCCAATTAAGAAACGTTGATTATTTGTGCTACATTTTTTGTTATCATTTGATTCATCAAAGTTCCATTACCTAAACACTTTGAGCTTAACTTATTGTTAATTATTCAAGTGTGGCATCTCTTGGTACTTAATTTGATTCAATAATTTAACAAGAGATTATTTGGAAAACTTTGTTTGATTGTATTAAACTTTTCATTATCATTTGCATCAAAGTTTTTTTTAACACTCGAGCTTAATTTATTGCTATCTATTGAAGTATTAGCCTAACTCTCTTGGTACTTAATTTGAGTATATTATTTGTCAAGAGAGTTATTTCAATAATAAATTCAATTCATTATATCTTGTGGTTTCAAGAGCCTTGTGAAAACTCGATTGTTGGTTAAGGGTATGTGCTCCTTATTGTAAGTTACCTAATGATAAGTGCTCCTTGTTGTAAGTCACTTAAGGGTGGGTGCTCCTTATTGTAAGTCACCTAAGGGTAAGTGCCCCTTATTTTAAGTCACTTAAAGATTTGGTACTCCTTGTTGTAAGTTACCAATATAGTGGATTTGACCTTGCTCGTGACAGAGAGCTCGGTATTAGAGGACGTAGATCACTTTGGTTGATTGAACCTCTATAAATAGCGTTTGCATCCTCTTATCCCTTTTACTTACTTACATTGTACTTACTTTATTCCTTCAATTTATAGTGTGCAACTTTATCTCTAAGTGCTATACTTGCTTTATCAATTAAGTTTACACATTTATAGCACACTACATAGATAGTTGAGTTACTTACAACATTAAGCGTTCATACTTGTTCCTATTGGTTTTTTAAGTTTGAGATTATTTATTGAAAAAGTTTTATAAACCAATTCACCCCCTTCTTGGTTAGTTACTCTTAGGCTAACAATTTGTATCAGAGCTTAGGTGCTCTTTGTTAAAAGATTTTACAATCTTGAGTTAATGGCTAACAATAATCTTAAGGGACATTCTACAAATCGTGATGAGTACCGGAGTGGCCCAACGAGCAAGGACCCATTGCATGTGCCGGTGGGACCAATAACGAGGCTGATGGCTAAGAAGATCAAACAAGTCATGCAAGGATTTATGCAAGTTTGGGTGGATGAACATTCAATTCCAAGATCAAAGGCTCTGCTTTCGGCTCATGACATGATAGAAGAGGAGCCAAAGGTGATACAAGTGATTTGGGCCGAGAATCAAGTTCAAAACCAAGGAGTTGGAGATTTGAACCACGCGTCCGCGTTGTATAAAATTGAGGGCGATCGCGACATGCTTTGAAAAAGAGACCCGAGACATTTTGGTCTCTCCACGCGATCGCTACCATGGTACATGCGCGATCGCATGGGTATAAAATTTTGGGTTTTCCGCGTTTTTAATTCTTTTTTCCGTTTTGGGCCCATATGTTGCGGCTTTGACCTATTTTCGTGTAAATACTCTTTATTAGTTACTTTTCATTCATTGTAAAGACAATTTTGAGATTATTGATAATTAAATGTGAGGTATTCCCCTGTTCTTCTTCGTTATTAACGAACAAATCGAACTTATCAAATGATTAGACAACCTTTGTAGCGTTCACCCTTTGTAGTTCTTATCTCCGCATCGTAACAGGTCTTTGGTTTAATATATCTTGGGTTCTTGCGTCGTGAGATCGGGGTTACATTGTTATTGTCTACCAATTGGATTTGGGGCTTTTCGGCGTTTCGAGTCTAAATTTCGCGTGTTCTTCGTGATCCCCATAATGGATCACATCATCTGGTATCAGAGTTGGTTTCTAAATCCAAACCTTTTTATATTTCTTGTTTTGATTTTTGTTTTGTCCCTTTATTGAAATTTCATTCAGTTCTTGAATTTCTTGAAACTCTTCAACAGTTCAAGATTTGTCGCAATTTCAATTCTTGTTCTTGTTGATTGTTTTTTATTAGAAAAAAAAAAGTGTGGATATTATTGAAAATTAAGATCAAGAACACAATTCCAAATTCAAGAAGACCTTTGTTGATATATGTTACACTATTTCCTACATTCTTGATAGTTTCTCATTGTCCATTATTACGCTAAAATTCATTCTTGGTTCATACAATCCAAATTTCTATTTCAAGAAAATCACCTTCGTGAACATCTTCAATTCGTTCTTCCATTGTTGTTGTGTTATCATTCAATTCTTGTTTTTGAGCTTTGGGGTTAATTCCACGGAGGTCAAGTCCTTAACTAATTTAGTTGGTTCATTGAGAACTAGAGAAAAGGGAAACGAGAGGAAAAAGGCAAGAGTAGTGAGAATATTAGAGGGAAAAAGCCAAAAGTGAGTGATACACGAGTTCCAAACACGTGAGGATATCTTCCATATTTTAATTTTAATTTTTTTTCTTTTACTTGATCACTAACCATGTCACGGAAGGACGCATCATCAACAGGGGAGGATAACCAACAATTTCACCTCCTTTCCATGAAGGAAAAACAGTTTACGAAGTGGAAAGCAAAATTGGATGCAAAATTGGATGCGAGGTTGGGGGAAGGTTAATGATTCGGTAGGAACGCGTGCTACAGACGCTACTCAACCGCGTCAGGAGCAACCAAGGACGCTACCCAATATAAGGAGACCACTAAGGTATGACTTTAACCCTCAACATGGAGCTAGGAATGATAATGTTGGGAATCTTGAAAGTGATAGTGATAGTAGGGATGTCTATGGCCAGTTGGAGTAGAAGGAGAGATCGATGTTATAGATGTGAAAGGGGATATAGGAGTGAATGTAGGGAGAGATGAAATAGATGGGAGTATTGGAAACATTAAAATGTCAATTCCACCGTTCCAAGGTAAAAGCAATCCGGAGGTTTATTTTGAATGAGAAAAAAAGGGTAGAATTGATTTTTGACTGTCACAACTATTCTGAGGCAAAAAAGGTAAAATTGGCGGTAGTACAATTTACTGACTATGCTATAGTGTGGTGGGATCAATTGGTAACGAGTAGAAGGAGGAACCGTGAGAGACTAATGGAAACTTGGGATGAGTTGAAATCCCTTATGAGAAAAAGGTTTGTACCCAACCATTACCACAGGGACATTTACCAAAAATTACAAACCCTTTCTCAAGGTAATAGGAGTGCGGAGGAATACCATAGAGAGATGGAGATGGCTATGATTAGAGTAAACATCGAAGAGGATCCGGAGGCGATCATGGCTAGATCTTTAAGTGGTTTGAACCGAGAGATAGAAAACGTGATTGAATTGCAGCATTATGTCGAGTTGGAGGAGATGCTACATATGGCCATGAAGGTGGAAAGGAAGTTAAAAAGGAAGGGGACATCAAGATTTCCTACAGGTTCTACTCCTTTTGGGAAACATGCATGGAGTGGGAATTCCAAAAATGATGGAGATGTGCAAAAGGGGAAGTTTGGGTCACCAAAGGGAAAGGAGGAGCCACCCAACAAAGGTAAAACTAATTCTGACTCTCAAAGTCCTAGGAGTAGAGATATTAGATGTTTTAAATGTACGAGTCTTGGGCATATTTCTTCACAATGTCCAAATAAAAGGGTGTTGGTTGTACGTAATAGGGTATTGGTGTCGGAAGATGAGGAGGAAGTAGAGGATGAGTATAAGAATATGCCTGCGTTAGAAGATGCTAGTGATTGTGAGGATGGGGACTATGTTATAGCTCAATCACTTATTAGTAGGCGTGCCCTTAGTACACAAGCTAAGATTGAGGAGTTGGGTGAGCAGAGAGAGAATATTTTCCATACTAGGTGCTTTGTGAACAGCAAAGTATGTAGTTTGATAATTGATGGGGGTAGCTGTACAAATGTGGCTAGTGCTACTCTTGTGGAGAAGTTGTGCTTACCTTTGATAAAACATCCTAGACCCTATAAATTGCAATAGTTAAATGAATTTGGGGAATTAAAGGTGAATAAGCAAGTGCTGATTGATCTTGCTATTGGAAAATATGAAGATAGGGTGGTTTGTGATATGGTTCCCATGCATGCAGGACACATCTTGTTGGGTAGGCCATGACAATTTGACAGAAAGGTCGTTCATGATGGTTACAAAAATAGATACACTTTTACCAATGATAGGAAGAATATAAAACTTATGCCTTTGACGCCACAACAGGTCTATGAGGACCAACTGAAATTAAAAAGTGAGGAAAAGGGAAAGAGAGTTGGGACCATGATCCCAGAAAAAGGAGAGTTGAGTGATCAAAAGAGAGTTGAGACCACGATCCCAGAAAAAGGAGAGTTGATGAACAAAGGAGAGTTAGGACCACGATCCCAGAAAAATGAGAGGGTGTGAAGAGTGCCAGAAAAAAAAAGAGAGAAAACAAAAGTGAGCTTCTATGCAAAATAAAGTGAGATTACCAGGGCCATATTTGAAAACAAGCCCGTGATTTTGCTAATGTACAAGGAATCTTTTCTTGCACTTGATGAAGCTAACCACCCCCTCCCTAGTTTAGCTGCGTCTTTTCTGCACGAATTTGAAGACTTGTTTCCCAAGGAAATACCTAGTGGGCTCCCACCTATTCATGGGATTGAGCACCAAATTAATTTTGTGTCAAGCGATGTCATCCCGAACATGCCAGCTTATAGGAGTAATCTGGAAGAAACAAAGGAGCTTCAAAGGCAAGTTGAGGAATTATTGAGCAAGGGCTATGTCAGAGAAAGCATGAGCTCATATGCAGTACCAGTTTTGCTAGTACCCAAAAAGGATGGAACTTGGAGGATGTACGTAGATTGTAGAGCAGTCAACAATATCACGATAAAGTATCGCCATCCTATACCTAGATTAAATGATATGCTTGATGAGTTACATGGGGCATGTATGCTAAGCAAAATAGACCTCAAAAGTGGCTATCACCAAATTTGCATGAAAGAAGGTGATGAATGGAAAAGCGCCTTCAAAATCAAATATGGTTTATATGAATTGTTGGTTATGCCATTTGGCCTGTCTAATGCACCTAGTACTTTCATGAGATTGATGAACCATGTCATGTGTGCTTTTATTGGAAAATTTGTTGTGGTATACTTTGATGATATTTTGATATATAGTAAGAGCTTAGGTGATCATATTGAACATTTAAGGTCTGTTTTGGAAGTTTTGAAAACTGAAAAACTATATGCTAATTTTAAAAAGTGTACTTTTTGCATGGAGAAAGTGATTTTTCTAGGATTTGTTGTTAGTGCTAATGGCGTTGAAGTTGATGAGGAGAAAATTCGAGCCATTAAAGAGTGGCCAACCCCAAAAAGCCTTACTGAGGTTAGGAGCTTTCATGGGTTAGCTAGTTTCTATATAAGGTTTATTAAAGACTTTAGTACACTTGCAGTACCACTCACGGAAATAATTAAGAAAAGTGTAAGATTTCATTGGGGGGTTGCCCAAGAAAATGCTTTTAATTTGCTTAAAGATAGGTTATGTTCTGCACCGATTTTAGCCTTATCTAACTTTAACCAAACTTTTGAGATGTAGTGTGATACATCAGGAATAGGAATTGGAGCTATTCTTATGCAGGAAAAGAGGTCGATAGCATATTTTAGTGAAAAATTGAGTGGGGCAACACTAAACTATCCAACATATGACAAGGAACTTTATTCTCTTGTTCGAGCATTGGAAACGTGGCAGCACTATCTGTGGTCAAAGGAATTCGTCATATACACTGACCACGAGTCACTGAAACACCTCAAGGGACAAGGTAAGCTAAACAAAAGACACGCCCGTTGGATTGAATTCATTGAAACTTTTCCTTATGTCATCTGCTACAAGCAATGTAAGGAGAATGTGGTAGCAAATGCCCTTACTCGAAGGTATGTACTTTTAACTTCTCTAAATGCGAAGTTGCTTGGGTTTGAGCATATTAAAGGTATGTACACTGATGATCCTGATTTTTCTACTATTTATGCTTCTTGTGAAAAATGTGCAGTTGAGAAGTTTTATAGACATGATGGATATCTATTTAGGGAAAATAAGTTATGTGTGCCAAATTGTTCTATGCGTGAATTGTTAGTGCGAGAAGCTCATGGTGGGGGATTAATGGGACATTGTGGTATCGTGAAAACTATAGAAACACTACAGGAACATTTTTATTGGCCTAAAATGAAAAGAAATGTTCACCATATTTGTGACAAGTGCATAACTTGTAAACGAGCTAAGTCTAGGGGTCCTACCACAAGGATTGTATACTTCTTTACATGTACCTAATGAGCCTTGGGTAGATATATCTATGGATTTTGTTTTAGGTTTACCTAGGACAAAAAAAGGTAGGGACTCTATATTTATGGTACTGGACAGGTTTAATAAAATGTCACATTTCATCCCTTATCATAAAATTGACGATGCAACAAACATAGCAGACATATTCTTTAGGGAAGTTGTAAAACTCCACGGGGTACCTCGGAGTATTGTGTCTGATAGGGATGTAAGTTCCTTAGTTACTTTTGGTAAGTCTTGTAGAGGAAGATGGGTACTAATTTATTATTTTCTACTACATGTCACCCTCAAACGACGGTCAAACAGAGGTAGTTAATAGGACATTAATTCAACTTTTGCGCACTATCATAAATAAAAACCTGAAGAGTTGGGAAGAATGTTTGCCTTTTGTTGAGTTTGCGTATAATAGAGCTATGCATTCTACTACATCATATTCACCTTTTGAAGTTGTTTATGGTTTCAACCCACTAACTTCTCTTGATTTAATTCCTTTGCCTGTAGATGAAAGGAGCAGTTTGGACGGGGAGAAAAAGGCTGAGCTTGTAAAGTCAATCCATGAGAATGTGAAGGACCAAATAGAGAAGAAGAACGAGCGTTATGCATCCCAAGCAAACAAAGGTCGGAGGCACGTGACGTTTGAACCGGGTGATTGGGTGTGGGTGCACTTGCGAAAGGAGCGGTTCCCAACACAAAGAAAATCTAAGTTGCAGCCAAGGGGAGATGGACATTTTTAAGTCGTCGAGAAGATAAACGACAATGCAAACAAGCTGGATCTCCCAGGTGAGTATAATGTATCTGCTTCTTTTAACGTTGTTGACCTTTCTCTGTTTGTGTAACACCCCAAGTTTCAAAACCTTAAACCTAGGCGTGTTAACTTCCATTCACATTAAATGCGGAATTTAAAATGTTTAAACATGAAAATGCGGAAAACAAATCATTTAAAAACATCAACCTTTTCATTTTCTATTTTAAAATCTTATAGAAATTTCGACAGAGTCTCCTCTATAAATTGGACTTAACCAACCTGTAGAGGGACATCAAAACCATTTTACAACATAAACTCAACTCAAATAGAAATCCAATATTCAACATACAACCCCAATTCTACTTCAAACTCCAACATCACCACATTATTTCAAACTCAATTCCCAAACTCCTCAACACAACATTTTTTATCAATAAGCTTCAATTAAATGCAATAAGTGATAATATAACCAATATTAGAAATTCCATAACTAATTTAAAACTAATCTCAACCAAACAATTATCAACATAAAATGAATGAATTAAGAAATAATTAATTATAAACTTAATTAACTTCAAAATTTAACTTTATTTTCTTTAAAAACTTGAAGCGGTGTAGCCTGAGTCTGTCACCAAGTGCTCTCCTCGGATCACCTAACTTTCATCACCTGAAATGTTGGGAAGGGATTGGGGTGAGCTAAAGCTCAGTAAGTAAACTTTATGCATGAATGCATGCTTATGACATGAAATGCTTTAAAAATTCCATATATGTATCCCCATTTACTTTACTTTCCAAAACATTCAAGCTTTTCAAACTTTCACTTGACATTTCAAAACTTTCACTTCATTCCATCGTGAGCTCACTTGGTGTAACTTCTAGTCAATCAGATAACAGTGGGCCATTCTTGTTTGGAACCAGATTAAATGCGCATTTCCACCGCAAAGCGGTTTAACATTCACTTTCCCACCGCAAAGCGGTTCATTCATTCATTCCACCGCAAAGCGGCTCATTACATTCATTCCACCACAAAGCGGCTCATTACATTCGGGTACGCCGGTCCCCCGCGCCCCATTTCCCACTCGGACCTTTCATGACATAGAAGTACACCCATTCTTTCAAAAACTTGGGATACATAATTTTTTGACAAAAATTGCACTTTGACACATTCCTTTCATTAAAACATTTGACTTTCCCATTTCGATGTCAATGCATGCTTGATGATGCAATGACATGTAACGTGCATGCTTGAACATTTCCTTAACTACACATAATTGCATATGGTAGACCAAAAGCATTAAAATTCCGTAATTAACACGAATGTCAATTAATCACATTAATTCCACATTAACATTCAACTTTGATGAAAGTAGGGGGAAGTTTACTTACGTGACATCCTTAGTATTTACCGTTATCTGGATTTGCAAGTGGAGGAGCCTCGACTGCCAGTGTCGTCAATGTACCAAAATCCTAGTTGTACCCATTCATTAAGTGAAATATAATTTTAGTTCAAAATCACATTTCACACTTCTAAATAAGGTTGAAACTTTCATGTGACTCACAATTCAAACCAAATGGGATCTTAAGTCATGTCAAATACAAATCATACTTCATTCGAAATAAGAGATTAACTTAGATGCCAAAATTGAAATCTAACCAATCAAATTACACAAAGTCAAAATCTATGAAATATTCATCACAACCTAAATTTCATATGGATAATTCCAATTAACATTCTACTACTCATAAACCTGAAGTTCTCAAATTTCCAAATCGATAGAAAATCAATCACCCACTTAAAACTTGACAGGCATTTCAATCAAAAATCTTTAACATTCGTAAATCTGAAATTCTAAAAATTTAAACCATTAATAAAAGTTAAACTGAGCTCAACCAAAAGACAACCTAAATTTCTATATTTCAATATTTTGAGATTTTATACACACCTCTATATCATTCCCCAAATTTGAAAATTTTAAATTTAAAATTCGAAATTCAACTAAAATTCAATTAACAAACTCCATAAATTTGAAGCTGAAATATATATATATATACTTGTATACAATTTTCCCCAAACCTGAACATACATTTATAATCTCAAAATTAAACTAAAATATCAATTAACCAACTAAATAACTAATTTTTCGGAATCTGGAAATACTATGAAAATTATGCACATATATATACACATATATTCATCAATACATACATACAATTCAAAATATGCAATTGTGTTGTGTGTGAGAGCAGTAGCCGAGGACAGTGTGTGGTTGCTTGCGTGTACCGAGGGGAGATAAAGCGGGGAGGGGCCTTACCGGTGTCGGAGAGGTGGTCGCCGGTGAGAAGTGCCGGTGGTGTGAGGTTGTCGGAGGAAGGGGAAGAAATCGTGAGGTAGATGGGATTTGGGTGGCGGCTGCGTGAGGCGAGGTGAGGAAGAGACCGAGAGGAGAGAGCGATAGAGAGAGAGAGAGAGAGAGAGAGAGAGAGAGAGAGAGAGAGAGAGAGAGAGAGAGAGAGAGAGAGAGAGAGGGCGGGCGTGAGTTTTGCGAAGAGAGAGAGAGACCGAGTTGTGCGGGTATTAAAATTAGGTATAGGTTTAAATTTTGACACTTTGCAATTTGGTCCCTCTACTCTCAAAATGGTTAATTTAAGTGTAAATCATTCACAAGTTTAACAAAGTGCCCTATTTACGAAATAATGCAATCTAGGCAAATTACAATTTGATAAAAATAGAAATTTGGTAAGTAACAATTCGAATAAACAATTAAGCATAAAATTGTATGTAAAAATCTAATAACTTTCTAGTTGGTACATTGATCGAGACGGCGTTCAAGTCCTTCCACTGCAAAATAATTCAACTTATCATCAATAATAATTGTCAAATAAATTATTCATCATAAAAATTTAGGTGGTATTCAAGAAAGCACGCAAAACGAAAAGTGGTATTACAGTTTGATGCTGGTGATGATTCGAGAACGAATCCTTTTCAACAAGGAGGGGATGATGAGTACCAGAGTGGCCCAACTAGCAAGGACCCGTTGCATGTGCCGATGGGACCAATAACGAGGATGATGGCTAAGAAGATCAAACAAGCCATGCAAGGATTTATGCAAACTTGGGTGGATGAGCATTCAAGTCCAAGATCAAAGGCTCTGCTTTCGGCTCATGACATGATAGAAGAGGAGCCAAATGTGATACAAGTGATTTGGGCCGAGAATCAAGTTCAAAACCAAGGAGTTGGAGATTTGAACCACGCGACCGCGTGGTATAAAATGGAGGGCGATCGCAACATGCACTGAAAAAGAGACCCGAGACATTTTGACATCTCCACGCGATCGCTACCGTGGTACCTGCGCGATCGCGTGGGTATAAAAATTAGGGTTTTTCGCGTTTTTAATTCTTTTTCCGTTTTGGGCCCATATGTTGCGGCTTTGACCTATTTTCGTGAAAATACTCTTTATTAGTTACTTTTCATTCATTGTAAAAAAAATTGTGAGATTATTGATAATTAAAGGTGAGTTATTCCCTTGTTCTTCTTCGTTCTTAACGAACAAATCGAACTTATCAAAGGATTAGACAGTCTTTGTGGTGTTCACCCTATGTAGTTCTTATCTCCGCATCGTAACGGGTTTTTTGTTTAATATACCTTGGGTTCTTGAATCGTGAGATCGGGGTTGCATTATTATCGTCTACCAATTGGATTTGGGGCTTTCCGGCGTTTCGAGTCTAAATTACGCGTGTTCTTCGTGATCCTCATAACGGATCGCATCAAATCGTCCTCCTTTCTTTGATGGTACAAATTATAACTATTGGAAGACTAGAATGATGATTTTTGTTCAATCAATAGATTATAATATTTGGAAAGTCATCAAAGATAGTCCTCATAAACTTACTAAAGTTATTAAGGTTGATGAAAAATTGGATCAAACTATTTCAAAACCTAAAGAGGAATATGATTATGATGATAGGAGAAAATTGACTTTAATGCTAGAGCAAAAAATATACTTTATTGTACTTTGGATAAGAATGAATTTAATCATATTTGAACATGTGATTCCGCATTTGATATATGGCATACATTAGAAATCACACCATGGGTACAAGCAAAGTGAAAGAAACTAAGACAAATCTTTTATTTAAAGATTTTGAAAATTTCTTTATGAATCAAGATGAGCGTATTACTTGCATGATTACTCATTTTATCGATATTGTCAATGGTCTTAAAGGCTTTGATCATAAATTTACAAACAGTGAACTTATAAGTAAAATTCTTAGGTCTCTCTCCCAAGATTGGAATCCATTCTTAGGGATGTTGTGATGTCAAAATTTGAATTTTTGATTTAATATTATATTAGTTTTAATATAATATATAATATATAATTATGTTTATGTTATATATAATATTATATTTATTTTTAGTTATTAAACATCTGATTTTTAAACGAAAATGTTAAGTTTGTTAGTTTTAGAAAGTGAAATTCAAAGTATTATAATTTTGTACTTTTCCCTAAAATATATCGTCATGAAAGTGGAAGTATAATTGTCTTTTCCAGTGTTAAGAAAATAGGACCGGTCATTGATCCACATAATCGAGAGGGCCAAAGGTCAAGATATCGAACCGATTATAAATAATAAAATATACCACAAAAAATGGACACAATTAATTTTGTATATTAAATAATTTCCAAAAAATAAATAAAAATATATTTTAGGGGAGAAACGGTTCAACCTTGTTTTTTCCGGTTTAACAAATTAAAACCTGAGTTTTCCGGATTCTTGATCCAATTTCATAATAGCCGATTTTATAAGTGAATAGGAGCAATTTTTTGGCCGATTCTCGATTTTTCCGGTAAAATAGGATCGACCTATATAGTTCAATAAGATGGACTCTTTTTAATCAAAATATTGATCATAATATTTTCAAATGGAATCGGAGATTCAAGTTTAATCGACGATTTAAAGTACTATTTAAAAATTCATTCTCCAAAAAATACATAAGATGATAAAAGAAGTAAAAGTAGAATCTCAACAATGGACTTGCTATAAAAAAAATAAAAAAGTTCCAGTCTTTTGCACGTATTTTAACAAAAGTTGGAAAAAAATAAAATAAAATAAAATAAGGTAAGGTAAGATAGTGACAAGTGAAGAAGTAAAGGTGTTTGATAAGAAAAGCTAGTTTGGGGAAATGATTGTTCCATTTTTCTTTATCCCCCTCACCAAAACCTCTCTCTCGGAAGATTATTGTTATTTTTACTTATTTTTATCTTTCTATGAGAATATTCCAAGAGAAGTTTATTCTAACATTTTTTGTTTATTAATTTATTTTCAAATGAGGATTAGGTCACTCAATGCACACAAGAATTAATTCTATTATGAAATATATTAAAAAGATTTCCTTACCCCTCGTGATAACTCTAGTGCTATTATCAAATCAAAATGTTTCATTTCAAGGACAAGTCACTTAATAACATTGACTTCACGTCACGATTAGAACAAATACAAGAAATATAACCACATATAAGTCTTTTCTTTTTAAATTCATGTGATTATGAACAAGATAAACAAGTGCTGATTTATCCATTGCACGAATTTCTAATGTTCTCGACTTCGCATATAATGACAAATATTGTGAAGTGGGTGCATTAGCAATTGATGAGAGTAATAATTAAATTGAAATAAGTGAAGTAGGTGTATATGATAAATGTTATTTTTTTCTTAGGTAAAGGAAAAAGGGTAAACAAAAATGGGCCCATTGCATTATAATCTTGAGTTTGAGTCCTTATTGTATTGTTCTTGTGAATTATGTTGAGAAGAAAGAAAGGCTGTGGTCATGAATGAGTATATTTTCCAAGAATATACTTACAAGTGGCTTAGTTCCAAACGCATCGTATCATCATGGTTCTTTTCAAATCCACCACACCTCCACACACACACACACACACACACACACAAAATAAAAAAAGGAGGAAGAAAATAAGTCTTCATTTAAAACAACCGAGATATGTCGTCCTTGTGAGTCTTGGCAAAAGAAATTTACGTAGCATTAATATTTCAGGGTGTCAAAATTTTAGAGAAAATGTCCTTACCATTTTTGAGGTGGTACCTCAAAAGTTGTAGAATCATGCTATATGTACACTTTTTGTTCATCTACTCATATGAGGATGAGACCCGATTATACGAGGAATTAAAATAATGCATCACATGTGACTGTTGCTGTACAAAAAATGTGTACCAGAGCTTGATTTAAAAGTTTTATGGAGTGTCAAAATTCTAGTAACGGACACTTAATGAGACAAGATTTCATATAATAAGTTGAAATTTGAGAATTTTGGAACATGTAAACATTTGATCAAAACATATATATGAAGGGTCATTCGTCAAGCTAAATCAAACATGCTCGTAACGAAGATATAAAGTTAAAATCTTATGTTTTCTGCAGTATTACGTAACAAGCATACCCTAAATTGTATTGTTAAAGTACAAGAATAAAGAATTTGGATGATTAATCACCTTTGAATGCCGCTAAAAACTTTGAATAAGAACGTTGAATATCTCATTACTAGTTACTAGAAGCCTAAGGCAGATTAGTCAACAGAAAATTTTATTCGAAGTAATAACCTGTAATGCAATAGACCTCATCATTGTGTGTGTGCGCGCGCGCTCCTTTTGTCAAACAATAAACAAATAATTCCTTTCTAGAAGTCAATCAAAGAGAAAAATATAATTATGCAGTTATCAGTAACAAGAGTTGATGGAGATGACCAAAAAGAAGTAAACAAAAAATTCATACATTGATAGTTGCTTACAAAATTTGCTAATTCTTCGCCCGAATAATTAAATATCTAAGGCAGAATAGCAAATATCTAAGGCAGACATAGCTTCTAAGTTAACGTTTCTATTAGATACAACTTCAGTTTTATCAGAAAAATGGAAAATACATCTTGCCCTCTATGCTACATATTACAAGGAAATGCTTTAAAAATTGAGCGCGAGAGAGTTCTAAAAACATGCCTTTCATGGAACATTCATAACTTGAATAGATTGCAGCATGTCAGAGACAGCAATTACTAAGTCGCCTGATTTTATCATCCCCCGGGCTTTGAGCAAAGAGAAAGTCTTGTTGAGATTGCTTTCCATATCATCAGAAAAGCTCAAACGGAATGGAATGAGACCCCATTGCAGGTTCAGACGTCTGCGCACAGAGGTAGTGGTAGTGAATGCAAAAATGGGGCAGTCAGGTCGACATCGTGATAGAAGAGACGCCATGTGACCTGCCTTTGTGTAAACAAAAATAGCATCAACCTCCAAATTGTTGGCTGCAAAATAAAAGGCCAGAATTAGTACCTTCAACCCAAAAAAAAAAAAAAAAAAAAAAAAAAAAAAAAAGAGTAAACCTGAAAACTTGCATGTAAGAAGAGTTCCTGATCCTAAGACCTCCTAATCTTATTTTTTGGGGGGGGGGGGGGGGGGGGGGGGGGGAGAACCTAATTTTCATGTTAAGATAAGAAATAAGGATTTATGCCAACAAGAGAGAGATGGCTAAGGTGGTCAGGTCATGGTTTGAACAGGGGCGGATCCACCACATGGCGAGCCGCCCAGCTCGCCCGTGCTGGATCCGCCCAAAAAAAAAAATTAGTAGAAATTTTTGGAATTTTTTTGAAAAATACAGTTATTTTACTGAAGGCCGTCCGTGCTGAACAGAATTTTTAGATCCGCCACTAGTTTTGAATCAACCTAAAGAGGCCCCATTTACAAAAGTGATGCAACTCCGGTAGAGTAAGTTAGAAGAACGGTTAGACAAAAAATTAACATGGTCTCTGATGTAGTTGTCAAGAAGCTAACTGCTTTAATTCCCCCAGAGTAGTAGAAATAAAGCTTAGTTTGGTGCTTTCATTTTATTGAATGTCATCCATGGTGTTCAGATTAAGTCATCAATAAAGTAGTCCAAACATTGGTGCCGTCTCCCATATAGAAAGGTCAGACCATGGGGTTTCTCTCGCATTCAGGCAGTAAATATGAAGAACAAATTAATGTGAT
Organism: Ligustrum vulgare; assembly: GCA_963555705.1. NCBI lineage: Eukaryota > Viridiplantae > Streptophyta > Magnoliopsida > Lamiales > Oleaceae > Ligustrum > Ligustrum vulgare. Next base: position 58,472,167 of record OY743177.1, on the reverse strand, counting down.
GTTGCTAATCATAAGGAGTCTGTAGAAAATTACTCTTACCCATTTTAGCAGCAGAGTTGCATATCTCTTCAGAAATTCTGTCCGCGAAAGAAGAAGCTATGCCCGGGAGTTTCATAGCTTCATGGCGTTTCTCCTCTCTCCACCACTTCTCAATTCTCAGACTAACACTTCTTAGAACAGTCAATGCCTTCTCAGGGTACTGGCCCATGGCAGATTCACCAGAAAGCATTAAAGCATCGGCACGCTGGCGAACTGCTTCAGAAACATCAGCTACTTCAGCTCTAGTAGGGGTAGGGTACTCTATCATAGATTCAAGCAACTGTGAGGCTACAATAACGGGCCTATTTAATTGCCTGCACAACTTGACTATTCTTTGCTGTTCCGATGGAACCTGTTCCAATGGGATCTGAGCACCAAGATCTCCTCTGGCCACCATAGCTCCATCTGATGCTTGAATGATCTCCTCCAAGTTCTTCAATGAGTCAATACTTTCTATCTTTGCAATCACTGAAATGTCGCTGCAGCACCGCATCAATTCTTTTTTAAGTTGCATTTAGATTAATTATACAATCTTAGATGGAAGTGTTTTTTTTTTTTTTTTTTTTTAATTTAAAAATATAATAGATTGAAGTTCCCAGAGAAGAAAGACGCGAGTAAGGTTTTCACTAGTTTTAATTAGCATGATGCATGTATTGTAACCAGGATGAGCAATGATTGAACAGGCTTCATGGCTATCATAACCTGCATCAAAATTATGCATACCCCATCCACAATTGACCAAAGTAGAACAACAACATAAAATAAATATAGTTTTTTTGCTTGTGGGTGTTCGTGAGGGTATCTCGGTAGGTGAAGACATGAAAAAGACAAATGTATGTAATATGTATGTTTGAAATGATGAAACTTCAGGGGCTAAGATATTCTTAAGGGTCTTGGAAAAAATGATGTATAATAGCAAAAATAATGTATGACTAAGCCGCCCAATGTTATTCTGGAAAACGCCTACACTCCACCCCCGCCAGGGCCAAGTAGGCTTGACCTTTGCAACGAATAGTCAGTTCATTACCAAATAAATGCAACTTACCCATCTCGGGCCCGTGCTTTAATGTAGCTCTTAAGATGCTTTATAACTTCAGCAGACTTGACAAATGATATAGCAATAAATTCAACACCTTCAGCAATCCCGAAATCAATGTCCAACCAATCCTGAAGAAACATATTTCTCAAGGCTGAGCGTAACTATAGAATTTCACATGTATAACAACGTGCACAGTGCGTCAATGACAAAATTGAATTCAGCCATGGATTAAAGAATGGATACTAGTCACTAGCCATATTCAGGCACTTCAAGGTACAGATTTCCGGTCTTCCACAAGATCAATAAACTCTTGGACAAATAACATTCAGCAAAAACAGCGGTCACCATTTATATTTCATTCCAAATTCTAATATCTAATAGATCCTTAGATTAGTTGACGAATCACCCAGTTAATATGTACTTAAACAGGCTGTAAGTTCTTTATCTACACTAGACAACTTACTAGTGATCCATTGTCAAAAAATATATCAAGAAGTGGTAAGTCATAAAATATAACTTAAAGCATCCAATAAAAACATGTTCAGAAGTAAAATTTCTGGAGCCGGATGAAGAGACACTGGATGGTCATATTAAAGAGAGAACAAATCAAAATGTCTTCTTCCTCAATTTGTACTGAATAAACTCAAAATCTTTGTAAAAGCATGCACACATGCAAGGAGGAGGTTCAATAGATTCGAAGAGACAAATTATTATATTGAAACCAAACATCTCAAGTGATACCAGATCACCAATGAAAATCTAGCAATTTTTCTCTCATGGCTAATGAAGGTGTGACACTCGTAGTTTTGAATATATAATATTTGAGCTGAAAAGTGGGGGTGACAAAGCAATATTCAATTATACTAAACAAAAGTAAATTATAATCTTAGAAAGTACTCCTGCCATCTCACGTTTGACCTACTATTTTTATGTCACACGGAGAATGTCAACATCCAAAAAAATATAAACATTCAATTAGATCAAAAATTGGCCACTCAAAGTTATTAATAGCAAATGGAGAAAATATGGTGGATCTATGTTCAAAACAATTTCATAACACATTGAAATTTGTAATACCGGTGGCGAGGTGTCCAAAGAAAATAGTGACTTTTCTTGAACTTTGAGCGGAGAAAGGTAGTAGTGAATTAAGTGAGGCTTCTCTTGAAGGCCCATTTATGACAAAACAAAGCTTCAGATTGGAACTCCCAACGTTTGGAAGAACTTACAGATTTCAACCGTTAACTTCAGAAGAACGGTTTTTTTTAAGAAAGCAAAGATGGATGGGAAGTATAAACCTTAGAGGAAATCGTAGGGAGCATTGCATTGCGTTCGCGTACTAAGCTCCCATCACGCCAAAAGGTAAGATTAGCTCGAGGTAACAGAAGCCCAGGATCTGTACAGCGACACTTGACATCAGGACCAATTTTCTCAACCACCTCAAACCTCACCATTCCACCATCTACTAGAAGTTCATCACCCACTTCCACATCTGTCATGTAAGAATCCGGTCCCAACTTAGTTAACATGAAATATACTGTTTTCTGCATTCATTTATATATATATATGCTTCATACCTTCAGCAAAGCCACCATAGTTCACATTAATAGTGCGTTCAGGAAGAGGTGAATCAAAGGCTCGAACGCTGAAAGTCCATATTTCACCATCCTGTATGAGAAACATAATTCATAAAATTAAACTTCTAACAAGAGATTGCAAAATGGATGTTTCAAGTTGGCAACGCGGAAGATATTTTCCTTTGTTGCTTCTTCAAAATTCAAACAAACAGCATACATCTCTCCAAGAAAAAGACATTCAAATAAGTTTCAAACAAATATATCAAATTTTCTACAGAAAAAATGAATAGGCTTTATATTTAGTTTGTCTTGGGATTTTTGAGAATAGGCTCTACTTTTTAATATGGCAAAAACGGGTGCAAGTGAAGCCAAAAAATAAAAAGGACGAAAATTAATTTAATTTCATTTTAAATATAGAGAAGAAAATAGCAATAGCGTGGAACAAGAAAATGCAAAAGGGGTTTCCTATTTTTGTTTAGACCGAGTGAGGGAGATGGAAGGACTCTGATAGAACCCTAAATGTAATTGAATTTTATTTGATAGAAAACAGAACTGAAAATAAGAACTAATTACAAGCTTTCGAGAGGCTTGCTCTCTCCCAAGAAATATCCAATTTTCTTCCTGCCTAATTGATTCTCCAACCCCCATTTAAAGGTAAATACTTATATATTTTATTCTCATAATATCCCTCCCCTAACTAATTGGTATCTATCATTACACCGCCCTCGAAATTCACATTGTCCTCAAAGTGAAAGTTGGGTCTCAATACAAAATTTAAAGTATTATAGAGAATAATATTTTGGTAATCTGGAAATTCGCGGACCACTGGTGAAAATTTGAAGACTGGATTTTGCAAGTCCGAAAATTCCGAGGCCTCTAGATCAATCTTTTTTTTTTTAATGACCCTCCTGTAGAAGTTGGCTAGAGCTGACCCCGAATAGTCAGTTCAATTCACCAGCTATTGGTCTTTATCAATTCCAGGATCTCAAATGTGAAATGGATCTGAGCCCATAATATATATTTTTCATTTAGACTTTGGGTTACATGGGCTTCTGTTTTTTTTTTTCTCCTCTTGCAAGCTGAACACATGGCCCAAATTCAAAATCAACCCAACAGATCCATTCCTCTTCCCTTCTAACAGATCGATCGTTGCCTCTTCCGTCTTCTTCTTCCTGGTGATCTCTTCGGTCTTCTTCTCTAGCTCCTCCAAATTATTCCTCACTTGAGCATGACCAAGACCATCATCATGCAGCTTCTTCTACCCTGCGAGTTGTGTCTGTACGCCTTGAAAGGGGAAACAAAAAATTTTAACCTTACGCGAGCCCCTTTTCCCTCCTTCTTCCTGCTACGATTTTTCATTAGTCTCAATAGACTCCTCTTTGCCTTCAACCAGCTCAATCGTGTTCTCCAGCTCTTCACATGCCCTATTTTCTTCGTCGGCTACTCCCTTCGAAGAAGGAGAAAAATGACTGAACAGCAGGATCTTCAATTCTCCCCATGTTTGTACATGTCGATGCCAATCTAATTTCTGAAACCAAACCGAGGCTTCTCCTACGAAGCAATCGGCTATGTCTTCTACCTTCTCTTCCTCCGCTATATCATTCATAGTGAAATATTGCTCAACACGAAGTACCCATACGTTTGATTTGCTTCCATCAAAGTCTGGCAGACTACCCTGTGCAGTTTCATCCTCCTATGTCTTCTCCTTATCACTCTTTACCATTGAGTTCATCTCGTGGATCATCCAATCCAACTGTTTGTTTATTCGATCAAAAACTGATCCCAAGCTCTCCTCCATTTTTGGTTGTGGCTAATCTCTCCCAGGATTGTGCTCTGATACCAATGATAGAACCCTAAATGTAATTGAATTTTATTGATAGAAAACAAAACTGAAAATAAATACTGATTACAAGCTTTCGAGAGGCTTGCTCTCTCCCAAGAAATATCCAATTTTCTTCCTACCTAATTGATTCTCCAACCTCCATTTAAAGGTAAATACTTATTTATTTTATTCCCATAATATCCCTCCCCTAACTAATTGGTATCTATCAGACTCATCCTAACCATCTTAACCCCAAGTTCAAATTACCACCACTCTAACCCCCCTGTTTTTTTTTTTTATTATTTGGAGAAGAAACTAAAATTTTATTCATGATAGAATCTATAACGATTACAAAGTCATGTGGATAAGATATCCACGAAATACACAATAATAACTCTTGTGACCATAGAAACAAAAAGGAGAAAACTAAGAACTATTTGAATTTATGACATCAAAATAGGTTATCGGGTCTAGACTCAACAAAAACATTTCCAAACCACTTAACTTCTCTACTGTTCTTGCCCATAAACCCGTGAGAAACATAATGTTATCCCATATATCTTCTATCGTTCGTTCAAAATTGTCAAAAATTTTCAGATTCCTCCCAGTCCATATAGTCCAAGTTGATGCCAACACAATCATCTTCCACAACTCTTCCTCCCCACCCTCCCAAAGTACCATTTAATGAAAATCAAATTTGGCCATTTTTTTGGTAGTACACCTAATTCACCAAACAAGCAAAGGATTTTGTCTCAAATCTTTCAAGCAAGCTCACAATGGATAAGAAAGTGATAAATACTTTAATCCACCTTCCTACACATAATACAATGAGATGGGGATATGCACAAGAAGGGCTTCTTCAATTGCAACAAATCAAAAGTTTTCACTTTCTCCAAAGAAGCCAATCAAGCAAAAACTTTGATTTTTTACGGCACCACTCCCTTCTAGATGAAACTGAATTGAGGGAAACTATGTTGATACAATGGGTGGAGGATGGTATTCAAAAAGGATTTGTATGAGAAGAGCCAGAGGGATGACATTTCCAAACTCTTTTGTCCAAAGTAAGTGGATCAAAAGTCGTAGTTTCTAGAAGGTTTAGGAGAGAAGTGAAATCCTCAAGATCTCTATCACTGAAATTCCTAAAGAAATGTAAGTTCCAGATCGGATTTGAGGAGGATTGGAAAGAGACGACATCGGAAATGAACGATTCTTTGTTATTTGATAAACGAAATAATCGGGGAAAAGACTCTTGGAATGTTTGTTGACCAAGCCAATTATCTAACCAAACCGAATTTTACCACCCTTACCAACTAACAATTTGGTATTATCCAGAAAGATATCCCAAACTCTTGCAATAGATTTCCATGGTGCTTGAAGAGTTGAGTTAACTTCAATGTTTGCATCTCATTCGTTTAAGTGATAGCCTTAACGACTACAGATAATAATACGCCAAAGTGAGTCCAGTTTAAAGGAGAAGCGCCATACCCATTTACTTAACAAAGCAAAATTCTTATTATGTAAAATTCCAATTCCCAAAACCCCCATATTTTTTTTGGTTTCGTTACTATATCCCATTTGACTAGGTGGTCACTAAATCCCTCACCTTTCCCTTCCTAAAAAAAGTCTATCATCATTTTTCTATAACCTTTACCACCTTCATAGGCATATGGAAAATGGGCATAAAATATGTAGGGATGTTGCCTTGTACCGCTTGCAAAAGTACAAGCCTTCCTCCTCTTGATAAACAACATTTATGCCATCTTTCTAGTCGTCTGAAAACTTTTTTCAATACCGAGTCCCAGAACAAAGAAGCACTTGGACTTCCTCCCAAGGGTAATCCTAGATAACTTAATGGCCATGCTCCCTTAACACAACCCAAACTATTGGCAATGTTTTCAATTCTCTCCTCCGTTAAATTAAGGCCTACCACTATATTCTTTGCCATATTAAGCTTTAGTCCTGATGTTTTTGAGAAAATGTCCAAAATTCCTATGAGATTATCAAAGTTTTCATCCTTATTCTCCAAGAGAAAAATGTCATCGGCAAACTGGAGATGGGAAACCCTTACTTTGTCTCTTCCGATCTTAAAACCATCAATTTTCTCCATATCACATGCCTTGTTCACCAATCTACTCAACACATCTCCCACTAAAATGAATAAAAAAGGTGATAGCACATCTCCTTGTCTTAGTCCTCTCGATGCACCAAATTTGCCTATTGATTTACCATTAATCATCACCGAGAAGTTTGCTGACGACAAACAACCCCAAATCCATTTTCTCCATATTTGTAAACTTCAGTAGTATATTTTTGTTCATAAGTAAAATTCAGATCCTTTAGTCAAACACATAATTGGAAACTATTCTCTGGTTCTCTTTCATAAAGGTGTATAAGGCTCCCAGAGTAGTAGTCCTTCTCAACAATAAATCTTAGGGGTATTTGATTTAGATTTTAATGGACTTTTAAGTCTTTAATTTAAAAATCTTGTATTATTTAAAATGTCAATGACTTTCAAATACTTTTATGAAATCCCCTATGTACTAACTTTTAAACAGAAAGTGCAATCACAAAATCTCTTAATTTGTCTTTCGTTAACCTCCAAGATTTTAAAAGAATTTCGAAACAAAATAATTATTCTTTTAAATTGTAAATTTGTAATTTTATTTTTTCTATATTTTTCTTCCTTTTATCATGTTATTTTTAGAAACCTTAGATCTACTACTACACGAATCATTATTTTTTTGTCTCTTCAACTTGTTATTTTTTTTTTTTTTGTTTTAATATTCTTTCTTAATAATTTTGCTCTCTTATTTTTCATCGTTTTCTTCAATTTTCCTATGAAAATAGATCCCACTAAAATTTTATAAAATCTTATAGAAAGATAATAATTAAATTGTATTAAAACAAATATTAATTAAGCAAAGTGATTCTAGAATTTTCTCAAGGAAGATTTGTATATTCAAAAAATTTAATTAAAAGTCAATCAAAATCTATAAAAGTTTGTATATTCAAAATGGTCATTTAGGGGTAGTTGAAAGCAAAAGAAGGAGCTTTGGAGGTTGATTTGATGGCAACGGTTTGGGTGATTTGGATAGAGAGGAATTGTAGGATTTTCGAGAATTTGGAGTGGTCTGTTGAGGACACCTGGGATAACATCATATTTTTCATAGGCCTATGGGCTAGTTTTTGGTGGATAGCGCGTCCACTCTTTTGTTGTAATCTTGTGTTGCTTTTATATTCTTAATAAAAGTTAGTTTCTTATCAACCAAAAAAAAAAAAAAAATTAATTAGAAGTTCAACACCATCCTTAATGTAGGAAGTGCAATTATGAACATATTACAATTTTTTTAAGTCGTTCTCGAACGTGATAATCGACATGAATTTTTTTATTATCACATTTATAATTAATTCTTGCAAACTATATGCCAATTCTCTTACAATTATTCCTCAGCTTTTTCCGAATAGCCAACAAATGAGTAATTGGTCGACAAAAATTGTCACAAAACAGTCATTTCGTTCAACCTCCTCGGCCGTTGTACAGAGGGAGTATGAGGCGGTCGAAGAAACTCTGATGCCTAAGTTAGACAAGTTTTTGGAGAAATTCTGACAGTGATTTGGATTTAAATAGTAAGGATTGCTCTTTGGAAGTCTTTTGCCACCTTATATTTATAGGAAATTGTTAGGTTTGGGGCTGATGGTAACTTCATTGGGTAGGGTCTGGTGATTACTCATTAAGTTCTTATTAGCTGGGATATAGATTGACATGCTTGCTTGGAACTGGAAGCAAGTGTACTAGTTACATCACACATCAGCCATTCTTGAGGATTGAGCTCAACCATCTCTTTAAGCATGAGATCAGCTTCATGACTTGGTGCACCTCACGAATTTAGCCTTCTTAGCCACATCAGTTTGGTCGATTTTAAAACATCACGTCATTCTTGAGTACAACAAACCACGCAAGAATGAATTGTTCTATTTATATCGGGTCAGACCATTTGTTGAGGTTGGATGGATGGTATGTGGCATGAGTTGTTAGCCTTGGTGCTGAGGTAGCACTCGCCTACGTAAACTCCTCTTCGATCTCCTAGCTTTCAAGACAGTGATTTAGCTGACACGAGCTCAACCATCTCGTGACTCAGTGGCGAATCTAGGATTGTAGTTGAGCTAGAGCGGACTTTAACTCTTTGATCGTTGACCCTCAACGGCGAAATATTATTTAATTAAAAAATATTAAAAATTCTACCAACATATAAATGCTTTAAAACGTAATTTCATTTAATATAAAAAATATAGTCTAACACTAACAAAAATAGTAGGAAAATACATGATACAACCCTACTCCATAGCTATAAGTTTATACAACTACATTCTCCAAGGTCTCATACTTTGAAAGCGTTGCAAAATTGTCTCATTCTCCATGAGTTTAAATTCTTGCGCTCTGTGTAAATCACCAAATTGTCATTCAACCAATCGTCTTCCAAAGCAGCAAATGGATTGGACAGATGGTATGGGTAATAGATATAAGGCTGTGTTTGATAGCGTTAAGTTTTATGGAAATGAGTTTTTCAAGTGATTTTTCAACTTTTGCGCTGTTTGATTGCTTAAGTTTTCCATGAATTTCATTTTTCAACTTATCTCAAAATTCAATATTGTCCTTGATTTAGAGGAATTCGTTTTCCAAGAGGGAAGTTTTCTTTTCATGAAAAATCTTTTACCGTTTTCGTCATGTTTGATAATTTTTATTGTTGTTAATTGATTTATTTTTTTACAAAAAATTAACATTATTATTATCAAGTACAAATGTGTGAAAAAATAAAAAAAATTAAAATTAAAATAGCTAAATTTTGCTTTATTTTTCATGGAAAACAATGTCAATCAAACAACAAAAGTTGAAAAATTCCTCACTTTTTCCAACTAGAAAATTAAAATAATCAAACACATTAAACTTTCGATCAAACACATTGCTAGGTTGTTACATTTTTAACTAATAATAATAATTAATTAATAAATCTGAAAATCTGGTCGGATCCAGCACGAGCGACTGAATGGACTCGCCCATAGCTGGATCCGCCCCTACTCGTGAGGCCCTTAGAACTTTGTGGTTCACCAGTTGGGTTTAGCGGCTTTAGCCTTCATTTTCACATATATTTTGATCAGTTCTAAAATGTCTAGTAGGTTTCCTTATGAGAAGTACAAATAAAATTAAACTCTTTAAAAACATAATAAACAGAGAGATTATATATCCATATTGAAAAACAAAAAAAGTTGCAATCTTTTACCATATTAAATTTTCTAAAATTATACTCAATCAGATATTTATTTTTTTAAAAAATAGATATAAATGGTTAAAAAAATGTCCAAGCCCCATAGATTTTACAGTACCTCGGCCTTGGCAGAGGAGGCGCCACCGAGATCCCCCATGTGAATTTCACTCCCCTCCGTGTCCATCATAACGGCCACCGCATAACCCTTCTCCTCATTCAAGCTTCTGACGCGCTGTATCACTTCTCGATGCCACTCGCGCGTGCCATGGCACATATTGATCCGAGCCACGTTCATTCCACCTACAGCCAACGCTTCCAGCTGCTCGGCGCCGCACGTTGCCGGTCCGATCGTGCATATCAGCTTCGTCCTTCGCGTGCTCCGGAACCCATTCTCCTTCAGCTCCGTCTCCGTCACGGCATCAACATCAATTGATCTCGGATCAGCCACTGCAGGCGCAGACGAAATACCTTTTTCCTGCAGTGGAGCTGATAGAATTCCACCGGGACCATTATCGGAGGCTGTAACGACAAGGGGGGTTTTCCGGAGAGTTCTGGTGATCGGCAAAAGGGAAATACCGGCAGGAAATGGGAGGGATAGTTTCAAGGGTGGCCGGTTTGGGAGTTTTGGGGAGTGGGAGGTGGAAATAAAGAGATTGATAGATTGCGACATTCTTTTAGTGGCGGAGCTCCGTCGTATGGCGGTGGTGAATTCTGAACAACCGTGAATTATATTGGCAAGAGGCGGAGAAAGCTAAGGAAAGGAGTGAAGTTTGAAGTAAATTGTCGTTTGTCGTTACAACTGGGTGGAAAATTTGGGAGATTTATTGAAATTACCACGGTTCAAGGTCATTAAGTCAAAAAAGACAAATTGTTAAAATGATCTTCATTTTTGTATAAAGATTAAATTATTTTTATTATCTTGTTAAATTTTCAACATTACCTAACAATTTAAAAGGATAGAAAAATCCTCAAGAAAAATCAACGACTACCTCTCTCTCAAAATCGTGTCCTTCCAACAAAGATCCTCCCCCCAGCTATCCACATTATAATAAACTCAGTTTTACTATCTGTGATCTTCTCCATATACTCCTCTGGATTTGTAGCAGAACTATTCATCATTTTTTCAAATGTTGACAAAAATCCTAAGTTTTATGCATTTGATATTGGTAAGATATCCCAAAATTAATCTTATTTTGAGTTGCTTTGATTTGTTTAAATTGTATTTATATGAGTTTTGCTTGTTTTGTGATGAATTTTTTAGTGTAAACTTCATCCATTGCAAAAATCTCATTGTAGACAGCGGGTAATATGATTTTACGCACACAGGTCGGTTAAACCGACCAATGAAGTCGGTTAACCTACCTTAGTGAAATTGGTTAACCAACTTTGCAGTAGGTTGGTTAACCGACCAATGAAGTCGGTTAACCTACCTTAGTGAAGTTGGTTAACCAACTTTGCAGTAGGTTGGTTAATCAACTAATGAAGTCGGTTAACCTACCTGAGTGAAGTCTGCTAACCAACTTTGTAGTCTACTAACCAATTGTTAACCTGCTTGCTTAATTATTCAAAAAAAAATTCCTTTAATGAATTATGGTGCTAACATGTAACATTTTTCAATTTTTTTTAAATGCAGATATGAATTATACTACATTAATTCCTATTTGTTACTATGGTGAGTTTGTGAAGAATGATCAATTTAAATGGATATGAGATTGGAGCAATGAAGAAGCTACAGAAGCAATTTTTTTGTCAAAAATGCAACGTATACAAAATTATATCATGATGTACAAGAGCTTCTTCATATTGATTCTTCTTTACACACTTTGGAGATGAGATTTCTTTTCCCTGATAATAATACACAAGTTTCTGTTCCACCAGTCAAGATTACTTCGGATAGGCAAGTGAAATTGCTCCTAGAACTCAACAGAAAAAGTCAGTCTCCCCTTTGTGTAACAATTGAGAGCAAGAATCTCATTGAACGTGAATTTGAAGCAAGTATTGTTGAACATGAACATGATATAGATCATGTTGAACTTGAACATACAATAAACACAGTTGAACACGGACATGTTGTAGGTCATGTTGAACATGAACATGTAGCAGTTAATAATGAATTTGAAGATGAGGTCCGTAATGATGTAGATTCTGAGATGAGATTGGATGATGACAATGATGGAAACTGCGGTTTAGATGATTACTGGAATGATTTGGAGATTGTTCGAAACAACAATGGTGACACTATTGAGGAAAATTGGAACAATGTTAATTTACCTACATGTGGACAAGAACTAGTTCGACGGAATGAAGCTGAAATTCGTTTTACTAATGAGGATCTTGTTGCATTGTCTGCACGTGGTAGCACATCAAGCCACGCATTTGAGGCTGGATCAAGTTTTAGGTACGCTCATACGTCACATGTGATTCCTGAGGAAGAGGATTTGAAAGATCATCCGGTGTTTGAGAACAAGAAAGGTCTACAACAACACATTCATTTGCTTGTATTGAAGCACAACTTTGAATTCAAAGTTAAAAAATCAAATAAGAGTACATACAGAATTATTTGCATAGATAACAGTTGCAAATGGCGTTTGCATGCTACGAAGTACAAGGAGTGTGATTATTTTGAAGTTAGTCGTTATGTACGTGAACATACTTGTTATTTGGGTATACATAGAAATGATCATAGACAAGCGAGGTCATGGGTTATCGGCACACATGTCATGCATAATTTTCAAAATCCAAATCAAGAATACAGACCTGCAAACATCATCAGTGACATTCGTCGGGAGTTTGGGGTAAGTATGAGCTATCAGAAAGCATGGATGGCTAAAGAACGTGCCTTAGAGATATTAATGGGTTCACCTGATGGTAGCTATGCTAGATTGCCTGTGTATTCCCACAATTTGGTCAGAACTAATCCTGGCACAGTGGTATGTGTTGACACCGACCCAAATAGTCATCGCTTCAAGTACTTTTTTATGGCGGTTGGACCATGCATTTGAGGATTTCACTCGCCGATACGGCGAGTAATTTCTGTGGACGGAACATTCTTGAAAGAAAAATATGAAGGTACACTGATACTGGCAACATGTCAAGATGGAAATATGCAAATCTATCCTCTCGCATGGGGCATAGTAGATTCTGAGAATAATGAGTCATGGAAATGGTTTTTTGAAAATTTGAAGACAATAATTGGTGTTATTGAAGATCTGGTCTTTATGTCTAACAAGAATGGGAGTCTACTCAAGGGTGTAAGAGATGTTTTTCCTAATGCGCATCACGCTCATTGCATATACCATATACAAGGCAACATAAAGGCCAAGTATCGCATCTCCGTGATGGTGTCATTGTTTAAGAAAGCGGCATATGCATATACAGTTGAAGAATTTAATAAACATATGAATGAGATTCTTAGCAGGAACCCCGACCTTTGGGGTTATTTAAAAGAGACTGACTATAAACATTGGACTAGGTCACACTTTACAGGGATCCGTTACAACATCATGACATCAAATAATGCCGAGTCGCTGAACTCGGTATTCAGAAAAGCTCGAGAGTGTCCAGTACTTGCTTTGGTTGAGTATATCAGGTACAAATTGCAAAAATGGTTTTATAAGAAGCGCATCAATGCAGAAAACTGTACAAGTATACTAACCCCGGCAATGGAGGAAAAAATCGGAAGAAACTTGAGTTGTCCAAGAAGTTCGTAGCAGATCCTATGGATGAATATATGTTTGGTGTGGGTAATGGAATCAAGCATTTTGTTGTTAACTTAATCGATAGAACTTGCACATGTGGGCGGTTTCAGTTGGATAAGTTTCCATGTTAGCACGCTATCGCTGCTTCAAGACAGGCAGGGAATTCTGCATATGATTTGTGCTCTCCATATTATACTACTACCGTTTGGAAAGCAACATACGCTGATACTATAATGCCTCTACCAAATGAAATTGATTGGGAAGTTCCAGAACACCTCAAGTGGACGTTAAATATCTTGCCACATTTGATCAAACCAAGACAAAGTGGACGTAAGCGCAAAAGCAGGATACCATCGACCAGAGAGTTTTCTACGACACGTAAGTGTGGTAGGTGTGGTGCATCTGAGCACAACCAACTACGATGTAATGATCGAGTACCACTATCCAATAGAACAATAGAATAGTAACTGTGGTAGTATTATTTGCTAATATTGTTCATATTTATAAGGTTACCATACTGATTAAATACCGTAAATGCATGCTATTCAGTTCTGTAGTAGGTTAACCTACCTCCGAACCGATTTGGTCGGTTAAGAGGTAGGTTAACCGACCTCTAACCGACTAGGATGAGGTTTGAAACGTTTTGACTAGGTAGGTTAACCATAGCTGTAAACTAACCAGGTCAGTTAAGAGGTAGGTTAACCTACCTATTAACCAAAGTGGTCGGTTAAGGGGTTGGTTAACCTTCCTCGTAACCGACGTGGTCGGTTACGAGTTAGGTTAACCTGCTGAAAAACCTACCAGTATATACAATCAAATTAGACCTATACAAGTGGACATATCATGAAAATCCCAAACAATAATTTCAAATTTTTTAGTCATTTACCAAGAAGAAAGATTGGATAAATTCAACACGTCACACTTGATCTAATTGAGCGAACGTTTTGATTGATTCGAGAAAGTTTCTAAACTTGATCCCGATTAGTAAATCGATTGTTCACATCACACTTAATGAATTTAATAATTGATCAAACATTTGTCCATTTTCACAATTAATAAACTTAATAATTGATCCAAATTGGTAAAATCGTTTGCCCATTTTCACACTTAATGAACTTAATAATTGATCAAACATTTTAGTAGATTTGATAAAGATGCCAATGTAGGACCTCGATTGGTAAAATCCTTTCTCCATTTTCACACTTAATGAATTTAATAATTGATCCAACGTTAGCAACAAATTTGAGAAAGTTGTTAATGTTGATCTAGATTGGAAAAATCGATTGTTCACGTCACACTTAATGAACTTAATAATTGATCAAACATTTTAATAGATTTAATAAAGATGCCAATGTAAGACCTCGATGGGTAAAATCCTTTGTCCATTTTCACACTTAATGAATTTAATAATTGATCAAACGTTAGCGGCAGATTTGATAGATTTGAGAAAGTTGCTAATGTTGATTCAGATTGGAAAAATCGATTGTTCACGTCACACTTAATGAACTTAATAATTGATCAAACATTTTAATAGATTTGATAAAGATGACACCGTAGGACCTCGATTGGTAAAATCGATTGTTCATATCACACTTAATGAACTTAATAATTGATCGAACGTTTTGATAGATTCGAGAAAGTTGCTAAACTTTGACCTCGATTACTTAATTCGATTGGTCATGTCAAACTTAAAATCGATCCACAAAAGTTGATAACCGACTAAGTAGGTTAACCATAGATATTAACTAATCAAGTCGGTTAAGAGGTAGGTTAACCTACCTATTAGCCAAAGTGGTCGGTTAAGGGGTAGGTTAACCTACCTAGTCGTTTTTTAGGGTTTAGGTTATTCAGTCGTTTAAACCCTCAAAAACCAACTTGGTCGGTTAACCTACCTGATCTGTAGTAGGTTAACCTACCCCATAACCGACCACATCTGTTAACGGGTAGGTTAAAGGTCAGTTAACCTGCCATTTAACAGACCTGAGTTTTTATGAGTAGGTTAACCTGCTGAGAAACCTACCAGTATCCAGAACCAATATATATACAAGTAGATAGGTCATGAAAATCCCAAACAATATATTCAAAAATTATAGTCATTTACAAAAAAAAAAGTCATTTACAGATATGGTAATTTACAAAAATACAAAAAATATTCAGTTATAGAAATTTAAGGATCATAATCAAGTCTGTGTATGTCAATCGCCAATTTCTTTCTCCACTGGAGCATATACAGGTTACGGACTTTATCAGCTTCCTCTCCAACACTTAAAAATTCAATAAATTTAATGGTAAAAATACCACAATCTCCTCTGCAATTAATGAGATAATAAAGAATGAGTATATTTTTGTAGAAAAATAGAAGAACAGTATGGACACAATATTTATCATACTCAAAAAACTTACTGTGTACTTTGCTTTGCAGTGTTCTCGACCCTTTCAATTGTAAAATCACCATCCACAGTAGATATGCCTGCTTTCTTTAAAAGGCTCAGCAGAAGTGTAGTTAGTGGGTTCAATATATTTTTCAATTGCCCTTTCGTAAGGCAACTTTTATCCGGGTCATACACAGATATAGTTTCTTCGCCGAAACTAACCTCAACTGCAAACCAATGACTATTTTCTATGACAGGTATATACAGATGTGTACAATCTCGTCATCTCTTACCCAACTTTGGAGAATGACCATCTATGAAACTCTCTACGCATTGGATCCCCTCCGTTAAAGCAAACTGTAAAAGAGTCAGAAATGTATTGTCCAGTATAGCAACGGGTCCGTTGAATGTCTTTGGATAGTTCTTTGCCCGAAGCCGCAACAAATACATCGCCAAATCAACATGCTGAAGGCAAAAAACCTATTATCAAATAGTTTAGAAAAAAACATATAACATGTGATCAAATCCTTAAGTTTTACTTACATAGGAGTCGAGCCAGGCACCTGAATCCATGACATCCTTAAACCACTTCTTCGTGTCAATTATTTTGATCCAGTCTAACTCATATGCGACACTATAAAGGACAATATCAACTAAAGAACATAAATTATAAACAATTGAATTGATAAAAATATAGATAGGATATTTACCCGTCCTTTAATTGTGAATACCAAGTATCAAATGCCTTCTCCTTCACTGGATCAATCTTCTGAAAGGAAAGAAATGTAGAGCCATCCTCAAATTTTCTCTTCTTTCCCTCGGCTGTGAATGGAGAAGATAAGTACTTCGATCGTTTTGGAAGTCGCTTTTCCATCGGTCTCACATCAGCTTCGGGTATCTTGACTGGCCAGACTTCTCTTATTACATGAATATGTTCTGGCCGTTTGTCTCGTAGGCAGATCATTCATAGGAGATGCCACCTCCGTCTCCCTCACCTCTGCCTCCTCTGTATCCCTAGGAGCTGCCATCTCCACCTCCCTTATCTCCGCCTCCTCCGTCTCCCTCACCTCTACCTCCTCCGTCTCCCTATTCTCCGCCTCCTCCGTCTCCCTCACCTCTACCTCCTCCGTCTCCCTATTCTCCGCCACCTCTGTCTCCCTAATCTCCGCCTCCTCTGTCTCCCTAATCTCCGCCACTTCCATCTCCCTCACCTCTACCTCCTCCGTCTCCCTCACCTCCGCCTCCTCTGTATCCCTAGGAGCTGCCACCTCTGTCTCCCTAATCTCCGCCTCCTCTGTCTCCCTCACCTCATCCTCCACCGTATCTCTCACCTCCCCCTCCTACATATCCCTAGGAGCTTCCTCCTCTGCCTCCTCTGTATCCCTTACCCCAGCCTCCTTCGTATCCCTCACCTCCCTCTTCCTCACATCCGCCACCTCCACCCCATCCATCATTGGGCCCATCCTCCCAATACTGATTATTTCCATTAATTTGATTGTAGCGCTGCATCGACTCCATCATGCTATCAACTTTGTTGTTTACTAATAGTATATCTGACCGCAATTGCTCCTCCATCTGATCCATATAATTGAACAATCTAGACGCAACAATCTGGTCTATGTGCATCCTCAAGCCCTCAAATATGAAGTCCAAATCGTGAGAAGGTTGATGTACATGAGGAGCCCGCTGACTAGCCTGTGAATTTTCATGTGCAGCATCAGGTGCTGAAGATGGAACCTAAGCAAATCAAATAATTAAAAGTAAGCATTAATTCAATAAGAAAATGGACAAGGAAATAAAAGAAAATCACAAAAAGATTAACAGCAAAGTCTAGGTTAACCTACCCAAGTGGTCGATTAACGGTAGGTAGGTTTTGAATTTGAGGGTAGGTTAACACCTACCAAAGTGGTCGGTTAGCAAACCGACAGTATGCTAACCGACCACTTTGGTAGGTGTTAACCTACCTTTTGAATTTGAGGGTAGGTTAACACCTACCAAAGTGGTCGGTTAGCAGTAGGTTAACCGACCTCTTTGGTAGGTTAACCTACCTTTTGAATTTGAGGGTAGGTTAACACCTACCAAAGTGGTCGGTTAGTAGGTTAACTGACCTCTTTTGGTAGATTAACCGACCTTTTGAATTTGAGGGTAGGTTAACCTACCTTTTGAATTTGAGGGTAGGTTAACACCTACCAAAGTCGTCGGTTAGCAATAGGTTAACCGACCTCTTTGGTAGGTTAACCGACCTTTTGAATTTGAGGGTAGGTTAACCTCCGACCTCTTTGGTAGGTTAACCTACCTTTTGAATTTGAGGGTAGGTTAACCTCCGACCTCTTTGGTAGGTTAACCTACTTTTTGAATTTGAGAGTAGGTTAACCTCCGACCTCTTTGGTAGGTTAACCTACCTTTTGAATTTGAGGGTAGGTAACACCTACCAAAGAGGTCGGTTAACCTACTAACCGACCTCTTTGGTAGGTTAACCTACCTTTTGAATTTGAGGGTAGGTTAACACCTACCAAAGTGGTCGGTTAGCAATAGGTTAACCGACCTCTTTGGTAGGTTAACCTACCTTTTGAATTTGAGGGTAGGTTAACCTCCGACCTCTTTGGTAGATTAACCTACCTTTTGAACTTGAGGGTAAGTTAACACCTACCAAAGTGGTCGGTTATTGGTAGGTTAATCGACCTTTGTTAGGTTAACATGCCTTTTGAATTTGAGTGTAGGTGAACATACAAAAGTGGTCGGTTAATGGTAGGTTAACCGACCTCTTTGGTAGGTTATATATACCTATCTTGGTGAAGAAATTTGATCTCTCCCCTTGCCTGGATCTTCATCATGTCAAAGAGGAGAGACTCTATCTCCCTGGAGAAGATCCACATTGTCGTCCCCTTCTTCATTATCATCCATAACATCACCTCCATCCACGTGGATATAAGCATCAAGGACTGGGTCTGCTCATCTTGAAAAAGGTTCAAACAATTGCATGTACCGTTGCTTCTTCTCAACCTCTGTAGCCATTAGTCTGACACGAACTTCGAACTAAAAAGTTGATAGAGTTAATATTTACATACCATTAACATTATTGTGTGAAGGTAATAAAATAACACCATATAACAGTTACTCACCTGTGGATGGTCTAAAACTGAACTGATTTCATTTTGTTCAAATACTCCAGTAGCCGTCCATTTTTCCATCCTCGGAACTTTATTCACCGGTTTCCTAGTTGCAAAATCATTGTCAATGGCCAACAAAGCCTCATAAGCCCATACCTACAAACAGACATGATCATTTATTCATTCGCACATCTAAAAATAAAGCACAGTATAAAGAACTACAAGTGTTTGCTATTTACCTGCAATGCGTAAGGAAAACCCTCAAGGGAGTAATTATAGACGCTCTCCCCCCCCCCCTCTTTGAGTTTTGTTGCAATTTCTCCCCAACTCCGCAAAAAAGCATGTATCGTGCTATTATAGCACCTTCTTCCCCATGGATATTGATTAAATAAATGCCTATCATCGACTATATTCAAGACAAGCATATCAATAGATGTTTTGTAGTGTTTGGATCTCAAAATTGACTCATAGACATACACCAAGTACTTGTCTTCCATTTCTTCGCAATTTTCAAAGGCAAGTTTTAACTGGGTGGGAACAATCTTATTAGCTCCATCAAAATATGTCTATGCCCGTCTATTGGTCATCGGTATTTGATCTTTGTACAATGCTTCGTCCTCGGGGTTCAGCCCCGTAATCAGAGTGAACTCGTCGAATGAAAATCTTGCAGCTTTGTTATTCCCGACTCCAAACCATAGTTCATTCTTATTCTCGGACTTCGGGATTCTCAATGCTAGGCCATGGATGAGTTGGCCAGATAATTGCATTTTTCTCATATGATAGAATTTTCGAAAATAAGAGCGACGGAAAGCTTGTCAATGATTTGCATCCAGTGCGCGATAAACCTCATCTATAGCATCTAGGTTACAGAGGTTCGTACATTTTCCTGTAAACCGATCATCGATGTCCACTTGAAACTCCATCCTGCATAATATAAGACAATTTTAGTCAAATGAGTGTGCTAATTATGCAAGGAAATAAAGAAGAAATACAGAAAAATATTAAATAACAATACAGAGTTCAAAAGAAAGTTCTAACAACAAAATGTTAGTTAACCGACCAAAGTAGTAGGTTAACCTACCTGATGGTAATGGTAGGTTAACCTACCTTTTGATTCTAGGGTAGGTTAACCTACCTCTTCACAAACAAAAATTAAGAACACATCAAATTAACTAAACAAATTTGTTCTTGTTAGTGACACAGACTTAATTTCAGTTTCATATATTTAACATGACACACTACGAGTTTCATTTTCCAATTCCAAACAGAGCCATGAGTTTAAATCCCACATTTCGCAGAAAATTCAAATACATTTATCAAAAAATAAAATAAAAAATGGAATTCATAATAACATCTATTGCATATCAAACTTGTTTAAACAGATGCATAATCAAGAATTATCAACTATATGTTGGTATGGAAATTGGTACCTGAAACCTGTCTGTCGGTTGGTCCAGAGAAAGCTGCGTCCAGCGGAGGTTTGACCTGCGTACGTGACTGTGTGAGTCGGAAAAAGGAGAAGAAGGTAGCGAACAGGGGCAAAATGAAGTCTGAAATCTGAAGCGGGAGGAAGAAGAAGGTTGGTAGCGAAGATGGGCTTATGGACTGGCTGAAGCGGGAGGAAGAAGAAGGGGGTTATATATGACCGGAACTGAAGTATGCCGAATCAAATAGATTGGACGGTGGAAAAAATGGCTTGGTTGGACGGCGGTGAGGAATGTACGAAGAAGAAATGGGAGACGAAGAGAAAAGTTCGTTCGAAGGCAGGTTAAGGGTCGGGTAGGTTTTGAAATGAGAGACGTTTCTTTTTGAAATTGAAGGTTATATTAGGAAACAACAAAATTGATTTTTATTACTATTATTTTAAATGAAAAAAATTTGGTCAAATGCCATTTTCATAAAATGGCAAATTGGGCTGGCCATTTCCCCTATATTCCACTGAAGAATTTTGGGATGGACGGGCCGAGTTGCTTCCGGGTCCAGCCCATGGGATTACAGCATCAATTAGGCCCGAGACTGTAGTTGGGGTCTGTTTTTGAAAAAATGGATGTTTGCACAAATACCCAACTTTTGGTATCATAATTGAAATTTACGTCATTTAAAAAAATTGAAAGATACTTCAATTTTTCTTTTTTACTGAAAAATATGTTTTCATCATAAGTATCATATTATCACAACATGATACTTTTAAAGTATCATAATATAATACTTATGATACTTTCAAATTTTTAGTATCATAATCTAGAACTTTATCAAGTATTTATAATACTTTGGGCTGAAACAGTAATTTTCAATTTTTTATTACAAATAGTATTTTTCAATTTTTTATACTTGCACCGTATTTTTCAATTTTTACAGTGTGCAGCGTAATTATTCCTAGAAAAAAATTAGGAAAAATACATAATTACGAGGCTTTAAATATCACTTTACAAATTTGACAAACTCAAAAAATTATTTTAAAAATCAGGTGATAATTAATTTAAATAGGTAATTAAATAGGTTAAGTTCACACTAACATATAATTTATGGTCCTACAAATTTTAAATTTTACAAATTATTTATCGATAAAAAATTATCAAATTTATCTATCACGGTTTACTTTTCAGTCACAACTTTTCGATTAATTGATACACAACTTATTTCTCGATCACAAATTTTATAGGTCACGACTCATTTCTCGATCACAATTCACAAATCATAAACCTTATAAGTCACGACTTATTTCACAATCACAAATCACACAATTTATAGGCCACAACAAATTTTGGGTCACAAATCACAAATATATCACAATCATTTCTCAGTTACGAATTATCAAATTAATCCATCACAATTTATTTATCGATCACAAATCACAAATTTTATAGGTCACGATTTCTTTCTCGGTCATTAATAATGAAAATAAAGATTACAAATTATTTTTCGGTCACAATTTACAAATTTCTTAAGTCACAACTTATTTTTCTATCACAATTTACAAATTTTTTAGGTCACAACTTATTCCTTTGTCACAAATCACTACTTATATAGGTCATAGTTTATGCTACGGTCAAAAATTTCAAATTAATTGGTCACAACTTTAACAAATTGTGAATCACGATTACAAATTTAACCAAATCTCAAATATTTTGTATCATATAGTAGTTCCACACCCGTGCGATGCACGAACATATTAACTTGACAAAAAATAATATAATAAAACATAAGAATTGAAGAAAAAAAATCAGAAAAAATCTCTTTAAACACAACATTTATCCTCACATTTTTTGGATTCTCATCGTCATTGAACGTATCTTTACTTCCATCATTAGTAACTTTGATTAAAAGTCGTGGTCACCAGATTATGCGAGCCCTTTGTTCACATACTTGAAAATATATTTAATGGATCAAGACTTATTGTCCGGTACTATCCACTATCCTATCAGACAGGTTAAAGGATACCATGAGACAAATTTTCAATATCATCTTGCATGCATTCTTTCAAAGATTTGCCCCCAACTTCATGTCTAGTGTTCGCTAAAATCGTATACCGCAAGTGCACGGTTCGCTTTCAAGTAGTAAAGTGAACTAGAAAAGTTCGGATTATCGTACCCACGAGGATTGATTGATTTGTAACTAAAATTATTAATTTCATTTTAAAAGAAAAGTCAAGTAACATAAGAAGTTGGTTTGATGGTGAATACTAACTGACATAAAGTAGAACATGGCGATATGAAAAACTAGTTAATTAAAGCAAATAGACAACAATATGCCAAAGTTAGAATTAAAACTAATTATACAAAGTAAACTAATGACAACAAGAACTTGGTGATTAAACTAAACTAGAAAACATGAAACAATGTGAATTAAGTTTTTATAACTACACTAATTTCTTCTTTCAAAAATCAATTAGTGGTAGTTAATCAATTAACCAAATTACATGAGAACTTTTAAATTTAACATAGCATGTATAGTAAATTTCAATAAGAACCTAACATAATGACAAACATTTTAAAAGCTACAATAACATAAACAACATTCATAATCACAAATCCATAAACATAAATACCCGCAATCCAAAAAAACCTAAAATGCTTAAATAACCTTAAATTAATTAAAAATTACAACACAATAACATTAACCCATAATAAACTAACAACAATATTTAAAAAATAACATAAACATATGAATAATACTTAAAATAAAGATTAAAAATAAAATAATAAAGAAAACTCCCATTTTTGTAAAGTTCTTGAAGTGAAAATCCAAGAATCCTTCACTTTGGACCAAGTTTCTTCATCAACCATTAATATCTTCAACAACCCAAGTATAAAACATTAAATGCACTTAAAATATATGACATTTATGGTAGAAATTTGAGAAAATATCAAATATTAAAAACTTAAACTACAACAAGAGGATGAAATGTAGAAGAAGAACACAAAAACATTAATTAAACGTTGCATTAAATGAGGTAAATGTTAAGAGAAAATACAAGAAAAAATGAAAAAAAGGCAAGACTTACATGATACCCTAGTAAAATCAGATTTTTGGTATTTATAATACCCTAAAAATCATCCAAAAACCCTAAAAAACGCTAAAATCCGCGTAACACAGCCATATGGGCCGAACCAGGTTGACCAGGTCCGGCCCGGACAGTTTTTCCATTTATTTTTTACTTTAAAGCCGCGCGCGATCGCGCGGTGCAAATCTGAGGCCAAGATCTGTTTTGAGTTCTGAGTCGCGTTCGCGAGTCAGTTCGAGCCACGCGTTTGCGTGGCTCAGCTGGAGGGTGATTTTGCAGCTTAGTACATTCCGTAATTGCCATTAAGTCCTCCATCTTTTAATCTTGAGCAATTTAGTCCCCAAATTTTCATATTTCTTTCAAGTAGGTCCTTCTAAAATCGCACTTTTGGCCCTTCAAATTTTGAAATCTTGCAATTTGATCCCTCGTTTAATTGCGCAACTCGTCCAAGACTTCCCGAAAGTGACAAAATGGTCCCCAAACTTGGAATTTCAGCAAAATCTTCACTTCTTTTGTGATTTTTGGCCTCAAACTTGGACATTAACCTATTTAAACATAAAATATGCATAAATTAGTAGATATTTGCTCAAGATATTCCAAAATATGATAGTTTAAAGGTATAAAAAGTGTATAAAAATGCACTCAACAAATACCCCCAAACTTAAGCTCTTTCTCGTCCCGAGCAAGAATATCTACTAACACAAAAAACAAGTAAATGAAGGATCAACAATACTAGATAACTTGAAAATTCTTACTTGAGTGTAAAATTGCATGATCAATTCACAATTATGTTTTCAAAATAATACTACAAAAAGAAGTTGAGCTTATCTCATATTTGATCGGTGTGTGTGTGCATAGTCACTTCCAATTACTACTAAGGTTCAAAGAAACATTGTAGGAAGGATAAATTTCAAAACAATACTATCCACCCTTAGTGGTCAATTTCATTCCTTACCCTCTCGTGACACTCATCCCCCCTCATTATTTCTTTTCTCTCCCGAGATGCAATCCTAGAGGTAACTCTCAATTCACAAATTTCTTTTTCCACTAAAGCTTAGTTATGACTTACCGGCATTCTCAACAATCTAGATATGCAGTGACTCTCCACTAGATGAGTGCTTTAACATTAAAGTTTATACCAAGCAATTCAAACTCACTATTAATCTAAGCCCTTGTACAAATAGAAATGCATGATTTCTACAAATTAAAATGATGATTGCTCATGACTTCCCCACTCCCTTAAGCTTTCTAATTGACCCATGTAGCGAGCTTTAGGTCGGAAACTCCCCGATTGTTTTAAGATCAAAGGGTTCCATGTTTCAAAATACCCCTACGGACTTACTAACTCGAGTAAAAAAGGCTATAAAGTGAGGTAGACTTATTAAGCAAATGCAATGATGATGAAGTGTTTTTTTTTTCAAAGTGTGTGAGTGTACCCTACTCATTAAGCTTTCTAATTGACCCATGTAGCGAGCTTTAGGCCGGTGACTCCCAAGTTTCAAGATACTCCTACAGGCTTAATTACTCGAGTCAAAAAGGCTACGAGATAGGGCAATGCAATAATTAAAATGGCCTTAGATCTCTAGCATTTAGTCATCACTTAGCTTATACTAACGTCAACAACACTCCACACAAATTTAAATCAAGCATGCATGGAATCACTACACATCTAGACCGTCTCCTTAACCGGCTCGACCACCACCTAACTTGTCTCACAAAGGATCAAGAGATTAATAGCATTGACAAGGAATTGGATATGTTGATAAAAATTGAAAATACAAGCTCACAACCTAATTTTTCTACTTCACAAATTTTTCCAACCTTCAATAGATTCCAAATCTCAACAATAATTAGTTATGACTATTGTGCTTAAGAGAACTCAGCATCACTCATAGATAAGCAATTTATAAAAATAGGCACAAATAGCATATTCGATCATAATTCGTGAATTAATCAGCAATTTCAAACATCAAATCATTTTGAGCCGACAAGGCTGTCTAGCATGTCAATATCCGAAACAAAATGAACAAAATCAAACATCACAATATCTTAAGCCGGCAAGGCTATCTAACATGATAAAGTGAAAAACGAAGTCAACACCCCCAAACTTGAATTACACATTGTCCTCAATGTGAAAATAGAAACAACATGTAAAGAAGAAAATAAGTAGTGAAACTTCCCTGATTCGATGCTTGTTTGTGATGTTTGAAGTTGACCTAAGCTTTCGTCAAATGTAGTTCACTCCCAAACTTGTTGAGGACAATGTCACTTAGGATTTTCAAAAAATTCGATACCTACAAAAGTTTGACAATTAATTAAAAAGACAGTAAACAAGTAAAGTAAATAATTACAAGTAACTCAAAAGAGAAGAAATTTGGGTTGCCTCCCAAAAAGCACTTGGTTAAAGTCATAAATTTGACTTTTTGATGTTCATCCCGGAGCATTGAGGAGAAATGATGACTTTTCCTCCGGGGGTTCCCCTTCCAAGAATGGTTTCAACATTTGCCCGTTGACTTTGAAATGTCCCTTGTCGGGATGATATAGCTCAATAGCTCCATGGAGAAAATTTTGAGAAATTGTGAATGGCCCCCACCAACGAGATCGAAGCGTTTCGGGGAATAATCGAACTCGGGAGTTGAATAGAAGAACTTGTTGCCCAACTTTGAAGTCTCTCTTCACAATGTGGTTATCATGCCATTTCTTGGTCCTCTCGTTATAGATGCGAGCATTTTCATATGAGTTGAGGCGAAATTCATCAAGTTCATTGAGTTAAAGCAAGCTCTTCTCACAAATTAATTTTGCATCAAAGTTTAATGCATGTGTAGTCCAAAATACTCGATGTTCAAGTTCAACGGGGAGATGACATGATTTTTCAAAAACAAGACAAAATGGAGACATACCAATAGGAGTCTTGAATGCGGTGCGGTAAACCCATAATGCATCATCTAGCTTCCTCGACCAATCTTTCCTTGATGTATTCACCGTCATCTCAAGAATTCTTTTCAACTCTCGATTTGAGATCTCCACTTGGCCACTTGTTTGGGGATGGTAAGGTTGGCTACTCGGTGCTTCGCTCCATACTTTGACAAAAGTGAGTCAAGGAGGCGATTGCAAAAGTGTTTGCCTCCATCACTAATGATGAGTCAGGGGTTCCAAAGCGTGTAAAAATGTTCTGTTTGAGAAAATTGACAACCACCCGAGCATTATTAGTAGGAAATGCCACCGCCTCTACCCATTTAGAAACATTATCCACCATCACCAAAATATATTGATTTGAGAACGAGGATGGGAATGGCCCCATGAAATCAATTCCCCAAACATCAAAAATCTCCACTTCCAAGATTGAAGTCAATGGCATTTCATTACGCTGAGAGATATTCCCACTCCTTTAGCATCTATCACATTTGGATACTAAGATATAAGCGTCCTTGAACAAAGTTGGCCAATAGAACCCCAATTGAAGAACCTTTGAGGCGGTTTTGGAAGCTCCAAAATGACCCCCACAAGGTGATGAATGACACCTATCAAGAATTGCTTCCATTTCTTCCTCGGGAACACATCTTCTAATAATTTGGTCCGACCCCCTCTTGAATAAATATGGTTCATCCCAAAAATAATGTTTCACATCGGCAAATAATTTTTTATTTTGTTGATAAGAGAAATCCGGGGGAAGAATACCACTTACAAGGAAATTCACGAAGTCCACATACCATGGTGCTTCGAAGACTCGGAGAAGATGTTTGGCATGCAAAAGTTGTTCATCCTAAAGAACCTCATTGATTTCCTCTACTCCCACTTCTTTAGGTTGATCAAGCCTAGATAGATGATCGGCTACAAGATTATCTGCTCCCTTCTTATCACGGATTTCTAAATCAAATTCTTGCAAGAGAAGGACCCATCTAATCAATCTTGGCTTTGCGTCCTTCTTAGTAAGCAAGTATTTTAGAGTGGAGTTATCAGTATGGACGATTACCTTTGAGCCGATGAGATAAGATCGAAACTTGTCAAAGGCAAAGACCACGGCAAGCATCTCTTTTTCGGTTGTGGCATAGTTCAATGTTATATCACTCAATGTTCGGCTTGCATAATATATCACATGCAACACTTTACCTTTCCTTTTCCCCAAAATCATGGCATAATCACTAGCATCGCACATTAGCTCAAATGGTAAGCTCCAATCCGGTGCCACAATAATAGGAGCCGAGATAAGCCTCTCCTTAAGAGTGTTGAAATCCAATAGACACTCTTGAGAGAAATGGAAAGCGTTGTTCTTATCAAGTAGAGAACAAAGAGGCTTAGTGATTTTAGAGAAATTCTTGATGAATCTCCTATAGAAACCCGCATGCCCCAAGAAACTCCTTATGCCTTTCACCGAAGTAGGAGGAGGCAATTTCTCAATAACTTGTATTTTGGCTTTATCAACTTCAATCCCCCTTGTGAAATCCGATGGCCAAGTATAATGCTCTCTCTCACCATAAAATGATATTTCTCCCAATTAAGCACTAGATTGGTTTCTTCACATCTTTTCAACACTAAATCAAGATTATCCAAGCATTCATTGAAAGAAGAAACAAAAACTGAAAAATCATCCATGAATACCTCGATGATTTTTTCCACCATGTCGAAAAATATGGCCATCATACAACGTTGAAAAGTAGCCGGTGCATTGCAAAGACCAAACGGTACCCTCCTATAAGCAAAAGTCCCGTATGGACATGTGAAGGTGGTCTTCTCTTGATCTTCGGGGGCTATTAAAATTTGATTGTAGCCAGAGTATCTATTCAAGAAAAAATTATGGGAATGCCCCCCCAACCTCTCAAGCATTTGGTCAATAAAGAGGAGAGGAAAGTGATCTTTTCGAGTGGCATTGTTCAACTTTCGGTAGTCAATGCACACTCTCCATCCCATCACGGGCCTTGTAGGAATAAGCGCGTTGTTCTCATTTTTAACCAATGTGACACCTCCTTTCTTTGGAACATATTGGACTGGACTCACCCATGCACTATCCGAGATTGGATAGATAATTCCCGCATCCAACCACTTCAATACCTCGGCTTTCACCACTTCTTTCATGTTTGGATTTAGACGGCGTTGGTGCTCCACCGTTGGTTTGAAGTCATCCTCCATAAGGATTTTATGCATGCATAGAGTGGGGCTAATACCTTTAATATCCGCCATAGTCCACCCAATAGCCATTTTATGCATTTTCAACACCTCAAGTAGTTTTTCCTCCTCCACTTCATTCAAAAAATTAGATATAATAACCGGAAAGGTAGAAGAATCTCCCAAGTATGCATATCTCAAATGTGATGGAAGAGGTTTGAGTTCAAGAGTTGGGGCTTGTTGAATAGAGGGTAATGAAGGAGAAGAGCTCTCTCCCAATTCTTCAAAATATGGCCTCTTCTTGAAGGGATAAAATTTGGTAGCCTTCAAGTGTTGTGACATCCTTCCAATGTCTAAATCATCCTCTCCCTTGATGATTATAGAATGGGCAATGCAAGTCTCAAGGGGATCCTTAGATGACCCATAGATGAATGATGTAGCCACTCCTTAATCAATAGTGTCTACTCGGGAGCATGAATTGACCTCGACGGGATGCTTAATGGATTTCATGATGTCAAATGTGATTTGCTCATCTTGAACCCTCAATATCAATTTGCCTCCTTGCACATCTATTAAAGCCCGACCGGTTGCTAGGAAGGTCTCCCCAAGATGATTGAGATATCAAGGTCTTCCTCCATATCAAGAATGATAAAATCGGCGGGGAAGATGAATTTGTCCACCTTGATTAGTACATCCTCAACAATACCACGCGGGTACTTAATAGAGCGATCGGCCAATTGTAATGAAACTGTGGTTGGCTTCACCTCTCCCATGCCCAATCTCCCGAAAATAGACAAATGCGTTAAATTAATACTAGCACCAAGATCGCATAATGCTTTTTCAAAAGTTAAATCACCAATAGTACAAGGAATAGTAAAACTCCCTGGATCTTTGATTTTTGGAGGCAATTTGTTTTGTAGTATGGCACTACATCCTTCCGTGAGCATCACAGTTTCATGATCTTCTAGCCTCCTTTTATTTGAAATGATGTCTTTCATAAACTTTGCATAGCTAGGCATTTGTGCTAATGCATCGACAAATGGTATGTTGATGTGAAGTTTCTTGAAGACTTCAAGAAATTTACCAAATTGTGCATCCACCTTGTGCTTTTGGAGTCTTTAAGGAAAAGGAATGGGGGGCACATAAGCCTTCACCAAAGTAGGCACCTTTGTTAAAGTCTCCCCACTTTCCTTAGATGTTGCATCATTTGCATTCGCTACCTCAACATGTTCATTACCTTTTTCTTTCACCTCGGGTTGTGCCACATGTTGCTTTACCGTGATTTCCGGTAATTGAATTTCACTTCTTGTAGTGATGGCTTGCACATTTTCCCTTGGATTAATCTCAATATTGCTTGGAAATGCTCCTTGTTGTCTCTCCGTCATCATTTTTTCCAATTGCCCAACTTGAGTCTCAAGATTTTTGATAGAAGTCGCTTGATTTTGGAGAATATTATTTGTCTTGTTCATATATTGCATGAGTATCTCCTCAATAGAAGGCTTCTTCTCTTGGGGTGGTGGAGGTTGAACAAAACCGGGAGGCTTTACTTGATTTTGATTGTTGGACCAAGAAAAATTTGGATGATTCCTCCAACCCGGATTGTATGTGTTGGAGTAAGGCTTGCCTTGTGGTCGATTGAAATTTTGAGCATAATTCACTTGGTCATTTGAAGTAGAAGCCATTTTGAGCATGGGACATTCCTCAACCTTATGTGTTGGTCCACATACATCACAAATAGAAATAGGAGGGTAGATTTCTTTTATCGTATGTTGAGAAGACAAATCATCACATTTCTTGAATAGAAGGTCCATCTTTATAGACAAAGCTGCATATGTATCAACTTCATGAATTCTCGCGGCTTTCTTTGGTACCATGCGGTCGGTTGGCCAAGTAGAATTGTGACTAGAAATCCTCTCAAAGAGCTCAATTGCCTCATTAGGTGATTTTGTAGTGATAGCTCCATTGGAGGCCGAATCAACTGTCACTCGACTAGATGGATTCATCCCAAGATAGAAATATTGAACTTGCATTTGCTTGGTGAACCCATGATTTGGACATTTCCTCAACATCTCCTTGAATATTTCCTATGCCTCGTAGAAACATTCGGTGTCAAGTTGTCAAAATGTGGAGATATCATTCTTTAATTTAGCCACTTTTGACGGAGGAAAGTATTTTGTAGTGAACTTTTGAGCAAGATCATTCCATATTGTAATACTTCCAACCGGGTTGGCATCTAACCATTCACGAGCTCCATCTCTAAGGGTATGTGGAAATAACCGCATGTTGATAGCCTCCTTACTAATTCCCAGATAATCAAAGTTACTACACATCTCCAAAAACTGGGAGATGTGAGTAAATGAATTCTCCTCGGTCTATCCATAGAATTGTAGATGCCCCTTGAAGAGATTTATCACATCCGGCTTTAGATGAAAGTCCGGACGTCCAAATGGGGGATATGTGATGCTTCCTCGATTTTGAGTGATGAGAGGGACCATGAATTGTCCCATTGGTCTATCATCTTCATCAACAGCGGGATTGGCACCACCTTGGTTGTTGTCTCCCATATTGCTTTGTATTCTTTGTTGTCCAACTTGTTCTCTTCTTTCCCTAATCCTCCTCCAAGTTCGTTCGGGTTTGGAATCAAATGGAAGAATGTCCCAAGTCGGATGTTGTTGCATAAACAAGGCAAGAGTACCTAGAAAATGAAAATAAAAAGAATAAAGAGATGAGAATGAGAAGACAATTCAATTAACAAAACTCAATGCATTTAGTACAAATAAAATCAATCCCCGACAACGGCGCCAAAAACTTGTTCGCTAAAATCGTATACCGCAAGTGCACGGTTCGCGTTCAAGTAGTAAAGTGGACTAGAAAAGTCCGGATTATCGTACCCACGAGGATTGATTGATTTGTAACTAAAATTATTGATTTCATATTAAAAAAAAAAAGTCAAGTAACATAAGAAGTTGGTTTGATGATGAATAATAACTAACATAAAGTAGAATATGGCGATATGAAAAACTAGTTAATTAAAGCAAATAGACAACAATATGCAAAAGTTAGAATTAAAACTAATTTCCAAAGTAAACTAATGACAACAAGAACTTGGTGATTAAACTAAACTAGAAACACATGAAATAAGGTGAATTAAGTTTTTATAACTACACTAATTTCTTCTTTCAAAAATCAATTAGTGGTAGTTAATCAATTAACCAAATTACGTGGGAAATCTTAAATTTAACCTAACATGTATAGTAAATTCCAATAAGAACCTAACATAATGACATACATTTTAAAAGTTACAAAAACATAGACAACATTCATAATCACAAATACATAAACATAAATACTCACAATCCAAAAAAACCTAAAATGCTTAAATAACCTTAAACTAATTAAAACTTCCAACACAATAAAATTAACCCATAATAAATTAATAATAACATTTAACAAATAACATAAACATATGAATAATATTTAAAATAAAGATTAAAAACAAGATAACAAAGAAAACTCCCTTTTTTGTAAAGTTCTTGAAGTGAAAACCCACGAATCCTTCACTTTGGACCAAGTTTCTTCATCAACCATTAATATCTTCAATAACTCAAGAATAAAACATTAAATGTACTTCAAATAAATGACATTTACGGTAGAAATTTGAGAAAATATCAAATATTAAAAACTTAAACTACAACAAGAGGATGAAATGTAGAAGAAGAACACAAAAACATTAAAACATTAATTAAACATTGCATTAAATGAGGTAAATGTTAAGAGCATTAAATGAGGTAAATGTTAAGAAAAAATACAAGAAAAAATGAAAAAGAGGCAAGACTTACATGATACCCTAGTAAAATCTGATTTTTGGTATTTATAATACTTTAAAAATCATCCAAAAACCCTAAAAAAGCTAAAATCCGTGTAACACAGCCATATGGGCCGAACCGGGTCGGCAGGGTTGACCCGGTTCGGCCCGGACAGTCTTTCCTTTTATTTTTTATTTTAAAGCTGGGCGCAATCGCGAGGTGCAAATCCGAGGCCAAGATCTGTTTTGAGGTCTGAGTCACGTTCGTGACTCGGTTTGAGCCACGCATTTGCGTGGCTCAGCTGGAGGGTGATTTTGCAGCTTAGTCCCTTCTGTAATTGCCATTAAGTCCTCCATCTTTTAATCTTGAGCAATTTAGTCCCCAAAATTTCATATTTCTTTCAAGTAGGTCCTTCTAAAATTGTAATGTTGGCCCTTAAACTTTTGAAATCTTGCAATTTGGTCCCTCGTTTAATTGCACAACTCGTCCAAGACTTCTCAGAAGTGACAAAATGGTCCCCAAACTTGGAATTTCAGCAAAATCTTCACTCCTTTTGTGATTCTTGGCCTCAAACTTGGACATTAACCTATTTAAACACAAAATATGCATAAATTAGTAGATATTTGCTCAAGATATTCCAAAATATGCTAGTTTAAAGGTATAAAAAGTGTATAAAAATGTACTTAACAAATACCCCCAAACTTGACAAATATTTTGTATCATATACTAGTTCCACACCCGTGCGATGCACGAACATATTAACTTGACAAGAAATAATATAATAAAACATAAGAATTGAAAAAAAAAAAATCAAAATAAAACCTCTTTATACACAACATTTATCCTCACATTTTTTGGATTCTCATCGTCATTGACGGTATATTTACTTCCATCATTAATAACTTTGATAAAAAGTCGTGGTCACCAGATTATGCATGCCCTTTGTTCACATACTTGAAAATATATTTAATGGATCAAAACTTATTGTCCAGTACTATCTAATTCACTATCCTATCAGACAGGTTAAAGGATACCATGAGACAAATTTTCAATATCATCTTGCATGCATTCTTTCAAAGATCTGCACCCAACTTCATGTCTAGCTAGGGGTATAAAATAATGTAGTGCACATTCATAGAAAATCTAAGATCAAGCATGTCATGATAAGAGACGACTATGTCATATAGTGTATAAAAAACTCTTATAAAGTACATAGGACACACGTGCATATGGAGCTTCTATGGAGATTTTATCAATTCCTATTGACTCACAGTTTATTTGATTAGTACCTGGATACAAAACAAAGCAAAATGTGCCTGCTCAACAGCCATTTCAATATCAACATCCTCAAATATGATAAATGGGATTTCCCTCCAAGTTCTAAGGTAACGGATTGCAGATGTAGGCAGTTCAAATACAACTTTTTCATTGTCGGTTGATCCCCTGAAAGCAAGTTGGAAAGAGCAGCAGATAAATGCAGCCAACATGGACAGCAAAGTTGAAGTTACTTTCTGCTAAATTTAAGTTCTGTCAAGTTAACATGCCTCCAAGATAATCAAAATATGTGCTAGAGAAATCATTATCATGCATATCTAAGATATGAAACATCAATTTGAATCGTTGCCATAGCAGAGTAGTAGCCTAAAAATTGTTTCAAGCAGGTAGCAAATTGAGGCGGATTTTGATTTTAACTTGATAACAATAGTAAAAGTGAAAATTCTTAAACCAAGAGAGAATTCAATCGAAAAATCACCTTATGGATCACAATAGATTTGGAGCCTAACCGATTCGACTAGAGGGCTTAGTCGAAAACCATTGATTTATACCCACCGAGAGCAACTATAACACTATAGTAGTTGTCGAAGAAAATCTGGAGATAAAAATGTATGTTGAATCGATTTTTGGGCACCATTGTAGGGGTCGTCGAAAAAATTCTGGAGATAAATATGTATATTGAAGATGAAACAGCATTGCACTTCTCCATCACCTCTTCCATCGAGTCTCTCTAAATACTCCAACCTCTGCATAATCCGACATCTGATCTTCAGAAAAAATTAAAAAGATAATACAAACTGGCCTTGTAAATCTAGAGTTGAAATCCCGGTGAAGATTTGGGGGTGTGTGGGTTGGAGTAGTGAAATTGGAGGAAGAAGGTGATGTGATGGGTACTATTGGCGTTACAGCAGCAGGTTTGGAGAGGTGGAAGATTATGTGGTTTAGTCGGCGAAGGCAATGGCTAACACGCAGATGACAGTAAGTTCTTGATCGGAGGCAGTGAAATAGTGTAACACCCCAAGTTCAAAATCTTAAACCTAGGCGTGTTAACTTTTCTTTACTTAAATGCGGAAAAGAAATCATTTAAAACCTCAACGTTGTCATTTTTTTTTATTATGAAATTCTTACAAAATTTCGGCAGAGTCTCCTCTATAAATTGGACTTAACCAACCTATAGAGGGACATCAAAGCCATTTTTACAACATAAAACTCAACTCAAATAAAAATCCAATATTCAATATACAACCTCAATTCTACTTCAAACTCCAACATCACCACACTATTTCAAATTCAATCCTCAACTCCTCAACACAACATTTTGTATCAACAAACTTCAATTAAATGCAATAAGTGATAGTATAACCAATATTAGAGATTCCATAACTAATTTAAACTAATCTCAACCAAACAATTATCAACATAAAATAAATGAATTAAGAAATAATTAATCATAAACTTCATTAACTTCAAATTTAACTTTATTTTTAAAAAAACTTGAAGCAGTGTAGCCTGAGTCTGTCACCAAGTGCTCTCCTCGGATCACCTAACTTTCATCACCTAAAATGTTGGGGAGGGATTGGGGTGAGCTAAAGCTCAGTAAGTAAACTTTATGCATGAAATGCATGCTTATGACATGAATGCTTTAAAAAAATTCCATATATGTATCCCCATTTACTTTACTTTCCAAAACTTTCAAACTTTTCAAACTTTCACTTCATTTCAAACTTTCACTTCATTTCTATCGTGAGCTCACTTGGTGTATCTTCTAGTCAATCAGATAACAGTGGACAATCCTTATTTGGAACCAGATTCACATTCACATTTCCACCGCAAAGCGGTTTAACATTCATTCCACCGCAAAACGGCTCATTCACTTTATTCCACCGCAAAGCGGCTCATTAACTTCATTCCACCGCAATGCGGCTCATTACATTCGGGTACGCCGGTCCCCCGCGCCCCATTTCCCACTCGCATATTTCATGAACTAGAAGTACACCCATTCTTTCTTAAATACTTGGGATACATAACTTTTGAACAAACTTCCACCTTGACACATTTCTTTCATTTAAAAACATTTCACTTCCCAATTTCGATGCCAATGCATGCTTGATGATGCATGACATGATAATGTGCATGTTTGAACATTCTTCATAATAACATATACTTTCATAAAGTAAATGAAATTCATCAAAGCAAATAAGTTGCAAACAGTCATTTATACATTCCACATTTACATTTAACTTCTATGAAAATAGGGGAAGTTTACTTACTTGACGTCCTTAGCATTTACCGTTATCTGAATTTGCAAGTGGAGGAGCTTCGACTGCCCGTGTCGTCAATGTACCAAAATCTTAGTTGCATCTATTCATTTAGTAAAATATACTTTCAGTTCAAATTGATATATTCATCATTCTTTTAACATTACATTAAACAAGTTAAAACAATACATCTTCTTTCCCTTTTTCATCCTTGTGATCATTTATTCCAAACAAGGTATTAACTTATATTAAATACTTCCATACAATACTCGAAAGCAAAGATTTAAACCATTCGACACCACATTTTAAGCTTAACTATTAAGGTACTTAAATCAAAACCAAAGTTTGAAAAATGTACACGCCTTTACAATTTTTCCCCAAAATTTTGTAATTATAATCGTTACTCACATTCACACTAAAATCACAATGAAGTTAACTAAATTCTCAAATTCCTTAATCCTTTACCAAATCCGAAAATTTCAATTGAAATTTCAATGTAAATCTATAACTAACCATCTAAACTAAAAATTCAAAATTCACATCTCTCAATATCACCTTGTATTCAAACTTAAACCAAAATTATCAAAATTCTTACTAACAACTCTAATCATTCAAGAAGGTTTCCCAATTAGACAATTTACCAATTTCCACTCATAGTTAAATACGAACAGTAAACTAACACGCTTAAATTCATAATTTATCAAAATCTGAAAATTTTAAACAAGGTTCCATTTTACTAAAATCAGTCAAAACAACCTAGATCTATAAATTCCAAAATCTGAAAATCACATGTATAGTATATACACTGTCATCATAAAGCTCCCAAATTTTGAAATTATAAAGATAACATCAAATTAACTAGCCAAAAATCAAATTTTCAGTTAAACTAATTAAGACTAAATTTCCTAAATCTGAAAATACATTACAATTCCAATTCAGCTAGAAATTTAACTAAACTAATGAATTCTATGAACTCATAAATCTGAAAAGTACACACACACAAAAATTCCAATCTGAAAATAACCATTGTAAATCGGCATTTAAATCAAACAGTTAACTAATTCCCTGAATTAAAATTTTCGAAATCGGAAAATTTTCATATATATATATATAGTCCACAAACTGAAATTAACAATTAAATTCGAATCTAAACTTAAATCCAAGGTATGAAATATACAAGCATATACATACATTATGTGCGGAAGAGTGTGTGTGTGTGTCGCGATTTTGGGTGTGCAAACCGTGTGCAATTGTGCGACTGTGTGTTCAGGTGTGCGTGTGTGCTTCGCAGGGGGAGGAGGGTAGGGGGAGGGATGGTCTTACCGGTCTTGGTGGTCGACGTTGCGCCGGGAACGAGTGGTTAAATTTGTGTGTGAAGCGAGAGTAACCAGAGTGAGCAGGGTTTCGGACGAGCGAGCAAGAGAGAGAGAGAGAGTCGGGTCTGAGGGTAAATAGGTTAGGTTTAGGTATATTCTTTTGAAATTTGCAAATTGGTCCTTCGACTCTCATAAATAGGTAATTTAAGTCCACATCCCTCAAATAAAATTCAAAGTGCCACTAAACTTTCCCCAATTCCCATTTAACACAATTTAGGCCACTTTCAACTTAATTAAATAGAAAATAACAAGATTAATAAATAACGTTAATAATCACACATAAAATTGCACATAGACAATATATGAACTTTCTATTTGGCACATTGATCAAGACGGCGTCCAAATCTTTCCACTGCAAAATAATTCAAATCATTGACATAAAATTTATCAAATTTAAAATTTATAATAACATTAATATAAATGTCACGTGAAATTTAAAGATGCACGTAACAATGAAAAACGGTATTACAAATAGGGTTTCGAGGAGTGGAAGTGGAAGTGGAAGTGGAAGTGAGGGTCGTTTGTGGGGGATATGGCAACACAATTGGCTAATTGTAATTTCCTCTTTAAAATCCACGCATAAAACGCTACCAAAAATTATGGTAACTGTCACACTAATTCAACCGTTCAATAATTTTAGTTCCCACTAATTCAACGACCCTCAATAATTTAGAATCTATTACAATTGAGATTATGGTCAAAATTAATTGACCAAAATCTCAATTATCTTTATATATTATATTATATAGATATAGATTATTTATTGGTCACAATTTATATGTTTTATCAATCAGAATCACTCATAATTGGTTACAAACACTATTCAAGTCACCCCCAACCCAACCCAACCCACCCATTTTCCAACTTAATCCCCTTCTTCCTCATCCTCCACCACCACCACTGATGATGAGATCCCAATCGGGGAATCTTGACAAACACGCGGAAATAATACAATTAAAACCTAGGAAAGATCTAAATCAGATCAAACATGAAAATAAACAAGAACACTAGGAAATAAACAACGGAATTAAAGATAGACCGACGATAAAACCTTGACCCGACAATCACGACGCAATTAATGACGATTCGGATTGAAGAACTAAGATTGGTGAACGCCACAAGGGTTGTCAATTCATTGATAAGTTCGTTGGGTGAACGCCACAAAGATCGGATCTTTGATAAGTTCAGGAAAAAGGGAATAACTCAACCTTTCAATTTTGGAGAACCCTCTCTCAATTTAATTCATAAACTCAAACTGTTCTTTACAATCATGAAAATGAATATAAATAAGAAAAATAACCTAGCCGCTAATTGACTCAAAATAGAATTCTAATTAAGCTAAAATACTAAAATAGGCAAATAACTTAAAAACCAAAAAGAAAACAAATAATTAAAAATCCTCGCAAAATCTGGCCGCTACTCAGTTACGACCGTAAAAATTGGGCTTACGGCCGTAAGCCCCTCTCTGGTTCAAAACTGCTTCAATAGTTACGGCCGTGACGAATTTGATTACTGTCGTGAAATGCCCCCGGCTTGGATGTTACGGCCGTAACTTCCAGACTTACGGCCGTAAGCCTTGTTCTGCTGAAATTCTTCCTTTTTCCCCAAGACTTGGTTACGACCGTGATAGTAGATTTTACGGTCGTGATTATAAGAGTTACGGCCGTGAAGGTCCTTCATTATGGCCGTAATGACTTTTCTGCACAAATAACTTCGATCCCTTGATTCGGCTTGATCCGTCCCTCTTCTCGGCTTGACCCCAACATGGAACTTGCTCCATTTTGCACGTAGATTACTGTCATATTTCCGATGGCTCGACTTCTCCCTTTTATGCCTGGTCCGGATCATATGAACTAACCAAGCCACCACTCACCTCCTCCACCGAGCACTCCCCCCCCCAACAAATATACCATCAAATAAAAACTAATAAAACATACACTATCACCTTATGTTGAGGCTTTGTTGTTGATTTTTTCCTCCTAACTCTTCTTATCAGTTAAATTTTCCCTAATTTTTCATTTGAAATGGCCTCAACTTCCACTACATTCTCTAAGATCTCCTGGACTTCAGTTCCTAGTCCAAACCCCCCCCCCCCCCCCTTCCTCAAGCCCTTGTTGCCATTTACCACTTTTGTCTGAATCAAGGCTGGTTCATGTTCTACACAATAAGATTTATCCTCTCATTTTTTCTACTTAAAACCTTGCTTTCTGATCACAATCGAAAACTATGTGGCCAAAATTACTGGCCTTAATCTGCAAATTAATTCAACAAAAGGGGGAAGATAGTATTTTATTAAGAAAATGGGTAGCTCAACATTTCTTTTGCACTATGCAACTGTAGGTGGTGGTCTGTGGCGGGTGGGAAAAGGGATGGAGATAGTGTAAGAGTCACAATCCCACATCGCCCAGATAAGGAAAATCTGACTAATTTATAAGTTAAAAAGATCATTCACAATTAGTATGAGACCTTTTGGGTTGAAGTCCAAGAGTAAAACAATGCGACCTAGGCCCAAAACAGACAATATCATAGCAAGTAGATTGAGATGTTACAAATTGTATCAAAGCCTAAACTTAGTCATAAGTGTGTCCAACGAGGACATTGGGCCCCATTAAGGTGGGGCGATTATAGAAACTACAATCTCACATCACTTGGTGATAAGTGTGTTTTATACACTTATTTTTACCTTGAAAGTAAGATTTATTGTTATCATTTTAGAATATTTGCTATTGATTTAGTTGTTATTTGTTTATATTCCAGAAATACTCCAAAATCGAGAAAACAAAGGAATTGAATAAAAATAAGTCAATTGGATGATAAAAGAGCTAAATTGTGCAATTAAAGAGTTGATGAAGTTAATCAAGGTGCAAATTTGAAGAAAAGTCGAAGAAAGAACCAAATTGAAAGAAATAAGAAGTTCAAGGGACAAATTGCTCTAATCGGAAGATGAAGGACTTGTTGACCAATAAAACAAAGGGGACCAACTTATAGCATTTGAAAGATGAAAATTGCACTTGGACGGAAGCTCGTGTGGCCGCATGACCTCATAACCTTGCGGTCGTGCCCCTATTCCTTAAATTGTTAAAACCTAAAAGACTACAGCTGTGCGGCCGCATGAATTTATAGCGTG
Organism: Ligustrum vulgare; assembly: GCA_963555705.1. Lineage (NCBI taxonomy): Eukaryota > Viridiplantae > Streptophyta > Magnoliopsida > Lamiales > Oleaceae > Ligustrum > Ligustrum vulgare. The sequence continues at coordinate 58,431,800 of OY743177.1, read as the reverse complement.
CGACTTGTTCGACTAGGCCAGCAGCTAGGCTTTTGCCCAATTTTGAACGGATTTTCACCTCTTTTCACCTAGGTTTTACCTAAATCTATACATTCCTGATGTGAGGCACAAATTTGGGATTCCCAACTTGTCAAAATCATCCCAAATGATTGTCAAATCATTGAGAAACCAATCTAGGCCAGATTCAAGATCAAAGATCAAGAATATGATTTGGGTGACAAATTCCAATTATATTTCTCATGATTCATCTTTAAACATGTTTCTAGGCTAAATCTTTAATGTTAAGATCGTGACGAAAGTTTATTTCCTGGATTTTATGTATTGATCTATCATTTAATTAATTTAATTCATGGGTTTGAACAATTAATTCGTACTTTTATAATTATGCAATTACTTGATTACAAATTGTATGGTTATTGTGATATTTTCTTATGTTCGAGAGAGTACAAATTCATTAGATGTGTTTTAATTATCACAAAGTCCGATAGGATATAAAAATATACATCTATACTTTATATTATCTTCAATAGTATTCGTAAAACTATAATGTTTTGTGAAATGAATCTTCTCTTGGAAAGTTGTATACCAACCAAATAGCATTTACATTTTTTGTCAAAAAATAATAATAATAATAATTGACATTTCAAATGTAGAAGTGACCATTTTCCTAATATAACATTTTGTCAAATTTCTCAATTCTATATACAAAAATGAATTTTAATTTGAGTTAATTTTACTAAAGGCCACTGAAGTTTCATCTAAATTTCAAAACGGTAACTGAAGTTTAAGATTTACTCCAACGGTCACTAAAGTTTTGAAAACTTACGACAACGGTCACTCTGTACACAAAACATATCCACATTGGTCCTAAACATTAAAATATTGAACAAAAACACATCCAAATTGATCTTAAACTTTAAAACAATGACGAATAAGTCTCCATCTTCAACATCATCATCACTTCGTCTCTCGGAAAACCTCATCCACCACAGGCACAATTTTCATGTGCGAAATCGGACCAGAGAACAGGTGCGAAATCGCACCAGATCTGGTGCGGTTTCGCACCAGGTTCTCCGGCGGAAAAGGGGGGAGAAACTTCCCCCCAACTGGTACGATTTCGCACCAATTGGGTGGAGGTTTCTCCCCCCTTTTCAGGTGCGAAATCGCATAGGAAAATTGTGCCTGTGGTAGATGAGGTTTTCGGAGAGACGAAGTGGTGGTGGTGGTGGTGTTGAAGAAGGGACTTATTCGTCATGATTTTAAAGTTTAGGATCAATTTGGATGTGTTTTTGTTCAATGTTTCAAAGTTTTGTGTACAGAGTGATCGTTGGAGTAAATCTTAAACTTCAGTGACCGTTTTGAAATTTAGCTGAAACTTCAGTGACCTTTAGTAAAATTAACCCATTTTAATTTAGTAAAAAAATTAGTTTTTTATAATTTTTCAATTAATTCACAATTTATTTAAAATTAGTGCTCATTTAGGAAATTGAAACAATAAAATTTACACTTACAAGTTACCTTTGAGGTAGTGTTCGACGAGTATTGATATAATTAAGACAATTTTCAACACAATTTTTTAATCAAACATCTTTTTTTTTTTTTTTTTAATAACACATCTTACTTAGAAAATAAAAATAAAATAACATCAATAATGAGACATTATAACAGTTACTGAACACAGACTGAGGTGTAAAAGAATCTGTGGAAACAAAATAAAATTATTCAAGATTTACAAATTACAATTCTCGAAGGAAAAAAAAAAAAAGAAAAAGAAAAAGAAAGAAGAGAGAAAGGTGGACCAACCTAAATGTGACTTCTAACAAGTTCTACCCCTTCTCCTCTGTATCTATAAATAATCCATATTAGCATATTTTATTACGAAAAGTAAAAGCTCTAAAGATCAAAGCTTGCCACTTCAAAGATCATCAACCAATTTCATCCTCAAATATCAAATAATTTCCATAAATCTAAAGGTCTAAACTTTCATTATTTATTTCAAAAATTTAAAATTAATACTTGCGGTGCATAAATTCAGATCTTGGTTTTAGTATTTTGATTTATTCAGGATTTCAGATGGGGGCATTTATATCGAAGTTCTGGTTCATGATGTTCCCTGCCAAAGAATACAAGATCGTGGTTGTGGGGCTTGACAACGCAGGTAAAACGACGACGCTTTACAAGCTGCATTTGGGAGAGGTGGTTACTACGCACCCTACTGTTGGCAGCAACGTCGAGGAGCTTGTCTACAAAAACATACGATTCGAGGTAACATAAATTGAATATTCTAATTTATTTGTTGATTAGCCTCTGATAATTCTGGAATTTTACGAGCTGAAGTTATAATTTGAAGAAAATTTGTAGCTTTAATAAGTTTTTATTAGTCTTCAATTGAGATGGTCTCTTATAGATTGTCTGTTTTTCTTTTGAGATGTGCTAAAAACCTAGTACTGATAATTTCAATAAGTTTATTTTACATGGTATTTTTGAATATTTTTTGGCATTCATTCGAGGAAATTCGTGAGAAGTAAATTTAAGTTTAATAGTCATATTGAGAAAAGATGCCTTAAATTTGGAATAAACTGAAGAGAATAGATATTTGCATTTTTGTGTTGTGGAATGTCTTATCTAAAGTCTACAGCCAATTACTTAGGGGGGTTTATTCAATTGGGATTTCGAAAGATATTTATAGACTTTTTTCAATGGACTTTTTTTAATGGATTTCATTTAATTTTATTGACTTTTATGGATTTATATAGACTTTTAAAGATTTTCGTGGACATTTATTTAAAAGACTTTCAATTACTTTCAAAGACTTTTGTGGATTGATTTAAAAGACTTTCAAGGATTGATTTAAAAGACTTTCAAATACTTTTAAAAACTTTCACAGACTTTTATTTTTTAATTAAAAAATTAAACGTTAATAGATTAATTTTTGTATGATGTGAATCGTTAATAATAATTATAAATCAAGTGAATTACAAAAAAAAAAAAAAATACAGTATAAGAGATATAAATAGTTTTAAAACAGAAAAACATTTGTGATTAAAAAAATGGGGAAAAAATAAAATCGCTTTTGATATCAACATAAAAATTGTACTATGTTCATAAAAATTTTTCTAGATAAAATTCTAGAATCACTTTACTTATTATTATTTGTTTTGATACAATTTAATTATTATTTTTGTATAAGATCTTATAGAATTTTAGTTTAGATTTATTTTCATAGAAAAATTGAAGAAAACGATGAAGAATAAGAGAACCCAAATATAAAGAAAAAAATATTAAAAAGAAAAAAATTTAAAAAGTTAAAGAGAAGAGAAATAATGATTTGTTTAGTCAAGGGTTTAAGGTTTCTAAAAATAACATGAAAGAAGAAAAATATAGAAAAAATAAAATTACAATTAAATTTTTTTTTTTTTAAAGTCTTTAAAAATCTGGGAGGTTAATGAAAGAAAAATAAAAAGATTTTGTGGTTGTACTTTGTGTTTAGAAGTTAGTACATAGAGGATTTCGTAGGAGTTTTTAAAAGTCATTGATAATTTGAATAATACAGGATTTTTAAAGACTTTTAAAAGTCTTTATACAATACACCATGATTTTTATGGACTTTTAGAAAGTCCATTAAAATCTATATTAAATACATCAAAATTTTTATGGAGACTCTAAAGTCTAAATTGAATACATTTAAACTTTTCAAATCCTTTAAAATCTTTAAAAATCATTCAAAATCTATATTGAATAAAACCTCCTTAGTTTTGGTATTTGACGAATTCTATGTGATTTTTATGCTTGAGATTTGGATATCAATGCTTTCAATATTGTTTCTTCTAAATTCAAACTTATATGGATTAATAACGACAAAGCTTTATGTCCTGATGACACTTTTGTAAATTAAGGTTTCAGTTGGAGGTTAATGATTTGATATACTAAAGATAACTTCAGGACGCTCTTGAAGTAAACAATATCTATGAAAAAAATGTTCAAAAATTCTAACTAGAACTACTACACTCTAAATTACGGCGAGAAAAATGTGTAGTTTTGATATAATTCTCAGCAAAGACATCCTATTAATAGGACGTTCAGGATTTCAACGTACTTATTACTTTTCAATTATGCATTTATTGGCGCCAATGGGTTGGGTTGGGTTGTGGCAGGTTAATTAAATTTAGAGCCTGTTTGAGACCCATTATTTGAGAATAATGTGATTTGTAATAGTAAATTTTTGAAGAATGTTTGGTTAAAAAGTAAGGAATCTTTTTAGGTTTAAGTGCAGATTATTTTATTGATAAAATGTGTGGATGGAAATGAGTTTTGAAAAAATGAAGTTTTAAATAATGGGTATCAAACATGGGCTTAATGGGACCGGGTTGTTTGTGGTTCTGCTCCCATGCAGAAGATTGATAACATGAGAGGTTACCTAGTGGATAGTGGTAATTAATGTTAATATTCTCAATCTTTATTTTCTGGATTGTATCAAATGTTGGACAGAAGAGGATATGAAGTGATATTATGGAGAATATCACACATTGTGGTTATATCTTGAACATGCTAGTAGTCTAATTTTTTGGTGATTGCAAAACATGAATTTCACTTGATTGGGATTCACTATTATGGGGTCAGAAGGTTAAAGACTGATCAATGTGGAATGCAGCCAGTGGCTTGGGTTCTCTTGTTTCTGAGATTGAATTACTATTGATGTATCAGCATTCGGTTTGGAATATACATGTGTTTAAAGTTATAGGATCTTTTTGTGGAGGTCTATTAGATGTTGATCGAGAAACACTCCAATTAAAATTTTTAACACATGCACGACTGAGGTTAAAAGGCAGCAAACATGGCTTCATCCCTGAAACAATCCAATTACCATATGGAGGTTCCAGCATAGCCATTAAGTTCTTCAAGTTAAATGACAGAAAGTATAGATTTCATGGAACATTTGGGAAGATAATGCATAATGGAAATTTATTCAGGCAAGTGGAAACATCGACAGTAGATACTCAGCTGTCATTAACAGCTCAAGTTTCAACAGAGGAGGGAAATGGTGATGGAGCAGGAGGTAGGAAAAACGGGGAAAATGACGTCGAATATGTTCTTGAATCCAGTGAAACACGAGTCAAGGAAGGAAGTGGGCAGTTTGAAATAGGGCGTCTCCTCAGTGCAGAAGAAGAGTATGAAACTGAACGGAAAGACCAAAATGCATCGGAAACAGGAAAACCCATCAGTACCACCAGTCACGAGAAGCAGACTGTAAGCCTCAATAAGATTTTTGCCAGAATTGAAGATAGCTTTGTCTTCGATAATACGCTGGCTGGATTCACGGGGAAGAAAGGTATCATTACAGAACAAAATTCACGATCAAATTGGGCTGCAAATTTTTTGGATAAAGTATATAAAAGAAGGAAGAAGAACGGGCCCAACAAGAATTTAATGATGGATTCTATGAAAGGCCAATATATGTTTCACCTCGGATCAATGAAGATTGCTGGAACGACAAGTCCAAATCATAATTCGCAACTACAATATGTTTTGGTTAACAGGTTCAACCAACATGGGCTTTCTCAGCTTAAAAATTTACAATCGGTCAAGATCAATGGTTCGAACGTCACGAAGAATCAGTGGCTGTTCATGTCGGGGAAGATTTTCAGCTGTGAGGACAAGCAACCTGAGCGACTGGGTACTGGCGAAAAGCATATAACTAATACTTCAGCTATCCTATTTGACAATCTGGTTGAAACTAAGGGTGAAGAAGAAAAGGATGGAGAACAAGATGAAACAGATGAAAATGAAGAAGAATACATGAACATTATTGAAGGAAACCATCAGATGGATGCTAATTATGAGATGGATGAGATTGGGAGAGACGATGTCTTAGACGAGATGGGTGGAACATTCTTTGCTGAAACAGAGGAACAGGATGACAGTGAAGGAGAAACCTATGATTCAGATTGCGAGGAACAGGAAAATCCAAATGTATTGGAAGATATTCAGAATCTGTTTGAAGAACCAATGAAACCTTATCAGTTGTACAAAAAGCAAGAGGAGCTTGAACTAAAGATCCAATCTGTAGGAACTTTGACTGAAGCTTATAACCCAAGTAAAATGACCAATACAATAGAGCCTACTAAGATCACTTATATCCCAACAGAAAGACCTAATAATTTTCCAACATCTCCTTCCACTATTCATAAACTCGATCAATCTCCTATTCCAGGTATGTGTAACTTTCCATACCCAAATTTGGTAATTTCTGATTGTTTTCCGCACTCTTGTAATAAATTTGCATGTGCTCCTGAGAAGAAGGAATTAACAATATCAAATGCAAGATTAGTATTGAATGGACAGCCGACTAATCAAGTAGAGGAACATATAAGTCAATCCAATTCTTGGGGAAATGAAAGACATACAAGCATGGGGAAGAAGATCAAGGATAAATGGAAGGAAAATGAGGAGATACTGATCATGGAAGATGATGACAAGCTAACATCCATGATCCACCCTCGGTAGGTTGAATTTAACTCTAGTTCCATTGGACAGTTCTTGCTATGAGGGGAATAGTTCGAACACTTCAAGGAAAAATAGGAGGAAAGGGGCTAGAGAACTAAAGAACCTTCAAAGTAGCATTAACTATGGAACAACCAAATCAAAGGTGATGAAGTCAGGGGAGTTGGAGGGGAATCAATGAAGATAATAAGTTGGAATGTGAGAGGGCTGGGGGATAGAGGAAAGAGAAGGATGGTTAAGGAATTGCTAAGCAAGGAAAAGCCGGATGTAGTCACATTACAAGAAACGAAAAAGGAAAATATTGAGACGAAACTAATTGGTAGTATTTGGGGGAGTAGATTTAAAGAGTGGGCATTCATACCAGCAGTGGGAAAATCGGGTGGTATTCTTGTAATATGGGATTCAAGGGTGATAAGGGGAAAGGAGGTAGTGTTGGGAAACTTTTCGGTATCAGTTTTCATGGAGGAAGTTGGAGGTGGCGAAGGATGGTGGCTTTCAGGTGTTTATGGACCATGCAACTCAAGAGAGAGGGATGACTTTTGGGTAGAATTGGCAAGTTTACATGGATTGTGCGGGGATAAATGGTGTGTGGGGGGTGACTTTAATGTAGTTAGACATCCCTCGGAGAAATTGAATGGTGACAGATATACCAAAAGTATGAGGGAGTTTGACCAACTTATAATAGAAACGGGATTAAAAGATTTACAGCTTCTTAATGCGGAATACACATGGTCCAACATGAGAGATAGATTGGCATGTTCAAGAATTGACAGATTCTTAGTCACGGAGGATTGGGGAAGCATGTTTGAGGAAGTAAGGCAAGAAGCTCTAGTAAGGGTAACATCAGATCATTGTCCCATTTCTATAAACACTGACAAATTTCAGTGGGGGCCTAGTCCATTTCGCTTTGAAAATATGTGGTTAAGGCATAAAAACTTCATCAAAAACTGGAAGCAATGGTGGAATAAGTATGAAATTGAAGGATGGCCAGGTTTTAGCTTCATGGAAAAGTTAAAAATGATGAAGGAAGAGTTGAAGAAATGGAATAGAGAAGAATTTGGTGATGTACGTATACAGAAAAAGACAATAATGAAGAGAATAGAAGAGATAGATAAGGAGGAAACAGAACAGAACATTGGAGAAGAAGAGAGGTTAGAAAGAAGGAAGCTGAGAAGGAGATTGGAGGAATTGATAATAAGGGAAGAAATTTCATGGAATCAAAAAACAAAAATTAATGGAGTAAAACAATGGGATAATAACTCGAAGATGTTCCATAGAATCGCAAGTGGTAGGAAGGCAAACAACTTGATCAATAAACTTGAAGGGAGGGATGGGAGAATTTTACACACGGAAGAGGAAATTGAGAAAGAAATCATTGGATTTTTTGAGGACTTGTTTAATAAAAAGGAAGGAATTAGTCATGGCATTGAAGGATTGGAATGGGCTAATATCGAGATGGATAGGAATTTGAAATTGGAGGAACCTTTTCAGGAAGAAGAGATAAAAGCAGCACTTTTTGACTGCGCTGGAGATAAAGCGCCGGGGCCGGATGGATTCTCTATGGCTGTATTGAAGGAAAGCTGGGAAGTTATTAAGGAGGACCTAATGAAGGTGTTTAATGAGTTCTATGAAAACGGCATTGTAAATGCTAGAGTAAATGAAACATTCATAACCCTCATTCCAAAAAAATTGAATTCCATTTCCATCAAAGATTTTAGGCCAATCAGTTTGGTTACCTCCCTGTACAAAATAATCGCGAAGGTTTTATCCTTAAGACTTAAGGAAGTCTTGGAAGAAACAATAGATGTAAGTCAGTGTGCTTTTGTGAAAGGAAGACAGATTTTGGATTTGGTTTTGATTGCAAACGAGATTGTTGAGGAATACAGAGTAAAGAAGAAAGAAGGTGTAGTGTTCAAAATTGATTTTGAGAAGGCATATGATCATGTCAACTGGGAATTTCTAGATTTCGTGTTAGAAAAGAAGGGTTTCGGCATAAAATGGAGAAAATGGATAAGAGGTTGTTTGACATCGGTTAATTTTTCAGTGATGATTAATGGCAAACCCAGGGGCAAATTTAAAGCGTCAAGAGGATTGAGACAAGGTGATCCATTATCACCTTTTCTTTTCATTTTAGTGGGGGATGCACTTAGTAGATTGGTCAATAAAGCCTGTGATATGGAGGTAGTAGAAGGTTTCAAGATTGGAAATAACAGAGTAAGGATTTCACATCTTCAATATGCAGATGACAGTATTTTCTTTTTAGAAAATAAGGACGAAAGCATTGAAAACCTATTAGGAATTTTGAAAATCTTTTCAAGGAGTGCAGGATTAAAAATCAACATGGCAAAGAGTACGGTGGTAGGCATTAACTTGTCAGAAGAAAGGATTGATGAAATTGTTAATGAGATGGGGTGTGCTAAAGGTAATTGGCCGTTGAATTATCTTGGTTTGCCTTTGGGAGGTAATCCAAAAACTGATTCTTTTTGGAATCCAGTGATTGAGAGAATTGCTAAAAGACTCGAAGGGTGGCATAAAGGTTGTTTGTCAAGAGGAGGGAGACTTGTGCTTCTGCAGTCGGTATTGGAAAGCATACCTACATATTTCATGTCAATTTTCAAAATGCCAAGGAAGGTAGTAAAGAGGATCGAAAAGATGATGAGGGACTTCTTTTGGGAAGGAAAAGGTGAAAGCGGTAAAGATCATTTGGTAAAATGGGAAGTTGTCACAAAACCTAAGGAAAAAGGAGGACTAGGGTTTGGCAATCTTCACTTGAAAAATTTGGCACTTCTTGGTAAATGGCTTTGGCGGTTGTTTCCCCTTGAATTGGATTCACTTTGGCATTCTATTATTCTTAGTCGGTATGGCCTTCAATCAAATAATTGGGATGCATGCATCGAAGTTAAGTCCACTTTCCGAGCACCATGGAAATCCATTACAAGAGTTTGAAATACTTTCGAGACATGCACCAAATTAGTGGTTGGGAAAGGGGATAAAATTCGATTCTGGTTAGATAGATGGATGGGTGACCAAACTTTCCAAACACTTTTTCCGCGATTATTTAGACTATCAAACAACAAAAATTCTGTCATTAGTAACATAATATCCAACCCATCAAGTTCAACACCTACTTGGAACTTTCAATTCCTAAGAAACTTTAATGAAAGAGAGATTGAAGAGTTTACTTCTCTTTCTAATCTGCTTGAAAACACCACTATTGACCTATTATCCCTGGATAGACGGATTTGGACTGTCCACCCATCCGGGTCTTTTTCATGTAAATCATTTTCCAAAAGCCTCTCTCAATCCGTTTGTACCACAACCTTCCCCCAATCAAAATTTATTTGGAAAGGTATATTTCCTTCGAAAGTCAAAGTTTTTGCATGGTTGATCTCTTTGGGAAAAGTTAATACTTGTGATTTGTTACAACGAAAGAGGCCTAATTGGTATATTTCCCAATCATGTTGTATTATGTGCAGAAAGGCGGAGGAAACTATTGATCACTTACTGATCCACTGCGAACTCGCCAAAGGAATATGGGATAGAGTTATGTATTTGTTTCGATTATGGGGAGCATTACCTAGGCGATGGGCAGACCTGATACTTATCAAATGGAATTTTGGGATTAACAAAGGAAAAAAGAAGGTGATATGGAAACTACTTATAATGGCAGCAGCTTGGACTATTTGGATTGAGAGAAACAGGAGAATTTTTGACAATTCTGAAAGATCGATAGGTGATATTTGGGATTCGATAATATTTTACACAGGATTTTGGGCAAGAGCGAATGGTCTATTCAGTACCTTAGATAATTTTTTGTTTCGTTTAGACCCATACAGTTCATTACTTACTCTAGTTCCGAATAGTTTGCAGAATATCTTTTATTGATCTTGATTAGAATCAAAACTGTATTGTAGAGATGGACGCCTCATCCATTATGATCACTGTAATCTATTGAGTTATTTTAAATAAAATTATGTTTCTTATCAAAAAAAAAAAAATATTTTGACCAACCACAAAATTTAATATGAAATCTGTGGTGGGAAGGTAGTAGCTAAAGTGCATTGCAACAAATGTAAAATGTGCACTAATGAGTTTTAGATTCCTTTAGATCCATAGCCGCCAAACGGAAAATGTGGCTTTGAGTTCTGATTTTTTCCATCCATAAAGTGGCTTTAGAAATTTGAAAATATACATTTGATCCCTTAAAAACAATTTTTTAATCAAAAAGGCCTAAGGGTGTGTTTGATAGGTGGGTGGAAAAGGAAAAGGAAAATGTTTTCCACCTTTTGTGTTTGATTGCAAAGTGTTGCATTAAAAATATTTTTCACCCAAGTTAAAAAAGGTGGAGCTTTTCCTTGAAAACAAGGAAAATAAATTCCCATGGTTTGATGGGAAAATGTTTTTCATGCAAAACCTTTTCTTTTTCTTTTTTCACCCAACCAACCAAACACATCATAAATTATTATACAAAAATCCATGAAAAAACCAAAAATACAAAATCTTGACACCATCAGAAACTAAAAATTAGGCTAAGGATTAAGTTGTGAGTAAATAGTCCTTAACCAAAAGAAATATCAGACATAGCTTTTATGTCAATCTTTGCTTATGTGCCATATAAACTGATAGATATATTAACTTTCTTCATTGCTAAGATCTATATGTGCACACATTCATGGTTTAAAAAAAAGTTCCGCCTCAGCGCCTTGAGGCCCGCCTCAGGCTGAGGCACTAGAAAAACGCCTCAATGCCCGTATTACTTAAGGGTTGAATGAGGCTTACGCCTCAACTGATTGAGGCTTACGCCTTGAGGCATACCGCCCCATTAATTAAGAGACGTGCGCCTCACAAAAGCTTGGTCATTTACTTTTTAAAACAAAATATTCACATAATATGCATATCTAATTTAATCATATCATTATATTAAAACCTAAATTTGTTATTTATTTTGCTATAAATAAAAGTAAACAATTTAAACTAATCATAAAAAAGAAAAAATTTAAAGATACTTTATTTGATTTAAGTTGCTACTTATCTTTATTGATACTTAGCCTCTGTTTGGTCCCGGAATCTTTTTACATCTAAAACTCATTTTCAACAACACATTTTTATAGGATTTACCACTTTCACGCTTTTAAACCTCTTTTTAACCACACATTCTCTCAAAGATCAATTTTTTTTCCCCAAAATATCCTACATTAAATGGACTCATGATAATTTTTAAGACTTTTACATTTTGTTTATGTTATTTAATATTCATTTTTATATATTTCAATATTTTTAATACATTTTTTGGTTCATGATGAGGCTTACGCCTCAAAGCGCTTCAAGACTTACGCCTCGCCTTATGAAAGAAAAACGCCTCAGTACCCGTTTCCGTTTTTTTAAACTATGCACACATTATCAAATTATACTTTGCATGTAATCACGCATATATCAAATGGAAATAGCATTTAACCTCCAATACTCGACGACAAGCTGCACTGCCACGTCCCTTTCAAGAGCTCGCTGTGAAAATAATGGAATTTGCTGAAGGCTCATATGAACTCTCCTTTCTGTTTCTTCTATATGTACTGTTACTTCTTTCACACAATAGCACAGGAAATAACACCACAAAAACCAAACCCTTATCCCAAACTTCTTAAGTCAAACATATGTGCTTATGGGTTAAAAATAATACATGGACTCGTGTTGGGTTCCAATAATATTTGCAAAAGAGAGGACCCTTGGTCCAATGGGCTGACTACCCACATACGGAAAAAAAAGGAGGTATAGACCTTAAGAAATTACTCAGAAATTTGTCCATCCAGTGACCAACATTGAAACCATACACATACAGCCCTTGTTTGAACCCCATTTTTCACAAATAATGCATTTTGTAGAATTTTGGAGAATGTGGGATTGAAAAGTAAGGATTTTTTTTTGGATTTACGTGTAGATTATTTAATTGATAGAATGTGTGGTTGAAAATAAGTTTTGAAAAAAATGGTATCAAACAGGGGCATATTGTCATCGTAGTCCAAATCATGCTTTAAATTCATATAGCACGAGTATAACATATAATTTACGATAATGTTGGCATCATGATGGATAATGGATTTACTCACAAGTTTACCATTAAAGCATATTTGGAAAACTATGTTATCTATGTGTCAGGTATTACGTATTAGGCCATAATTTGATGGACACAAGCGTGTGACCAATTTGCTTAAGGCCCATGTACTGCTTTTCAAATAATACTTTAGTCCTCTAATTGGACAAAATAATTTCTATTGCACTATTTATCGGACCCAATGCAAGCTCACTTAATTATGGCCCGTCAGTTTATATGTTTATCAAAGCTAGAAGGGTTCTAGTGGAGTTTGTTGGCTGCCTTTTGTTATTTTATACACAGAATGTGCAAGTGCAATGCAAATAGAACAGAGTTCCTTTCATTTTTGGCAAAGTTTCTTCTTCCATTTCCTACAGAAATTTCATGCTGATGGCAGTGGAAATAGAACTAGTCCTCAAGTATTGTGGGTACCGTGCCATTCACATTTTCTAAACATATTCTATATAGATAATGACTGCGTGTTATATGCAATTAATAAATCTGAAAATGTGAGTTGTTTTTTTGGTTGAATTGATATAATGTAATAAATTTTTATATTTGGCTTAATTCCTAAATACCATGACTGTTTTGTAGAAGCAATAGACAAGCTTCAGAATCTGACATAAAAAGGTCAGAGAAAGGCGATCTTTTGCTTCCAAGAGAGGGGTCCCATTCCTTTTTTTTTTTTTTTTTTACATTGGATTCCCAGACCTTGAATTTTTATCTAGATTATATATTTTTTCTTGGTAACCTTATTTAAGGAAGAACTGCAAATTTTTCTTTTTCATTTTTCTTTGTAACAATTTCTGTATGCATTGTTTCAATTTTCTTGTTTTTGTTTTTTTAATTTATATAAGTTACTAATTTTAATTGTTTTTGCATCAACCGAAACATTTTTTATACCTTAGAAACAGTGAACTGGTACCTTAGAACTCCAATCCTTACAAACCAATTTTCACTATTAACTCTTTTTTTCTTCTGTGGAATGTTAAAATTTTTAGTTAACTGGTTTTTTAGAAATGTTTTTTACTGAGGTTCCGTTTCCAAACATTATTACTCATTTTTCAATTTTAACAGAACTGATTAAGGTAATTGTTATGAAACACGCTCTTAAGGGTCAAATTCTGATGAATTGTCCATGGAATAGAGAATCTACAAAGATCTATTTGTCTTCTATGCATGGATATTTGATGGAGGGTATCTACTGGTCTCCATACTCGAGATATTTAACATATGAAGGGCTTAATTTCTTAGTTGGCCTTTTGTGGTATCAAAAATTTCATATTTGGGCTTTGAAGATGCTTGCGGGATGTTTAGCTATATGATTTTTTTTACAAGGACTTTTAATCATTTCCCTAGAAGATGTTCTTGGTTATGGTAAATGCTAGATAACTATTCAGTCTTTATATGCTAGAATTTGTCCGTGTTGTTTATTCAAAGGTTCTATGTCATTTTCTCTAAGATTAATGGAATGCATATCATTATTAATCAATGCCACTCACCTGGCCAATCTTCTGAAACAAAATGTATTTTAGGATGGGAGACCTGTATCTTGCGATCTAAGAATATGGCCATAGGGTGCTACGAGTAGTTACATAAACTTGTTAAAGAAATTTTAAAGATTTTCCTTTCACGGAAATGATTTCCAACTACCTGTCAACTATGTTTGACGTGGAATGGATATTCATCGAAGTGAGGTGCAAACGGCTAACAATAAGAATACACGCCTTTCTTACCCTCTTTCTATGAGCTGCATTAGCAAAAATCTGGATTACTATGTTAAAAAGGGTTTCAAATTATTATCTTTTGTTTCAACTCATTTTGAGGTGGTTCATACCTAGCTTGCTTTGTCAATCTGACCTAACCTGAGTTACCTCCTTGTAAACAGGTTTGGGATCTTGGTGGGCAAGATAGACTCCGGACGTCATGGACAACATATTATCGTGGGACGCACGCAGTTATTGTAGTGATAGACAGCACCGATAGAGATAGGATCTCTCTTATGAAGGACGAACTATTTAAGCTTCTTCCACACGAGGATTTACAAAGTGCAGTCGTCCTCATCTTTGCAAACAAACAGGATCTCAAGGATGCCATGACGCCGGCTGAAATAACTGATGCACTATCCCTCCATAGTATCAAGAACCATGATTGGCATATTCAAGCATGCAGTGCTCTCACCGGCGACGGTCTGTATGATGGTTTGGGATGGATCGCACATCACGTTACTGGGAAAGTGCCAAGCTAGAACGACGAGGCACCGTGAAAATGTTATTGTAATGTTTACAAGTTCGGTGAATAGAGATCGTTTGATGTATCATTAATCTTCCTTATCATTTGATTTGGAGTTCTCATGTCAGTTGTTCTTTAAAGGGTTGTCTTGGGCAAAATTTCCCTTCATATGCCCAACAATTTTTAAGTATGTTCGCAAAATTAATGTAATATCTCAAAAATATGTACTATTTTTATTTCATATTTTGAATTAAATATATGTGATTTATACACAAATGAGGAAGTATTTAAATTGATATTAAGTTTATTTGTTTATAGAATGTGATGTTATGGATTTACATGTGATTGAAAAATGGTATGGGAATGTGTGTAGTTAATTGTGGTATTGGGAAATGTGTTATTTATAAACAAATTTACCGAAGTCAGACAAACTTTGGACGCTTCTTTCTTTTTCGTCCTCTGATGGATTTTCATTTTGTGAAGGCATCATGAAGTTCGTTGTGAGCTCTTCGAAACGACATCTGAAAATCATAATTTAGAACTTGGAATACATGTTGAATCTAGCAAAAAGTTAGTTCTTAAGCTGGAAAGCGAGCAATGGCAGTTTCACATGGCCATTTTTATCAGCTATGCTATAGCCTATATATATATGCTATATATTATACACTATATATATCTTACACTCGAGTGAACGTTTTTCCAAAGCAACTACCGAATGCAAAACTTAAGAGCTTCTGGGCTAACATAATCAGCAGCGGACAAGAAGCTGTGTTCGGTAACCTCATAGTCAGGGACGGACCTAGGATGTTTGTTCAGTGTAGGCGGAGGTGGACCTTCTGGGGGTTCGAGGGCTGAGTCCCCGATTTTTTTTAAAACGAATTGGACCAAAGTCTCAGGTGTGGGTGATGTAGTACAGAATCGAGGCAAAATTAGACCGAAAAGGGACGTAGCTGAAATTTGTAAATTTGATGTCCGACCTTCGTTTCAGGCACATAATATGTCTATTTTGGGTAGCTTGATGAGACGAATTGGACTCACCGCTTTGCTGTGACATATGATGGATTTAGGGCATTCGAGATCATTCAGACAGCGAAAACAGTGTTTTAATATTTTAGTGTTATTTTTGTTATTTAGTTTATCTTGAATTCTTTTTATTTTAGATTTTATACTTTCCTAAATAATTTAGAATATGTTTCTTTATTTATTTTAGTTAATCTAGAATAGATTTATTACTTTTCTAATTGATTTAGAATACGTTTCATTTTTATGACCCTATAAATAGATGGTTAATTCATTATTTTATTTATTTATTCAGATTATTAATAAAATTCTTGAGATTTCTTCTCAATTCGCTTGGTGGATTCCAAGTTTTATCTTTTAGGGATTTCGTTTGAAATTCCTTGGTTGCTTCAGTCTTGCGTCAAGTGGTATCAGAGCGAGGATTTGCCTTGTTCAATGGCCAACAACGAAGCCGGAAGAATCCCTCGCGACGCTGGTCGCAGGGAAGGTGATGCAGAAATATGGACAACAATTAACAAGCGGTGGCAAACGCTGGAGAGAGTGGAGGGCATGCTACAACAACTGTTGGTGCGTCTCCCTAACCCAAATGCACTCGTTGTTAACGCCCCTGCCCCTGCCAATTGAGATGGAGTCAAGGGAATTGCCCTTGGCCGTCATGGGGGTGGACGTCCACCTAGGGTGGCGAGGCCTGTGCAGTTCAAGACTTTCAGTGACGAAGATTCTGAGGATGATTTTGCAGAACATCCGAGAAACCATCACCAGATCCGAAATCAAGCGTAGACATCCCATTGTTCCATGGGAAATTACAGATTAAGGAATTTCTGGATTGGCTTTCTGAATTCGAGAGGTTCTTTGAATTTACTGAGGTCGCAAAAGAGAGGCAAGTGAAACTGGCGTCGTATAAATTAAGAGGCGGCGCTGCTGTTTGGTGGAAAAAATTACAAATGGATAGGAGGCGCTAAGGCAAGGCTCCCGTGCGATCATGGAGACGAATGAAGAAATTAATGATCAAACGTTTTCTTCCTCTAAACTATGTACAACAATTTTGCATTCAAAATCAAGATTTTCAGCAGTCTTATCAAGTTGTACAAGAATTCACTATCGATCTTCAGGAACTTGATACTCGTATTAACATCCAAGAATCAAAAGAAGATATCTATAAAGATAGAGGTATTTCCTTAGAAGAAGAGTATTTAGAAGACAGGGAATGCTTGAATAAAGTTGAAGCAAAAGAAATCATCTCTATAGGTGAAGATGTTTTCTTAGATGAAGCTCATTTTGCTGTCCCAGCTGAAACTCAGATTTGTGTTGACCCAACTCAAGCCCGCTTGGATGACCCATTCCAAACCCAAGAAGAATCAACCGAGTCGTTCGAATTTAAGGAAAAAGAGGGCGTTACTTGTAATGAGACTGGAGATGTGTTCGCTGGTGACAGGAAGAAGGTTCAAGAGAAAAATGTGAATTTTATTTATGAGGATGAAATCAAAGAAGACGTCATTGAAAAAGTAGAAGATTGTGCTATGAATGATAAAATTGAAAAGTTAAAAACCGAGGAAACAATTTCGATGACTTGCTTACATGCTAAACATGTTAGCTATTTTGTCTTAAAGGAACAGCCCGGTAGTGATGATGATTCGTTCATGAAACCACAATTTATTCGAATGCTAATCCTCGGGTTTGAAACGTTTAAGTTCAAACGAGCAAAACATCGCCAATGGATAATAGCTTGGAAATTTTCGAGTTTAAATTATAACTCAGGGTCGAGTTATTTGGAGGTGGAATGGTCTGATGTAAGACAGAATCGAGGTAAAATTACACCGAAAAGGGACGTGGCTGAAATTTGCAAATTTGACGTCCGATCTTCGTTTCGGGCCCATAATATGTCTATTTAGGGTAGCTTGATGAGACGAATTGGACTCACTGATTTGCTGTGACATATGATGGATTTAGGGCATTCGAGATCGTTCAGACAGCGAAAATAGTGTTTTAATATTTTAGTATTATTTTTGTTGTTTAGTTTATCTTGAATTCTTTTTATTTTAGGTTTTATACTTTCCTAGATAATTTAGAATATATTTTCTTATTTATTTTAGTTAATCTGTAATAGGTTTATTACTTTTCTAGTTGATTTAGAATACATTTCATTTTTTATAACCTTATAAATAGAGGGTTAATTCATTATTTTATTCATTCATTCAGATTATTAATAAAATTCTTGAGATTTCTTCTCAATTCTCTTGGTGGATTCCAAGTTTTATCTTTTAGGGATTTCGTTTGAAATTTCTTGCTTGCTTTCATCCTGTGTCAGTGGGGTAGCAGGGGGTGCAATCACTATTTTAAATCTCAACTTTTATATTTCATGTTTGAAATTTTGGGTGAGAATTGGGTGTACATTCTGTTTGTTAAAAGTTTTTGTTTAAAAACATTTTTTTATGTTTTCTAGGTAAAATGTGTGGTTGAAAAGTGGAGAAAAAAAAGTGTGTAGTTAAAAAGTTATTTGGGAAATTTTATAGAAAAAACGAGTTTACCAATCAGAGGCTTAGTTAAATTAAAATTTGGCCAATTATTTGATCAATTTCAATTACTCTTTTAGATTAAATGGACTTCAAAATTTAAAGGGTGACAAAAACAAAAATCAGGCATAATTGATCCATTTCACAAAAAAAAAAAAAAAAAAATTATAGAACTTGAGTGCAGGCATATGCCTGCACTCGTCCAACAGTGGGTCCGCCAATGCTCATAGTTGCAATTTTAAATCCAAAATTTAAATTATACAATTTTTCAAATCACTTTTTAACTACACATTTTCTTTCTTTAATTTTTAACCACACATCTCATCTAAAAAATTCAAATAATACACATAAATCAAATTCCCCTTTGACCAACCGCCGAACGCACCCTCACTTATAATATTTTCTCCTAGCCCCCTGTTTTTCCCCATTGATGTAAAAATTTATTTTTCTTTTTTCAATTTTTAACTGCACATTCTTCAATAAAATAAAATAATATTACAACACATAAATCCAAAAGTATTTAAATTCACATTATTTACCAAAAAATGATTGCCAAACAGGGGCCTAATATGCCCATTTGTGTTATAGGAATAAGAGCATTCACATTGAATGTGTTAAAGTAGATGCTAGTAGAGGAATTTAGCAAAGAGTTGAATTAATATCTACATTGAATATATTAAAATACAAGTTAAGAAAATCTTTTTAACCACGAGTTAAATTTTTTTGTTAAATTTAACTAGCATTTTAACCAAGGACTTAACAATTTTAAGTTAAAAATGTCCAATGACTGTCCATTCCAAACTCCCCCACCCACCCCCTATTTGTTCATTTTTCTTCTTAAATTTCTTAACATCAATAAAAATAAAAAATATTGATTTCATATTATATGATTTAGGGTGTGTTCTTTTAAAATTATAATTTCAAATTATAATGGGCACAATTTCTCAAATTACTTTTTAACCACACATCTTACATAGAAAACTCAAATAATACACAATATAAATCAAATTTCATTTATTTCAGCCGCCAAATGAAGCCTTAATGATATCTTCAAAATGAGTACCATATTAATATATAAATTTTGCTATTTTAAAAATAAATATTCATCACATTTTTGTACTTGACCAAAAATTAACATATTCATTGTGTCAATAATGGATGTGTTACCTTTAACATGTATACGTGTCATTTAACATTTATTTTTTAGCTATATAGTTAGTTAAATTTAATACATCTAATGCAGATGCTCTAACACTTTACATCTCTTCGATAATGGGAATGGGGGAATGATCATCCTCAGACAATCATTCTTTCTTTGAAATTCATCCAATGCCGACTCTGTTAGGTAACATTGTTTGGTTTATACATAGTGTTCAGCGCTTCTACACGTTTTTTTTCTAGGTAAAATATGTGGTTAATAATTGAAGAGAGAAAATGTGTGTGGATGAAAAGTGTTTTAGGAAATTGTGTAAAAAAAAATTGGTTTATAAATCTTTTTTACAATGTTATCGAACGCACTATAAATTATTTTATTTATGTTTTTGAGGTAAAAAGTAGTAGTTGAGAATTAAAGAGAGAAAATGTAAGTTATTAAAATGTAATTTGAGAAATTATATAATTTATAAACTGATTTATAAATTGTTTAATTGATTTACCAAATAGATACTTAGACAAGGAAGATGGAGAAATAATCGGTTATCTTTGTCCACAAGCTTAAAATCAGTATTTAACATTTGAGGAAATTATATGTTGCCCCAAGTTGACATCTTATGGTGCCCACTAGAAACACATGGCGCCCCACTTGGGAGCGTCACTCAATGTTTACCTGTCACTTGACAGGTGAACACGTTTCCCTTGAGAAGGAAGATCTTGAAGATTAATCTGGGGGCATAAATTTGTTAATGAGTATTATTGGTGCAAAATGAAGTGGTTAATATGTGTGTGTGTGTGTGTGTGTGTGTGTAAAGAATGTGATGTTTTTTATGTAAAATATGTGGTTGAACAATGATTTGAAAAATGTGTAATTAAAAATAATTTGTAAAAATTATTGCTTATTAAACATAGGATTAGATGTTACATTTTCTAAGAAAACTTTATTAAAATCTTTATCTCATTTTTAAGCATTTTTGAATAGTAATTTTTAGGAAAATGTGATTAAAAAATATGGAATATTTTATGGATTTATGTGTAATATTAGCATCCGTTCAACGGCTAGAAAGACGTCGTTATTTTTGGCCATTTGTATTTTAGAGGTATAATTTTTTGTTAAAAAGTGATTTGAAAAACGTGTATAATTAAAAAATGATTTGTCGAAATGTATTGATTGTAACACTCACTGTTCGTTTAGTTTAGATTTTTTGGTTTTTAAACCAATTTATAATATACACAATTTTTTTAAACCACTTTTTAACCATACATCTTTTTTCTCTCCAATTTTTAACCCTACGTCTTACCTCGAAATTTGCAAAAAATTGGATTATAAATTGCATATGTTTGGTAAACGGTTTATAAACCCCACAATTTTTCAAACCACTTTTTAACCATTAAAATTTTCTCTATCCACTTTTCAACCACACATTTTACCTCAAAATTATAAATAAAACCAGTTTATAAACCACTACAGTGTTACCAAACGAAGGAATACAATGATCCGAATAGAGGCTAATTATAATCAAGTTGACGAACGGAGACTTATTTTATTGATAAATGAATTGTCGAAAGTCTCGGCCCCTGTTTGGTGGCAATTAAAATCAAATTTTAATGTAAGTTAAAGTTAATAATTTAATTTTAATCACACATTTTATGGACTTATCAACCATACATTTCATCATTTATTTATTTATTTATTAAAATTCACTTAAAATTTGATTTTAATTCCCACCAAATAAGAGTTTATTAATAATGGGCCAATCAGGGCTAAAAAAAGTTCGTAATTTTTTTTACAAACAAAGAATGTGCAATTTTTTAGATAAAATATATGATTAAAAAGTGATTTAAAAATGTATGACAAAAAAATATCTGAGAAAAAGTTACCAAGCCCTTCTTTGCCTCTCTTTAATTTCAACCTTTTTATTTATTACTTATTTTCAATCACATATTTACATAATAAAATAATTTACATATAAATTCAAATAAATTACTTACTTTTCACATGTTCTCAAAAATTACTATTTGAAAATTCATTTTTTTGATTTTTTTTCTCTTTGTAAAGAGCATCTAACGAGGCCAAATACATCTTGTCTTCAGATATGAACGAAGAAAGTGGGATCCACATGCTGACTAGATGATACAACATTTGAGAATTTCTTATTTAGGATTGCCGTGAGTCGCATTAATAGTTCTCCCAAGAATATTTAGAAATTTACACAGGTTTTCTTGCCCTAAATGAAATTGTTGAAATAAAATAAAAACTTCTAAATTTCTAGCTTAGGACTAGATTTCCTCTCAAATATAAGAATCGCTCCTGCCCAATTTGGAATCTAACTGAATTGTCATTGTTTTTGCATAATTTGGTCAAAAATTTCAATCTTTATGCTTTGCATTTTACCCCCGAGGCTGTTAGGGTTATAAATTCAATTTTGAGCTGTTTGGGATTTAAAGGAGCCCAATGATTCACTGGGTTTTGCAGTAATTGCTTGATTTATTTTATTTTTATTGTTATTTTGCTGTTGGCTCTATTACATTATAACGTATATGTTCTAGGGTTTTGGGTCCTTTTCGGGGATTTCTTGGGGAAGTTTTAGTAATATTTCAGACTGAATGTATCCTTCTGATATGGATTTTGCCCGTGAGTTCACGATGTTAATTCCCACACGTTTTGTGTGGCCTTATGGTGGGAGAAATGTACTAATCAGTGGCTCATTTACTGGGTAAGAATTCACCAGCATTGGGGAAAATGTATCTTTATGCTAATTTTATTGAATTTACCTTACTTTTCGGTGCTTTTATGTTTATCTGTTAATATGTTCTTGATATGTTTGTTTTTTTGGTAAAGGTGGACACCATGCACAATGACTCCGGTTGAGGGATGCCCTACCGTGTTTCAGACAGTCTGTAGCCTACCACCGGGTTATCATCAGGTTTGTCTGTAATGTGGCATTTTGATACGAATTTGTCTAGTGCCTTATTGATGATTTCACTTAGATTGTTAGATCAAAAGATATTGAAAACTTCATGTATTTTAGGATGATTTTAGCTTGATGGAAATAAATGCTTCATGATGAATAAAGGCCTACATTGATTATTTGCACATGATTGTTAGATATGATCAAAAAAATATTGGAAAATTTATGTCTTTTAGGATGATTCAATATACTGGACATAAATGTGTCATGAAAAGTGGCTTACATTATGTGTTGATATGCTCTAAGGGGAGTTTATTCAATTTAGATTTTAAAAGACATTTAAAGATTTTTTTAAAGCACTTTCTTTAATGGATTTTGTTGCCATCCCGTAAGCACCTTAGTGGTAGGGCATATGTTGACGGTGCCTAGCCGGATTTTATTGACTTTTATGGATTTTCAAAAACTTTTGCAAACTTATATAAAGGACTTTAATAGACTTTCAAAGGCTTTTGTTGACTTTTATTTAAAAGACTTTCATAAACTTTCAAAAAATTTTGCGGACTTTTATTTTTTCGATTGAAAAACTTGAATATTAATAGATTAATTTTCCTATGACGTGATTCGTGAATATTAATTGTTAATAATAATTATATATCAAGTGAATCAAAAAAAAATGGCTTGAGAGATAAATAGTTTTAGGACAAAGAAACATTTGTGATAAAAATGGGGGAAAAATAAAATCAGGTTCGATATCGACTTAGTATGTGTTCGGAAAAGTGATTTTAAACAAAAGAATAAAATTATACATTTTACGAGATAAAAAAAGACTTTTGCGTCTGAAAAGTTTGAATGGAATCTGCCAACTTGCCTTACAAGATACGTGCCAATTTACTATTATACCCATATCACCATATGCAATTTAAATGCTACAGCTACGGTCAAGGGTAAGACGGGAATTTAGGCATAAATAGTGAAACTCGTAATTAAAAAGCAACCTGCTAACTTTTGAGCAGTACAAAGAAAATTGATCTGACAATGGTCATTACACGTTTTGGGAGTGAAAATTTCTGTTTTTAACTCTAGCCGAACAGACACTTAAAAAATTGTATTATATTGATGATGGTGTAATTAATTTGAACTTCTAATTAAATTTTTTGAATATACAAACTTTTATAGATTTTGATTGTCTTTTAATTAAATTTTTTTAATACACAATTCTTTTGGGAGAAAATTCTAGAATCACTTTGCTTAATTATTATTTTTCTATAAAATTTTAGTTGGATCTATTTTCATAGAAAAATTGAAGAAAAGAATAAAAAAGAAGAGAGCGAAATATGAAATATTAAAAGAAAAAATATAACAAGTTGAAGAGACAAAAAATAATGATTTGTTTAGTCGTAGGTCTAAGGTTTCTAAAAATAACATGAAAGAAAAAAGAGAAATATAGAAGAAACAAAATTACAATTTAAAAAAATTATTATTATTTTTAAAGTCTTTCAAAATCTTGGAGGTTAATGAGAGACAAATTAAGAGATTTTGTGGTTATACACTTATACTTTCTATTTAGAAGTTAGTACATAGAGTATTTCAAAGAAGACTTTAAAAGTCGTTGACATTTTGAATAGCACAAGATTTTTAAAGACTTTTAAAAGTTTCTATATAATACACCAGGATTTTTATGGAGTTTTAAAAAGCTCATTAAAATCTATATTAAATTCCTCAAGGTTTTTATGGAGTCTCTAAAATCTAAATTGAATACATTCAAACGTTTCAAATTCTTTAAAATCTACATTGAATAAACCCCCCTAAGTTTGTCATTCCGGAGATGGTTTGTTATTCCATCTGCCACATCTTCGTAAGATCTGTCCATTAAATTCAATGTCATCTATTATTTGGGATATACCATTTATGACTTGCAAAATGATATTTAATTATGACCTCATTTATTTATTGTCGTCTCAATATTTTTTCCCCTTGTTGACCTACATTATGACCTATTGATTATGAGTGTGCTGAGAATGGTTTTACCCTTTAGGGGCCCGTTCAGTCCCAACCATTTTTTTCAAGTTTTTGAGTAATTTTGGATTTTTGAGAGAACGTGTGGTTGAAAAGTGATTGAAAAATTGTGGGTTCCATAGAAATATGTAGTTAAAAATGAATTTGAGGGAAAATTTGAAGAAAAAAATAGTTGGGACCAAACGTGCCCTAAACATTATTCTTTCTTATTTTATGTGTGTTTTACCTTGTGGTGTAATTGGAAATGACAGTATTTGGTATTTTAGGGGGAAAAAACAGCATGAGGGTTGATTAATATAATTCGTTAATTATTGTTGAATTTTAGATAATGTCAAACCTTGATGCATGAATTGATTAGAGAATGAAAGTTCAGAGGAAATTG
The DNA here is from genome assembly GCA_963555705.1 of Ligustrum vulgare. Classification (NCBI taxonomy): domain Eukaryota; kingdom Viridiplantae; phylum Streptophyta; class Magnoliopsida; order Lamiales; family Oleaceae; genus Ligustrum; species Ligustrum vulgare. Next base: position 58,406,984 of record OY743177.1, on the reverse strand, counting down.
AGAAGTAGACATGAATGCTAAGAAATTGTCACTGATCATAAAATCTGTGAAAAAATTCTATATTGTCGGCAGGTGTTTTTTCTACGAGGTTGCTGCAATCAAATAACTGCTTAAGAGAAGGATCAGTCCATTGCAGTTTTACATTTAATTTTTTATTTACGTATCTGATTTATGTGATGCTCCTACCTTTGTCCTCTTGTTTTGGTTATTCCTCCATTTGTATCAAATTATTGTTTGATTTTCTTAAAAAACTAATTTATTTTCTTTCTAAATCCCCTTATTAAATAGTATCCTTCTTTTTTTAATTTTTATCAATATTAATTTGACAAGACACATCCTTAGACATTTTCATGATTAATACAGCTTTATGAAATGGGATGAAAATCTGAAACCTAAAATTCATTCAATTCCTCCCTAAAGTAGTGCCGGGTGAACATATTATTTAATTCCCGTAGAGGAGAAACATTTTATTAGAATGGAATGATTCTGAGAAATCTCAATCAATCAAGTATTTTCAAGTGAAATAATTTCTGGTGTATTTGAATTGTTTGCTGATTTCTCATTAACTGTAGCTTTTGAAATCATGGTTACTTTTCATGCAGTACAAGTTTGTCGTCGATGGTGAATGGCGACATGATGAGCATCAACCTTTTGTTAGTAGTAACATAGGAACAGTGAATACTATCCTCTTAACAAGGGAAGCAAACTATCTTCATGCAATGCCAAGTCCACAAATTCCTCCTGGTCCTGGTTCCAACATGGATGTTGATAATGAGGCCTTCCACCGTGTGGTATGACATTTCTGCACATCAACTTCTTTCACAAGTACAACTGTTTCTTTTAACTTGTCTGGTAAATGCTATTTTAACATTCCATCTAAATTTTTACTTTTGCAGTAATAGGTTTTAATATTTTTCTTGTACGTGTTATAAAGGACATTAGGCTTTTGTTTACCAGAGTATCATTTATTAAGCAATATGGGATTTGGGAAAATTCTCTTTCTCCATTAATTGCATTGGAAAAATCTAAAGGGTTAATATAATTGATAATAGGAAACAAATTTGCAGTTTCTGCTTCCAAAATATATGTTTTTGCAACAAACTGTCTTCAAGCATGCTTTATATTATTTTTCTTTTTGGCCCTGCCACCATGTTGATTAAATGATGCACATGCTTGATCTCACGATTCTGTCACACGAAAGTGAGCTGATCTGGTTGTGGCACTTACTCACTTAATTTCCGCAATAGGTTCGAGTGTCGGATAGTACGTCATATGAGCCGTTTTCAAGGATTTCAGAAGCAGATTTGGAGGTATCCCGGCATCGTATAGCTTCATTTATGTCAATGCACATGGCTTATGAGTTACTTCCTGAATCAGGCAAGGTCTGGATAATTATTTTTGCACCCCTTTTCGCCATCTTCTGTCATTGATGGTCCTCTGGCCATGGGTTAATTCAAATTTTGTTTCAATGATTTGGTTGCACTTGGTTTCCAGGTCATTGCTTTGGATGTTGACCTTCCTGTAAAGCAAGCATTTCATATTCTGCACGAGCAGGTATTGCCATTAATAATGTGAAGGCTGAAGTTATTCAGAAGTCCTATGTGTGCCGAGGGATATCTGAATATTAGATATCTCTACCATTAGCTACAATGTGAAGAACATTGTTATTGTAGAACTATCTGAATTAGCAATACCATTTTCTAGTTTCTTTTTATCCATGCCCTTGTTAGGTATTGATAAAAGTTAGATTTTTAGTAGATTTTGATAAAAAAAAATGATGAGATAAAAAAAATGATGAAATGCGTGGTTGAAAAGTTATGTGTCCCATAAAAGGTGTGGTTAAGATCAAATCTTGACTTTGACTTGGATTAAAAATTAAAATCTAAAATTTTAGTTATACCAAATAGGAGCTATGTTTTTATCCGAGTAGTATTTGATTGTCATGGACGAGAAGAGGATATCTACTAGTAATCTGAGTATCCAATAGAGTGAGCATTCTGAAACACCACAATATTATAGAAAAACAATTGAGGGTTTGATTTATGAGACTAGTCCAATTTGCATTTCACTGCTGCTGGATTTGTTAACCACCACTAGTTGACATCTATGGAGCATGTTTGGGTGGCTTATAAGCTTACTTGTTTTACTTTTCTCTACTTATAAATAAGTTTTTAAGCCCTCCCAAACATGTCGTCAACAAAGATGGAAACCTTTATGAGGATACATTGTTGAGAAATACTTTTTGATTTCTTTTTTAAATCGGTCTACTAGGCATTGAGTCCTGTTATTGTTTTTAAATGCCTCTAAGGATTATGAGTGCTGTATTGGACCTACCCCAAGTAAGAGATGTTTTGTACTCGTGTCTCGCATTTCTCATTGTTTCTGGTGTTTTTAGTTATCTACTTCCTTTCTGGATATGCACTTGTTCTGATTCAATGGTTTCCAGGGGATCTCTATGGCGCCTTTATGGGACTTCTTGAAGGGAAAGTTTGTCGGAGTTCTTAGTGCCCTCGATTTTATATTGATTATGAGAGAGGTACGTACTGAGCTCTCATTTCTTTATTTGTAGTAAAGATAGCTCAATTTTTGGTTTTTCCTCTTTCTTTTTTGTTTCTTTTTTCTTATATCCTTAATGATATTTCAAATGGGCGCATCAATCTTTGCTTTGTGCACTTCTCTGATGTATGTTTCCTTTTATTAGTGATTATGAATTAAATTGGCATGACGCATGTATTTATTGAACGAGTACAGTTTCCTTGTGTGTTTTGCACATCATTTGCAATTCATACAATGTCTGACCTAATAAACCAGTGTCTGTTCCACTCTCATGTGTTTGCACATTTATTGCACGACATACAATGTTAGACATAATAAACCAGCATCTGATTAGCTGTTGGAAGCAGGAAGGGCCCTATATATGTTAAGAACTGATAAATCTAGCAGTAGGAAATTAGGGATAAAATTATTTGGAAACCTATAACTCGGAATTCGTTGGTCATCATCCTTTATTGATAGAATATGTTTCTGATGTTGTATGAGACCAGTTTTTGTCAAGGGTATTGATAAACACAAATAACAATATATTTATCATTTCAATATATCTGTTGTTATCGACACTTAATCTGCACTGAGGTTAAAATTAGGGATGCATATGGAAAAGAAGCGCTAGTATCACCATATATATCAGTGTTTCATATAAGCTTGTCTGCCAGGTTTCGGTCCCCTCTTCATTGGTTCTTGTTATTCAGTAATTTGTTACGTAGTTATATCTTAATTCAACCTAAATCATTTCATAGTTTTTTGATGTTGCTTTCTGCATCTTATGTCTCTTATATCCATGTTGCAAGCATAAATAAATGTAGGTCATAGGATTAGTTTGTCATAGTTGATGGATAATACTTTATACCAAATGGTAAATTATTGCAGAAATGATGGATTTTCCTTTTCTACTTGTCCTAACATCTTTTCACATAACCATCATTACTAGTTTCCGAACTACAAAATCTTGAAATGTGCAGTTCCTGATACTCTGTATTGGCAGCTAGGTAATCATGGGTCCAATCTGACGGAGGAAGAGCTTGAGACACATACTATATCTGCTTGGAAAGATGCAAAGTCATACCTGAATAGTCAAATAAATGGGCAAGGAAGTGCAGTTCCAAGACTTCTTTTGCATGTGAGAACTATTTTTTGAATGTTACAATGTCAAATTTCACATAAGAGTTCATAAATAAATCTTATGCTTACAAATATTTATGAAATGAACCATTGGGATACTACTTTTATCTTACTAGATGCATCCCTTTTATTAAACACACCTGAAACAAATATTTTATGTAACGAACATACACCTTATGATTATTGAAGCCAGCTTCCATACATGACATCATTTTTAGGAGTATTTAGAAGCATCCTATTGAATTATAACTTGTGAAAAGCCCTGGTTTGAGTCACGGAAGTGAGAACCGTGTATAATGTGACCGACCCAATGATTAATGTAGTGTGGTCTAAGGAGTGGCTTTACTTGCCTTCGCAACAAAAAATGTTGAACTCATCTTACTTCCTTTATCTATCAGGATATGCTTGTGATAGATTGGTAAATATTGCAGTTCATGCAAATTTTGATGTAAAATGATATATATTGTCAAGGACAGGCTATGCTGTTGTTGGTCATTGATATAGTCCCTCTGCAGAAAATGAATGTACTATTTGATCTATTAATTTCATTTAGCCCTTGGTTGATCTCCATTTTAAAGAGAAATTAATGTTTTGAATAGTGATTTTTTGGAGAATGCAAAGTTGAAAAGTAGGGAAACAATTTTGGGTTTACATGCAAAATATTTTATTATGTGAATGTGGTTGAAAATGAATATAAGAAAAAGAGTTCTGAAAAAAGGGGAGACAAACAAGGGCCTAAACTACCATTCGAATAGCAGTGTTTCGTGTTAATTCTTTTTCTTTTAAAAAATAGCATGTTAGCATAAAATATTATTCCAAGAAAACCACTTTGTGTGCTGAAGAAATGAGCCCAGATTTCATTTGAGAATTGAGATGAAGGGACTAGTTTTTAATCTGGTTGACTAGTTTCCTATTTCCCTTACTGAACATTTTTTTCTGTGGGTGTCTTTGCTATTGAAGAATATTTTTTTTATTCTCTTCAATAAGCATGATTATAATTTCTTTATGCTGACTTGATGATTTTTCAGGCCGGGCCAAATAACAATTTGAAAGAAGTTGCTTTGAAGATTTTGCAAAGTGGCGTGTCTACAGTTCCTATTATCCATTCACCTTCAGAGGATGCATCGAACCCACAGCTATTGCATCTTGCTTCTCTTTCCGGAATACTGAAATGTGAGGAAATGACGCACCTGCTCACGTGCACGTGTGTATATTTATGTATGGCTTAGTTTCGAAAACAAACATGATGTGCTCTTAATATTCTAGCACCTGTGATAGGTATTTGCCGATATTTCAGACATTCATCAAGCTCATTACCAGTACTTCAACTGCCAATTTGTGCGATCCCTCTTGGCACTTGGGTTCCCAAAATTGGAGAGCAAAATCAGCTGCCATTGGCAATGTTGAGACCCACTGCATCACTTGGTGCAGCACTGAATTTACTAATTCAAGGTATGAATAAACTGAAAGTATTAATCATTTTTTCATAATTTCTTCGATATTTTAGCCTTTGTTTGGTAAATTTGTTTATATTCCAAAACCATTTTTTAACTACGCACATTTTCCCAAACCATTTTTCAACAACATATTTTACTTGGAAAACATCACAATCTTTGTTTATAAACAAAAAACTTTTACCAGGCTTAATCATCTTGTAATTCTTTTCACATACGAAATCACTTTTTAAGTAAAATTTCTTACACGAGTCTAACACATATTCTATATAAAATTTATCAACAATGCTACACTCACTATGTCATCCACAATGTGGATGACAATCCCCTCACATTTATGTAAAATACAGGTGCACGCACACAAGTATGCTAAAACCTTATCTTGTACTTCTTTTCACATACGAAATCACTTTTTAAGTAAAATTTCTTACACGAGTCTAACACATATTCTATATAAAATTTATCAACAATGCTACACTCACAATGTCATCTACAATGTGGATGACAATCCCCTCACATTTATGTAAAATACAGGTGCACGCACACAAGTATGCTAAAACCTTGAGTGTACTGTAAAACTAGTACACTTATTTATGAGAAGAATTGGAATTCCAAATTATTTTGCAAGAAGTTAACATTAGCAGCACATTTTTCGAATTTATCTAGTGCTTGTTCCTTTAACTTGGTCATTTTGAAACTTAAACCTTTTTGGAAAGGCTATTGGCATAGAGTATCAACGTGAAAAAATAAAAAAATATCGTTCAACTATAAAATCATTTATAAGCACTTTGCACACAACAAGCAAACGTTTTTTAAATTTATTGTGCGTGTTCCTTAATTTGGTAGATCTGAAAACTAACCTTTTGGCCTGGAAAAAAATGGCATAGAATATGAAAAAAAAAAATCAACATAAAGCTAATTCCAAGCACTTTGCTCACAACATGCACACACATTGTATGTATTGTGTACACTGCTTCTGATACTTCCAGCAGAATGCCTGAGTATAATGTTTCTTTCGATGCAGCTCGAGTTAGTTCAATCCCCATTGTTGATGACAACGATTCTTTGTTGGATGTATATTCTCGGAGGTTAGTAGTGGTCCTTGTAGTTATGCTGTGCTTATAGCATTCAAGTTGTGTTTCAGGCACTTGGGAACCAATATCCAGTCACATTTTCCGTAGTATTAAGGCTTTTTTATTTGTTTGACAGTGATATTACTTCTTTGGCAAAAGACAAGATTTATACGCACGTTAATCTTGAAGAAACAACTATTCATCAGGTAAGGACATTTACTTTGTTGGCACCATACACTTAATTTTCGTTTCTTACCTCTTAAGGGACATAGGTGCATGCTGTCTTTGCTTGACAAGAAAATACATTAACTGGGACCGGAAATTTGATTTGAAATCCATATTATGGGGAAATGTTACTAAATGTCTTTCTTTGAACTTGTTGCAATCACGAGCCTGGGGAAGATATCTCATGCAATAACTATTAGTTTTTTTCCTTCAGGCTTGTTTCATGTTGTTGAGAAAGTTGACCACTTTTCTATTAAGTACAAATGTACAATTGCCACAACGTTGACAGACTATTAATTTTGTGTTATTTTTTTGGATTTTCTGGAGAAAAATCACAATGTTGTCTTCATTCAGTGCAAAATAAAGATTGTTAACGAAATTGTATCTTGGGCCATAAATGTGCCAAAGTTGAAACAGTGGTGGAGTTCATATGATGTCAGTGTATACATGTTGATCTAGAGAAATTAAAGTTTCTGGTATATGTGAACTTTACAGATCTTTCATGGTTCTGATGTACTGACATAGAATTTTGAACAATTTAATTGATTTAGAAATTTGTCGAAGAAAATATGCTGGTGGTTCTAACTTGTGACCTTTATTTACTTATCGAATTCAGAGATAAGATGCACATTATTCCTTGTTTTTCATATTCAGTATTTTCATTTCCATATTAACTTAAATAATAACTTTTGGAACTTTAGGCATTGCGATATAGAGATGACCCCTTCACAACGTATGACTACGGGAATCAAAGATGTCAGATGTGTCTGCGGTCCGATCCACTGCATAAAGTCATGGATAGATTATCCAAGCCAGGTAAACTATTCTTTGCTCTTTGCTTCTTAATATTAGAGCGCTTTAACCTTGAAAGTAAGTAAAATATACTGGTTGCCAAAAACGTCTGTGTATGTTACTCTTTTAAGTAAAAAAAGGTTGCTTATATTGAAAGAATAGTTTTTATCTTAGTGTCGACACAAGTGACTTATTTGTAACTTCGACTGAAATGCATGTTCCTTCTTTGAGTTTCAAGGTAAATAACTATGCATGTGGTTAATATTTCGTTTTCAGGAGTCAGACGACTTGTTATTGTGGAGGCTGGTAGCAAACGCGTTGAAGGAATTATTTCACTGAGTGATATCTTTAGGTTTCTTTTGGGTATTTGAAACAATGGAAACTGCGGATCCCGTGAGGGCGCGCCCACCTGCTAGAGAAATCTTGTTTTATGGTATCTGATCTCAATTCTTTGGTATATACAATTGGTTGGCCTCATATTTCTTGGCCTGGTTTTTTAGGTTAATAGGCTGAAGAATGTGGCATGTATATTGTAACATTGTCGTTTCTCCTGAATCTACTGGTCTCCCCTCAGAAGATGTCATTAACCAATTGCGGGGCTAATGTACCAGCTGTTTTGGTGTTAAACGAATGAGAATCAGAGATGTTTATGCTAAATAGAATGTTAGGAAATAAGAAAAGGAGATGATTATTGGATGATTTGAAGAGTTTTACTCATGACTATATGCTTTTCATTTTTCAGTACTTTTATGGTACATTTTTTACAAGTCCTGTAATATTACTTATAAGTCCTGTAATATTACTTATGCAAACAAAAGTTGCATTGTTTTTGTTTTCTGGGAAAACCTATTTTGTTCTTCATTTTATCTATTTGATCTATGGCTGTATGCTTAATGCTCGAGTTTCAAGAATTTTATTTGACAATTTTCTTGCAGACACCAATGTGGGTTAAGAAAATGGGGATGCAACTGGGTCCATTTTCTCAAGCGGGAAACCCAAGAACCAAAAGTTGTAGGATTAATTCTCATTATAATTTTTTTTTAAAAAAATGTCAGAATTTTTTTTTCTTTTTTTTTTTTTCAAGAAAGACACGAGCATGGGCTTGTTTCCCATTTGGATAAATATATTTGTACTTACTCTGGATGATAAATTGGGTTATTCCCCCTCACATGGAGGAGGGCCCACAAATGTGTGGGTCCTCCTTCATGTGAGAGAAGAGTAACTCAATTTGTCATCCAAGAAGTACATGTAGCAAAGTCCTTCCCATTTTTAGGAGGGCAAATTATACACATTCATACTTCTCTCTACTTAAAAGTTTTAAATCACGTATGATTAAAAATCATAAAATTCGCTCAAGAATAAACCTAGAACTCTCACTGTCAACTCCCTCCTTCAGTAGAGCCGCAACTCCAACTGAATGGGGAGACACCTCGTGTGGTGGTTATCACTTCCAGCAAGGGTGGCGTTGAGAAGACCACCATCGAGGCCAATATAAGCCTCTCCTTAGCCTGTGTTGGGTTCTCTTTTCCTCGAAAGAGTGTTACCTTATTCCATCGAAGATGTGTCTACTGCTTATGTCTGTGTTAGCGGTTTGAGTAATAGAGTCAGCCTCCTCAGGCTCCATCATCCTGAATATCTTCTGGTCAGATCCTTCTTGTGTCGGGTCTGGGTCTTCCATCTTCGTTCAATTATACTCTCACCTTTGATTTCATTTATACAATGATTCATTTCTCTCCAGTGGGTTGAAACTTTCAGATTTTGGAAATGCACTGAGTTGTTCAATTTGGACTCGTCAGAATTAGATACCGACTTTGTTTCTTTTTCAAATTTGCGGAATCACTTACGGAAAATGGCTCTGTACTTTCATTATTTAGAGATGGTGATGCATCAGTTGAACAAGTGATGGTTTTAGGTGGTAGTCGTTAGTGATGGTTTTATGTGGTGATCGGTGGTCGCAGTGATAATTAGTTACAATTGTAATTACAATTATAATTGTAACTAATTACAAATTGAAATAAAATTACAATTGTATTTTCGGAAGTAGTCCGATGACGATGGTTGTGGCGGTGAGTGATTACAAACCACACTAATATAATTAATTACGAATTACACTAATGTTTTATTAATTTATATGTTACAATTGTAATTAATTACAAAATAAAAATATAAAGTTACAAATGTAATTAATTACAAAATTTGATTGAAAAAAAATAATAATCTAATTTTGATAATTATTTTGATATTTATGTAATTAGATACAAATCACTTGGTACTTAAAAATAGATTCCTTGAAATTTTGTATTCGTGTACTTAATCCTTTCTAGGAGAAAAGTAACATGACATTCAGCCTACTCGCTGCAACATATCGATAATTTTCTTAATGTTTCACAATTGTCACAATTATCATAATTGTCATTTAACTTCAAAAAGGTTTTATTTTTAGATACCACATTCTCCAAGGATTTCTGAGTTGCCATTATATTTTAGAAGTTCTCCGAGATGCTATTAAACTTACCAAAATGTTACCTCGTATGTTACTCCATCAATCGCTACTTTAAAAGTCAAGTGCTAACAAAAAATAAGTTTAGTCGCAACACGAAATTTTCTTCAAGTTCAGTGATGACTTGTAAAAGTTTTTGAAGTTCAATGCAACTATGAAACATTTGGATGAGGCAACTAAACCTGCATATATATATATATATATAGTGAAAAAATTATGCTTAGCCATAAAGTTTGTGCTAACCATCTCTGCTTTTTACCATAATTTAGAAAATTTAGGTCATCTTCTCTTTGCTGTTTTTAGTCCGTTTTAAATTTTCGATTTTCAAAAATATCGAAAATGCGTTCACTTTGTCCATTTTCAGAAATTCGTTTTCCAAAACAAAAAAAGAAAAAAATATAAAGGAAACTTAAAACGAGTTTATTACGTTTTGAATTTTTTGTCATAAAAAGTCCAAAACGATCGTTTTGGACTTATTTTTTTTTTTTTTTGTAATTTTTTTTTTTTGGTGTAAATGTGATGTAATTCCTTCACTTGAAGTTCTTATGTTATTTTTCCATTATATATAAATCCATATTAAGATTTTTTTTTTTTTTTTTTTTTTTTTTTTTTGTGTGTAAATGTGAGACACTTCATTCACTTGAAGTTCTTATATTATTTTGTCATTATATATATTTCCATGTTAAGATTTTTTTTTGGTAAATGTGAACACTTCATTCACTTGAAGTTCTTATGTTATTTTGCCATTATATATAATTCCATATTAAGATTTTTTTTTTTGGGTAAATATGAACACTTCCTTTACTTGAAATTCTTATTTATTTTGCCATTATATATAGTTCTATGTTAAGATTTTTTTTTTTGGTCAATGTGAAACACTTCCTTCACTTGAAGCTCTTATATTATTTTTCCATTATATATAGATTCATGTTAAGATTTTGTTGTTATAAGGTTGAAGTTATGTTTAGCTGAAACAATATTAATGATGAATTTATTGATATAGAGAACTAACTGATTTATTGACATTAAAATTAATGTAATTCAACAAATTAACCATTTTTTACATATAAAATATCACAAAATAAATATATTAGAAAATTATAAAGTAAACGCATTTTTCAGTTTTCTATTTTTTTAAATAGTTTTATAAAATCACAAAGAGAACATGTTTTCAACAAGGAAAAAATACATAATTAAGGGGTTTACAAATATAGATTCAGAAATATGACCAAACCTATGTATATTCAAAAATCAGGTTTTAGTTAGTATTAATTAATTATGTTAAATAATTAAAAATATTTTATTAATTATACATATTAAGGTCACAACATTACATAATTTCATGTCACAAACACAAATATTTTAGGTGACAAGTTTCTCAACCGATTTCAAGGTCACAAATTAATAAATCATTAGGTCACAAATGTCAAATTAGTCAATCCGGACTTTTTTCTAGGTCACAATGTATTAAATTATTAGGTTACAAATTACTAAATCATTAGGTCACATAAATGTCAAATTAGTCAATCTCGACGTTTTTCTAGATCACAAATCATAACGTATTAATTTATTAGGTCACAACGTATTAAATTATGAGGTCACAAAAACGACTCAGGTCACATTTTTATTGCAAGTTCATAACCACCACCTCCTCCTCCTCCCGCCACCGCCACATCTCAACTTTTTCAAGGTCACAAATAAAACTCATGTTCACGTTACAAAGTAAAATTGGTAGGTCACAACCACAATCTCCTACCACCAAGTCATGGTCACCGCAGCCACGAATACAGCAACAAAATCAAGACTGGCTCACCCCCACCGCCGCCACAACCACAACACCTTCCGACCAATCTACACACCAGCAACATCCATTCACTTAGCATGTGACCTGAAGAAGCAGCTACACAACAATGTCAGATCTGAGAAATCGAAAAATGTTCGCCACTGTCAGCCCCACAACCTCCTACTCTGCCCCACCACCACCGCCTTCTCCCCTGCACCACCGCCTCAGATTCACCCCCACCATCTGCACTAGCACCGTTACCACCGCCTATACACAAGCTTCTCACCATCATCACCACCAAGCACGTCACATTTGATGAAATACACACACCTCATCCCTAACAGTCTCCAACACCAAAAGTCTGCAACACCACAACTACCTTGGTGCCAACCGCTGCCTCCTCCACCAGACCACCAACAGCAAAACTGTCCACATCTCAAAATTCAAATACAAAAATTCAACTCCTTCCCTCACCACCAACACCATTGCTGCCACTTCCTGTTGGCTGCGGAACCACCACCACCACCATTAGATCGAAGTTGCACCGCCACTTACATGCAAAATACCACCAAATCGAAGAAGCACCACCGCTTGCACGTAAAAAGCCACATCGACACAGCGGAACCACTAAATCGCCGCCGCCGCTAGATCTAGTAGCGGCTTCACAATTACTTTCAAATGGTCACTGTCAAATTGATAGAGCATGGATGGAATCTGCCCGGTTACCTTCAAGTCCCGGCTACCTTCAAATCACCACTGCTAGATCTAGCAACATCATCTCCGACAGGCATGGAGTGTGGCTGTGGGTGGCAGAGGTGGTGGTTTGATGAATTGATTCAGAGACTGGATGGAATAGATGTGGCTTCATCGCTGCCAGCAGCGATCTCTCCGACAACGTTCAAACAAGTGGCAGAGGTCGGCAAGCATGGGATGGCGAAGAAGACATGACCTGAAGAGATGATTGAAAGAGAATTGTTGGTGGAGGCTCTAAGTAGGGTTTTGACGTTGTTTGAGAATGATCAATTGGGATTGGTTTTATATATATATATATATACCTAATTTTTGTATAAATCATACTTACCCTTGATTTTTGAAATTGAAAGATAAAAAACCAAGAATGGTGTAATTTCCTCTTTCAACAATCCCAAAACTAACAACCAAAATTCAAAATTGAAACATAAAGAGACCGGCCATTTTCAAGCCACAGAATTATGCTACAAAAGAATTGACCACGTGACTTCAAAAAGCTAATCCCAATTGCAATGGAATGGAATGAAAGAAAATTTCACATATTACAGATTCTGAAATCCGAATTAGCGGTTAACTTAATTCTGTGCATGTCAGATTCCCGGCGACAAAGTGCAAAGGGTCTGATTTTTACACGGCTATGTAGGTATGAGTGCCAATATTTGGTTCTTGACGATACCCATGCACTTCTGTATTTCAGCATAAACAGGAAGGTTCTGCGAACAGCACGGCTGCAAACTTGTAACAGCGGAATCGAGTATCTTTGCAACATCAGAAGGTGGGAATTCTCGCTCTGTACACTTCTGTGATAACGTAGTCGTAACATGAATCAGTCAGCACATGAAAAAAAAAAAAAAAAAAAAAAGGGGATATGTATTGGATAACTCTTCCTGACTTAATATTAATTTGTTATGGTAAGTGACTCTTACCTGTGTCAAAATAGTTATGTTTTACCAACTTTGACGATTAAAAGAACTAAATAATTTTAAACTTACTTATTTACGTGTAAGTGAACTTTTAAACTTAGCCAAACATATCTTTCTGATCTGAGAAAAAGAAAAATGTCCGGGCATTTTCAAGAATTACCTGAATCATAAGCAATGTAGCTACACATTGAGTAATCAATTCTGAAGGAATTTGTGCCTCATTTTTAACGGATGCATTCAACTTATGATCGGGTGCCTGCAACAATAATGACATTCACAAAATCAATTGATCTTGGTAGTTATGGGAAACTTGTAGGGAAAGGTAGTAGTAAGATCTACCCCTGGCTTGCAGTAATCATCCAATGGAAGCCGATCATTCACATAATCTACAGCTTCCTCAATTTTCTCCATACCATCCTCCCTACCTTTGAGTGATGATATTGCCTGAAACAAAATACCGAGGAAAATCTGGTAACCGTCACTCCAATTGACCACGCCGGTTCTACAGTAAATATCATTATTAATTTCACATTCATCATTTTTATTTGTTATAACTAGCTGGGGTTATTAATCCAAGTTTCAAAGTCCGTCAATGAAAGGTTCCTTCTCCTATTTCATGCCAATGAGAGTTTTGTAAATGTATTTATAGTATATCAATTCTACAAGCTCTATTAGAATACTGAAGCAGCAAATATAGAATTCTGTACCTGCATAGCTGCATCTACCATTGTTTGAGCTTTTGTTCTTGAGCTATCAATAATTTCGTTCACTTGTATTCCTAATTCACGAGGTTGAGAGCTCATCATGCCACCAAGATCACTGAAATTGTTGACTGGCCTCGGCCATATAAGCGAACTATTCCCTTGATACGTGTTCCGTTGTCTCAAACAATACAAAGCCGAAGATACCTACGAAACAAAATGACGCTTTATACAACCTATTTAACATCAGATACTTCTGCCAATCTAAGGAATTGGCAAAAGCAATTTTCAATTCTAATTTATGGAGATCTATACCTGTTCATTGGCTTCATTCAATTGTACTAGTACAGCGGCATATTGCTTTTTGAACGGCTCTGATTCCTTCAAAGAGCCATCACCATCCTTCTGATTTTCCAACACGTCATCATTCAAGCGTCTCAGCTCTAGAACAACAGCTTCCTACACGTTACAAAATGAATGTTGAGCACTCTTCTAGTTCGTGAACTGGGTATAGAAGCTCAATAATATTAATTTTGACAAACAGCTCCAATGTGACCACATATTATCATATATATTGAAACACCGTTCAAATCCACAATAGCAAAAACTTAGCCTCCGTTAGGCAAAATATATAAATCATTTATAAACAATCGGATTTCATTTTCAATCACATTCTAATGGACCTAAAAGTACCATCCACTTATCTACCACTTGTTTCTATCTATTTAAAAATTAAAAAGTTCATGAATTCTTTCCAAACGGAGGCTTAGTAGCAAAACATGCAAGAAATAGTGTCAATGTCGATTAAGTAAAACAACATATTCCGTAGATCAGCAGTTTGGATGCTATGACCTTTTTGTCAAGAGTACGAGTCAGCTCAACAAGAGCTTGAACATCAGCTTCTTTTGCCTGAATGTGAGCTGGTGAACAAGGCTGAGAATGCGCTGTCTGTTGATAGGTAGTAGTTTCTGTAGGCCCAGTTTTAGTTTGCACATTGGCATTTGCAGAAGCCACCTGGCAAACAAAACTCTTCGTTTAGATACTCCTGAAGATTATAAAACTAAACATTTATTATTAATCAGCAGAAGTGAACATATACTTTTGGTGCAGAAGATGAGCAACTAGTATAAAAGAAAAATTCCTAAATGAAACAACTGAGATGAAAGTTTATAGGTCCACAATGGTTGAAATAAACGTAGTCAGAAGTGAAAGTTCATGTTTTGAGAAAAAATTTCCACCACTTTACACATCAAACAATCAGTCCGTCATATAAATCATATAATTTATCTGAGAAATCTGATTCCTTTTCCTTTTCCTTCTCCTTCCTAGGATCATAATAAGACTTCTAAATCCAAGATATTCGAAAAAAATAAACAAGATTTTAATGAGCGACAGGCAAAAGAAATTCCACACAAATCATATACAGTTCCTCCAAAATAATCACCGTTTGAAAAAAGATTAGGAAGTGCCTAGACTATGTAATCAGGTACTAAAAAGATGAAATCAGAATCAGGTTTAAATGATCTTTAATCCAAATAACTGAGAATGAAAAACTAGGGAGACAAAACTCATGCCTTTGTCCGCTTCAATAGACTACTGGCAGAATGAGCTGGAGAAGAATGGGAAAGACCATCAACGTTGTCCAGATTGTCACCCGGAGAAAATTTCACATATTCTTTTACTTGTCCATTCATTTTCAACTCATTGAAATTCTCAAAAAACTTATCAACAGTAAGTGCACGTCTCCAGAACAAATCAGGCATATTCTCAAAAGGATTTAAGGGCATGCAGTCAATGTCCTGCAAAAGGTAAATAATTACATAAAGCCATCCTAGCAATGGAATTGAGCAAATAACAAATAAATAAATGTAAAGCGAAGAATGTAGGAACTTTAAATCGTAAAAAATCAAATGCAGAAGCATGAACATGAATGAAACCAGAAGATTGTTGCTTCACATTCTTTCTAGAAAAGGTCTCTTAAAAAGAATACAGAAGTTGGAATAAAGCAATTTACAACTGAGAAATGGAATAAAAAACGGAGCCTTGTTCAATAGTTAAACTAGAAACTCCATAAGAGAAGGAAATGCAATAGGGCCAGAATAAGATACAAGCATCAAAGTGGAATACCAGATTCATGTTTTAACGAGGCACAAAATTTGAGATAATGATCACAACTTGTAGTAATAGTACATTCCGAAAGTGGGGAAGTACGAGTAAAGAATGCTTTGACTTCTCATATTCCTAGTGCATACAAATCACGAGTGAATGAACCTGAAATTTGCATCTAACCTACGGCCAAATTGAGATCTTCCAGCACACTTCACCTAAACCAAATGATGAACAACTGGATTATAGCTCCCCTGGGGAATTCATCGCGCACATTATTATATCACGTGGGAAAATAAATTACTCGTAAGAAACATCTCAATACTGAGGGCTAGTACTAAAGTCTTCAATAATTTTTAGATCATTATGTTCATACAAATGTTGCGAAAATATATATACGTGACACAGTAGCCAAAATTATATACCATAGATATACAATTAGAATAATGATGCAAGTTGGGAATATATTACCATGACAAATTCAACCCCAAGTTCAGGACGATCAAACTGAATCCGGCACCTAGAATGGTCAACTGTTAGCACACTGCCATCATGGATCTCCCTTGTTTTTGGATGAATGGCTACTACTCGCTGTCCAACTGATAAGGGTCGTGCAAGATCTGTTGGTAGTCCTTCCCTGATACCTTCACGGAGCTCAGTGTAATGTTTTCTAACGGAATCTCGATATTGATTAAGCTTCTCCTTTTCTTCTATCAGGAACTGCTCAGAAAATCGCCGTGGTTTGCCAAGAGAGCTGCATGATCACGAAAGTGACGATGTGAAGTATTATCTGACACACTTCTTCTGCATCTTCAGCATGAAAATGATTAGCTAGAGACATACCTTCTTATGACACCCCATTCTACACGAGTTAATCTTGGAACGTGACCTAATCCAACATGATACAAATACTCAACAAACTCCCGTTTTGCAAACCAAGGATAATCAATTGCACTATAGAACCACTCATATGCACACCACTTCCTAACACAAGGATTCAATAGGCAATTATACAGTTTTTTCTGCAAAAAAGAAGAAAGAAAAGGTTGCAAAACTGAAGTTAATACATGAATAACCAAACAAAAAATTTTGAATAAAGCAAAGATTATTAAACCTTATGATCAAATGATCTCTCTTGCAGTGAGGCAAAATGCACATTACTTTGGTCAATTGGAATTTTATTTGGATTTTTGAGGTCCATCTTACGCCTGCTCCTGACTTTAGTAGGTAAGTTAACCTGGTTAACCACAGGGACCTGAACAGCTGATTGTGCCGAGTCACTTCCTTCTCTTTGTAGATCAGCACTTGAAGAATTTTCAGAAACTTTCATCAGTTTTGGCGAACCAGTTTGTGAAGCTTTCTTACTCTTGCTCATCAACTTCTTCCCTGCATCTCCAGCCTAAAAGAAGTAGGCATCATTTGAATTCAGTGAGCTCTTTGCTGGATAAGGCACTGGCTTGGGTAATCAATGCAGTATTTGAGATACGGAATCCATTTCTAAGTCTGATAACTATGTTATCTCAATAACAAAGAAGAGGTCGAAACTATAACAACCGCACCCAAGGCAACGATGCAAGAAATATATGTGGTATTTACTACATGCATTAAAGAGTTTCAACATATGTTGGATTTACTACATGCATTTAGATTAGATATGCATGCAAATAAAAGTGGAAACTAAACATGCATTAAATAATGTAATACATACATTAATGAAGTAGAAAATAAATATGCATTTAAAGAAGTTAACATGAATTAATATTTGTATTAAAGAATGTCAAGAAATTCTAACAACAAAAGCCAATACCCGCACCTATTTAAACTCCATCATTTTCACTCAATCCTACGCACTCCTCATTTTTCCAAATTTCTTATACATACACACAAGTACACAATTATATCATACAAATACAAGACTAGCACACACACACACTTTATAAAATATCAATTATCAATCAAGTAATAGTATCCCACAAATAGTAGCAGTACAAAGTGGTCAAGCAAGCTTTAATCCATTTTTTTATTACGCTCTATTTTCCTTGACGGTAAGTACAATGTCTATTATCATCATGTTATAAGTTTCAAGGAAATTATGAAGATGGATCCCATATGATATGAATATGCTTATGGTTATGGTTATGGTTATGTTAAGGGAACCGGAGTTTAGTAGCGCTACACATAAGAATTTTACCTCCTATGTTTGGTAAAATTCTTGTGTCTCCACCATGTTTATTATTATTATGATGTTTCTTCAAGCTATGCACGATAATAATTTATGGCGTGCTTATTGAGATTTTATAAATCTCACTATGATATTTCAAATTTTTTTAGGAAATTGATAGTTCGAGGCAGTTAGCGTGGACATGGCAACGGGCTAAGCTGAATAAAATATTAGTGTTTGAATACAACTTTAAAATTTATTTCATTTACCATGCTAAGACATTATTAATTCCACATTTAAGTGTTGAAATTAAAAATCGCATTTTATTTATTTCTTTGAATGAATTTTAATATGATTGTTGTTCAAGTTATAAGGAAAAGAAGCAAGTTTAATTTAATGGCACTCGAAGAGTCCAGAGTTTGGGTTGTCACATAAACAACACTAACAATTTTGTAAAAGTTGTGAATTTGATCGTGCTACTCAAAATGAGGGAATGGAAGCTCCATTATTCTCTAAAAAAAGGTTATTGTGCAAGAAATGGATGAGGAATATAAGGTTACCTCAGCCCCTAGGGGTTCACCAAGATGAGCTTCATTATTTTGAATCTGAAATAACGTTTTTGTACATTTCATGCCAATAATTAGATTTGATAATGATGAGCAAAGCTGAGAGACGTTTGATGTCCTATCTCACCTTAGGCACTAGAATTTTCTGCTTTCTCCTTGATGTTTTGGAGATAGATTGATGAGAACCTAGATTTTCTTCAGCGACAGCACTAACATCGGAAACTGAACCTTTTCCAGGTTTTGACGTTTTGCCAGAAACCACTTCTGCGGAACTACGTCTGTCCCTTTTCTGGTTTACTGGCTGAGCTTCTAATGACCCAGATTCATCAACATGATCATCATCTTCGTCTTTTAACTGAATCCTTGATTCTGACACATTGGAACGAAAGTTATGACTGAATATGATCAACGAAGACTGGAAAAACCAATGACATAAATTACATGGATGACTGACATGGTAAGTCCATGAACTGCAATAGCTCTAGTGGAAACGTTGAACGAAACTTAAAAAAATAAAGAGTATAAATCCAAAAGTGAGCTGAAATTGTTTTTTAAAGGACAAACTCCACCAAAATAGAACTGATAAAACTGCGAACAAAACAATTTTCACCTCTCAACAATTTATCTGCTTGCTGAAGAAACAAACCTATAAATCATTATTGAAAACATTTGTGGAGACCATATCATCATCATATTTACCAAATATACACAAATTCTGTGTTGTAAGGAATACACAGATAAGACACTCTCTTATATGAATATGGCATATAAAAGTAAGAACCTGCAATGAAATGTATCAAGCAGAGAATTTAAATGCCAACATATAAACTAAATCAAATTGCATGATAAGCAACTAACTGGATTAAATAATTTATATAATTAAACTGGCCCTTCCAATGATATTTAAAATCAAAAAAGTGAACATTATTATTTACCTTCTTCATTTTCTATCGGCATCATTAAAGACAAATCAGCCAAAGTTTGCAGGGCATCAAAGGCATCTTTATCTACAAAGATCAACATATACCAACAGCATGATTCGTGAAGGCAGTGGCAACTGGTATGGTATATAAAAAGTTATTTCCATAAACAAACTTATGTCAAAAGAAAAAGAATATGTAAAGTGTCTAACAACAAATAAAGGTTATTCTATAATGCAGCAACCTCAACAGTGATAGAGAAGTTCACATTATTTATTATTTAAAAGTAAAAAGGCCTATATCCTAAGAGATCGTGTATTATATCTCTTGGGCAGGATGAAGTTAAGGCTATAATAATTTAATTCAAAATAAGAAACAAGAAAGTTTGGTAGACATGCTTCCGCAGCAGGCTAGCATATTAATTCCTATTTCAACCACATGATCTATTATTGGCAGATAGAAAATGACGAATAAATCTAAGGAATTTTAGGTCGAAATCTCCAAAAACTGGTAAATCTCTCATGCACCCGGCTACGCAATCATATGAGAACATGATTCAGAGAACAAAAAGGGATTTGAAACATGACACGATAAGAATTCATAAAGAATAGGTGTACCTCTCCCGAAAAGAACCTTTTTGCTTTTCTTTCTCTGACCCATGGAGGACCTTGAAATTTTGGATTCTGTAACCTCAACGTCGCCTCTAATTGGGCCAATCCTTTGACCTTCCTCTGTCCTGCTACATTCTTCCTTGACGTCATTCAAATGATTCTCACTATTGTAATTTACTTCAATCTTTGCGGATTCAAATTTTCTTGTTTTCTGTCTTGCTGTACCAGGAGTTTCAGATTCTGTTCTATGAGATTCATATCTAGTCAACTCCCCAGTGTCAGCTTCCATGCTTCCTTCTAAATCTTCTTCATCCATAGCCAAGAGCTTCGCATTGGCCATTTCTGGTACAGAATACTATAACCAACAAACAGGTTCATAAATTGTACAAAGAAGCGTGTTCTATTAAATAAGGTCAGAACCATTACATTTCTTTGAGCGTTTCTAAAAGGTGAAGACATAACACTCTTAGCTCTTCTATTTGGTGTTCGAGAAACCTGGGGAGAACCACCTCTTTGTGAAGCCTCAGCCAAAGCTATGGCTATTTCATGAGCAACTTCTTCATCATTGGCATTAGTCTTTAAATTTAAACCTTGCCTGGTTGGAGAAAAATACGTTTCCGCATTTATATTTTCATATGAAAATGAAACGGGGAATCTTGGTGTCCTTTTTCCAACAGGACGAGGTCTGCTTCCTGAAACAAACGAGTTACATCTGAGTGTAACTCTTATGACAGCAGATATTAAAAAAAAAACTATATATGAACTCTCTCAATTTGAGATATTGGTTGTTGTGTAAATGACTTCTGACCAAAATGTGCATGAAACCAACAATGACAGTCGACGATGTGAGTTATGCTATGGCCTAGCAGGGATTGTTTTATAAAATAAAAACTATACGCAAGAGTTATCCTTACAGCATATAGGGAATCTCTTTATGTAAAGGTTGGCAATTCAAAAATTATTTGAATGTTCACAAAAGCGAATGTGCCTGTATGTTTAAAGACTTTAGTTTTCTTTGTGCCTGCATAATTTTAATTGTAAATCATTCAACAATAGGGCAGAGAAAGAAGAAGCCAATTAAGGGTCAATTGAAAAAAGAAGCTCCTTGTGTGCCATCACCAATTTGCTAATGAATGTACGGTGGTGCAGATGCATGTTTGTCCTTGCACCTGAATGTGTGGGGGTTGGATGCGAGTAAGAGAGAAACAGAGGGAGAGAACACATTACTGCACACATGCCAGAGCTTCAATTATGGTTTACATAACATACCCCCGGAGCGTTTCTTCTTTAACACTGAGAGACAACCATAATTTGGTGAAACAGTCTGAGAATGTGAAATAAATTGTGCGTTCAACGCTTTAGAGTTAGTGGGTTGGAGTTTTCCCCGAGCACGCTTTTGAGGATTCTGAGATGATCCTGCTCCATCATTGCTTTCTTGTTCACTATCACTTCCTGCCTGTCAAGACAAGTTCCACATGACCAAGTAATCACAAACCAGATACAATGTCTATCAAAACTTAAAAAGACCGACAGCATTACCTTGTCAAAACTAAGAAAGCACTAGCCGGTATTTAATGTTATTGAATACTCTCAGTATTTATTAATTGTAAGCAGTTTAAGGAACAAATTGCACAAGAAACTTGAAGAACAGTCTTCATTATACGATATACCGTTATTTCAACAAGTTCAACTGTTGTTTGGAACTGCATTTTGAGTTTTTCGAATATCACTTCCATTTGAGGGAGGGAGATAGGAGGACGAAACAAGGAATACAAAATAATGAAATATCATTTAGGGTTCTGGAGGCTTAAATGAAGCATTTAAATAATGTCTACCAAAAAACCATCCAAACTATTACTATTATTCATATTCCGAGATCAATTTACAACACAGCTGGGGTTCTCCATTCATTTTTTATTTCTTTTTGTATAATGGCTTCATTATATGGAGAACTTGTCATCAAAATCCCATATATTCTTTTTTTCATCGACAAAATTCAGTTTTTATCAGAATTAACGCTTTCAGCCTATGAAGCACAGACACTTCCGACACAGTGGAGCTGGAGAAAGGAAATTTTTTTTACTAAAGCTAAAAAAATGGACATTTTTTTGCAATTTTTGACTGAAAATTAAGATGGGCTCTCTTTATTCTACTTGTATTTCATCACATTTCATTATTTTGTCTTCAAATTGCACAATTTGTGGCAGCATGGTTCCGATTTCTGCCAAACAGTGTTGAAGCTGCAGGTTCCTTCTCTCCTTCTAATAATGGGCCGAAAGTGGTGTTTTTAATTGGAAAAGGGAAATGAGATATTAAAATGGGTTAAAAACTTGTATACCTTTAGTTTTCAGTCAAATGGGTAGTCAAAAGAAACTTTTTAGCTTCTTCAACAAGGAAGCTACTTTATAATTTTAATTTAAAATCAACAAATCAAACCTTTTTCACTTATTCATTCACAGAATTGACAGATGCAAGTTCAATTAAACAATTTTATTTGGGGACACAAAAAAATTAAAAAATAATAAATTAAATGAATTAAAAAATAATAAATTAATTAATTAATTAACGTGTCGTGTCGTGTCGCAACTTTTTTCGAAAATCGCGTGTCAGCGTGTCCGACACGTATCTGACACTCGTGTCCGTGTCGGTGCTTCTTAGCTTTCCGCACTTCTTAACATGAATTTTGCAGCATAAATGTACAGCCTGTTACTAGAATTAAAATACTCACCAAATTGCTGTAATGATCAGTCATCATAGCAATCAACCCAACCACAGAAGCAGT
The DNA here is from genome assembly GCA_963555705.1 of Ligustrum vulgare. Taxonomy (NCBI): domain Eukaryota; kingdom Viridiplantae; phylum Streptophyta; class Magnoliopsida; order Lamiales; family Oleaceae; genus Ligustrum; species Ligustrum vulgare. The sequence continues at coordinate 58,383,959 of OY743177.1, read as the reverse complement.
CCCCTCTGGGAGAGACAAGTATGCCTGAAATTACACAAGTGAAAATAAATTACTGGATTAATAATCTAAAGAAACTTGAGCTCGCAATCATAACTTCCTATTGAATAACAAAAAATTGACAATCTTCAAACTTCAATCTTACTGTCAGGTAAGGTTTAACATAAGCCGCAATACCATTTAAGAAGTTCTACAATAATGTACATGGTGTGAAAAGAATGAAACTAAGCTTTGTGGCCCTTGTCATTTTGTTAATTAAGAAATTAACATTCCCATCTAACAGTTCAGTTTTAATAATTTAGCGTGCATTTGGCCCCCTTTATTTTGTCAATAATGTTGTTTTGTTTTGGGAGAATGTGTAGTTAAAAATGTTTCAAAAGTAAAAAATTGTAGACTTGACTAAGATGGATAGTTGAAATCGAATATTGAATAAATTTTGTTTTTAAAAAATGGGGGCCAAACAGGGGCTCAGGGTTATTAACATTCACACCCAAAAAAGTTATTCACTGTAGCATTTTGATGCTCAACATATTTGGAGCAGAGAACACATATCTAGTTCCCTCATGGCTCCATGTATATATTTATTTCTATTCTACATAATGACATTGTTCAACTCATGTTTCATTCATTTCAGTATTCAATATTATATTACACTTCAAATATTAAGTCAATGTGGAGAGTCAATTTTATTATTGCAGTTATTGATATAATGTCACGAGAATCTAGGACAAAAAAGGAATTGTAATTCAAGCTTGAAGTCTTAAGCTCCATTTTGGTTACTTATGGTGGATAGTATAAAGTATCATGAAGTAAAATTGCTTTCTGATATAATAAATCTTTCCATGGATCAAAAGGGACTTTGTTTTCTAGAACTGGACTTGTCCTCAGGGGAAAAGAAAAAAACTTGACAGGAAAAGGGTGATTTTCATTATTAAAAAAAAATTAGATTCAAAATGGCGTGAGGTAAAAAGAAGCTTGAAATAGGTGAGGTCAGTCTAATATCTGTTGCAATAAGAAGTGCACACTAGTAATTTCTGTTGAAGAAAAATAAAAAAAACCACACTTACCCTGTTCATTGTATAAAGAGCCTCCACCATTTCGACAGATCTGTTTCGTACAGAACCAGCCACCTGTAAACATGCACAAAAACAACAAGAAGCTTTTACCAATAAGGCAATAAACAAAATAGTAAGAAAAGAGTACACTCATCACTCATTAATCCACAATAAGAAGAATACTGAGCCCAACTATACCAATGATATACTTCAATTTTAGATGGCAAAGGTTGTATTATTTGCAAAAGGCTAGATCATTTTTTAAGAATGATATTTCTAAGTGATAAATTAATATAGCTCATATTGAGGAGTCCAAACTACTCAGTATTATATACATTTTAAGTAAACTAACCTTTTTCCAATCTTTACCATGTTTGCGGTAAGCTTCATAGAAACGACTTAGCTCTTCCTTGCTCCATTGCTGTCCAAGCATGTCAGATAACTTCCTCTTCTGCCAAAAAAAAAGGGAAATGGTCATTCTAATGATTTTTAGTGCTTGGTCTCCTCCATTTCTATATGCCATATGGCATTTAACTGTAAACATGATCTCAAAGGATTAAAGCTTGCACGTGAAAGCTATTTTAACAGAATAAGATTTAATAATGAACCGAGTTTGACATCTTGAAACTTGCAATAAGAATCGAGCTGCTGATGTCCTTGACACAAAAACTCCCTCATCCTTTTAAAGCAATTTTCCCAGTTAAACAGAATAAATAACCATAAAAACTCACCCTACTGTTGCTTCTTTTAGAACTATCTCCATTTTTACGAGGAGATACTTCATTGATATAAGAATATCTCTTATTCACGCTTCTAGACTTTCTTGTTGGCCCCATGACAGCTACATTAACAAGTAACAAAAAGTTAGAAGGGAGGGGGGGGGGGGGGGGGGGAACAGTAAAAAAAATTTAACAAGCATGGCAATCAAAGACTATAGGACAGTTGAGATATTAAACCACATTTACTAATAATCACGAACTAAGCTCCTTTTTCTTCTCTTCAAAAATTAATATGAGCATAAGCAGTATAAAAAATCCAGAAGTGCAAGTATAGAAGGCGTCAAATAAATTTGCACTCTCGACAAGTAATTTACGACAAGCAGAAAAGCAAATTCAAATTTAATGACCCATTTCAATAGATCAGTTAACTTTAAAATGGATTTAAGCACTTCTGCCTGAGCCAAATAAAAAAAAAAAACCATATTTGAAAAGAAAAAATAATTAAAAAAAATGCTGAGAAATATAATTGATTAGTAAATTACTCAAAATATCTTATTAAAATAATTTATACTGAAATCCAAAATTTAGTACATCGTAGCTTCAATTTTACATTCAAATTCAATATCGAGATCCACGCATTTAAATTTATAAAACTATGTGCAGCACCTAAAAACTACACAGCTTTCAAACTCGCCAACTTCAAAAACTAAATCAACCCTCACTGCTTCTTTTCAGCAATTCACACATAAATACCAAAATAAAAGTTCAAATAAACAAAAAATAACCCAAAAAATTTAAAATTTAAACCAAAATCACTGAATTTACAGCAAAAACAAAACAAATAAATAAATAACTGAACCAAAATATAATTCAAAAGATTTACCAGAAAATAAACAAGATTACCAGTTGATAGCCCGAAGAGCTTAAACTCATACTTCACAACAAAAAAGAAGAATTAAACAAAAGATCAGAAAAGTCAGGAACTTTACCTATTCAATGAAATCAATTTAAAGCATTTGAAAAACTGAATCGAGCAAAGATTTGTAGCGTGTGTACGATTGGAGATACACAGTAGAGATTACGAGTGCAGAGGATTTTGGATTTTAGAGAGATGAGAGGAAGAGGAATATGTTTTATTTTTTGGGGTAATAACCGCGAAACTCTATTTGTATCGTTTTGAGAATCTGAGATGAGATTCGTGAGAAGTGTATTTTCATATTTTGATAGCAATTCAAAGGATTTTAATTGTATGTCAGTTCCTGATGTTGAATATGTGTTCATTATAGTCCTTACGATATCAATTTCACTACCTTTAGGTCCAAACCCGAATATATGTGGGGGTAAAAGCAGGGCTGAGCAAAAATCAAATCAAATCGACGTACCCGATGGACCCAATCCAAACCGATCGGTTTGGGTTGGATTTTCAAGTAATTGGATTAGTCTACGAGCTGGAAAATTTAATTTTAGCTCGATTTGATTTGGATTTGGGTTCGGGTTCAAGCAAAGGAACCAAACTAACCCAAACCAAACCGACATGTTATTATTTAAAAAAAAAAACGTTAAAAGTTAAAATTTCATCAACCTTTGATATTAAATATGACAACAAATAATACAAATTGAGCTGAAAAAATAACAAATATTATTATTTCAACCTAAGCCCCAAAATGAAGGCCCAGACTGCAATCCAAATCGATCAACGTTGGTTTGGGTCAATTTGGTTTATTAACCCACAATTGTTTGGTTGGGATTGAATTTTTCCAAACCGAAGTCATCGGTTTTGGTTCGAGTTGGGCTCCAAACTGACCCAACCGACCCACGTCCAGCCCTAGGTAAAAATGGTAATTACAGCACAACGGGTTTATTAAAAAAAAAAATTCAAAAAACAAGTTTGTAAATTTTTATTACATTAATCATTTGTTAATTCTTCTTAATTAATATAATATATAACTTAATTACTCATATCCTTCCTACACACACAATTTCTCTAACCCCCAGCAATCACATGATTCAAACCCAAGTAGGTATACTTTCCAAATTGAAATTCTTCAAAGCTGAACGGCATGAACTCCAATCGACGACACAAACAAAATTCTGGGAACTCGACGGCATAATCAAAGGTTCTTGGTGTTTGCTAATCGCAAGTGCACGGGTCCCTCAACAATTCAACAGCGTTTTGGCCTCTATTCAAGCAGTTGTGAACCCCTAAATCTCGTGCCTCAAGTCATGTATTTATAGGTTGCCTCAAAGCCTAGGTTACTTGAAGGAGAAGAATTCTGAAAATCGTGCAAAAACCCAACAGTCGGCCCAGAAAATAAACCATGTGATCGCGCAAGCTTCCAGAAAACATTCTGACAATTTTTGTCAAGTTCATGCAATCACGTCGTTATAATTCCATGCGATCGCGGAGGCTTCAATATGAAGTGCAATTTCTTCTTTTGAAGTGCTACAAGTTGGTCCCTGTTTTTAATTGCACGGCAAGTCCTTCAACTTCCAATTGTTGCAATTTAGCCCATGAACTTCTGATTTCTTCTAAATTTGAATTCTTCTTCAAGTATTCTTCCATTTGAGCCTTTGATCTACTTTATTCATTCTTTATTTGCACACTTTGACACTTTTATCATCTAATTGCTTGATTTTGGCTTCGATTCCATTGTTTTCTCGACTTTGAGGTTATTATTGAAATATAAACTGTGACGACCCGAATTCTCGACCATTCGAGTGCCACTAAAAGTGACTCATATCATATTATCGAGACTTAAATAGTAATATAAAATTATTCAAAAGAATAATTAGAATCCCATAATTTTATTTGTGAATAAAAATAGAACATAATTTTCTTACATAAAGTTCAACATAATTATCTCATCAATCTTAACCACTTTTGCCACTTCCATGTTGACCGCCTCGAACCTTCAATTATCTGAAAATGGTAAATATCGTGGAGTGAGATTTATAAAATCCCAGTAAGTATACCAAGCATAAATTTTCTTTTGAAAGCATATGGATCATTTTCATCATAACATAGGATAGGATCGAAATACTCATAAACATAAGGAGACACAAGAATTTTACCGAACTTAAATGGCAAGAATTCTTATGTGTAGCGCTACTAAACTCTGGTCCCCTTAGCATAATCATAAACATATCATATGGAACCCATAACAATCTTGTGAGATTGATTTCATAGCAATAATCCAAACATTTTCATAAAAAACATAAGATATACTTACTTGTCATAAAAACATACTTACTTTTCATAAAAACATAAGGTGTATTTACCTTTCATAAAAACATACTTACTTTTCATAAAAACATAAGATATACTTACTTGTCATAAAAACATACTTACTTTTCATAAAAACATAAGGTGTATTTACCTTTCATAAAAACATACTTACTTTTCATAAAAACATAAGGTAATACCTTTCATAAAAACATACTTACTTTTCATAAAAACATAAGGTGTATTTACCTTTCATAAAAACATACTTACTTTTCATAAAAACATAAGGTAATACCTTTCATAAAAACATACTTACTTTTCATAAAAACTTAAAGTATATTTACATTTCATAACAACATACTTAATTTTCATAAAAACATAAGATATACTTACTTGTCATAAAAACATACTTACTTTTCATAAAACATAAGGTGTATTTACCTTTCATAAAAACATACTTACTTTTCATAAAAACATAAGGTGTATTTACCTTTCATAAAAACATACTTACTTTTCATAAAAACTTAAAGTATATTTACATTTCATAACAACATACTTAATTTTCATAAAAACATAAGATATACTTACTTGTCATAAAAACATAAGGTGTATTTACCTTTCATAAAAACATACTTACTTTTCATAAAAACATAAGATATACTTACTTGTCATAAAAACATAAGGTGTATTTACCTTTCATAAAAACATACTTACTTTTCATAAAAACATAAGATATACTTACTTGTCATAAAAACATAAGGTGTATTTACCTTTCATAAAAACATACTTACTTTTCATAAAAACATAAGATATACTTACCTTTTAAAAGATTAAAATGAAGTGTAGTAGTAAATGGACCAAAACTTTCTTGACCACCTTGAATTTCTCTTACTTGTGGATTTTGTCAAGAGATTGGAAATAAGTGTATATGTGTAGAGTTGTGTGTAAAAGAGATGGGTTTAAATAGATGTATAAAGTTGGCATATTGTAAACATAATCATTCAATTCTATTAATTTTAACACATCCTTTTCTTAAAGTAAAGCACCATTCATATACTTTTCCATATTTATACAAATAATATGCTCTTCATGATTATATATAATGGAGTCTTATCAATCATTCATATACTTTTCCATATTTATACAAATATTATGCTCTTCATGATTATATATAATGGAGTATATAAATCATTCATATACTTTTCCATATTTATACAAATATTATGCTCTTCATGATTACATATAATGGAGTATATAAATCATTCATATACTTTTCCATATTTATACAAATATTATGCTCTTCATGATTATATATAATGGAGTATATAAATCATTCATATACTTTTCCATATTTATACAAATATTATGCTCTTCATGATTACATATAATGGAGTCTTATCAATCATTCATATACTTTTCCATATTTATACAAATATTATGCTCTTCATGATTATATATAATGGAGTATATAAATCATTCATATACTTTTCCATATTTATACAAATATTATGCTCTTCATGATTATATATAATGGAGTATATAAATCATTCATATACTTTTCCATATTTATACAAATATTATGCTCTTCATGATTACATATAATGGAACCTCCCATGCTTGCATATATTTTCTTAATTTCAATAATAAAAATAATTTTTGTATAAATAAATATTGGGATAACATTGAATTAAGTACTTGGACTTAATATACTTTAAATCAAGAGAATGGAGATATTTTTAGAAATTCGGAATTTAATTTAAAATCAAACGATCTTGATTATTTCTTGATTTGGCTATACGAATACGTCGCGGCGTTACTTAATAAAAATGGGTGAAATAGTAGCGACACGATTTTCTATTAAAATAATTATTAATCGCGTATAAATTCTTGGTCGCTACAAACTTACCCCCTTAAAATAATTTCGTCCTCGAAATTAAACTTACTTGATCTTATGATTTCTGAACACTTAATCAGAATCTCTTCTCTTCTTTCTCTTAGTAATCTCATCATTATAATATCTAACCCACTGGACTTTTACTAAATCATCTCTTTGTTTTCTTAAGAACATGTATTTTTCTTATCAATAATAGACATATGTGTCTACTCATAAATTCTAACTCAAAATGAAAATTTTCAATCGTATGTGATATTTCATCATATCTTGTAGTACTCATGTAACCTGTCACTTATCATCGTATCATGTAACCTCAAATATTCGTATTAATATCTCTAAAATTTCAATAAATCTTTACTAACATATCATACCATAATAATTTGTCATTTCTTCTTATCACCAAATATCCCAAAATAATTAAAACGATTACCTGAATATTCTCTATGTAATATACCCAAACATGTTATTCACATATCAACATAATCATCAGTTTATCTTTCCAATATTTGTAACCCAAAATTTCTGCAAAATTCAATAAACAAATATCTCCCAAATAATTAAAATTCTTAACTCAAATATCATAACATTTCCCGTAAGGTATTCCTTTCACTTGCACAAACTTATTAATCCTGATTCAATACAGTCCTTATTTCACTTTCACGTATCCCCGTATTATTTCTATACCTTGATTATTATATCAAAATATCAGTACCCAAAAATCCAAGAAAATATTCCATATCTCAAATCCCGTCATCATCAAATCTTCCTTTTATCAAGAAAGTAAACGGCGCATAAACCCTTGTTCCCTCTTTTCCATTATTCTATTCCGCGCTTTCTTGTTGGAATCAATATCACGCGGATTCCCTCCGATCCTTAATGCTTTTAAATAGTTCATGCTGGGAAGAGGTTAGATCCATCAAAAACATGGATATCATTCTTACAAACATTCGCAAGTATTATTCCAGTCTTCCAATGAATGATCTGAGGAAAATTTATCGAATAAGACTCGAAAGATTGAGGTTGCTGATGGCTTTATAGCCCTGCCCGGAGGTTTTGGTACCTTAGAAGAAATCTTTAACATTACCTCGTGGGCTCAACTAGGTCTCCATACTAAGCCTATTGGGCTTCTGAATGTTAACAATTTCTTTGATGGTTTGTTAACCTTTCTTGATTATGCTGTGGAACAGGGATTCATCTCTCCATTTTCCAGAAGGCTCCTTATTTCTGCTCCTACTATTGATGAACTACTGGATAAGCTGCAGTCATATATCTCAATACAAGATCCAGCAGGGGTTAAGATAGATTGGTCGCAAGGAAGGGAAATCAAGCGAAAATGGAGTCCGGTTAATGTAAACTTAACTTTATGAATCTTAGAATAGGTGGGGGTAGAGTACGGAGTATTCTTACTCTCGAGACACCCCTCTAATTTCCTAGGATTTCCTTAATGTTTAAATCTTGTGTGTACCTCAAAGGTTCCAGGTGGTAGATTACGGAGTATTCTTACTCTCGAAACACACCTCTTTGAAGGTTTCTTTATTTCCTCAAAAGGTCAGAGGTGGTAGGATACGGCTACTCCGGAAACACATCTCTCAATTTGAGGAATTTCCCATGTTGCTTTCTTTTGCTTTTGCGTGTTTCATGTATTTCTTTTCCAGTGTGACTCTTTGTATGTTCTCCTTATGAGAAAATAATAAAATCTCTGCTATCATCTACTAAATCTCGTTTGTGATGTAAATGAACTTGCATGTCTAACCTTAATTCCTTTAGTGGATGCTTATCATATCATGCTCTTAATTCCAAATGATAAAATTCTGGACAAAGTCTCCCTTGTAATTTGGACTTATCCCAAACCATAAGCATACTTCATAACTCACAATAATAAATAACTCCACATTTGATCACAACGATCTAAAAATATTGAAAACGATTCCAACACTTCAATATATCAAAAAAAATATCCCATAATTCAATTCATAATTCCTCAACATAACAATTTCAAATCATATTTTTCAATATCACAATATCACTTCCTTCCATACCTTAATTGGCTCAAAAGATTACTCATACTTATATTTATAAGTCATAAATCATATTCCCAAAATTTAATCACAAGGCCAAAGTTCATAATAAATTTCTCTTCAATATAGAGGCATAATTCACTTACTCAACATAATATCCATTACTTAATTCCCAATAACCAAATCTTTAAATCTCTAACTTCATAATGCTTCTCATAAAAGTCTCATTAAAACGACTTATAATCTTAACATCTCATAAAACTTCATAAAATTGGCTCGCTATTCTTCATTAAATCTAAATGATAGATAATCTGAACATATTTCTAATCATTTCTGTTGACTTCTCATACTTAGTGTCATGTCTAAAATCAATTATGCAAAGTCCATTTAAGGTTCATCATTTCTAAACTCAAGGACAACAATTATTTTGAAAATCATTCTTAAGTCATATTATTCCCATTATGCTCAACACCCGTTCTCTTTCTTTCTTTCCGAATTTTTTTTCAGAATTGAAACTTGAAGAGTGGTACCAATAATCATCCACAGTTTTTCCTTACTTTTAAGCAAAGGTAGTGATAAAGGGATAAATTATTGAACCGAAAATTGAAACTTGAAGAGGAAGTACTAATAACCATCCACAGTTTTTCCCTTGTTTTTACACAAAGGTAGTGATAAAGGGATAAATTATTGTACGAATTCATTATTAATTTTGTTTGTTTAATATATTATTCCATATATTTTGGGCAAAAGTTACAACCCAACTTAATTTCTAATTGAGTCAATCTTACTAAGCTTAATATGAACCAAAATTCATATCAATATCCTCTATGTCTCATGATTCTACATAAAAAGGAATAAATTAAAATTCAGGCTTCTATCAATTCATATCATACTCAACATGTATATTTCACTTAAAGATTCATAACATATGAAGATTTCATACTTAACATGTCTTAATAAAATCGTAAATGACTTGCAAAGCATATAACATACCTGGTTCGAGGAGTCAATACGTGGAGAGTGACATAGTAGAGTGATGAGTTAAAATATTTCATATAATCTTATTTTCCTTTAATCAACAATAATTTAATGTGGTTGTATCCAAATCAACATTTTCTTGAATCATAATTCCTAATTAATCACAGTCTTCAAAACAAATCCAATATCGATATAGTAATTATCTCCCCATCAATAATTAATAATTTAACCCAAATAAAATTTATCATCAAATCTTATTTTTCCTTTAGTCCCCGAACTTCTAGAAATTTATCAAAGACATCAATATAAACATCATATCACTAACTAATTATATTCCATAAAATTTTCAGGACATTACAAACTCCCTTGCTTAAAATGAATTTTGTCCTTGAAATTCGCACATCAAATTTCATCATGCTTTTCAAAATCATAACCATACTTGACATGTGAAAATTCAACTTTTTTTTTTATAATGAATAGTGATTTCGTTCACTGTTCATCATGAATAGCACGTCGTTTTACTGTTCACGTGAATAGTGATTTTTTTTTTTTTTTTTAGAAATAAAATTTCAAAAATCTACAGAATCGTTTTTAAAACTCTTTGCTCTGATACCAACTGTGACGACCCGAATTCTCGACCATTCGAGTGCCACTAAAAGTGACTCATATCATATTATCGAGACTTAAATAGTAATATAAAATTATTCAAAAGAATAATTAGAATCCCATAATTTTATTTGTGAATAAAAATAGAACATAATTTTCTTACATAAAGTTCAACATAATTATCTCATCAATCTTAACCACTTTTGCCACTTCCATGTTGACCGCCTCGAACCTTCAATTATCTGAAAATGGTAAATATCGTGGAGTGAGATTTATAAAATCCCAGTAAGTATACCAAGCATAAATTTTCTTTTGAAAGCATATGGATCATTTTCATCATAACATAGGATAGGATCGAAATACTCATAAACATAAGGAGACACAAGAATTTTACCGAACTTAAATGGCAAGAATTCTTATGTGTAGCGCTACTAAACTCCGGTCCCCTTAGCATAATCATAAACATATCATATGGAACCCATAACAATCTTGTGAGATTGATTTCATAGCAATAATCCAAACATTTTCATAAAAAACATAAGATATACTTACTTGTCATAAAAACATACTTACTTTTCATAAAAACATAAGGTGTATTTACCTTTCATAAAAACATACTTACTTTTCATAAAAACATAAGATATACTTACTTGTCATAAAAACATACTTACTTTTCATAAAAACATAAGGTGTATTTACCTTTCATAAAAACATACTTACTTTTCATAAAAACATAAGGTAATACCTTTCATAAAAACATACTTACTTTTCATAAAAACATAAGGTGTATTTACCTTTCATAAAAACATACTTACTTTTCATAAAAACATAAGGTAATACCTTTCATAAAAACATACTTACTTTTCATAAAAACTTAAAGTATATTTACATTTCATAACAACATACTTAATTTTCATAAAAACATAAGATATACTTATTTGTCATAAAAACATACTTACTTTTCATAAAACATAAGGTGTATTTACCTTTCATAAAAACATACTTACTTTTCATAAAAACATAAGGTGTATTTACCTTTCATAAAAACATACTTACTTTTCATAAAAACTTAAAGTATATTTACATTTCATAACAACATACTTAATTTTCATAAAAACATAAGATATACTTACTTGTCATAAAAACATAAGGTGTATTTACCTTTCATAAAAACATACTTACTTTTCATAAAAACATAAGATATACTTACTTGTCATAAAAACATAAGGTGTATTTACCTTTCATAAAAACATACTTACTTTTCATAAAAACATAAGATATACTTACTTGTCATAAAAACATAAGGTGTATTTACCTTTCATAAAAACATACTTACTTTTCATAAAAACATAAGATATACTTACCTTTTAAAAGATTAAAATGAAGTGTAGTAGTAAATGGACCAAAACTTTCTTGACCACCTTGAATTTCTCTTACTTGTGGATTTTGTCAAGAGATTGGAAATAAGTGTATATGTGTAGAGTTGTGTGTAAAAGAGATGGGTTTAAATAGATGTATAAAGTTGGCATATTGTAAACATAATCATTCAATTCTATTAATTTTAACACATCCTTTTCTTAAAGTAAAGCACCATTCATATACTTTTCCATATTTATACAAATAATATGCTCTTCATGATTATATATAATGGAGTCTTATCAATCATTCATATACTTTTCCATATTTATACAAATATTATGCTCTTCATGATTATATATAATGGAGTATATAAATCATTCATATACTTTTCCATATTTATACAAATATTATGCTCTTCATGATTATATATAATGGAGTATATAAATCATTCATATACTTTTCCATATTTATACAAATATTATGCTCTTCATGATTACATATAATGGAGTATATAAATCATTCATATACTTTTCCATATTTATACAAATATTATGCTCTTCATGATTATATATAATGGAGTATATAAATCATTCATATACTTTTCCATATTTATACAAATATTATGCTCTTCATGATTACATATAATGGAGTCTTATCAATCATTCATATACTTTTCCATATTTATACAAATATTATGCTCTTCATGATTATATATAATGGAGTATATAAATCATTCATATACTTTTCCATATTTATACAAATATTATGCTCTTCATGATTATATATAATGGAGTATATAAATCATTCATATACTTTTCCATATTTATACAAATATTATGCTCTTCATGATTACATATAATGGAACCTCCCATGCTTGCATATATTTTCTTAATTTCAATAATAAAAATAATTTTTGTATAAATAAATATTGGGATAACATTGAATTAAGTACTTGGACTTAATATACTTTAAATCAAGAGAATGGAGATATTTTTAGAAATTCGGAATTTAATTTAAAATCGAACGATCTTGATTATTTCTTGATTTGGCTATACGAATACGTCGCGGAGTTACTTAATAAAAATGGGTGAAATAGTAGCGACACGATTTTCTATTAAAATAATTATTAATCGCGTATAAATTCTTGGTCGCTACATAAACAAATACTAATAAAATAAATAGAAAATATTATTAAAAAAAAAATCCTACTTTTAGAATAGTGTATAAAATACACTTATCACTTCGAACTCCACTTGTCGAACTCCAGTCCCTTCGACAGAAGCAGGGGTGAGGAAACCCTGAATAGTGAATCTACCAGAATTCTAAACGGATCGCGACGCTTCTTCTATAGGCTCTCCTCTCTCCAATTCTTGTGTATCTCCACCATTTTATCCTCCCTCCTCTGTGATCCCTCTTCCGAGCCAATGACCACCTTGTACCTGTTGCGACGGACCTCCACCTTGGAGTTGGGCAGAAGAGACATCTTGAAATTGTATATATTGGTAGAAAAAGAGATGTAAATATGGGAATTTGGGGAAGAACGAATGGCGAAGGAGGTTTTGTGAGTGAGTTCAAGGTACAAAGTGAAAGGAGATTTTGTATAGGGCTTTCTGTGAAATGTCACCTCAACCAAGGTGGTTTGTGGTGTGGTGATTTTAGCGAGCCCTGACGATGTGTGGCGTGGTGGCTTGTGGATGTCAATGTGGTAGGGGATTGAGGTGGTGGTGATGACTATGCGGTGATGGGGGTAGTAGGCCGACGGTATGTGGTGGTGGGGCAGTGGTGGTTGTTCGATGTGAGTCGATGGTGGTGGCTGAGTGTTACGGTGGTAGTGGTAGTGGTTGTTTGTAGGTGGTTATAGGTCATATGTTAAAGTCACGAATCACGGGTTAAAATTCGAGTCATAAATCATAGGGTATAGGTCAAATGTTAAAGTCTTATGTCACACTTCATGTATCGTAGGTCACATGTTGCAATTAATTTAATCACCAATCAGAGAATTCAATGAACAACTTGTTTGATGCATTATGTTCCAGGTCACACTTCAAATGTTCAAGTCACATTTGATGTATTAGGTCATATGTTACATTTGATGAATTAAGTCACATGTCACGCTTCAACTATTCTGGTCACGTGTTATATTTGATGTATTAAGTCATAGGTCACACTTAAAAAATGTTCATGTCACATTTCAAAAATGTTCAAGTCATAACTCACAAGTGACTTATTGAGGTCACATGTCACATTTTATATGTCCATCAGACTTCATATACTTATATGTTACTTTCTTTTTGCATTGATATCAGGTTACATATTCAAGTTCACATATCACAATTTATGTATTGCTGGTCACGAGTTACAGTTCACATGTCACAAGTCAATTTTCATTGGTCACATATCGACTTCAACCGGCCACAGATATAAGAGAATTGGTCACACTTAATATTTTAGATCTTCTTCTCATCCTCCTCCTGAAGGTTCTGAAAATGGACAACGTTTTTTTAAAGGTTTAATGGTAGAGTTTGATGATTTTCAGGTGAATGAGTGGGTGACGATTTTTTAAGGTTTAATGGTTGAGTTTGCTTATTTTTAGGTGAATGAGTGGGTGATGGAGGTAGCGATGATATGCATGGGGGACCATGATGGTGAGTCGAATATGATGGCAGTGACATCAATGGTGGTGATTGTGCTTGGTGGTGATGGATGATTGTGGTGGTGCACAGAAGATGTGGCGGTGGCGGTTGTGAGGCAATGGCGGTGACAATGGTGGTGGTGGTGTCGTACGATGGTGATTACTACCGATACATTGGATATGGAACATTAGATTGGGGTGGGTGGGGTGATTTATATAATATATCAATTATATTATTATTTACAACCTGATTTTTGAAGTTTTAAATTTATTTCTTTACATTTGAAATATGGTATTGTAACCACATGATTTGTATATGATTTTTGTATATTTCATGAGGTAAAACTCTCAATTGGCCGCCGACCTAGCCCAAGATTATTTATTTCGATTTGTGAGTTAAGGATCAGAATACCAGAATTGAGGGCTAGTACAAGTCGAGGAACCTTGGATCATACTGCCCCAAATCTCAATTTTAGCACCTTTTAACATTTAACACATTATTTTAAGAGGAAGTCAAGAAGTCAAGCATCAAGTGGTACGAGTCTAGGTCTGGCAGTAAAATTCATAGGGTGTAAGTAGGAAAATGGAATTGAAAAATATTTTCCAATTTTTTGGAAATTTTTTCACCTTCTCCATGAGAATTTTTTTTCAAGAAATTTATCTTATAACATGGTTCAAATGATTGTACATGAAAAATATTTGTATTAAATGCTAAACAATAGAGGATTGTAATATTCAATATTCAAAGTGTTGAACAACTGTATTACAATACTAAAGAATTACAAAGACTATAAATAGAAATAGGAAAACCTAATTCTAACCCTAATATTGTAAATGACCAAACTACCCTAAACTAATAATCTAACTAACAATAATAATATTAAACACCCCCGTCAACCTCACGATACGATCGAGAGTTTGCTAAAAGGTTTTCAAAACAAAGAAAGCAACTAAACCATAATTCTTAATGCAATGCCGAACTCATCAGTGTAAACCGACTGAGTATTGTAAGTATTTGCTTTCTCCTTCACAATTTTACACTCCCCTTATCCATCAAGGTTAAAGTCATCAGCACTCCCTCTCCACATAGGTCTAAGACACACCACGGGTCCATTGGCCTAACTTAACAAAATCCAACCAATTTGACAATGCGAGATTGCCAACCCCAAAATGCATCACTATAGAAGCCATAATTCAGAAGGAAGATGGAAAGAAGGAGAGAGACAGAAGACCAATTGCAAATTAACTGGACCAATTAACAGAGATCAACAGATGCAAAAGCCAGAAAGTAAAAGAAAAAGAACCAAATTTAATACACATTCCATTCAGAATACTAACTTTAGATTAACAGATGCAGAAAGAAAAAAGAAAGAACCAGAAGAGAGACGACGGGAAAAAAGCTGAGAAGAATTGAACAGAATAGACGATAAGATTACAGAATAGAGAGCCAATTAGAGAAACCCAACAAATTAGGCCCACTTCACCAACAATCCAACATACTAGAATCAAGCCAAAGTCAAGGCCCAAACCAAACCAAATAGAGGAAATTAGACCTGGCACCCAATTCATAATTGTAAAACTGAATAATACAACATTTTTATAATAGTATTACAATTATAGATCTTTCATATTTTAAATTTGAATATTTAGAAAATACCAGGTAAAAAAGTAAATAATAAATTAAATTATGATATTTTCATAACTGAAAGAGAGATATTCACGCGCTCAAAATATGTAACGGTCCTGATCTTCCTCAAATCAATAATGGAGTACGATTGCAACAAGAAATTCAAAATATTCAATCAAAATATGTAACGGTCCCTGATCTTCCTCAAATAAAAAATGGATTAGGACTGAAACAAGAAATTTAAAATCTTCAATCATTCATTTCACCTTCCTTACATTACCCATTTCGCATACAGGCAGCATATTCAACAGACTGGCATCATTCTCACCGGCAGCATCATAAACGCAGGTGGCATCATTCTCACCGACAGTACTCGTAAGTCAAAATATTCATCAATTCTTAACTCAGACACATCCAAGATTACATACTTGATACTTAGAACTAGATATCTCAGAATTACGTTTGAAGAAACGAATTCAATTACAGACTTTATTTTTCCTCGAAGCTGAACACAATCAGGACTTGGTTGCATCAGCTCAGCACGAGTTTGTGTTCTTCACGAAGAAGTTTTGTATCAAGGGTGAGCTGCACTGACATCTTACTCATATTTTTGCTATATTTTATTTTCCAATTTCCTTTTCTTATAAATTTCAACTACTCAGAGTTGAATTTGGAAGAAATAATTTTTTTGAGTTAGGTCGCCCGTATCACATTCCCTCAGTTTTACTAGAAGTTCCATTTTCTAATCCAACAATCATTTTGATAAAAAACGTATTTTCACCTATGCTCAAAGGGATAATGTAATAATTCAATTGAATGTTGATGGTAATATTTGATATCAGATAACATTACGATGCGCAAGTTTCGTGCCGGAAAAAATTCGAGCTCTAGAGTCAAATTATCAAGGAAGGCACCAGGTTTCAATGCATTCAAGAATCACCTCAAAGGCAAACGGACACCGCGAAAGAACAAAATCATAAAAGTTATTCCAACTCAGACAAAGGTTTCCACCCTGTTTATTGCTGTCGTTTCAAAATTTATATCTTCATTGAAAGCTAAATGTTTTATTGATCATAAATTGATGGTAATATGAAATATCATCTTAACTAACTGTGACACAGTTGAGTCAGAGGTGAAATTATATCATGCTGCTTTTTCTTGTAAAATCACGCATTTTATAGTGAAGTTGTGTCAACAAAATAGGATTTACTACTAGTCATTTCACAAATATTGAATCCCAATGCATCACAAAAACTGAGAGTACTTTTATTCATTCACTACCACTCATCTCCCAGATATTTAGAGTCTTGAACTAATGAGAAATCTCACATTCATACATGTACAGCGGAGGAATCGTAAAATGGAACTGAGAGTATTTTTAATCATCCACAATACCTTGCATTGATTTCATTACATGGACAATGAAACAAGGAAAATTGGAATGTATCAGCCTATTGCCATTTTTATTAAGCAACAACAAAGAACCCACAGTAATGAAATGGAGTTCATCAATTCAACGAATTGATGTATCAGGAAGGCAGGATAGTTACATGTCTTATGTTCAGTATCTGCAGGATTCCTAATTAAATGCAAGAGGGGTAATCTTTATTCGAGCTATCTCTTCAAGTTAGCTGATACCACACCATGGCATGTTGATGGTGTTTTCCCCATCAGTTTGAGACATAATCCATTGTTGTTGATTCTTGCACCAGACCAAACAATCTTACCAGATATGTACTTGTAAATTAAGTAGGGGTGGGCAAAAAAAATCGGAACCGATGTGACCGAACCGGAACCGAACCGAACCGAAAAAATCGGAACCATATGGTTTTAAAAAATAAAATAGGAAATCGGTTTTAGAACCGAGAACCGATTGGTTTTCGGTTCGGTTCTCGGTTCCACCTTTAGAACTGAAAAACCGAAGTTAGAACTGATCTTTGATCCTTGTTTATTTTTTTTATGGTCTTAATCCTAAAACTAAAAATCAAAAGAATTTGTAATTTGTTTGGGTAAAGTGAAAATAATTAATTTCTTTTTATGAACTTTGTTACGTCTCTGCCTCATTGTAACCTCTAACTTCACATTGGGACTAAAATTCTTAGTAAATGAAAATCGAATGAGACTAACTTATTAATGAGCGAAGTTGTAAATGACCACGATGGAGTTAATTAAATATTTAAATACAAATATAAATTAATTAATAATAAGGCATTTAAAACTCATGATTATTGGCTCACATCCCGATGCCTGATACTCCTCGATAAGGCTCTCGAAAAAAAATATTATTGTAGAACCGAAATCGAACCAAAACCGAATGGTTTGGTTCTTGCGATTCAATGGAACCGAATGGTTCCATTTTACAAGAACCAAAAATGTATGGTTCAGTTCCGGTTTTTGAGATACCCGAACCGAACCACCCGACGCCCACCCCTACAATTAAGTCACTGATCTGCAGGAATGATGGTTGATGTTAATTTATTTGGTTTTATGGGGTATTGATTGCCAGGTATTGATGCAGATTATCCTCGCGTAGAATGTAACAACCAACAAATATAACTACATCATTCAGATCACAACATATATTAGGCCTGCCAAACTATGACTTCTACATTAATTTTTTGTTTTGGGTTTCCTCCAACTCTTCTCATTTTTTATTACTATCGCAGTACAGATTTAATTAATATCAATACTATTGATATTTCACTGGTGTATCATATTTCAGAATTTACCTTAATTAGTGTCATGGCAGGCTAATATCTTCAATCGCCATCATTTTCTGGAAAAGCTATGGAAAGAATCAGGATTTTTTCCCAGTTGTTTGCAACTTAAATGACCATATTCATAATATCAATATATTTTATGTCCATTTACAGTTGTTTGATTTTTCCAATGAACTTTGAACAATGTTTTGCAGGATTGGGAGTTCATAGTGAGCCCTGAAAATTGGTTTCTTGGGAAGATAAACGTAAAGCCGTCGGATCTTGTATCTGATACCTTGAGGTCACGGCTTACAGATGAGCAAAAAAGGATATTTCAATCATCATGTTTTGGCCGTTTCCTCGACATGAACGAATTTGCAGTTAATCCACAGTTGATACACCAAGTGTTATTGAGAGAAATAAATCAGCCAAATGATCAAGAGATGTGGTTTCAAATTGGGAAAAAATGTGAAATTCGGCATTGAAGAGTTCTACTTGGTAACTGGTCTTCGATGAATTGGTGATGTTAATCGTGAAAGGTATGATGGGAAGTATTGTAGATTGAAACATGAATACTTCAACCATAAAACCCGCATCACGAACAATGACATATTCAATGTGTTTATTGCAATGTCGAATAACAATAATCGCGATGTTGTTATCATAGGCACCTTGTTTCTAGTCACACAAATAATGTACAATACAGCATATGATAGATATGTCGATGAAACTCTTCTTGTACTAGTAGATTCTATCGACATCAACACATATCCTTGGGGAAAGGATATATTCAATCTCACCATTTCATCATTGAAATCGGCTTTACGGAACAAGCATACCACTGTGGAGGGTGAGGGGAAGCCCACGATGAACTATAGGCTTAATGGGTTTGTCATTGCATTCCAAGTTTGGATTTGTGAGATCTTTCCCGTCCTTGATAATAAATTGTGCTCTAAAGTTACATTCAAACGTCCAAGGATCCTTAATTGGACAACTGAAGTTCATGATGACGTACCGATGCTTAATATAGCAACTGATATTTTCAGCCGTTCCGACGTTAGTTACTACCCTCTTATTACTTTATTGATCATTAATATCCATTTACCTAATTATCAATTTTTTTGAACAATTATTTATTCAATTGTCACATCAGATTCCTACTTCCCTCTACAGATTCGTGTGCATAATTTAATCCCACAAGTTGGGGAAGCTCTATACCCCAATTATGTCGAACTAAAAAGATTGGTTCGGTTGTCTAACCGTCTAATACCCATTGCTGCTACAACTATCCACATCAACGATGAAGATGATTTTGTGATACCACCAATTGCAAATCAAACCAGCAGACGCACTACTAGTGAGAGGGGGAAACCTTCAAATGGTGGTGATCATGTAGCAGTCGCAACAACTATAATCGATGGATGTGATGATAGCAAAAAATTAGTTTCTGCTGATGACTTTGTTGAAGACCAGTTGCAAGAATGCAGTTTGGCTGATAGGAAAGGCAAACAGGTTGTTTATGACGTGGATGATAGCGACGATGAATGCAAAATATTAGATGCTGTACATCATCCATTGGGTTCATATTATCATATAGGTGAATCTTGCAAACAGGGCAATGTTGTTATGGCATCATCATTGCCAGTTTTCCAGGATGTTTGCGGACCAACCAACCATTATGGAACCGGAAATGAAGGATTGGATAATGGGATTCAGACAGTATTTGAGACGTGTTCACCAAAGGATGTGAATGCTGGAGTTAATGTGAACACCCCTAGGACTGTACATACAGAGATCAGTCCCCAGAATAAGGTATCAAACGTGGATATATCTGTTGCTCCTGGTAAAATTAGTCAGCCACAGGTATCAGTTTCCCCTTCACTTTTTTACCATATCAGTGTACTGCATACATGACAGTACTAACATTTTTTTTCCTCACCCTTTTGCATTTTTTTCGCTCTGTTTTTTTTTTTAATTTTTTGCCCCCTGTTGGAACCTTTTTTTTGTCACACACATGTATCCAAGTCTAAGTTGACGACATCTATTTTTCCTTACCAGAAAATAACATATTGGTACATCAACGAATTAGACATATTCGAAACTGAATGATCACCATTAAGACCTCAGGATTTTGTATATTTCCCTGAAACAATGATCATAGACTTGAAATCTTTTCTTTCTTCGATTCATCGCTAGTGTGTGTTTCAATTACATGTTTCAAACTTACCCCAACCCTGGTTTAGTAACTATGAGGTACAGGATTGTTATTTCTGTATTTTGTCCAAAACTATTTATTTTTCAAATTCATTATTCATGGGTCATTTGCATGCGAATTGAAGTAGTGTTAGGATGTTTTTGTAGTTACCACTGTGGATGTTGATGAATTTTTTTTTTAACCCACTATACTCCTCTGATATTGGGGCCAGAAGTTCAACATTCAAAAGTACAAAGAACGTCTTAAAATGATTGAACATGAACATGGTAACCTAGCATTGGACATGTTCATGTTGAAGATGAAAGCTGAGGAGCTTATGACTGTTGCCAAGAATATGATCAATGAGGGTCTCGAAGGTATCAAGATCAGATCAAATGTTTTATGTTCGCAAAATACTTTTCCTAACCAAGGCCCAGAATATCAAGGTGTTTCCATTCATCGAAAGGTACGAGTAAAAAGACATACGCATTATAAACCTCGGCTTTGCCTTTCAAATAATAGTGACTTGTCAAAATCTCATCCCATTAAATCTATCGGTTGCACAAATGCACACGTCAGCAAAATAACTTGGGATTTTCAGAAAATTTATTGTTTTTAAATCTGATAATAATGGACATCTATGTATTCAAAGTAACTGGACTGAATGACTTGGTTTACTGGGATCAAACTTATATGTGTACATGTCGTGATACCAACTTGTGATTGATAATTTACATAGCAGAAATCACATTTAAAAATGATGTCTTTGGTATTGAAATACAGGTTACTATTGTAGGTGGCATCAATGTATCTGAATACAACAGAAAGGAGAACATACCACCTAATATCAGCTGCCATGCCACCAGGAATACCAATTTTTTGGATAAATGGGACGGCAAACAAAAGGTATTATCAAGTTATTACATGTTGAATCTAACCTGCTGATTTTTTACAGTTAAGTTTGCATACCAATGGGGAGTGGAGGGGAGGGTCGGATGAAGATGCTTTTATATTTCAGGTTTTCATGTTTCAACATTTAAAAGTGACTAGATCAGGACAATAATGATTATCATCCTTAGGTATAATTCCTTTTCTTTTTTCATGCATCTCACTTAACATAAATTGTCCTTTTTAATACAGATTTCACTAGCATGTCAAGGTATTACATTTGAAGATATTACCAAATCGACCCCAGCCTACAAGGATACATATAGTGCTAAAGGGACTCTGAAATTATTGGATGCACGAAATATTCCACACAAGGTGAAAATTCTTTTTATACATGACTGAGAGTTATATTCAAAGATTAGTGATCATGATATCGATTATTCACAATATAACCTCTACTGATGACAGGACACAGTGGATAGTGACTTCCTCACCCCCAAAATCTGTAGAAAAATACTTCCATTCCAGCATAGTCCAAACGAATCCCATTCTTACCCTGACATTCCAATGCATCCTGCATGCTCCCCGTTCAAAGTTTTAAAAAATGACACACTGGCTCATTCTGGTAGCGGATGTTGAAGCAACATGAAGCCTATTTCAAGCGCACGCAATGTAATGTGTTTCATGAAAACAATTAAATATGTGTTACATTATTTTTTTTCCTACTTTTCTTTTCATAATTCACATAATCCCTCCATTGACTTTAAAATATCAGCGAAATGACCACCATTTTAATTTGATTCTGAATCTTTTTAAACAATTTACTGGAAAAATAGATGAACTCACCTTATGCACCAACTGTAAACTTGTCTGGAAACAGTTCATCCATCAACGCCATGGATGTTGGATACAATCATAAACCCCCCCTTCCATATGATAAGGTGAATTATCTGAAAATAGATAGAATAATATTATTGTGTCAAAATAATTTGGAAATAGTATCATACCGTATTATTTCAGCATATTTGAATTGTACAGGTATCTTGATTAAAACCTTATTCTTTTAGGGATCAAATGCTAACAAGGTTCAACTTAAACCTTCAATGAATTTCATCAAACCTATGGAAATACATCATTACGATTGTGAGGGACCTTCTTTCAACCTAGGTATGGTATTCGATGTAAAGAACGGGGACATTGTGTTGGACGATGGCATCGTGCTGACGAGTGAGTTTATTGCTGAAATGGATGATCTCGCGAAAGAAGTGGTAAATAGCTTCATACAAAAACTTAATAAATTAATACATAGTCATTGTCTTCATAGTCATCTTTTTTTTAAAAAAATAAATCCCATAACCATTAATTCTCATTATTGTAACATTCAAGGAGTGACAAGGAGCACCGTAATGAATGGGTTGCAGAACGGGTTGCAAAACACATAGCCAAGCGTAAATTGGTTGATGCGCACAGTACATGCTCAGCTCCAACAACTAAATTTGTTGATTCCACCTATCCAAATCGGGGTGAAAATGAAAAACTCAATACTAAAAGTGCCCCAGCCAAAAAACAAAGGCGGCCACAACCCATGCAAACGAAGGTCTTCATTTATATTGCATTTTTTTTATTATTCAAACAATTTTCCATATAATCATTACATTTACAATGCAGATATCACCTATACCTATTAATTTTCAAGATGCAAGAACCATGGTGGATGGTGATATACATTTCAAGATATCAGGGGAAGAAGTTGCAGGACGGAAAAGGTCCATTCATCATCCAGTGTTAACATCTTTGTCTATAAAACCTGCATGAATTCGCCAACAACTATGGACATCATTAAATTCAACAAATTCTACCGTGATGTTAATAAGTTTCAAGATAGGTACGTAGGAATTACAATAGGTCTTTTTCATTTTTTATTTTAGTTTATCTTTTCAACATTTTTTAATCGTGGATCTTCTAATTGTTTCTTCCCTGCATAGGAAGACATCTACTAGACTAGGTCCTATCTCAATTGATTCAAACGAATGGTGGCATGCTCTCCGCGAGGTTGCTAAACCACTAAATGATTCAGTAAGTCCTGTATGAGTGATGTTCAGTTGATATATTAAATGCTTGAACCAAAAACATGTGTCAATTATCTCGCCTCATTTGTTGAGTTTTCAGCACATAGATGTCGCATTTTACTTTATGCGGATGCTGTTAAAGCTGAGATCTGGGCACAAGATACGGGCAACATCAACAGATTGTAACTTTGATGTTAAAGTCAGGGGAATATCAAATGATATTGCAATTGATACTAAATCAATACATAAACATGAATCTCTATTCTCTTATGCAAATGGGAGGAAAATTCAATTCAATGTTCCGTGGGATCAAGTAGATCATGTTCTTATCCCGATGTGGATTGGAAATCCCGAACATTGGATACTTGGTCACTTTGATATTCTTAACTGGAGGTTTGATGTGTACAACTCATGTACAAGTATCGTGAAGAATGCAACTATATACGCTGCCGTGCGTTCAATGGTGCTCACCATCCCCATATTAGCAAGATCTGTGAAATCTGAATCTCGCATTTTGCTCGGTATTCCCTTGGAGTGCAGACTTATCGACCAGTGTCCACAACAAATGAATGGGTGAGTAAATTTAGTATGAAGATTTTTTTTTTATTTATTTCAACTTATTTATTCTTCAAATGCTCATTTTCAATAAAATTCCTTACAGGGGCGATTGTGGCATATTTGTTATTAAGTATGCAGAATATCTGATCGAAGGATGTATAGAAGAAATGCCACGCTTATTTGATACCGACACTGCTCGATCTAACATCGCCACACAACTTTATAAATATTCTCTTCAGGAGCCTGATATAATATGGTGTAATCATCCTAGCGAATTAAAGCTTGGCAGCTAGCATTCAAGCATCCTCACCATTTTTTAGGAGGGACAAATTTCGATGTCAGACGATGTGACAGTTTCTTTCTTGAAGTACCCCATATTTGTTATTAAATGATTTTAAGGGAATTTTTGTTTCAGATATTTAACGAAATAAACTGACGATTTCCTCCATTTTATGCTGATGGTTACCTTCTAGTTTTCATTAATACCATTGAATTATTTATTTATTTATTCAACTGGTTGAGTGCTTTTTTATTCTGAAAATCTGACTCTAGTGTTAAAATTTAAAATGGACGTTTTACCGAGATAGTAACATGTGCATTACGGAAGGTAGGAACAACATTTCATGACACTGTGGACATTTCTTTCATTATGCTGAGAGGTACCACAAAGTTCACATTATACCATGTGTGTGAACCTCATTATACTGTACTGCTCAGATGAATATTTGATTTCGAATACACTGCAGAAATTTTGACACACACCAGAGACTATAAAACTGTTGCAAAATACAGATTCTTTGAGGGGATTTAGTTGGACACATAACACACATCAAAGTGATCTTTTCCTATTCTTTTTTACGTAACTTTGCAAACTCCATTGAGGGCTATACTGGAAAAAACCCAAGCTGCAGGTAAACCACATTTTCAATTTGATTTAACATTTACAGAACATAAAACCTGCTGCAACATTTCTCTAGTACTGTTACTACCCTAGTTCAGAGAATACCTAATCGGACCCTAGACACATTACCTAGACACCATTATGCTACCAGGTGTTACATTATAATGCGTAACACCGTCATACTGAATGCCACTCATGATAAAAGTCTGAAATTGCTTTTCAGTTTCATAATTTTACATCACTTGACACATAAAATTTCTCACTGTCTTCGTTCGAATCAGTCATGCATTTCAATGACTGATCTTTATAATTCCATTTTCGTGGCTAGGCAGAAATGGATCAGAAGAATTAGTATGCTTGCATTTCAAAGGTTTTTCCATCCACATGGTACTATCCCTACATTTACATTTGCACTAACCAACCACGCACCTAATCTGGACACATGTGAACCAATCATGGTTATCAGATAGTAGCATATGATTTGCCTTGGCTGGATTTTTTTATTATTGCACTTATACTTCTTTAAGCAGAAGATAAGATGGAATAGGGGCATAATATTAAGATTAAATTAGTTGTTAATTTGTATTTAATTGGACCTGAGGAAAAACAGACAGAATTGCTGCTGTTCCGAACTGATGGAAATTCGAATTAAAAATTCAACCTAATATTTCAATGTAGATCCTTGCTGTAATTATTGCTGTGTTGGCTGGTGATTATCAGGGCAGATATCAGTTACACCATTGTTAAATCAAATAAGTAAATGGATATACTGAAACAATCATGAATGTGCAATCAGTATGTTGCTTTGCTGATTTTTCCCAGCATTCTACGTTAAAATATTCCACACAAATTACCAACCTGTATCAGAGATTGTTTGCACAAATCAATACATCGTGTAAAATTAAAAACATGACACCAGCATATTATCAACAATAACATCAATACTTATGGATTTATAATCTTGCTCTAAAATCCAGTAGCATATCCATCAGTCATCATTACATCTAAATGTAATTAAATAAAAATAAAATGAAAATATGATCCAATATCTATTTTCCTACCTAATATCCAATAAAAATAAAGGACACGTTTTTTTCAACAGATGAAAATAAAATTCTAAATGTGGAGATTCACCAAGTTTCGTCCAATTTTGCTAATTTGTCTAACTCCTCATTGCGTTAAATCTTCATCACGCACAACATCCACTTGCCAATACCACAATAAATCAGATCAAAATGTAATTTGAATTTCAATTTTCAGTTTAATTCTTAGGCAAAACAGTATAACTCACAAACTCGATCACACTAGTAACACCTTTCTTTCACTTCTTGTTACACCTTTCCTTCAATGGTTCTGGATTGCTACATGTCCTACTATTGTGTCCATAGCTATCACATCTCCCACAACGGGAAATCTTCTTGTACTCCAACGAAGATTTGTATCTCGCCTCCTTCGGTCTACCAGGGCCTCTCTTTGATTCTGGAGGAAGTACTAACCTTTGCTTAATTGCTTTTGGTATATACCATTCATCCTTATTTCCCAATGCATATATAGTTCCTTGATAAGCCTTAATGTATTTATCCTTGGTAAAGTATGATGAACAGTAATCCACCAGTGAGTAGCTTCGATATGATATCACAGCAATTACATGTGGACAGGGTAAATGGTCTAGTTGAAACTTCCTGCAAGAACATGTTTTCTCATCCATGTTTACTACGTATGGAGTTATCCCATCGTTAACCTGGTATAGAACGTCACTTGATGGATGTACCTATGTAACATTATGATTACATTATCATTATTAATGAAGGAAAAAAAATTTACGGCTTTTGTTGTACAAGGGTTTGATGTCTAACCTGCATGTGCTTTGAAAGTTTTACCTTCTCGTTCAAAATAGCATTATAGCGAGTTGATAGGTGCGTGAAAGTTGACATTGCGTCACTTAGATTTTGGAAGAACCACTTATGAATGGTGCTCCTCAAGCACTCAAATAATGCTTCAAATGGGAAATTCTTTAAATGTTTGATTGCTGAGTTAACTGACTCTACAATATTAGACATCATGGTTGAGTACCTGTTTGTTGTCATGTGGGCACGTGACCACTTCTCGTACCCAACACCTTCCTGCATCCAATATAGCTCATAAATATTATTTCTTCACAAAAATTAAGCACACATAACATAATATCACACTGATGACGCATACCAAGTAACCCCTAACGTGCTCGTTAATTGTATCTATCCTCCTCATGTGTGTCTCAAATTCAGGTTTCGTATAGGCCCTTGCTGCAGCATCAAAAGGTAATCTGATACCCTTCACTTTCTTACCATATTCTTTCTTTATATTCTGGAGCAAATGAAATGTACACACTCCATGCAAAGCATCCGGAAACACCTTCTCAACTGCATTCGCTATGCTTCTATGACGGTCAGACACAATACACAACTCATCTCGATTCCCAAATGCTTCTCGAACTCTTAACAAGAACCATTCCCATGCATTATTATTCTCTCCATCACCAACCCCAAATGCAAGGATGAATATGTTATTATTAGCATCCTGTGTCAACTACGATTACTGGTTTGTAATGCATCCATCATGCAATTGATGCACCAAAAGCCACAAAACTGAACAAAAACATGTTCTCATCATCAGTTTCTATCCTTGTATATGACCCTGGGTTGGCATTTTCAATCATATGCATGTAAGATGGAAGATTTCCATATGAATCATCTTTGTTGCCTCTAATCATTTCTATTGCACGTTCTCGAGATCTCCATGCTTTATCATAACTTATTGTTATGCCATATGTTTCTTGGATGTCCTGCATTATGTCTCTAGGTGTATATATTCTCCTAGATGATAGGAACCTGTACTTTATACAATTGGCAATCACTAATGTACTGGCCTGCTGGTGAATCCCCAAAACAGTGCCAACAGAACATTTGTTTACCTGGTCCATCTTTCTTATCTTGAAGTTCCCCAAAAAACCACTAACTGATGCTCGAAGTTTCCAGTCACAACATTCTTTAGCGCATTTTATTGTGTATGTTTTCGTGTCAGATTTCTTCACAACGAACTGAAATCTTTTTTTGATTGCAAATAAACTGATTGTGGTGATTAGAAGCTCCTTGTTCCTGAAAACTTTGCCAACCGCAACCTCGTTAGTTTTGGGCAGTGTTATCACCATGTTCGAATCTTCAACTTCGTCCTCAGCGGGGACTTTTATGTAATCTGCAAGCTCATTACCCATTTCTTCCACGGTCGGATTGTTATCCATCAAGTCCAAACTAAATGCTCACCTAAAACAGAGGCTGGCTAAACCAATGCAAGTGAATGCAAAGCATCAATATCTGTCTCAGTTTGTCCAGCAATACGGGCATCGGTTGACAATGATTCTAATTCAGTGAGTTCAACACACAGCGGATAAATATCTTTATCAGTTTCACCCCTTTTCAACTCTAGATAAAAGCTCGACGAATAATCATCTGATATACGTACCATATTGCCCTGCAACTTTGTCTGATAATGCATAATGTAATTGTGTTTCTCTGGTTCTTTGTTTATCCGGTGAGCAATCAATCCGATAAGACTTTCAAATGAGGAGTCCAGCGGCACTATCAACCCAAACAAAGTATACCCAGAAAAGTTGGAACATTCATCCCATTCCCCATCGAAATAAACAAAGACTGTAACTGATCCCATTTCTCTGTCCAATGATCATTTCAAAGTTTCAAAATATATTATTTATTAGAATGATCAAATTTCCATTACCAATATTACAAAATCATTTCTGATTATTAATTACTTTTAGAGACGTTGAATTATTGTTGAAACTGCTGTGTGAAACATTCATTATGAGTAACAATGTAGACTATGGAGGGATATCAAATTTTTAATTATTTTTTTTCCCTAAAGATGTTACTATTTTTTTAGGATGGTTCTGACAAAAAAATGGGATAAACTAATCATGAACCAAAAGCTAAATATGAAAATCTCACTTATTCAGAATTTTAAATCAGTAGAGAGTAGTGTCTTCTAAAATTATGTAGAGCAATCTGATTTTTCTGAAATCCATTCTCAATATTTTACACGTACATATGCATGATATCAGAATACAGTGGCAAATTGCAACCAATAGAATGCCCTAGAAGATTAATATAGTCTTGAGTTTGCCGAAGTTTACCAAGAAGATAGACATAGTAACTATTAAAAAAATGGTATCAGATTGAAGAAAATTACCTTCCACGGCCGATGACGAAGTCTAAAGTTGATAATCGCACTTGGCACTTAGCGGATGAAATAACTTACTCCACCTTTCTAATGATGGTTACTGAGTTTATCAATGTTAGTCAGAGAATACGATCGAGATTAATAACAGAGCTTGGTATTTTGTTAATCTGCAGTGATACTTGCCGTTTTTTTGATGGAGCAGTTTCAGTCGATTTTGGAGAGAATCATGCTATAGATTTTCAGTTACAATTTTTGATTGCATTAACTGAGACTCCTAAATTACAGGTTACCTGCCTTATCTCTCAACCTTCACGTAACTGAGGCATATATGCAAATTTTTTTATTTTTGTTACTATTTTTCATTTTCCCAGAAACCAACTTACATATGTCCAATTCAGGTTACAATGTGAGGTATCACTCCAAAGATCCCAACCAAATATATACCAAACAGCGCAGCCCATAAACTGGATTTATCACTAACTGACTAACGTTACACGCCCAAAACCCAACACCCAGCAACCAAAACAATACATGAGACATCAAATACAATCCAAACCAAACATAAAATCTCACCCCATTTAGACACAACCCAACTAATCCAAAACCACCATAAAAGACCCAAGTGTATGCCAAAACAAGGGAAAATTACATAAAACTTTGTGTTTCAAAGATGCAATTCAAAAATCATGTGAAGGAAATCTTTTTTTTAAAATTCAGGTGTTAATTCATTTAGTTAGGTGTTTAATAATTAAAAATAAATATAATGATATATATAAGATAAACATAATTATCTACTATACATTATATTAAAACTAATATAATATTAAATCAAAATTTCAAATTTTGACGCCACAACCTACCATCACCCCGCCCGCCCACCACCCCACCCCCACCCTACCCCACCACCCACCACCCCACACCAAAAATAATTTTTATTTTTTTCCTTTCGATGTTTTCCTATCATTCCCCATCTCACCCCCATCCCAATCCCAACCCCACTTGACCTTACTCTGCCTCATTACAAAGTGACAAATTGATATCACCCTAACAACATCCGCCGACCCCACCCACCCTGCCCACCCAAAAAATAAGTTTATTTTTATTTTCTCTCGATGTTTTCTTACACTTCCGCATCGCACTCTACCCCAACCCAACCCTACCCCACCCCACCGCAAAGTGACAAATTGATCTCACCCTCGCCACATCTCCAGACCCCACCCACCCACCCTGCCCACCCATACCATCTCACCACCCATATCCTACCCCACCCTAAAAATAAGTTTATTTTTATTTTTTTCCGATATTTTCCTACACTTCCCCATCCCACCCCAACCCAACCCCACTCCACTCGACCCTACCCTACCCTACCTCATCGTAAAGTGACAAATGATCTTATCCCAGTCACAGACCACCACCCCACCCCACCCAATCCCACACCAAAAATAATTTTTATTTTTTTCCTTTCGATATTTTTCTATCATTCCCCATCCCACCCACCCCACCTCATCTTAAAGTGACAAATTGATCTCACCCTAACCACATCCTCCGACCCCACCACCCACCCCGCCTCACCACCCATATCCTACCCCACCCCAAAAATAAGTTTATTTTTATTTTCTCTCGATGTTTTCCTACATTTCCTCAACCCACCCCACCCCAACCTAACCCCACTTGACCCTATCCTACCCCACCTCATCGCAAAGTGACAAATTGATCTCACCATAGCCACATCCCCCGACCCCACCCACCAACCCCACCTCACCACCCATATCCTACCCTACCCCAAAAATAAGTTTATTTTTATATTCTCCCGATGTTTTCCTACACTTCCCCACCCCAACCCAACCCCACTCCACTCGACTCTACCCCACCTCATCGCAAAGTGACAAATTGATCTTATCCCAGCCATAAACCACGACACACCCTGCCCGCCTCGCCACCCACCCTACCCCACCTCACCGCATAAACGATTTTTTTCGTCTGCTTTTCCACCTACCACCACCCAGCCCGACACCACACTACCGATACCACCCCACCCCAAAAATGATTTTTTTCCTTCTACTTTTTCATGCCCCCACCAACCCCACCCCAACACCACCCTGCCCACCCCACCCCACCCCAGAAAATGAGTTTTTTTATCTCTCCATGTTTTTTCACCCTACCCTACCACCCACCCCACCCAAAAATGATTTTTTTCTTCTAATTTTTCACACCCACCCTACCCCTACCAGCTACCCACCCAAGCAATCGACCCCACCCCACCCCACCCAAAAATGATTTTTTTCTTCCGCTTTTTCACACCCCACCAAGTCCCTACCTTGCACCCACCCCACCATACCCACCCATCCCATTCCTACCCACCCCCCCAAATGATTTTTTCTTCAATTTTTCACACCCCCACCCACCTCGGTCCAGACCCTACCCCGCCACCCACCCAACCAACTGACCCCACCCAAAAATGATTTTTTCCTACATTTTCACACTACATCCCGACCCTACGCCCGTCACCCAACAACCCCACCCCACCCAAAAATGATTTTTTTCTTTTCCACACCCCGTCTCAACCCTATACCCGTCACCCAACAACCCCACCCCTACCCAAAAATGATTTTTCTTCTTCTAATTTTTCACACCGCGTCCCTACCCCGCCACCCACCCAACAACCCGACCCCACCCAAAAATTATTTTTTTCTTATACTTTTTCTCGTCCAATGATCACAAAAAGTTATAGATGGTCACAACTTTTAATATAATTGGTCACAATCATTTATAGTTGGTAACATATTATTTATTTATTGGTCACAACTTACTCGTTTTTTTCATGATTGGTTAATATTTTTTGTCATAATTACCTAATAATTGGTCACATTCCCTACTCTTCATAAGTCACACAAAGTCACATTTAGTTGACATTTTGGTTACACTTACCTAATAATTCGATCACCCCACCCCACCCCACCCTACCCCACCCCCACATGCAAAGTCACAACATGTCACACAATTGGTCACACAATGTCACATTAAAAATTTAGTTGAAAAACATCACCCACCTACACGCAAATTCCTAAAGTCATAGTTGATCACACAATGTCATAGTTTGATCACACAAGGTCATAGTTTGGTCGCACGAGGTCACAGTTAGATCATAATTGGTTTAGTTGCAAAATTCGGTCACACAAAGTAACAATTCGATCACATAAAGTCATAGTTGGTCACACGAAGGCACGGTTCGATCACATAAGGTCATAGTTTGGTAACACATGTGACCGAACTATGACATCGTGTGATTGAACTATGACCTTGTATGACCGAATTGAGACTTTTTTTGATCGAACTGTGACCTTGTATGTTCAAATCGTGACTTTGTGTGATCAAGTACGGGATGTGACCAATTATTAGGTAAATGTGACCAAAATATTTGCTAATTGTGACTTGTGAGAAATGGGGATGTGACCAAGAAAACTAAGATTATGGAATGTGACCAAATATTAGGTAATTGTAACAAAAATGTTAACTAATTGTGATTGAGGAAACGTGTAAATTAAGACCAATAAATAAATAATACGTACCAATTATATGATAATTTTGATCAATTATAGGTAAATGTGATCAAAATATTGACTAATTGTGAGTTTGTGGGACTTATGATAAGTGCGAATGTGATCAAGAAAACAAGTAAGTTTTGATCAATAAATAAATAAATTGTGATCAATTATTGATGATTATGACCAATTATTAGGTAACTATGACCAATAAATAAATAATATGTAATCAATTATGGATCATTGTGACCAATTATATAGATTGTGACCAACTGTGACTTGGTGTGACCATTGGACGAGGACGTGGTGTGATCTACAATTGTGTCAAATATAACTATGTGTGACCGAACTGTGACTTTGTAAGAACGAAGCGTGACTTTATGTGATCGACCTGTGACCTCGTGTGATCTAACCATGACCTCGTTTGACCTAATAGTGACCTCCTGTGACCTAACTGTGACCTCGTTTGACCAAACTGCGACTTTGTGTGACCGAACTTTAACCTTTTGTGACCAACTGTGACTTTGGAGGGGTGGGCTTTTACAACTAAATTTGTAATTGTGACTCTGTGTGACCTTGTGTGCCTTAACTGCGATCTCGTGTCAACTTACGTGACTGATTGTGATTTTGGGGGTGGGATAGTGGGGTAGAGGTTGGGTGGGGCTAGAAAAAGTAGAAGAAATCATTTTTTTGTGGTGAGGTAGGGTTGGGGTGGGAAAAGTAGAAGAAAAAAATAATTTTTTGGAGTGGGGTGGGTGGGTGGTGGGTAGGGTGGGGTCGAGGTCGAGGTCGAGTTAGGGGTTGGAAAAAGTAGAAGAAAAAAATTATTTTTTGGGTGGGTGGGGTGGGTTAGGGTGGGTTGAGATGAGGTGGTTGGTGTGAATTGTGAAAAAATAGAAGAAAAATAATTTTTTGATGGAGTATGGTGGGTGGCGGGGTGCGGTGCGGTAGGATGGGGTGGGGGTGGGGCGGTTGGGGGAAGTGTGAAAAAATAGAAGAAAAATCATTTTTGGGTGGGGTGGGGGTGGTTCGGTGGGGTGTAAAAAAATAGAAGAAAAATCATTTTTGGGTGGGGTAGGTTGTGGTGGGGTTGCTAGGGTGGGTGTGAAAATATAGAAGAAAAATCATATTTGGGTGGGGTAGGATGGGGGTGGGGTGGGGGTGAGGGTGGGTGGGTGACGAGGTAGGGTCGGGGAGGGTGGGTAGGGGTGTGGAAAATTAGGAGAAAAAAATTAATTTTAGGTGTGGTGGGTGGGGTTGGGGATGGGGATGGGTGGCGTGGCAAGGTCTGGGCGAGTAGTGAAAAAGTAGTAAAAAAATCATTTTGGATGAGGTGGGTTGGGGTAGGGTCTGGGGCGAGGCTGGTGGGGAAGTTGAAAATTAGAAGAAAAAAATTAATTTTGGGTGGGGTTGGGTAGGTGGCGGGGTAAGATAGGGTAGGGTCTGGGCGAGTTGTAGAAAGGTAGTAGAAAAAAATCATTGTTGATGGGGAAGTATGAAAAAATATTTCAAAAAAAAAAACTTATTTTTGGAGTGAGGTGCGTGGGCGTGGTGGGTGGGTAGGTGTGATGAGATGGGACTAGTGGGTGGGTGGGGTATGGTTGGGGTGGGGTGGGGTGGGTGGGTGGGTGAGATGAGAAAAAAATAGAATTAAAATCATTCTTGTGGTGGCGGGGTGGTTGGGTGGGTGGGCGGGGTTGGGTTGGGGAGGAGTGGGGGGTGGAGTGGGTAAGGTGGTGTTGGGGGTGGGGGTGAAAAAGTAGAAGGAATTTTTTTTTTAATGGGGTGGGGCTGGGTGGGGTGGGGTGGGTGGTGGAGTGGGTGGGTGGGTGTCGGGTGGGTGGGGTGAGTACGGGGTTGGGTTGGGATAAAGTTGTTGTGGATTATATATTGTTTTGATTTTATTATTTAATATTAGCCTTTGTTTGGCAACTCATTATAATTATTATATATTGTATTGATTAATTAACTAATTAGTACCTGATTTTTTAAAAAAAATCTTAAGTTTGTTATGTTTAAAAAGTGAAAGTTTTAGTTGTATAGTTATGTATTTTTCCCCCAAAACAATCCCACAACACACACCCCAGCCGAACCCTACACACTGACCCAAAGCCAAAATCAAATCCAACAACCAAGTCTGACGCCGCCTCCACTGTCGACGCCATTAACTCTAATTGTACGATCTAACACAACCACCACCACCACCGTCATCTAAAGCCACCAACAACAGGCCCCAAACCTTTAACCTTAATCTGCACCCTTTCCAAATGGACCAAACCACAGTCAATGCACCAACCTCAAACCTTCTACAGCTCATCATTGGCCAAACATTTAATACAACCACCACCACCGGCCACATAGCATCGTCGAATCAATAACCAACATGCCTCCAAAAGTGCACCAGATCTAAAGTTGTCTAATCAACATCGCCATTCTCAACCGCACCACTAATTTTCCAGTGCCTCCAAAGGTGCACCAGTTTCACTATTTTCAAAATCTAATTTCAGCGACTAGGAAAGCAAAAAGGCGACAGTACCTGCTATTGCTGCGAAACTCGCTGCTTCAACATCTCGAAGGCAGCTACTACAATCAACCAACGGTTGCTCCAGTCATAGCACCACCTTCGCCGGCTAGGAGGGACATCAATACAGTAAGTCCCAACCTCAACATTAACATCAGAAACAACACAACCACAACTGCACCTCTTTCCACCAACATGCGTCTTGCAGAAGTCGACGCTACCTTGAGAACTATTCAAGTTTCTCCTACAACTTCAAAAGACTCACATCTTCGGAAAATTCAGCAGTTTCAACGAAGCCCCAAACACAACGACAAAAATATAAACTGAAAATCAACTTGGCCGGACGAGCGGCTATGCCGCCGCTCGTCGAAGACCGGAACTCACAAACCTAGACCAAAATCGATTTCCTGCTCTAAGACCATGTTAAACAATATGGGATTGTAATATTCAATATTCAAATTGTTGAACAACTGAATTACAATAATAAACAATTACAAAGTCTATAAATAGAAATAGGAAAACTTAATTCTAACCCTAATACTGTAAATGACCAAACTATCTAAACTAATAATCTAAATAACAATATAATATTCAACATCAAACGCATAAGTAGGAAAATAATTTCCTTGATTTGATATTTTTCACGGAAATAATTTTCCTGCTTTTGTGTTTGATTCAAAAAAGTTCATGGAAAATGTTTTCCATTTACTATCCTTTAGGCAGCGTTTGATTGACATGATTTACCTAGGAAATAGGAAAACTTTTTATCATTTTCCATCTTTTTGATTGTTTGATGACATACTTTTGTCATGAAAAATATTTTCTTGATTTGTAATGATGATCGTACCTTTCCATGATATTCCATCTTTCAAGACAAACTATTTCGCCTTATTCGATCATTTTCGTTATTGTTAATTGACTTATTTTTTTCAGAAATTAAAATTATTATTATTAAGTACAAATATGCGAAAAAATATTAAAATAGCTAAATGTTGCCAAATTTGACATGAAAACTAATGTCAACTAAACAACAAAACTTAAAAAATTCATTACCTTTTTCACTAGAAAATTAACTTAATCAAGCACATTAAACTTCTAATTTTCAGAAAAATAAATTCACAAGAATTCAATTCCCTAGAATTCGTTTTCTTTCTGCCTAAATTCCACCGTCGCTATCACAATTTTCATGAAAAATTAAAGTGATCCATTTGGTTGATTATATTTTTGTTGGGTGGAATATATTTTTCGTCTTGTCTCGATCCCCTTCCTTGAAAACAAGGAAAATATTTCCTTTTAGTTTAGTTGAGAATTCATTTCACATTTCCCACATTTTCAAATATCAATTCCACTTTCAATAAAATACACCCAAATCCCTTCATTTTATTTTTCATGAAAAATAATTTCTCTTAAATTTATTTTTTTCACATATTTTCCATGTTTGGAATCCACCTGACCCTTGAAGCAAAGTTTTGTCCGCCAGAGATCTTTTCTAGTGGGTGATGGGAAAAGTTGCATGAAAAGCAAAATATTTTTCCTTTCCTTTTTCATATTGTATCAAACACACCCTTAGCGTTATTAAGTTTTGTCTTATTTTTAATATCATTTCAATTATTCAAAATAAATAAATAATTATAACATACCTGAAAAACTATAAATACTTTTTCCAAATATTACCACAATTGAAATAAATATCTAATAAATCTTGTCCACTCTTTTTCGGTGGAGGATCAAAAGTTACAGAAGATTTGGAATAGAATATGGGGGGGGGGGGGGGAATGGAGGAGTAAGGTGGCGTTCTGTTTGTATTTTATTTTGTATTTTTATTTTTGAAAATATTTTATATTTCCTGTTTTTCTTTTTTATTTTCAAATTTGCTGAAAACGCGTTTGGTTTTGTCATTTCTGAAAACCATTTTTGAAAATGAAATGCTGAAAAACACGTTCTTTTTAAAATTTTGCAGAGAATATTACTTAAACTATTTTTAATTAATTTGCTTACAGAATACTACTGGCTCAAACTTAAATTTCCTTTCACAATACACTGAGAATATGGTTACCTGCAACACACAAATGTGAGCACTAAGAGTCCATATTAACACAGTTTGGTAAGGTTTTGGATTTGAGAAAGTTTTGGTTCTATTAACATCCAGAAAATGCAAATTCTTTCAAAACCACCAGAGTTCATTTATCAAGGCATTTTTTGAAATATAACAATAAGAATTTCTCCCAAAAAAAAAAAAAAAAAAAAAATTATTTAGGCTTAGTTTCAACTTTCAAGTTAGGATAATTCTAAAAAAAAAAAAAAAAAAAAAAAAAAAAAAATTCCCTAAACGTGTTTTTCGCATTTTGAACATTTTTTTTTGAAATACACTTAAAACGTCCAAAACGAGGTTTTGGGCGTTTTGTGTACAATTTTTTTTTTTTTTTTTTGAAATGCGTTTTCGAAAATCGTAAAGAAACGCGTTTTTAGTATTTTCGAAAATAAAAACAGAAAATAACCTCAAAACGGCAAAGAGAACGTGGCCTAATGTTTTGATTTTCCATTTTTCTACGCTAGCTAGGCTTGGGCTAGGTTGGATTTTTTTATTTTATTATTATTATTATTATAATTATTATTATTGGCTTATTTCTTGGACCTTACTTCATGTACTAACAAATTGTACTAACAGTTGTACTAACAGCTAAAAGACAAAAAATTTGAATGTATAATTACTATATTATCCTTCTAGTTATAATTCATTTAGTTTTCTGATGTTATGTCTATATCTCTAAATTTATTGTTTACATAAAAAGCGTAGTATATACTATTATATGTTAAAGTTTCTTCTTCAATAATTATATTTAATTCTTCAATTTTTTTCTCTAAATCACTAATTCTTCTTCCTTTATTTATTATAATTCTAGTAAATTGTGAAAACTCTGTAAATGAGGATTTTTTTATTGCGTAGTCTAATAAATTATAAAATCTTCCTAAATCTTCTCTTATAATTTCTAATTGTTTAATTGTTTCTTCTCTTAAATACGTAAAGTCATTTACTTCTGAAGGATTTAATTCTATTAAAGGTTCTGAATTCATAAATTATTAAAACTAAATATTTAAATTTACGTTATTAATTCAAATCCTCTTCTAATAGTTAATTCTGGAATAGTAAAAACAATTTTTCAACATATGTAAAAACATGTAAGAGATATCATAAGCAAAATGATAAATTTAAAACTATGATAACAATACTTGGATAATATCAATGATAAAGACGATATATAATCCACCATAAATAATCAACAATATTTTTTTCTATCTATGGGTCCATCACGCTTTTTTGTAAATCTGATTTTAAAAGATTTTTGACCAAATACTCTTCAGTTATTTATCTAAGTATTAAATACAACTCCATAGGAGATCGTTGCTACTCGAAAGACTCACACATTAATGGATGCTCGAAAGACTTACTCCAACACTTTCTGTTTAATACTCAAACAAACACTTCAAAGAGGTTCAGCACAATCCAGTTTCGTTTCCTACATCTAAATGTACTCTTTTAACAAAAGTTTTATAAAGAATAAACTTATGAACTCATAAATAAATAGAGTATTACTAACTATTTTATAGTTTCATATATATATATATATATATATATATCTATGTGGAGTTTAGTTGCTCATACCTTCTGCTAATTGTTTCTGGATTGATTTGATGAAAGAAAATTTTGAACTAGGAATGAAAAGAAAGATAATAGATAGAGAGAATATAGATTTTTATTGCTGAAAACCAATATGATTTTCAGATTTTTATT
Organism: Ligustrum vulgare; assembly: GCA_963555705.1. NCBI lineage: Eukaryota > Viridiplantae > Streptophyta > Magnoliopsida > Lamiales > Oleaceae > Ligustrum > Ligustrum vulgare. The sequence goes on along the minus strand of OY743177.1, from coordinate 58,344,453 downwards.
CATTCTTGGCTAATTATAGATCCCAAAAATTCTACATTTTCTTTAACAATCTCCATTTTTTTAGCTGATAATATAATTCCATTATTTCTTACAATATTTATAAAAATATTAAGATGTTTTAGGTGGACTTGTCTAATTTCAGAGTAAATAAGATCATCAATATATACTGTAATAAAATGATAATAATCTTTAAATATTTTATCAATGTATCTCTGAAATTCTCCTGAACTATTTTTAAATTCAAAAGGTAATACATTCCATTCATAGAATCCTTGTGGTACAGTAAAAGCTGTTAAATGTCTAGATTCTTCAGTTAACATAATATGATAAAATCCTGATTTAAGATCAAATTTAGATAAATATTTTTTCCTCTAATTTGGTTAAATAATACATTTTGATTTGGTATTGGATATTTTAATTTTTTTGTATAAGTGTTTAGCCTTTTATAGTTAATTACCATTCTAGATTTTCCTCTTTTTTGTTCTGAAAGTTTTATTACAATGAAGGCTGGACTACTATGTTTATTATTAGATTCTCTAATGAATTTCTTTTCTAGCATTTTTTTATGTGCATTTCAAATTCAGATAATTCTTTTGGTGTATGTTTAATTGGTTTTACACTAATAATCTTAGTGTCATCTTCTAATATAATTTCTATCATAGGTTTATTTATTTGCCATTTTTCCAAAGGATTATCTCCTGATAATTTTAATAATTTTTCTGTAATATTTTTTATTACTATTTGATCAAAATGTTCTTGTACTAAATTTATTCTATTTTTATTGGACATAAATTGTGTTGTTTATATTAATTTTTGTCTATCCTCACCACGCTGAGCTGCTATATGAGACATTTTTTCTCTACAGTAAGGATCATTAATTCTTATTGCTATTGCTATATGGTGACAAATGATAGATAAAAGTATAACTTTTTCATCAATAGTTATTGGATAATATTGTTTTATGAAGTTATTTCCTAATAATATATCCCCGACATATCATCAAATTGATATACATAAGGTATTTGTAGTTCATATTTTCCTATTTGTATTTTAACATTCCTTGCTATTTTAGTTATTAGATTTGTGCTCCCATCAAATCTTGCGAGTATGACTATTTCTTCATTATCTTTTTTATTACTTCACATTTCTTGGGGTAATACATTTTCTTTAAATAAACAGGATGATACTCCTGTATCAAACAATGCATGATAATTTTTGTTAAGATATCCATTGTAATTCATTTTGGTTAGTATATAAATATGTTCTCTTCCTCCTTGTATTTTATTCATAATAACCTTGGTATAACTAGATTCTCATTTTGTATTGTTAATAGTATCCTATCATCTTTTATGTAATATGGTTTTATTTGCTGTAAGAAGCATGTTCCTAATAATAATTCTGTATTTACCTTTCATGTATGTTCTACGTACATGTTTATGATTATTTCGTTTCTTTTATTTATTCTTATTGGTAATTCTACATAGGTATTCATTGGATGAATATTTTCAAAATAATCTTTTATTTGAATTGGATTATTTGTTACTTTAAGTTTTAATTCTCCTATTATATTTTTTTTGATATGGGATACAGTTGCTCCAGTATCTATTAATACTTTCTGCTATTTTCATTCTCCATTTATTCTAATTTCTATCATAACTTCAAATTGTTTTGTCTCATTTCTTTTAGATATATTCATTCTCGGTATTTTTCTATGTATTTTCGTCATTATTTGTTTTTCTGAATCATTTCTATTTTCTATTTCAGGTAATGATCTTGTACTAGTATTTCTTTTTAGGCTAATTGATCTTCTTTCAAATTCTATTTGTGGTTTATCCATACTTACTAATCTTCTAGCTTGATTGAAATCTATTTCTATATCTTCTGGTATTGTCATTCTTGGATTCTCTTTAACTGGTGTGTATTCCAATAGATTTTTAAATATGGGTTCTATTATGTGTGTTCTTGTAGTATTCTTAATTTTTACTTCATGTTTACTAGTAAAAGCATATATTGTTTTAATAGTTAAACTTATAGTTTTACTACCTAGTTCCATATCTATTCCTCTTAATCTGTAATATAATGTTAAGACTTTGTTTTTATTTTGTTCTCTCATACTTACGCTGAAGTTTGGTCTTATTGTAAATTTTACTTTTTGGTACATTAAATTTCATGTTACAATTCTTATTATTATTAAGGTATCTTGTACTGAACTTACAATTCTATCATCCATAATATAGAATTCTATAGGTGTATCTATTCCTTCTCTAAAATAGATTTTTGCTATAATTTGTACGGCTCCTAAATATATGTTCTTATTTTTCTTTTATTATTAGGATTCAATAGATTTATTTCTTGAGATATTTTGATAGATTTTCAATTTTTTATTTTCCTTCAGGATATACTTCATTCTCACTAATATTTAGAGATAGCAATGGGGCCGGTTCGGGTAGGGTACCCCAGTCTCGTGCCCCGCCCCACGAGATGAACATCAAATACATACCCGCCCCATGACCCGTTAAGTCAAAACGGGTATGGGTTCGGGGCGGGGCATCCAATATCCGCCCTGCCCCGTTAACGCCCCGTTTATTTCTTTTCTTTTCTTTTAAAAAAAAATCATTTGAACAATTTTTTCACTTGTTTTATTATTAAATTCCATTCCTTATAATTAAACAACAAAATATCAAACAACATTTTTTTCAACAAGATCCTACAATATATTTAAATACTCATCATAAATAATAACTAACAAAATATAATATTTTTTCAAACTATATAGTCAAAAAAATTAGCATCTGTTTGGCAAATCAAGAGAAACATGTTTTTAAACATGTTTTTTTTTTCACACAATTTCCCAAACCACTTTTTAACCACACATATTTTCTCTCTCTAATTTTTAACCACATATCTTACCTAGAAAACATAAAAAAACATGTTTTTAAACAAAAAAAATTTAACAAACAGAGGCTTAATTATTTTTTAGTATAAGTTGCGGGGCTGGTCAAACAAAATCGCCCCACCCCATACCCGCTTCAGATTTTCCATTTTAATCCCATACCCGCCCCCATCAACTTGCGGGGCGACTTTTTTTCGCCCCATTAAGGTCGGGTACCCGTCGGTTCGGGGAGAACCGGATTTTTTTGCCACCTCTACTAATATTGGATATATATGATAAGCTTTTCTAAAAGTTTAAAACAAGAGCATTTACATTGGATGCGTTAAACTGTTTATTAATAGGAGATGTTAATTAATAGTCTTTTTATAACTATATTGGATGTGTTAACTTATTTGCTAAAGGAATCTTTTTAGCAACATTTTAACTTTTGTGCTAAAATTCTCAAATAGCATAAATGCACCTCACCTCACCCCACCCCCCACTCACACACTCAATCCCTTATTTATTCATTTTATTTTCTTCTTCTTAAATTTTTTAATATCCATAAAAAAATATTTTTTTTTTGTTGATTTCATATTATATGATTTAATGAAGTTTTCAAAATGAATACCATATTGATATATAAATTTTGCTATTTTAAAAATAATTATTTATCATATTCATTGAACTTAATTGGAAATTAACATATTCATTGTAGCAATAATGAATGTTTTAACCTTAACATCTATATATGTCATTTAATATCTATTTTTTGTTTATGTGACTAGCTAAATTTAAGACATCTAATGCGGATACTCTAATATTGCTAGAAATTTCTGGAGATTTTCCTTCAGAATATTCTTCTTTCAAAATTTTAAACAGTTTTAATTCTAAAAATCAAAAACCATTCAGTTCAGATTTTAGGTACAAAATCAGACCAAGAATCGGAATCGATAAAACCAAACATGATTTTTAGTTACGAAACATGATATTTGTGTAGTTTGAAACTTGATCTTCCTATCTTAACCATGTTAGTTTAGCAACATACTTTGCTTATGTTTGAAATCATGGCATTTGAACATTTTTTATTGAATAATGAATGATGTTTTATTATGTCAATTTTGAATATCAAGTAACGACACAACTTATGTCAGCATTAACCATTTACTTTGAAAATTTTAGTTTAAGAAACTAGAACCAAATTAGAACTGAACGATTCGATTCCGATTCCATGGAAAGCCTAAGGATGATGGCAAGGCAGTTGAGTTGAAGACGATTGTAAGAGAATATCTAGGTCACTTTTGAAATACGGAAGATGCAGAATCGCAGATAGAAGTTGAAAACAAGATTATGTTGAAGCTGAAAAATCAAAATGGTAGTCTAAACTGCCACCACAGCCACTTCTAGAGAACTTAATAAAATTCAAGCAATTTTTTACATAGCCGTATCTTTCCTAATAAAAGATATGGGCAAAAGTAACTAAAACACAAATTTATCTTAACATGTACATTAATCAATAGAAATATCAGAAATCTAATGGGGCAAACACTATACTTTTGTGTCGTAAAGCCTGCAACTAAACATTTGCACAAGTTTGCATAGAAAGATGGAGAGAAACGGAACACGTACATGACATGCGAAAATGAGAGCTACATACATTACACAAGGACAGTCTTCCCAGTTCCCAGATTCAGGATTCACCGAACTGCCTTTCCTGGATGATCTGCTCGAGCTTCATGAACAAAGCTCGTTGCTCCTTGAATGTAAGATTCATTAATATCTACACGAAAGACAAAAGTTAATATCAACTCGTTTTTACATGTTCAATTCAGTAAATTTTCGTCTTGTACTATCTACCTGGTCCATTATAACTTCAATCGATACGCTCTGAGGTACAATAAATGACTGGTGGTAGATATACGCAAATACAGCCATCACCATCTGCACATAAGTGACCAGTTAACCACAGGAAAACTGTTGATAAAAAAAATTAAAAAATTAAAAAAAAGGCACTTTAGTCTCTGTTCTGCTGCTTATTATAATGAGCAGCAGTCATTTTTTTTTTTTTAAATTTCGAGGTAAATTTTGTGGCTGAAAATTGGAGAGACAAAATATGTGTGGTTAAAATGTGATTTGGTAAATTGTGTAAATTATAAATTGTAATAATTGCTATTTATAATGAGTTGTCAAACAGAGGCTTAGCTTACACAAATCAAGATCAGGTACATGCTTAAAATCAAATCAGTGGTGTCTGGTTGGTGGAGAAGATAACACAGAAACTAAAATGGTACTATTCATTCTAGTCTACTGTATGTCTTTGCAAACGGAGAGGGACGGGATTCGACTTCTGTTAATTTTCTTTGCCTCGGTTAATTAATAATGTCTTCTATAACATAAAAGGGTGCTTTAGTGAACTTCTTCCTCCTTGATCAACCTATTGAAACCAATCAGAGAGTTTCTCCCAATCCAAAAGAATAATGGTCAACTCTCCTCCCGTCATGACAGAAAAAGCAAGAGCATGGTCAATCTAAAGGACGTGAGGAGTTAAAAGTACATCCTGTATCAACAATAAAAAGGACAACATGTCCTTACAAAAAGAATGGGGACGAGATGATATGCATGACCGTAAAATTATTTTAACGTTAAGTTGCTCTCCAAGCCATGGCATAAATAACAATACACGAGCGAGAAGTAGCAACAGAACACCTTGTACATCTAAACAAGATAACAGCGAGACTATAACAAACTTGCAATTTGTGGTACAAAAGGACTCGGAAAGAAATTCAGAAGAAAATAATAGAAAATGCAAAATGGTAATAACTAATATACAAAGATCACACATTGAAGAGTTCATTAAAATAAATTTGAACCACACAACTGCCATCCTTGTGCTCCTGATCCACAAGGATACAAATTAATTTTTATAATAAGTTGAGATAATTAACAAAGATAATGCTCGATGTATCAGATCACAGATGTATTGGATGAGGTGTAACCATGCCTTTCTATACTTCATTCAAACTAACCTGGCAATCCATTCTGTCAGTGATTCCACCATGTCCGGGAATACTGTCACCAAAATCCTGCAGGAAAGAGAACATTGAAGAATGGGTAGTACAATGACACATAGCATTAACATATGGGTCAAAGTTAGCTTCAATTAAAGAAAGAAAAATTAATGCTATCATACCTTGAACTTGAAAGCTCTTTTAAAGCCACTAGCAAAAAAGCCTCCAAAAGGTGCTATAATTGATGAAAAGAGACCAAGCGCCACGGCATGCCACTGTACTGGTAAAACAGAGACCTCTCTCCAAGGGAACTGCCAAGACAACCAAGAAGCATTGCAGTTGATGAATAGCAGATTTTGAAATATGAAATTCAATAAGAATACAAAATTACATAGAAATTTAAGGACACTGGCAGTCTTGGACATTACAAGTTTCCTAATAAGTCTTTTAACTCAATCAAGTACAACCATTATGTACTATGGTCAAAGGTGAAGACAACAATAGTCAGATGTCCATAAGACTCTTTCACAGAAAGAAGATATTAGTTAGGAAAAAGGCTTCATCCTGACTAAAGAGAAGGGAGATACCAAAGAAAAAGTCTAAATTCCTCCATCCCTCCCTTTCTCATCCCTCAGCAACAACCACAAATATTATGTTTTCCCATTCAGCTCTTATCTGGATCAGCATCACCACTGAATGATGGCTGTTCTATCAATGGTATTAGACAGAAAAGAAAATCAGTAAGAGGTCAAATGGGCGACTATTTCTGATAAGATTTAACTCATATATCATAGCCATCACAGTCCATTTGTTATCCAATAATTACAACCAGTTGAGGCCATCTGTTTCGTTAATATTGTTCACTAACTTAACTAATGCAAGAAATTCTCACCATCAAGTTTATGAAACAGGTAACTAACTGAACACGAAGTGTGAATCTGTTTGTAACATAGGACCGACCCCCCCGCCCCCTGCCCAAAAAAACAAAGGAACCAAAAACGATATTCTGAGATTTGTTCCAAGAGTTAGCAACTCAAAGGTATCAGAGGAGTGAGACATTTATGCTTGTCCATGTCCAACTTAAAACCTCTCGGTTTTCTTCCTCGGAGCTTGTTTGGTCCAAGCTTTCTTTCCCACTTTCTTCCTTGAATATTTTCAACCACACATTTCTATGGGACACTTAACTTTTCACACTTTCTATTTACTTTTCAACCACATATCCTCCCAACTCAAAATTTCTCCAAAATGCTTTGACCAATCCACCTCTTATTCTGCGTCTGAGAGCACCTTGATGAAATTTATAACATGAGTAAGGTGGTGGCTAAGACAGAGAATTGATTCGATCTATTTGAGCTTCGACTATAGAAAAGAGGTTGCAACAAGGAAACTATGAAGCACAAATATAGAGACTGGCAGCAGTTACGCTTGATAATTTTTCAAAACTGTAGCCTATGGACATGTCAAGGACGCGTTGATTCTGGAAACTATAATATTACACATGTTATTTTTTTATCTTTAATAAAAATTAAACCCTCAGTTTTTAGTTTTGATTTTCAATTTTAGCAGATGAATTTTTTTCAATTTGGGTGACTATTTGTTAAGATAACTGGGTTGTACATTGTATTAATTGTGCCAGCAAAGTGCAAACTGAACAATATGTGTATTTTTGGCATTAAGATAGATTTTCCCACCCATTTTGTCAAAATAAACTAGACATTCTATCATAGGTTGTTCCTGCCAAGGAAAAAGTGCAACGCCAATAAATCCATGAGAGATTATTTGTAAAAAAAGGTTTCCTAAATTGGCTAATTGAATTTGTGATGTGTCAGGTCTCTTGCCTGTCAGAAATTGAAAGAATATAAACAAACATGCTGGTGTCATATCCTCACGTGTCAAAAAATAAAAAGAACTAAAACATAGGACACAACATGTGGCACAGAGGCATGTCCAAGGGATACCAAGGTTGTATGCTCAAAATTCAAAAAGAATATGAAATAGGGCATGCCACATGGTGATATGTCATGTTATCCAAATTCAATGTGTCCGATATACTCCACTGGGCGAAAAGTCAATTTTATCAATACGGAAACTTCCAGAGAAGAAGATGCATGAATAACACAAGTCAGACAGAGAAAACCAATTACCCATTGAGGAACCCATTGTGGGACATTAAAATAATCTGGCTTGAACAGTAGACCAGGATCACAATGAAGCCAGCCAGTTGATAAATCCTGCATGTAGCGTAGCACAAGAAAGTTTAAATTCCTCAGAAGCGAACATATCGACTATATTAAATAAGGTGATTAGGTATAAGGCAGCAAAAGTCACCTTTCTGGGACATGTTAACCACTGAAAACGACCTAATATATTTGCAAGCTGCAAAACAAGTGAAAGTAAATTCATTGCCACGATTTTTAACAAGCATAACCACTTGGCGAAATTCACACTTAAAAGTGCTCCGACCCTAATTCTGAAAGAAAGATTGAAAAGGATAAAGGACCAAAATAGAAATCGGAAAGCCAAAGATCTAGCCTAGACCACTTATCAAAATTGGCACATTATTTTAAACCTATTGCCAAATAAATGGATAGACTGCTCACCACAAATGCGAAGACAACAGTTGCAAATGATGCTCCAATAAAGCCCTCCCATGTTTTCTTCGGTGATATTTTGATAAGAGGAGTTCTCCCCAAAAAAAACCCGAAAAAGTAAGCAGCAATATCATTGATGACGATAAGTGATGCCGGAAGAAGGAACCTGCAATATTATTAACCCGGGTTTGAAGTTCTTCATTGAAATCCAATTATTTGGATGTGAGATGCTGTGTCAATCCTTATAACTAATGTAGAACAAGGAAAGTAGTAGTTAACAAAATAAAAATAATCAAGCAGCAAAAGAACCTCACAGAACATTCAGAAAGAATTAAAACATTCAAGAAGAGGATACACTGCTGTAAAAGAGAACAATGTTTTTACCCATGTGACTCGCAAAGGAATTTGGTTTATAAATATTTTCTTTTCAGGTTAGATTCAAAGTCCATACACCCAATGGCTGGGAGTAAAACTTGAGACTGGTTATAGACTATTCAATTGACTGGAGCAGTTGCGTATATATCGCGTACAGAGAACAAGAGATGCATAGATCTCCAGAGTAGTTCAAGTGGAAGAACCATAATGTCAGATAGAATGAAAGCAAAGACAGTAGACCAGCATTCTAAGTAATTAATAAGATCAAGTAGAGGCTTCAAAGTTGTGTTATACCAGAATATTCCTTCAAAAATATTGGCCACGGTAAAAGAGGACTGGGTAAACACCACAATTAGAATCATATGCGTCCATGCATATTGTCCAAACTGATACTTGTACATCTTCTTCTTTAATGTCAAAATAAACCACATAAAACCTGTAGCCAACGAGAGAGAAAATTGTCAATACATTCTTCTAATCCGACATAGGCAAGAACTGACATTTTGAAAGAGAACTCTTACAGATCATAAATTAACATCCAGCATTTTAGAAACCAAAAAGTATTATAAGCACATAGTACATCATTATGAACTAACTGAAAGACAAAATTCACAAGAGAGAGCGTTTAAAAAAAAAAAGTTTGACAGTCTTTAACCTAAGTATGACTTTTTGCCTCAGGTAATCACTACACGGACCATTTAAAAAAAAAAAAATAGTACCAACCTGCAATATACAAGAAATAACAGGTAACCATGTGATACTTGATAAATCCAGTCACTAGCTTATGCAAAAAATTATCCGAAGTAACTGTATTCGCAAGCCTCTGATTGAGGATGCGGCCGTATACAAACAGCATTGCCGTAAAGAAGAAGTGCCTGAAAGGGAAAGTAACAATAGAAATAGCCAACTGGAATGAAGCGAAATATCAAGTGGAAATTTCTCCTAAAAAATTACAAAAGTAGATTTCTGGACGTCAAGAGAAAGTAAGCTAATCCATCTCAAACCAACCACATCCATAGAGCATCGGTGTGGACATGGACAAATTACTTAAGATAATAATACAGGTGTGAGAGCGTAAAATTAATCAGTGAATGCCTTAATAATATATTTAATCTTCATATTTTATGGCCGTACCATGCTAATACTGTTATCAAAATTATCAACAGATACATAAATCTCGACTTTTCTCTGATCATTTTCAGTAAAAGATGTGTGAAACCTAACATAACTGGAATAATGCTTTTGGCAAAGCCCTTTTCTATCCTTCACAATATACGATGCTTTGGATTCTGCCCTACACAAGTGGCCCTATCGACTGCCTGATGAAGATCTTTCTCAGAGAATGAATGATGCAAAAATAAAAAGCTATTCTGGAACCATGCTTCATCTCATTAACTACTTTGCACTGCATGACTCAGTGCAAAAGGTGGAAATATTTGACTAACATGTGAGATGCAGCAGGTGAGTAAAATAGTTGGTGCAAGTGATTTCTCCAAGCAAGAAGAATATATAGGAGATAAAAGTACAAGTACAGAGAATATGGCAAAGAAATGGATGAAATGAAATGAGCATCAAATTTCCGTTGTGCCATTGATGTAATTGATGGTAGTATGCTAATGCTGTAATTTCAGTTCTTTCACACGATACGTACTGGATTTTTATTTTTTTTTCAAATTCTCAATTTGAAATAGTCAAGTTCGTTGGAACAACAACAAAATTTGCACATGGATACAAAAGTCTCTCCAAATGACTCGTTGATAGGTTTAAAAATGGGCACCATTTATCCTTAGCTTAACTCTATACATTGAAGTGATCCTGAAGCCTTGACGAAACATAAAATATGCCTAAAGTATATACTGGATTCCCATCATCATGATTCAGACACTGAATTAGAGTATGTCTGGGGTGAAGTAAAATAATAAGTATGAGAGAGAGCCTCACATACTTTTTCTCTCTCATACCTATAAGCACTCACCCTAGCAGGCTCTTAGTCGACCATCAGCACATAGCATTTCAAGTTCAGTGATCCTCTTTAATTTATCAATTCAAGAAAAATAATAATATGGTAAGGTTATCAAAGCTACAGAAGAAAACGGAGCAACAAAAAAAGGATTTATTACAATCTCGAAAGACCTTGAACATGATACTGAACTTCCAGCAAAGTGCATATTGGAACAAGTTTTCCGGTAAATTAGAACTTAAATATAATAACTATCAATAAACGGTTGGCGAATGGGCTAATTTATTCACTTCTGCAAGCCCAGGGTATCTAAACTCTGGCATGTCACACTCATGAGAAATCTATAAGCTGCACTCACACTTGAACTACCCGCAAAGCTTGACTATGAAAGACAAGTTATCCAAAACTCACTGAATGAGAAAAATAAAAGCCTCGAGTTAAGAAGCTGACAGCTTACTTACCAATTTAAAAGCCTGAAGCCTGGGAGGCGTCTTTCTTCATGTGCTCTTCTAAGTAAACTGAATAGCTCTCTTGCCATAAAAATTTGGATAACAACTACCATGGCCCAGATATAAAGGTGACCCATGTAGATTATGAAGGCAAAACCTCCAATCATCCAAACGGATGAATATATACGGATTAACATTGACTTGTATTTGTTTGTATCGTTTACAAGTAAATGGCTTCCATTTGCTTTGACAACTTCAGGAGGAACCTAAAATATTAGAAATGAAAGGCAATAAGATAAAGAGGTTTGAAACCAAATTAAATATAATTAATTTATTATTATTATTTTATTTTTATTTTATTTTTGAAAAAAAGAGGTACTTTGAATCAAGAATATTTTCGGATATAAATTTAACAACAAAAAAAGAAAACAAAAATGGACAAAATTGTAGTACACATAATTCTTTTTTACTAAAATAAAAACTAAATTCCTGAAGTAAAGATAAAACATATCAAAAAGGTAGTAACATTTAAATACTCTTCTTCACATGTTCTTCACCATTTGTTTCTGTAGCAACCGAGTGAAGAGGAACAAATTACTCAGCGTTTGCTATATCAACCAGGAGTATACTTCCAAATAGCTATCTAATAGTATAGGTCTACTGACTATTGCAATGTGATCGAGCTTGCAATGTACAACAAAGCTCTACTTCGATAAACTAATGCAAAATTAAATTTCAAATCTCCAAGCGTAAAGGAGGCAAGGGTTAGATTCTTCCGTTGTCAGTACATTGTATTCCTAGTTGAAGCAAACAATTCTTAGCAAAAACACTCTATCTGGCCCATGTTACTTGTTTTGAGAAGAGCATAAAATAACTGAGCTCTGTGATGCATAAAAACCCCTCAAAAAAATATAACCAACCTCATTCGAGCCTCTGCGCCGGCGCAGCCGCCCAGTAAGACTGCTAGGTGATGGGCCACCAGAACCGTTGTCCTTGTGCATAATTCCTCCTCTACTTAATCTCCTAAAGAAATGTTTATATAAATATTCTAATTTCAAGAAATCAACTGAGAAATCAAGAGCAAAAATTGGAACACTTAGAACCACTTAAAATCTCTTTGTAAATGGAAGAAACAAAACCAAAGTCATAAAAAATGGACTGTCCTGATGTTAATTCAAGATCTTACAAGGTACAGTTAAAAACAAAAGAAGGAAAAGTACACCAACAACAAAAGATTCCAAAAACGAAAGTTTCTCCTTACGTTTAATTCTGATTATCCGTCTGTTAATGTTCATTTGGTTCCAATCGTATCAAAGAATCCATTAGTTCTTATTAAAACAACTAAAAAGAGAAAGGGAAAAGAAGCAACTACCTATTAGCAAATGTTAAAATTATTTGTACGGATTCGATCAATGGAAAGAATTTCCGTGGTTTGATATATCCTTTTGGTTACCCGAGCATGAACCCTCAACGCCAACACATTATATTTATTTTTTATTCTGATGGTTTCAGTGCTCTAAACAATGTTAGAAATACAGACGTGCGGTGAATTGATTAAAAAAACACTGCAGAGTTCATAAAAAAGCGGCTAAAACAATTCCAGCAACTTAATTTCATTTTTTTTGTTTATAAACAGAGTCCAATATCTTCCACGAGACAAACAATAATGAGAATACGTGGATATAAAGCATATTGATAACACAATAAGGGCAGCAACGAGAAAGTTAATCAAATTAATCATACCCAATTACAACATCATGCACTTTTGAGGATTAAACAGCTAAAGAACGCAACTTTATTTGAAAAAATTTCAAGCAGCTTAAACCAAACTCCATCAGTTCGTAAACCCGACTCAAGAATTTTACCCGCATACAGGCCCATATTGTCAAACAAGGGTTTAATATACAAATAATAATAAAAAAAAAATCTTGAAATATTCATATAGGAACCAGGGAGCCACAGACAAAATGACACGCGTAAGAGGCAAATCAAACGTAGAGAGGGAGATAGAGAAAAATAAAATAAAAAAAATCAGACCTTTCCTCCGTGTATGTGTTTCCGCCAAGAAGGTAAAAAGTGACTCGAAGTTTGTGGGAGCAAGGATTTTCGGTGGGAACTGTGGGGTCTGGTGAAAGATTTGTAAAGTTTGGGTGGTCAAATTGTGATATGTTTTTGGAATGAGAAGAGTGGGTATTATATAGTGCCCATCAAGGACATGTAGTGCTCCTGGCAACATTTTGAAATTTTTTATTTTTGTTTCTATTAATAAATATTGACCCAATAATTTACACTTTAAAATTTAACCATACAAAAATCTTAGATCTAAACAAAAAGATCCAATAGTTACTTAAATAAATAAATAGCCCAAATTCAATACAAAAACAAATGAACCAAATCAATTACCCAAAAGATATCCAACCCACCTAATCTTGTAACGCCTAATCAAACTACACACCTCAATCCTCACAACCCAGAACACTTGGACTCATTCTTCCTCAAATAGACTCCTCTCCGCAACTTCGCCACTGCCAACGTAGCGAGTCCGGTTACTCCGCCAACGAAAACTCAACTTCAAAACTATAGAGAAGATGGATGTGACGGATTATTGAACAATGTGAAGTCATTTTGTACTTCAAGACACATAGACATTCCTGATATTTCTTCTTTATATAGAGCAGGTCGAGGAAGGATTTCTAAGCAAAAATATCCTATCACTTAACAACATCATTACAAAATTAACTTGTCTATTTTGGTACTTAAAATTGTCGTTTCGAATCCTCTTAGTTAAAAAAAAAATTCGTAGGCTCCGCCCCCGAACCCTAGGGAGGGGGGCCAGCCCCCCTCCACCTCCCGTATTTTCGCTCCCGCAAGATTAAATTCCTGGCTACGTCCCTGCCTATTGGAGGGTTGTTAGGTGGGGCCCACCAGACCCTGCCCTGACAATAAATGCCCACCCCTCAAGTGGCGAGGGCAACATCCATTTTTGGGTTTTCAAAATTATAGATACTTAGGAAATAATTATAACTTTCTAGAAAAGAGTACTTCGCCATCCGCACAGTCATCTCTAATCGTTTATGTATATTTTGATCTTTGTGACATTTAAGTAGATAATTATCCTACTCATATTAATGAAATAGATAGTGAAATTTAAATTTTATCTCTAATAGTCATTGTCTATAATTTTTTTCTGTATACACGTATCTTCAATATTTTATCTAATAAGTTATCTATATCTGGACATAGTATCAGACAGATAATGTCTGAGTCACGTCAGTGTCACATAGGCAAGCAAAATAACTATTAAAGATTAAATTCTTATATCATTATTTGTTTTTCCTATGTAACAATGTATTTTTTACCAATTGATAGACTATTAGAGATACTCTCATATTTTGAGTTTTGAAGCCTCTGTTCGGTTGGAGTCATTATAAATCATTTATAATCGCTCCAATTTTTAATACAAATTTTTAACCACGTATATTTTTTCCTCCATTTTTTAACCCCTTAATTCACCTCGAGATGGGCGCAAAAACTGATTATAATCATTTTTTTTATACAAATGGTGGCTAAATTTGAAAAAAAAAAAATCTTTTACAACAGAATTTTTAAAATTATTTTTTAATCACACATTTTCTCTCTATTTTTCAATCATATTTACATCGAAAACATAAAATTTTTTTAACAAACATAGTTTATATCGCATTTCAATAACAAATTATAAAAATTTATTTTGACTATGATTACAATTGTGTAAAGTGTTGATATTCGATATTTCAAAATAATGTAGTGGAGTATTAAGGTTCTGGTTGATAAATCGTTTATAATATATCGCGTTTATAAAAGGCGATGTTGTAAAAAGTGATGGATGAAAAAATTTTATCAATAAAAATTGTTGACTTTTCAGAAAATTGGTACAGTGAAATACTCTCATGTAATTGTTTATAAACAAAGTTTTAGGAAACAAAGGCTAAAATATGAGTGAGAAGTAATAGATAATAATATCTTTCTTAAAAGTTAATATTTTAGGGAACAAACTATTTTTTTTCCTATATCGATATTATTTATTTTAAATGTCACTCATAAAGAATATTTACATTTTACTTGAATGTATAAATTATAAATAAAAATTGGGAAAACATGATTTAGTATTTGATTGATTTGTTACGTTAATGTTATTGGAAAATTAAGTATATTCTGCTATGTTTGGGCATATATTTTGTGGGACTCATTTTTCCTTTATGGAAGATGAAAACTATTAACAAATATCTAATTTACCTTGTTTGTAGAATTCTATTTGTAGTAGGATATCATTTAGTAATTTTAATTTTTTATTTTAGGTATAACTCATTTTCTTGTGAAACAAATTGGGCGTCCTAGGATTGATGTGTATATATCTTGTAATATTCTTCATTATTTGGTGAATTAATACACAAGATGATGAGATTCGAAACGCGGAAGAAACGCCGGAAAGTTCCGAACTCAGGTTGTGGTTGGACGGATGAATCATGACCCGATATTTACGACGCGATGGCTCGACGATGCGGAATAAAGAACCACGACTTTCGAAACGCCACAAGGATTTGTCCAATCTCCTTGATAAGTCTCTGATTTTCAACGCCACAAATACTCTCGCGAATATTTGATAAGTTCTGGATGAACGCCACAAGATAATCAATCTTGATAAGTTTGAGTTTGTAATGTGAATCCACACATTAAACAATTGAAAAATATTCAATCTATTTTTATTCAATCATCAAAGTCTTTTTTTTACAATGAATCAAAAAGGTGTATAAATAAGCAAAATAAAACTCTAATAGCTAATTTACTCAAAATAGAATTCTAACTAACCTAAAATAGCTAAAAACTGATAAGGAAATAAAATAATTCGAAATCTTTAAACTCCACAGCGGCGCACGTCCAGAAGCAGTCTTACGGCCGTGAGGTCTTTATTTACGGCCGTAATTGTGTAATTGAAATATGTTATGGCCGTGAGGATTTTGTTACGGCCGTAAGCTTTTTTTTATCCGGTTATGAATTAGGCAGAGAATAGGTTACGGCCGTGAGCTTCATCGTTACGGCCGTGACCTTCATAGTTACGGTAGTGACCAATTCCATCTATGGCCGTGATTTAATTTTTGGTTCTTTTCGACACGGTTTGATCTTCAAAGCTCGTCGAACCTGCTGAATTCTTGTTTTGGCTTGAATATTTAAATTTTCCCGTCAAGCCTGCTATGACTCCGATTGTCGAGGGTCCGGATCACATCATACCCTCCTTCTTTAGGATGATTCGTCCCGAATCATAGCTTTGTTCCTGGTGTTCCACTTCACCTCCTGGATCAAACGGAAAATTTCTGCTTCCATGCCATGAGTTCAATAAATTGGAATCCTTTGATTTGCTAACACGGAAGAGATGGAGCTTGAACTTCCTTTGCCAATCGTAGTGTGGTTGAAGCTTCCAGTCATAATTATCCTGCAAAAAAGATTTAAACAAAATGGGGAGGGACATGTTAGCTTCATGAGGTACAAGGTATGGATCCTTGTATTCATGACAAACCACCACCAACTCCACTTCTTGAACCACGAGGCTCTTCTCTTCGCCTCTTTCCTCATTTGCAATTTCTTGTTCAATTTTTTTATCTTCAAACTCAACCACATCCCCGACCTCCACATTTGAATCACCATGTTCATGTACTATCTCATCACTACCAAAATGTGGATCTTCCAATTCAAAGCTCAAAATTTGAACTTTTACCCCAACTTCTAATTCCTCATCATATTTTGGAGTTTGTTCACACAACTCCACGTTTTCATCACTTACCACAAAATTCGGGGCCTCTTCAACTACTACTAATTCATGTTTCAAGCCTCCCTCCTTCTTTTCAACATTCATATCCCGAGGCTCAACTATAACATGTATTTCACTCTCCTCTAGCCATTTAATCACCGCTTTTCGTTTCTCCTCCTTCTTTCGCAATTTAGCCAAATATTTTCTTTCTGCCTCCCGTTCACACCTCAATTTTTCCTCATAAATTTCTTTTCGAATTTTCAAAATTGCTTTTGGATCAATCTCAGCTCCTCTCTTAACCCCGATTCCATCCCTAGGTTTAGGATCACGCCTATAATCACTACGATTTGCTTGAGATCGCCCATTTTTCAATTTCCCTTCCCTTTCATCTAATTTATCCAACCTAAACAAAGCTTCATTCAAAAATCTCCACATACGATCTTTGGCGTTTTCATGGGAATTGGACATTGTAAAATTTATGTGGAAGGACACAGAAAAAGAATAATGAAAACAAAGGATCAAGAAATTCAAGAAAGTGGTTTTTGAATGGACTCTTTTTTTTTTTTTTTTTTTTTTTTTGAATTTTAGGATGAATTTTCGGAATAAATAAAATAAAAAAAAATAATTTTTTTTTTTTATAAATCCGAAAATTCGACAACGAACACAACAAAACAAACGGAACTTAATTCGGATAAGAATTAAGCAAAACAAACACTTTTGAATTTTTGTTGAATTTTTATATGGATCAAACAAAGAAAAAATTTACTGGCACGAAGAACAAGAAAAGAAAGACTCAACAACAAGATATGGATGATTTTTATGGGACTCGATGATAGACATATAAATCAAACTGGATAGAAAAACCTGAATTTAGAGTCCAGCTCTGATACCAGATGATGAGATTCGAAGCGCGGAAGAAACGCCGGAAAGTTCCGAACTCAGGTTGTGGTTGGACGGATGAATCATGACCCGATATTTACGACGTGATGGCTCGACGATGCGGAATAAAGAACCACGACTTTCGAAACGTCACAAGGATTTGCCCAATCTCCTTGATAAGTCTCTGATTTTCAACGCCACAAATACTCTCGCGAATATTTGATAAGTTCTGGATGAACGCCACAAGATAATCAATCTTGATAAGTTTGGGTTTGTAATGTGAATCCACACATTAAACAATTGAAAAACATTCAATCTATTTTTATTCAATCATCAAAGTCTTTTTTTACAATGAATCAAAAAGGTGTATAAATAAGCAAAATAAAACCCTAATAGCTAATTTACTCAAAATAGAATTCTAACTAACCTAAAATAGCTAAAAACTGATAAGGAAATAAAATAATTCGAAATCTTTAAACTCCACAGCGGCGCACGTCCAGAAGCAGTCTTACGGCCGTGAGGTCTTTATTTACGACCGTAATTGTGTAATTGAAATATGTTACGGCCGTGAGGATTTTGTTACGGCCGTAAGCTTTTTTTTATCCGGTTATGAATTAGGCAGAGAATAGGTTACGGCCGTGAGCTTCATCGTTACGGCCGTGACCTTCATAGTTACGGCCGTGACCAATTCCATCCATGACCGTGATTTAATTTTTGGTTCTTTTCGACACGGTTTGATCTTCAAAGCTCGTCGAACCTGCTGAATTCTTGTTTTGGCTTGAATATTTAAATTTTCCCGTCAAGCCTGCTATGACTCCGATTGTCGAGGGTCCGGATCACATCACAAGAGAATTACTTTTCTCTAAACATATTTTCTTCTACAAACTTTTAATGGTATCAGATCCTCGATTCTGAGCAACAATGTCTGGTACGAATAGTGATGTAAAAATTATAGAAGTAACAATTGTCCAATAGAATCCCATGGCGCTACAGCAATCCGATCATCCTGGCTTAATTCTTGTTTCTAAACTACTAGATGGAAACAACTATGTACAATAGAGTAGGGTTATGAGAATTGCCCTAATTGCCAATAATAAAATTGGCTTCGTTGATGGCAAGATCGAAACACTAGAAACAAAAGATGAAAAAGTATTCGATATGGAACAAAGTAATTATATGGTTCTCTCCTAGATACTAAATTCCGTACATCCAGATATTGCTGAAAGTATCATATACTCCGAGTCTGCCACAGAAGTATGGAATGACCTACGAGATCGATTTTCTCAAGGTAATGATGCGCAAATATTTCAGATTCACCAGGAAATTGCTGAGCATCGACAAGGAAATCAATCGGTGTCAGCTTATTACACCAAATTAAAGGCATTATAGGATGAATTGGGTTCTTACCATGACCCAATAGGATGCACTTGTGGAAATCTTAAAGCACTGGCTGAAAGAGATGAGAAGGAGAAGGTCATGCAATTTTTGATGGGGTTGAATGATTCTTATTCTACGGTTCGTGGAAACATACTAATGATGAGCCTATTCCCGGACACCAGAAAAGTTCACGCTATTTTAATTCAATATGAAAGACAAGTTGAGGTTACAACAGATCGTGAAGGGAAACATTCAATCAATTGGCAGAAGTTGAGCAATTCGGGATCGAATCGAAAAGGAGACAATCGGCCAGACCGACGGACCGTTCCATCTTTCCGGTTTACTGGATCTACAGTAACTGGGCGACAGAAACAGTGCACTCACTGTGGTATGACTGGACATAATATTGATACCTGTTATTTTATTCATGGTTTTCCTCTAGGGCACAAGTTTCATGGGAAGGACGTGAAGCCACAAAACAAACAGTTCACAGACACTGCTATCGCTTCCACACTTGACCCAAAGGAAGGAAAAATACTCACAACTAAGGAGTATGAGTAGACCATGGGAATTTTAAACAATAAGATGTGTAATGATAAGTCTTTTGTTAGCACCTCAAGTTTCAATCATTCTACTACCTCTTTGAGTAATTCATGGATTATTGATAGCGGGACCACTGACCATGTGACAAAGGATAGGATCGTTAAGAATAAATCCATGTTAAATCACAAAATTGTGCAATTACCGAATGGGGGCATGCTCTTATTAAGTCCATTGGTGTAGTTAAATTGGAAAATAATATGGCTGTTGATAATGTGCTTTTATGTTCCAAACTTCAAAGTTAATATGTTATCTATCAGTAAATTTACTAGAGAATTAAAATGCTATGTGAAATTTTTCCCTGATTTTTGTGTCATGCAGGATTTGACTACGAAGAAGACAATTGGCTTGGGAAGGCAGAAGTAACGGCCTGTATTACCTTTCACAAAGCCCACAAATACATCACAGTACCAATAGAACCACTAATCTATGGTATAGACGTCTTAGGCACCCTTCAGCTTCACCTCTTCAATTCCTAACACAAAGTACTTTAGAAATTAGTTTTGATTCCCATGATGTTTGTGATGTTTGTCATTTGGCAAAACAATCTTGACTACCATTTAAAGTCAGTCAAATTTCTAGCAATAAACCATTTAATTTAATTCATTGTAATATCTGGGGACCTCATAGGATTTATTCTTATTCTGGTGCTAAATATTTCCTTACAATTTTTGATGTTTTTTCTCGTTATACTTGAGTACATCTCATGCGTCACAAATCTGAAACTCAAAGCATAATTAAGAATTTTTTTGCTTGTGTTAAAACTCAACACAACCTGACTATAAAAGTCTTAAGGTCTGATAATGGACAAGTGTTCTTATCCTTGCAACCATTCCTAGATGAAAGTGGTATCGTTTTTCATAGGCCATGTCCTTACACGCACAACAAAATGGAGTAGTTGAGAAAAAGCACTGTCACCTCCTTAATGTTGCTCGTGCCATTAGATTTCAAGCTAATCTTCCATTAAATTTTTGGGTGAAAAATATCAAGACGTCTTATTATCTTATCAACTGGATACCTTCAACATTGTTATCACACAAAACACCTTATGAAACATTGCACAAGAGACCACCATCTAATTCCCATTTTACGTGTATATGGTTACCTACGTTTTGCAACCAATCTTACACCCAACCACAAATTTGACAAACGAGCCAGGAAATGTGTGTTTCTTGGATATCCCTCAAGACAAAAAGGATACCTCATATATGACCTCATCGATAGAAAGCTAGTGGTGTCCCGAGACGTCGTGTTCCATGAAAATACGTTTCCATATGCCTCCCAACAAAATGAAGAAACCAACTCCATCCCATTGTCAAAATCTGTACCTATGGATTTTGAAGTGCCAAATTTAACCCACCCTCACAACCAACATATAGTAGAAACAAATGACATGCCTGAAAATCTCGAAAACTTTTCAACCGGTCAACCTCACTCACCAACCGATCATTGCAGAAACTTCTTGCGGTCGACCTACTTCACCACCCGGTCGATCACACATCCCAGAAAAGCTTATTGATCGGCCAAAACCCCCTTCTTCCTTAACCAGTCACGTAGATCCTCCAAATCACCAACTAGACCAAACCCGAATTCGACGATCCACAAGACCAGTTCAACCCCCAACTTACCTAATAGATTACTATGTCAATCATGCTCTACCTACCCAAGTCGGGTCTCTTCCGGTCAAATCTAGCACTTGACACCCTATATCAAGGTACGTGTCATATGGAAATCTTTCCTCTGCTCATCATGCTTTTACATACAATATTTCTCATGTCATTAAGCCAACCACATATGAGGCAGCATGTTAGGATCCCAAATGGGTAGCTTCTGTAAATGATGAAATTCGTGCCTTGGAAAAAAACAATACTTGGTCACTTGTCTCCCTTCCTCCAGGTTATCATCCTATTGGTTGTAAATGGGTGTTCAAAGCCAAATTTAATTCTGATGGTACAATTGAACAATACAAAGCACAGTTGGTGGCAAAGGGGTTCACACAATGAGAAGGGATTGATTATAATGAAACTTTCGCTCCAGTTGTAAAGTTAACTACAGTCGATGCTTACTTGTTGTTGCCTCCATTCGAAATTAGACTCTTCATCAAATGGATGTACAAAATGCCTTCATGGTGATCTTGATGAAGAAGTCTCTATGACTCCCCCGCTTGGATTTTTCCGACAGGGGGTGATGAGATCCCAATCGGGGAATCTCTTCGAACAACGCGGAATAACGAAATTTAAAACCTAGGAAAGATCTAGATCAGATTTAAACACGAAATTAAACAAGAATTAAAATACTGAAAAGATAAAATTGATGATAGGACCTTGACCCAAGATTCACGACGCGAAGATTGACGATGCGAAATCGAGATCCAAGGTTTTCGAAACACCACAAGGACTTGTCAATTTCCTTGATAAGATTCTAATTGGAAACGCCACAAATATTCTCGCGAATATTTGATAAGTTCAACGCCACAAATATTTTCATAATATTTGATAAGTTGGATTTGTTCTCGAAGAACACCAAAGGGACTCCTCAACTTTTCAATTGGAGAAAACTTTCTCAACTTTATTCATAAACTCAAACTTATCTGTCTGTTTACAATCATGGTAAAGAATATAAATAAGCAAAATAACCTAACATCTAATTTACTCAAAATAAAATTCTAATTAGACTAAAATTCTAAAATAGGAAAATAACCTAAAAACCAAAAAGGAAATAAAATAATTGAAAATCTGGCCGCTACTCATTTACGGCCGTGAATAATTCTTTTACGGCCGTATAGGCTTCTCTGATCAAAACTGTGTTTATTAGTTACGGCCGTGAAGTTTCCCTTTTTGAATGTGACGGCCGTAACTTCCAGGCTTACGGCCATAAGCCTCGTTCTGCTGAAATTCTTCCTTTTCTTCGATGAATGATTACGGCCGTGATAGTAAGATTTACGGCCGTGAATATATTGGTTACGACCGTGAATGTCCTCTTTTACGGCCGTAATGGTCTTTCTGCCCAAATTACTTCGACCCCTTAATTCGGCTTGATCTGTCCCTCTTCTCGGCTCGACCCCAACATGAAACTTACTCCGTTTTGCACGTAGATCACCGTCATACCGTCGATGTCTAGACTTCGCCCTTCGATGCCTGGTTCGGATCATATCATACTCCCTCTCTTGAAAAGGATTCGACCTCGAATTCATTTTTGGTCGGCTTTTCAAATTACTCCTACTTTCCTGGGCTCGATGATCATTTTTAAGCTTCGTGCGACCTTTTAGACTTTTGGGCTGCTCATTTTTGCCAATAAATTTCTTTCCCGTCTTAAGTTCATGGTTTGACTTCGGTACCTGTAAAACAGATTTTAAAGAACTGGGGAGGGGTGTGTTAGCGTGAGTAAGTACAAATAGACTCATTTTTGTGGTAGACTCTCTTTTCTTTTGCTTTGTGCACTCAGTCTCTCCTTTTTCTGAGGTTTGAACCTCAACTCTCTTTTCTTTATTTTTCACTCCCTCTCCTTTTTCTGAGGTCGTGACCTCAACTCTCATTTCTTTAATTTCCACTCCCTCTCCTTTTTCTGAGGTCGTGGGCTCAACTTTCTTATTTTTCCCCTCAAACTCACTTTTCACCTTCAATTGATCTTTCAGGGCTTCAGTTGGAGATAGTGGCATTAGAGTAAACTTTTTCCCCCTTTTACCAAGCTGTATCTATTCGTATACCCATCATGTAGCACAGCCCTTTCATGTTGTCACGGCCTCCCCAACAGTATGTGACTAATTTGCATTGGCACCACGTCACAAATTACCTCATCCGAATACCCACCAAAAGAAAATGCCACTAAAGCCTGTCTCTTCACCTTAATTTCCCCTGACTCAGTCAACCATTGTAATTTATAAGGCGTTGGATGTTTCGTTAAAGGTAAGCCTAATTTTTCCACTAACATTGTACTAACTACATTAGTACAACTTCCCTCATCAATCACCAAGCTACAAACTTTTTCATCCACTAAGCATCTAGTGCGAAAAATATTATCCCTTTGGCCATCCACATTTTCCAAAACATTCGCCTTACGCTTGACGCTAAGAGCATGCCTATCAATAATTGACTTATCCACCACAACACTTTTCGCCCCTTCACTATCACACCTAACCTTTTTACGTGGACAATCAAGTGCAATGTGACCCCGTTCCAAGCATTTAAAGCACTTAATATTTTTATCCTTAAGAGGCTTGGAATCAAAATTATTTTTACCTTTGATTGTCGGTTCCTCCCTCCTTTTGTGAACATGATCACTAATCTCCCATTTTAATGTCTCTTTTCGCTTCAATGTCCTTTCATCACCCCCATCTCCACCTCTAGAATTGGCTTCACGCCCCTTATGCTTCCTAGCCCTAGAATCCGCTTGATATTGCTCCTTTTCCCATTGAGCAAGTTCTCCTTCCCTTCTATCCATCTTAGCCATCAATCTCTCAAGTTTTGCCTTCATGGCCTCCATTTGTTTAAAATTCTTGTGGTCACCTGTTGATGGAGATTTTTCCCTGCGAGACATGGTTAGTTTTCAAAGACAAACAAAAATTCCTCTCGTGTTTATTTTCACTCGTGTATCACACTCAACCCCTTCAAATTTCACCCAAGAACAAACCAAGGATCAACAATCAAGGAATTTATGGAAGATACGAAAAGTAAAAAAAATTAAGAAATTCTCGGAATATTCGATTTTTATTTTTTTAATCTGCCAGAGAATTGGACTACGAGTATGGCAGAAAAAACGAAACTGGATTTGGACGAAAAACGAAGAAGAAAAACACTTTTGAGTTTTTGGGACTGACTCTTATGGATCAAACTGAAAAAAATTATGACTGACACGAAGAACGCGAAGAACACGAAAAAAAATCCAGAAAATTCAAGAAACGCAAGAATCTGAAATAGATCCAAGCTCTGATACCAGATGATGAGATCCCAATCGGGGAATCTCTTCGAACAACGCGGAATAACGAAATTTAAAACCTAGGAAAGATCTAGATCAGATTTAAACACGAAATTAAACAAGAATTAAAATACTGAAAAGATAAAATTGACGATAGGACCTTGACCCAAGATTCACGACGCGAAGATTGACGATGCGAAATCGAGATCCAAGGTTTTCGAAACACCACAAGGACTTGTCAATTTCCTTGATAAGATTCTAATTGGAAACGCCACAAATATTCTCGCGAATATTTGATAAGTTCAACGCCACAAATATTTTCATAATATTTGATAAGTTGGATTTGTTCTCGAAGAACACCAAAAGGACTCCTCAACTTTTCAATTGGAGAAAAATTTCTCAACTTTATTCATAAACTCAAACTTATCTGTCTGTTTACAATCATTGTAAAGAATATAAATAAGCAAAATAACCTAGCATCTAATTTACTCAAAATAGAATTCTAATTAGACTAAAATTCTAAAATAGGAAAATAACCTAAAAACCAAAAAAGGAAATAAAATAATTGAAAATCCGGCCGCTACTCATTTACGGCCGTGAATAATTCTTTTACGGCCGTAAAGGCCTCTCTGATCAAAACTGTGTTTATTAGTTACGGCCGTGACGAATTTCTTACGGCCGTGAAGTTTCCCTTTTTGAATGTTACGGCTGTAACTTCCAGGCTTACGGTCGTAAGCCTCGTTCTGCTGAAATTCTTCCTTTTCTTCGATGAATGATTACGACCGTGATAGTAAGATTTACGGCCGTGAATATATTGGTTACGGCCTTGAAGGTCCTCTTTTACGGCCGTAATGGTCTTTCTGCCCAAATTACTTCGACCCCTTGATTCGGCTTGATCCGTCCCTCTTCTCGGCTCGACCCCAACATGGAACTTACTCCGTTTTGCACGTAGATCACCGTCATACCATCGATGTCTCGACTTCACCCTTCGATGCCTGGTCCGGATCATATCAGGGGGAGACACCACTTGTGTGTCGACTTAACAAGTCTTTATATGGATTGAAACAAATATCCCGCTCTTGATATCAAAAATTTATATCTACTGTTATTCAGTTCGGGTTCAAACAATCACATGCAGATTACTCACTCTTTACAAAGGTTGGTGGTGATTCATTTACAACCATTCTATTATATGTGGATGATATGATTGTCATGGGAAATGATAAAGAAGCAATTTCTACTACAAAAATGTTCCTTGCATCTTAATTCAAATTGAAAGATCTTGGCACACTAAAATACTTTCTTGGAGTAGAAATTGCTCGTTCGAAATCAGGGATCTCAGTAAATCAAAGGAAGTATACTCTTGACATTCTTCAAGAAGCTTGATTACTTGGAGCGAAACCTGCAGCATTTCCCATGGAACAATAGTTGAAACTTAATTTGACAGATGGAAAATTGTTAAAAGATCCCACATATTATTGACGGTTGGTAGGGAAGCTCGTTTATCTTACCATTACTAGACTGAAAATATCATATTCGGTCAACACACTTAGCCAGTTCATGCAGGAACCTAGACAGACCCATCTTGATGCAGTTCACCGATTGCTTCGATATTTGAAATGGGCACCAGAAAGAGAATTATATTTCCCATTAAAATGGAAATTGCAGTTAGCAGGATTTTGTGATGCGAATTGGGCTGGAGATGTCATTACACGACGGTCAGTTACGGGATATTGTGTATTTCTGGGAAAGGCACTTATTTCATGGAAAAGTAAGAAGCAAACAACAGTATCCAAATCTTCAGCACAAGCGGAGTATAGAGCGATGACTTCCATTACTTGTGAGGTTACGTGGTTGAGACAATTGCTAACACACTTACGTGTAAGTCGCCTACAAGCAGCAATATTATATTTTTATAATCAAGCAGCAATGCATATTGCTTCTAATCCAGTATATCATAAAAGGACAAAACACATTGAAATAGATTGTCACGTTGTTCGTGAAAGAATTGTTAAAGGAGAAATCAAGACTACCTATGTTCCAAGCAACAATTAGATTGCTGATTTGTTCACTAAAGCATTAGGCAAGGAGGCATTTAGCGGTTTCACTTACAAGTTGGGCACTTTTAACATACCTGCTCCAACTTGAGGGGGAGTATTAACAAATATCTAATTGTTTGTAGAATTGTATTTGTAGTAGGATATCATTTAGTACTTTTTTATTTTAGGTATAACTCTTTTTCTTGTGGAACAAGTTGAGCGTCCTAGGGTTGACGTATATATATCTTGTAATATTCTTCATTATTTGGTGAATTAATACACGAGAATTATTTTTCTTTAAACATATTTTCTTCCACAAATTTTTACAAAAGTGGATTTGAGTTCTTCTCAATGAGAACATTAAAATCAAATATTAACATGCTCAAATTGATACTTTTATGTGAAATTGATGCTCAAAGATAAGTGTTGGGAAGGGGAAAGCTTAAGAAGACAAGGCTTATCTCACATATAAAAACATGTCACTTTCCATGCGTGAGCACAGGGGATGCAAATCATGGACTGAAATTGCCTTCAGACCTTGATCGGATCTTGAACTTGTGTGCGAACGTGACTTGCGAATACAAATGTCAGAATGAACAGACCAAAATTCATTACACAGTAAAATCCTCATTTTGTAATTTTTGTAATTTATTTTTCGGTTAAAATATTACTAGATTTTTCAAGTGTCTTGTTAACTCCATAATAAACACTGGTTAATGAATTTTTAATTTCCATACACCAGAAATTGCAAGGAGTTGAATAGGTATCTGAGAGATTATATACCGGTCTATTTTCCAACAACTCAGACATGCAAAATTCATTAGCCTTGTAATACCACTTTTTCATTTTACGCGCATTCTTGAATTTCACGTAATTTTATATTGGTACCATTATAAATTATGTAACTGATTATTATTATTTTTCATATTTGACTTAATTTGCAGTGGAAGTACTTGGACGCCGGCACGATCAATGCGCTAATTAAAATGTTGATAAATTGTTTATGTACAATTCTATATCTAATTGTTTGTTTTATTTGTTAAACTTGTTGATTTCTACTGTTATTAGGTGGTGAGCGACTAAGATTTCATAAATTGAAGGTGGAAAAAGTTTGGTGACACTTTGGAATTTTATTGGAGTGTCGTGGACTTAAATTACCAATTTATGAGAGCTGAAGGACTAAATTACAAATTACCAAAACTTAAACATTTAAACCTAAACCCTCATACTCTCATCTCTCACATCTCCCTCACGCTCGCTCTCTCGGTTCTCTCTTCCGTCGCCACCCCTCACCCGCGATCTCCCTCTAGGCGACGGCGACCACAACCGCTAATTCCGCCACCACCTCGTCGGCCTCCAACACGGTAGCACTCTCCCTCCCTCCGCGCTGCACATACGGAACCCGAACACACGCACACACTTTCGTACCCTTTCACCCACACACGAAGATATGTATATGTATATGTATATGTATATATGTTAAATGTATGTATTGATATGAAGCGTTCAGACTTTTCTCATATTGGGTTTTAGTAGAATTTTCGAATTTTAATCTGTTAAGATCATATTTTGGGCGATATATATATATATATATATATATATATATTTATCTCTGTGTGTGTGTATGTCCAATCTTGACTAAAATTCCAGATTTTCCAATTTTGTTAAATTTTGGATTTTCTGTTAAAAATTGGAGATTAGGTGGTGTGATTTTGTATGTATATGTAATACATGTATCTATTTATGAAATTTCGAATTTTATAGTAATTTTCAGATTTCGAAGTTCCTTAATTAGTAGTTTAATTTCTTTGGTTTTAAGTTAGAAATTATAATTTTACAAATTTGGGGGGGATTATATAAATGGTTATATTAATTTTAAGATTTTATAGTTAATTAGAAGATTATGAAAGTATAGATTTAAATTGACTTAGTTGAGGACCATTGTGAGAAATTTCAAATTCTTAAATGATGGAAGTTCTTTAATGGATTCTTTGTTGGTTCAATGTTGTTTTAAATTGAAAATTTTCAAATTTAGGATTTCAGTAATGAGGTGGTTTTAATTGAATTTTAATGTATATTCTTGAATTACAATTGCTATTTTCAGACTTTTGAAATTTGTAGTTTAGTTAACCATTCGGGTAAAGTTTGACTAAATAGTGATTTTCAAATTTATGAATAGTTAGAATGCTAATTGGTGTTGTCCTTATGAAATTTAAGTGGTGATGAATATTCCATAGCTTGAAACTTTGTTTAATTTGATAAATTAGATTTCAAATTTTGTCATAGAAGTTAATCTCTTATTCCGAATGTATTATAGCCTGTATTTGACATAGCTCAAAATCCCAATTTTTTTTTGAATTGTTAGTCACATGGAAGCCTCAACCTCATTTAGAAGTGCTAAATGTGATTTTTGAACTAAAAGTATATTTTATTGAATGAATTGATATAAATTAGGAATTTTGGGCACATTGACGTCACGGGCATCCGAGACTTTTCTACTTGCAAATTCAAAAAAGCTAAATTACTAAGGACTGCAAGTAAGTAAACTCCTTCTATTTTTATTAAAGTTGAAAGTTAATGTGAAATTACTGTGCTCAAGTGACAACTTTGTATATTGCTCGTTTTCGATGCTTTCGTTACTTTATATAAGTATATATTGTTCAATTTGGAAACTGCTCAAGCATTCATATATTTTATGTCAATTGTATCATCAAGCATGCATTTGTCATTGAGTATTGGGGAAGTCAAATGATTTTAAAGGAAAAGTGTGGAAAGTTAGATTTTTCTCAAAAAGGATGTATCCCAAGTTTTAAGAATAAATTGATGTACTTCTATGCCATGAAAGGTGTGAGTGGGAAATGGGGCGCGGGAGACTGGCGTACCCGAATTAAATCGATGTTGCAGTGGTAAATATTAAACCGTCTTGCGGTGACGATTGCTTAACCGTTTGGCGGTGGCAAATATTAAACCGCTTTGCGGTGACGATTGCTTAACTGCTTGGCGGTGACAAATATTAAACCGCTTTGCGGTGACGATTGCTTAACCGCTTGGCGGTGGCAAATATTAAACCGCTTCCAGATTCTAGTTTTGTTTAAAGTTCATCTTTGCAGTTAATTACCTTTTCTATCTCCATTAGTTAGAATATATTTTGTATAATTTGAGTAACAAACTTAAAACAATTTTTTACCAAACATGATTTGATTAATTAGAAACAATTTATATTTCATTGGCTAACTATTTGAAAATACTGATATTTTCATTCTTTTTTCAGAAATGGCATCTTATTCAATCATTGGAGTTGGAGCTACTGGAAAATAGAATGTGGCTAAAGTGCCAAGTCTCAGTGTGGCCCAAACTATGACTACTGCGTCAAGTTCCTCTATGATTCAGATTGTGGAACATTCAACTGCCCTAATCTTGACTATTCAAATTAATCACATAGAAAAATCGAAGAAATTCAAATTTCAAAAGGTGGTAGAATAAGATGATGTTCTATCTGAAAACCTTAAATCTTAAGAGATTCTTGACTGAAAATGCTCCATTACTCCAAGGGAGTGAGGGAGGAATTCAGACAATCATTGCAGTTGATGCTTCAAAGCATTTTGATTTCTTATGACAAGATTATGTTAAGAAAAACTCGGCAGATTTGTTGTGCAATGTATACGACATGATAAAAATGGCTAAGAAATTGTGAGAGTCTTTGGAACAAAAATATAAAATCGAAGACATCGGAACCAAGAAATTTATTGTTGGTCGCTTCCAGGACTATTAGTCAAGTACAAGAACTCCAAATGATCTTGTATGAGATTCACTCTAAGGGGATGGTCATGAGGGAAAGATTTTAAAAACTACTAAAAGCACAAGCAAAATGAAATGATTGTTGGTCGCTTCCAGGACTATTAGTCAAGTACAAGAACTCCAAATGATCTTGTATGAGATTCACTCTGAGGGGATGGTCATGAGGGAAATATTTTAAAAACTACTAAAAGCACAAGAAAAATGAAATGATCGTTGAAGAACTTATTGTTTGACTTCGTATTGAGGAAGATATCAAAGGTTTTGAAAAGAAAGGGTTCAATCCGACTGTGAATAATGTTAATGTTGTGGAGCATGGTTGAAGCTTTAGGATCAACAAGAACAAATTGGGACCAAATTAAGGAGTTTACAAGAAATTATTTCTGGAAAATGCTACAACTGCGATAAAGTAGGTCAATACATGGAGTGTAGATTTCCGAAGAGAAAAAAAAAAGAGTTAAATGTGGTTCATGACATGGCGCACGATGTTTCTAATATAAACCTCACTCCCGTTATTTCTGAAGTGAACGTGATAGGTTCAAACCCGAGAGAATGGTGGATAGACACTGGTGCTACCCAATATGTTTGCACTGAAAATGAGATGTTTAGTGGTTTCAAAGCAACTGAAAATGGACAAAATTGTTTTTGAAAAATTCGGTGACCTCTAAAATCAAAGGATACGAAAAGGTGGTTATGAATATGAATTCTGGGAAGGATCTGATTTAACAATGTGCTATATGTGCTTGAGATTCACAAGAACTTGGTGTCTAGCTCGCTATTGAATAAGTACGACTTTCGGATGGTATTTAAGTCTAATTTTTTCTAAGCCTAAAATGTTTGTAGAAAAGAGCTATGTATCTGATGGACTATTTAAGCTTAATATAATAGAAAAGAACATAAGATGAATACAATAAATAACTATTCTATTTACTTGCTTGAGTTTTCCAATTTGTGGTATTATGGACCATGACATGTTAATTATGATACTTTGCATATATTAATTAAATTAAATTGCACACCTACTTCCCAAATTGATAATAAACACAAGTGTGAAATTTGTATTGAGGCAAAAAATGACAAGGTTGTTATTTCAATTCGTTTAAATTAAAATTGAACCAATTGACTTAATTTACACCGACGTGCGTGATTTAAAATATGTACAAACAAAAGGATGCAACAAGTATTTTATTACATTTATATATGATAGCAAAAAATATTATTTTTTGTATTTGATTAAAAGTAAGGACGAAGCTATAGATATACATTTTTTTTAATGAGAATGAAGTTGAAAATCAGCTCAATAAGAAAATCAAAGTATTAGAAGGATAGAGATGGTGAATACAAACTACCATTTGCTGAATTTTGTGTACAATATTGAATTAAAAATGAAAAGATAATGCCTTATTCACCCAGAAAAATGATGTTGCTGAACGAAAAAAATTGTACATTAAAAGAATGATGAATGCAATGTTATTGAGTTCTTGGTTACCTCAAAAGACGTGGGGGGAGATTGTGTTGTCATCTAATTACCTTTTAAACAAGGTACCCTGAAAGAAAAGGGAAAAGAGTCCCTTTGAAATGTGGAACGAAAGAAGTATTCCTACAGATACTTATGAGTATAGAGGTGTCTTGCTAAAGGGTTCGTACCTAAACCAAAGAAGATGAAAATATGACTAATAATTATTGATTGTATTTTTATTGGATATGCACATAATAATATTGCTTATTAATTTCTTGTGCACGAGTCTAAAATTTCAGACATACATAGAAATATGATAATTGAATCGAGAGATGTTTCATTCTTCAAGTATTTTCGTACATGTCCAAAGAGGAAGCAAGCTCTTCTAAATTGACATATGAGACTATGATTGAGAATAGTAAGGACTAAGGACTAGAAGAAGTTGTGGTTGAACTACGATGTAACAAACGAGAAAGGACATAAAAATCTTATGATTCTAATTTTTCGACCTATATTTTAAAAACTGACCATCATCAAAGCTTTAAAGAAGTTGTGAACTCTTCAGAAAAACCTCAATGGAAAGAGGCCATTAAACATGAATTTTCAAAAGGAAAATAAAAACAAACTGAACAATCGATAAGTATAAGATAATTAAGTCTACCAAAAATATGTTCAATTCAAGATTTGACATGAAGGATATGAGATTAGCTGATGTGATTCTCGGAGTTCAATTTTCAATCCAGAATCTGCTCCACACTATTTTTGTTTATGTTTTTCAATTTGCAGTTTCTGTTTAAGTTTCTTGTTTCTTATTTTACTTAAAGTTCATCACATTTGATCCATTATCCTGTGTATTTATTGTAACACTTAGATCCTCCAAAGTCAAACTTAAATTGCTACCCTAAGTGAAAGAAAGATGTACGAGACACAAATAAAATGGTTAAGATTTAAATGGGCGTGAAAATCATTAAGGGCAAGCAAGAAGAAGGGGAAGGGTATGAAAAGTAGACGTGAGACTTGTTGGAGAAGACAACTAAAATGTGAGGGAGACGAAAGGGATGGATAGAGAGGTAGTTGAGATACGTTTGGTTACGAGTCTTCCTTTTATTTTTCATTCGTTTTTGTTGAAATTATTTATGTATATTCATATTAACCTCAAAATCAAAACATAATGGTTCCAAAAACTCACAAGTAAGAAGGGATGCTGATAGCTTCGAATTACCAACTTTGAGATGCCATAACTCTCACCTCGGTTAACCAAATCTTGTGAAACAAATTTCATATGAAAGTACTCCATGAGTACTTTGAAATGAGACCAAGAACAACCAATTTGAAGTTCGTTTGTTACCTTAAATTTGAGCCCAAAGACAGCCACTTGAAACTGTGAAATCTGGAAAGAAATAAGCATAAGGTGGCTCCTACAACCTTATCTTCGTCCATACCTTACAAGAGTCATCCTCTCCTCCATAGCCACCTCCAGCAACATGAAAATGGAATGACACCTCAAGCTTGGCCATTAAAATATGATTTCTTAACCTTGAAGCAAAGCCTAAATCCTCTACACTAAGTTTCTCTTCTACAATTCGTGCAACCATCATCCTCTATAAATAGGGATGCTTTTGAATGAGGAAACATATCAGAAATCAAATCCAAAATGCTGTTGAAATCACTTTGTCTCTTTCAAACCCTAGGTAGGGATTTTTTTCCAAAATCATGTTTTAATCCATATAAGTCGTGCCTTTGACAACCAAACTTGTTCTCTCAAAGTTATTCATCAAAATATGAGGTTTGGGGATCAAAAGGATCATAGAAATGGAGTTTTAGTCACTAAAAATACGCTTGGTGTTGACATCCTGGAGATTTGGTGTCGACACCAAACGAAGAAGATGAACATGGTGTCGACACTTACGTAGACACCCATGTAGACACATCCTTTATTTTTTGGTTCTGATCATAATATGAAGTTATTCTATGATTTTCAGATTGATAGATATTGTATAATCATCAAAAGTTGTGAGTATTTGATACACCCTTTACATGTTGCATTATGTACGAAGTTGAAACTTTGTTAACATGCTTTTTATACATATTGACGACGATATTTGATGTAATATGATTCACAAAAGAAGCATTTTCAAGTAAAGATTACATATTTGAACTTTAGCCCCCTTGGTAATCAATGTATGATGTTAGGATATCGATTTTGGTCATGAGGACCTTGCGACTCCAAGGCTCCGATGAAGGCCGACGAAGGACCTGGTGATCTAGTAACCCTATTGTAGTCGAATAGGGGAAAGATGACAGGGATGTGGAAGCCCTAAAGGATATGGAATCCTATGTTTATGGTCATTTTATCGATATGCGTATTGTGATAATGTTAAGCGCTTTGGGATATAAGAGATAATCTATAATTGGGGCCCGAAAATCATATTTTTGAAAATTATTTGCATGTTTATTGAATTACTCATTAAATTATCAATTCATATTTTTCATGTTTTCTAATTTGTAGATGTTGCACTTTGATAACTATGAATTGATCTCTTGGGAGTGGATCAAGTCATCCGATGGACGACATTATATGTATGTGATTGAGATACACACGAGGCAGGCGTATTGCGACTTTCCCGCTTTATCTCGTTTTCTACATTCACACTTTTATGATAGTGATACTATGGAGTATGAATACTCCGATGATTTCCCTCGAGAAGAACTTTAAAGTTATATATCATGTTTTGATTTAGTTTTGTTAAAAAACATAGGAAAGAGGTAGTTTTGTGTAGTTTTATAACCTCTTCTTAAACTCAATTGTAATAAGTTTAACAATCCATATATGTATGGCAGTTCATGTTTTTTTACAAGTGCACTTTTAAAGTTGTCATTTCAAGGTAAAAGGTTGGTTTTGATCATTAGTATCGACATAGAAATCCTAGATTTCAATACCAAACTATTTTTACCTCGAAAATAGTGTTGGTGTTGACATCAACTCAACTGTGCAACCTCAATCAGTTATATGTCGACACCTGAGATTCTGCGCGCCAAAATTCTCAAATTTTATCCAAATTTTCAATTAAATGTTATTCTTTTAAGTGGAGGATTTTGGGGTCGTTACAGATGCTATCTACCAATAAAATATGTTGCTTGTTTAAACCATCGCTGATCATACCCAATATGTGGGACACAATTCTTACAAACATATTATATCTAGTTTCATAAAATAAGGTGCAACGGAAACTTAAAAGGCCTATCCAAAGCTAAAATAAAATTTTATTGATCTGCATGTATACATATATGGTTTCCTTCAAATTTAATGTTTTGAACTATAATCGGTAATCCAGAATTTTAATTTTACAAACCCAAATTTTGTTGACTATATGAAAAGGGACATTTTAGGACTACACACAGAAATTGCCCTTCTATTTGAGTTGTTGTTTGGGCTATCTTATTTCCACTAGAAACCTGGTTTTTGATAACTATTAGAGGTGGACATTAACCGACCGAATCCACCAAAATCGACCCGACCTGATCGGTTTGGGTCGATTTTTCATGAAAATCGGGTTGGGTTTGGGTTCTATTTAAAATTTTGTAGTCGGGTTGCGGGTTGAATGAAAAACCTGACTTGACCCAACCCAACCCAAATAAAAAATCTTTTTTTTTTTTTATGAAACTTAACTTATTTAAATATTGATTAAACATATTTTAATTTTGTTAGAAAGTGTTCAATGTATTGTATTTGGGGTTATTGTACTGTACATAATTGATTTGAGTTAACAATTGATTCATGAGTTTTTTTTTTCTTTTTCAAGATTTTTTACCAATTGGGACAAAGCCCAAACCGTCCACCCCGACCGAAACTTGGTTGTGTTGGGTTTAAACTCGTAGTTGAGTTAGGTTGTGTTGATTTTTTATCCACCCGACCATAGTGGGTTGGGCAAAAAATCGACCCAATCTAACCCACGCCCACCTCTAATCATTACATATATATGTATCGATACGTAGTATCGATAGCATCTATACCCACAGAGTACAATCACTACTAGAAATTTAAAACTTGGGGGGCCAAAGTTTGTTAGGAAAACCTAATTGTTAGGTATCAATACATATACTCCAAATGGTATTTCTTAAAGTACAAAACACCCATTTACATATATACAACTTAGTTAATGAGTATATAGGTTGACACGGATACCAACGGATGTGGTCCCATGCCTATTTCAACAACAAACTTACATATTCGTTACATTATATTAAATTATTAATAATAATTTAAAAGTATGAGCATCATAATACTCTTCAGTCACTTGGGTATATTCATAACGATATAGAGTTGTGAACTCTGGTGGATAGCTCCAATTCTCTACTTTAGTAGTGAAAATATACATGTTCCCATCATCTTTGAGCTTCCATCCTTTCGATTCCGCTTTGAATGCCATTTGTTTAAGTATTTGCAGTTTTGTAAAACATGAAATTATGAATAAAGAGTATTCAGCAAGTAACAATTCAGTTTAGGAGAAGAAATATGCTTTCAAGTGAGCCCGTATTACAAATCAAGTATTATTCCGAGCGCACTTTAAAATCACGAAGTGGTACAAAACCCCTGATTCAAACATTTCTCACGATATTCAAATATTTCCACGATACAACACGATCACCTTTCGGTGGAATTAAAAGTGGGATAACATAACGATTGTAATAATGTAAGAAAAACTTTTGAATCTAACATAATCAATAATCAATTAAGAACATGAAGTAGCATTTAAGACCAATTTAGAATGCAGTGCTACTTACCTTTGTAAACTTGAAAAATAACAAAGAAAAGTTCAAAATTTCTTTCTGCATTCTGAAAAGAGAACAGTGTATCGATACATCAAGAACACGTATCGATACAATACATATAAAATTACTTTTGTAAATGATCCTGATTCTTTCAATATTTCCTATCTTTGTGCATTTATATATCTCAGGATCATCCTAGGAGCAATTAAGATCATGTTAGGGGTTTTAACATGGTCTGATTATACCCTAACATGATTTAGAGATTGAAATTACATTTCTACCTTCTTGAAAACTAGCTTAATTCTGGATTTGATTAGTGTTTCAGAGAGTTTGTAGTCTATATATATATAAATATATCTTAGCCTTCTATTTATACACGATTTTTAGGGATCAACATGAATTTGTCTGTAACGACCCAGGTCTCACTTAACGGGCTGTCTCGATCATTAGATGACGACGTACTGTCTCTACCAGTATTCTAAAAGGCGGGAAAAGGCGCCGCCTAGACGCTATGCGTCAGCCAAATGCGTCGCAAAGGACAATGCACGGTAAAATGCGTTTAAACTAAAACTAAAAGAACCGGTAAAAAAGCAAGTACAAACCTGTAAAAAATCGGTCTAAACCGAATTTTACCGGTCCAAACCCGTTAAAAAATCAGTCAAAAAATTTTTATTTTTATTTTAAGATGAATTAATAACTAAAAATTAAAATTAAAAGGCCAGGCATCTTAAAAAAGGGTGCCACATTTGAATTTTGTGAGCATGGCTGCTGGGGTATATATACGAATTTTCGTTATTTTCAATTTATGATTTGATTGGTGGCTAGTGCAATTGAAAGTTGTGGCCTTAGCTAGTCTCCATGACGTGGGTTCGAGTCCCCACTGGTGGGTTTTTCACTTTTTCCTACTTCTTTTTACTTTTTAACTTTTTATTGTGTTATTTATATTTCTTTTCCTTTTTTTTTAAAGTCCCTCTATTTTTAAAATTATTTTTTCTTTACATTCTCTTTTATTTATTCAAATCTCCAAATGTATAAAATAATCTAGTTAGTAATTTTGAAATTTAATAGTTTTTATTTGAAAAAAATCTATTAATGTCTTAAAATAATTAAAATAATATTAATAATACGAAACGCATTATGATGTCTATTCTTTGCATTGGTACGCTTAAACTTGTGATTCTTAATTCTCGACCTCGCCGCCTCGCAACGCATTACGCCTTTTAGAACATTGGTCGTCTCTTTAGCATGTTTTTTCCTCACTCGCACGCTCCCCGAAAAACTTCCCAAGGATTCACCTAACATAGAATTGCTCCAACCCAAGCATGCTTAACTGTGAAGTTTCAAACGATGGACTTCCGGAAAAAAAAGTGCACCTTGTTGATATGACTAGTACTTATCAAATGTTTTTTAAGCTTTCCTGACCTAGGTGTTACAATCATCCCCCGTTGGACTCGTGACGTCCTCGTCGAATTTAAACCATCTGAGGATCCATTGCTAGGTGTTGTGATTCTAGAGGTGGCTCATACAGGTTCAAGAGGTGGCTCCCTATTGTGCAGCACTTTGTCCCGCATAGCATTTAGTTCCCGATTTTCAGCTGGCGGTCGACTCTGATATCATTTGTAACGACTCAAGTCCAGATTAACGGGTTGTCCCGACCGTTAGATGACGACGTACTGTCTCTACTATACCAATATGAGTCTTTTCAGCATGCTTTATCCTCACTTGCATGCTCTCTGGGAAAACTTCCCAAGAGGTCACCTATCATAGAATTGCTCTAAGTCAAGTCGCTTAACTGTAGAGTTTCTAACGATGGACTTCTGGAAAAGAAGGTGCATCTTGTTGGTATGAGTAGTACTTATCAAATCTTTTTAAGTTTTCCTGCCTAGGTGTTACATTGTCAAATTTAGTTTTGTCCCTTCTAGGCAATGACTGCCTTAATCTAGATTTAGGACTCACCCATGCTATAAGCAGGAGGTGTTCTTATGCATGAAAGTGCTATTTTCATGTCCAGCAAATGGCACATTGTAATTGGTTGTTAAAATTATGAGTTTCAGGCCTTGAACGCGTGTAGAACTAGTTAATACGTCTACATGTATCAATACCATGTCTCGATACATGATGTATCGACACACGTATTAGGGTTTTGAATTTTGGATTTTAGAGATCTTGGGAAATTGTGATTCGTTACATTATGCCCCTTTTTGGCCCTCATTATTTCATAAATAATGTGATTTTGAATAGTATTTTGGAGAACATGTGGTTAAAATGTTTGAAAAGTAAAAAATGGTAGGTTTGACTAAGATGGATTGTTAAGATTGAATGTTGAATAAATTTGATTTTAAAAAAAGGGGGCCAAACAGGGGCTATATCTTTGAATCTAGAATCAAAAAGCCACTTTAGACCGAGAACGTTCTACCATGGAATCATATCTATGATTCCCTGCGAAAAGCTCCTTGCTACAAAAGTTGCATCATCACATTCGTTTAGTCGAGTCACAAAAGTAGCGATAATGTAGTCCAGCATGACTGATCGAAAAAAGGAGTCTCACGAGAGATTTAGCAATTTTGTGAGCTGTATATTTAATTTTTCAAGTGTATTACATGTGTAACAATCACAGATAAAAATCGCTAAGTCAAAATTAAAATGTTAAAACAATAAAATTCCAAAAATTGGAGATGGAAAATTAAGGTGTTACAAATGGCCCACATTTCAAGAAGATACAAGTCCAAATCCCAAAATCTATTAAAACCCTTTGGTTTATTTAACCGTTCAAGGATCCAGGTGGCTAATTAACGCAACTGGTTCGAAGAATTCGATGGCTGTCTCGAGTTACTCATTCCATTCTTTGAGCTGATCGTTATATACGTAGTTACGCACATTGCACAAGTTAGTAAATTTTTCCTTATGAATATCTACATAATCTATTAAAGTAGCTGAGTAAATTGAGGTCAACTTAGTAAGTTTCTCGCCAAATCACAGCTTCTATAAATGTGATGTGTTTGTGGTCTTCAATTTTTATTGTGTTCACACTGCTTCTATTTCCCGCCCACGATTCACAACGGAAAACAGATTATTTTCACTTTTTCCCCTTTTTCTAGAATCTGTTTTTTTTTTTTTTTTAATCTATACACTACCTTTTTCTAGAAATTACATATCAAAACCACTTTATTATTACAAGTCAAATAAAAACGAGAAACCCTAAAAAAAATTCTATGAAATAAGAAAGCACTGCTCTGTTTTTCAATATCTGTAGAGTTTTTAGTTGAATAATACAGATCTGGGTAGAAAAAAATAAAAAACTATTAGAACAATAATATATTGCAGAAAAAGCTTTGAAAAATGATATTGAAATGCAGATGTGTTTGGACACCGAAAGCCAGAAATCTGTTTTTTTTTTTTAATGGATGCGATGCACGGGAACCATGAAGATTTGGATACGGTTCTGCAATGATTTTTTTATTTCTTGTAATAAGGTTTCCGGATTGAAGACTTTACTCATGGAGGATTTTGTGGAGAGAAATAAGAAGTGTGGGAGGCAGATAAGGGAAGTCCAATTGCCAGATTGCTATTTATTTGGAAGCCAGAAAGTTCTAGGATTTTGAAAAGTGTGGGCCGAGTATTGTTGATGGGTTGAGCCACAATAAAGTAAAATATGTAATCGGGCCTCCCTATTGTAGTTTGCACTGTAGTTTTTTTTTTGTTTCTTTGATAAAAGTTAGAAACAAAAATTGAATTTTATTTATTTACTTCATATTTCATTTTATTTTTCGTTATATTTTATTGTTTTGGGCATAAATGTGTGTAAAACCTTACGGTTATTAGTTGTGTTAATTAATGCAATATTATATCAATTAAATTATCTAATTTTTAATATAGCTTTTTTTTTTTTTGATAATAACAATAAAATATTTTAGTTTTATAGTCTTTTTTCTTATATTATCTTTTACTAATAAGAACGTGTTTTATGATCTCATATATTTTGTGATATCTTATGTTATATTTAATCAATTTTTTGTTCATTTATCAGTTAAATTATCAATTTTTTTAATATAGCTTATATTTCAATACTAACAATACAATATATTAGTTTAATCATCTTTTTTTTTCTTCTTATTATATATTTTTTACTAATAAGAACGTGTTTTATGATGTGTGGATATTCATATTGTTATTTGTTGTGTTGCTTTCATGTTATTCGTAATCTTAATCACTGTTAATAATTGTTAACCGTCTCTCAATCTTCTTTATTATCAGTTATGTTACTATTTTCATAAATTTATTTTGTTGAATAAAAACATGTGCATTGAATTTATCTTGTTTTGAATTGTCCATATTTAGAACGTCTTTTCGTGTTGCTTATTGTAACTTAGTTGAAATCTTCATTATTTTTATGAATTTTAAACTTTTTGGGTGATTGTTATTTTTCACGATAAAAAATGATTACATCATTGATTTATTATTAACTTTTATTTTTATTTCTATTGTTCTAATGTCTAGAATACATGGATCTAGGTTTATTAGATGATGACAAAGAGTACATTGATGGTATTATTGAGGCCAGTCATTGGGGTTCGGTGCAATCTTTGAGAAATCTCTATACAACCCTATTGGTTTCAGATTCCCTTTGTCATCTAGATTGTGTTTGGATGAAATGTTGGGAGTATATGTCAGATGCAATATTGTATTGATGCATATCATCCTCTAGGAAATCCAGGTAATTTTATGTTGTATAGTTTTTTTGATATATAATGATTCATCTTATATTCTTTTACTTCGTTAGCTTTTATTAATTGATTAATTTTTATTAATCATTTATATATTATGATAGATTTAAATCAGGTTTGGAGTTGACTATTGAACAAATTTAAAATTATTCTTTGTTAAAGATTGAGAATATTTTGTGTAGCAAATGAAAGAGTTTTCGGGATTACCCGTCGATGCCATTTCCGTTTGTTGCAGATGATTTGTTATCATGCAACGGACTTATATGCGATGAAATGGCGTATGATAGAGCGTCTTTGTCAAATGAGCTTAGGAGGTGTGTCGATCACTTGATAGATGAACAGATGGATGTTTATAATACCATAATGGCATCTGTAAATTCTGGCAAGGGTGGTATATTCTTCCTTTATGGATATGGAGGTACGGGTAAGACTTTCGTTTGGAAGACTCTCTCTGCAGCTTTACAGTCAAGAGGAGATATAGTTCTTAATGTTGCCTCAAGTGGTATAGCTTCCCTTCTTTTACCTTCTGATCGGACCGCTCATTATTTGCTATCCCTCCGAGTCCTTATGAAAATTCGACATGCAATATTAAACAAGGAAGCCCACTTGCACAATTGATATTGAGGATGAAGCACCCATGATTAATAAATATTGTTTTGAAGCATTTGACAGGAGTATGAGAGATATATTAAGTTTCAACAATCCCAATAGCTTAAAAGAACCATTCGAAGTAAAGACAGTTATTTTCGATGGAGATTTTCGATAAATTCTTCTGGTTTGTGATGCATCTTGCATGCAGGGGAGGGCAATACTGGCACTAAGAAATGATGATGTTGATGTTGTTAATGAGTATATGGTCTCAATGCTATTGAGAAATATTAATCATACCCAAGGACAGTGCAATGGAACAAGGTTAATAATTACTAGGCTTGAAGATTATGTTCTCGAAGGTCAGATTTTATCTGGCAGCAATGCGGTCATAAGTTATTCATTCTAAGGACGTCGTTGAGCCTCTCTGATTCTAAGATACATGTTAGATTTCAAAGGAGACAATTTTCATTGACAGCGTCTTATGCAATGATCATAAATAAGAGTCAAAGACAATCATTTTCGCATATTGGACTTCTTCTAAAGAAATCGATTTTCACTCATCGATAGCTTTATGTTGTGATTTCTAGGATTATCAGTCATTCGAGATTGAAGATGTTGATTTATGAAAAGGAATGAAGACCTACTAATTCAACAACAAATGTAGTTTACAAAAAAGTTTTCAAAAATTTGTAATAGGAACGTGAAATCAATAATGATGTAACATTTTATTTACAATTTTTATTTTAATTGATCTTAATCAATGGATCATTTATTATCGAGACATTATTTCTTTGTTCAGTGAGCTGACTAGTTATAATTATAAAATATAAAATAAAATACGCACCTTCAGGTATGACTCGCCACCGAACAGAATCTGAATCCGAATACCTCAATATTAATAAAGTTCTGTGCGCGTTGTTTCATTGTTCGTAGAATTTGATTATGGGTACTATGCCTTCATATCAATTTTATCCAAAAAATAATTTTTTGATAAACTCATTCCAGAGCTCAGTTTCCAAATTCCACGGTAGAACAGCCCTACAGTTCTTCAAATACAGTTATTCACTCCCTTCCAAGAATCTATCTTGTGGTGCAACCCATGATACAATCCACTCAGATTCATCCCCCAATAGAAAACCCCAAAAAAGGTCCAATCTTTTGCCAAAAGAGAGAAACAAAAGGTGGAATTTGGGTAGTGAAACACCCCTTTCAAAGTTAAGCGACAGAGAGAGGATATCTAGTAATTCTTGGTTTGATAAATGGAATGAAACAGACAGGCCAAATGGCGTGAAAAGGCCTCCCATAGCGTTGAGTTATAGGAATAGTGGGGATGTTTCGAGCTCGGATTGTGAAGAAAGTACTAGCACTAGTAGTGGTGGTAGTACAATGGAGAGGATTGTTGAGAAGTTGAAGAAGTTTGGGTACATGGATGATGTTACCGAGATGAACGAGAAAGTAGGAAGAGTGATTGAAAAAGGGTCAATAGAAGATATATTTTATGTTGAGGAAGGATTATTGCCAGATACAAGAGGTGGGTTCTCAGAGAAGTCGGTGTTCAGGGAAGAGAGTAGTAATGGAAAGGCGAGGTTCCCGTGGCAGAAAAATGCAGTAGAGAATGGGGAGAAGTGGACTTTAGACAGACGAAAGGATAGGAGTTTGGCCGAGTTGACTCTTCCTGAGTCGGAGCTGAGGAGGTTGAAGAACTTGGCGATTCGGATAAAGAACAAGACAAAGATTAGTGGTGCAGGTATTACACAACAGGTCGTGGAGACTATTAGAGAGAAATGGAAAACATCAGAGGTTGTGAGGTTGAAAATTGAGGGTGTTCCTGCCCTCAACATGAAGCGAATGCACGAGATTTTAGAGGTCAGTTCTCATATGCCCCTGTTTGGAGGAGATTACAATAAGATTTTTAGTAGATTTTGATAAAAGTTGGTGAGATGTGCGGTTGAATAGATTAAAATCTAGATTTTATAAAATTCTACTGTTTTGTAGTTAATATCTGTTGGAATGCATATCTGAATTTGTTAAAATAAAGTAGAAGTTTTAAGCCTTTCAGTAAAACGTTGTAGTGGTAGAATGGAAGTGCTTTTGGAATTAACTTGTAGTACTATCATTTAGAAGTTCCTCTGCTCTACCTGGTTTATAATCTATCATGGCTAGAGATGGTAGGTCATCACTGTAGTGATATTTACTTGGTGCTGTTGTGCCCGTAGTTCTGTTAAGTTTTTTCAATGGGGGCATTGAAGAGAAATAAATGATTATTTTTATAACATAACATCCTTCAT
The DNA here is from genome assembly GCA_963555705.1 of Ligustrum vulgare. Taxonomy (NCBI): domain Eukaryota; kingdom Viridiplantae; phylum Streptophyta; class Magnoliopsida; order Lamiales; family Oleaceae; genus Ligustrum; species Ligustrum vulgare. Next base: position 58,299,974 of record OY743177.1, on the reverse strand, counting down.
GCTTTATTTGCAAGTCCTGATTCGAATTACTTTAAGCATCCGAACGTTGAGCTTTTTGTACAAGTATTCACTGAGTAAGGTAGCTGTTATTTGAGAGGACCAATTAGAATCCATGGCATCAGTAAGTAAAACAGGTTCATTTATCTTAAGAAAGGATGCACTTGGGAGTAGTTTATACCTCTAACTTCAATCAAATAGATTATGGATCTATAGAAATAATCTTTCTTAATGCTGTTGTGATGCTGCTTCTTGTTGTTCAGAGAAAAACTGGTGGGTTGGTTATATGGAGATCTGGCACTTCTGTTTCTCTTTACAGAGGTGTAACTTATGAAGACCCTGCAGAAAAATTGAAGAAAAGAAAGTTCAACAAAAACGAATTTTCTCATAAGTCCTCTTCAACTGCTTCTGACGAGACCGGTCCCTCAGGACTTGGTCCTTTAAGTGATATGGATGCACCTCAATCAGAGACTACAGGCACTGGCTCAGAGAGTAAAAACAGTGAAACACCGATAGAAGTGAAATATGAAGATGAAGTAGAGACACTATTAGATGGACTTGGCCCAAGATATACAGATTGGCCAGGAGATGGTCCACTTCCTGTAGATGCAGATTTACTCCCAGGAGTTATCCCTGGTTATCAGCCTCCCTTCAGATTACTTCCTTACGGTGTGAGATCAACTCTTGGAACAAAGGAGGCGACCTCTTTACGGAGACTTGCCAGAGTTCTGCCACCACATTTTGCACTAGGTATGGATTTAATTAGAAATGAGAGCTATTAGCATAAGACTTAGCTTGTCGTCAATAACAAGGAATATTGATATTGTATTGATGATTGACATCAACAGGAAGAAGCAGGCAGCACCAAGGATTAGCTGCAGCCATGATAAAGTTATGGGAAAGTAGTAAAATTGCCAAAATTGCTCTAAAACGTGGGGTTCAGCTAACTACGAGTGAAAGAATGGCTGAAGACATCAAGGTAACACAAGATACTCAATCTAGTGTGAGGCCCTAGAAATTGAAAATGGAATTATAAGCACAGCAGTGAAGTGGAAAATTATTAAGATATACAGGGATAACGACTCAATTTATTCCTAGCTAAGCCTCAATGTTTATCATATTTTGATACATAAAAGGCCTATTGTCAGTTTGTGTGTTTCATATTTTTCTCAGTTAGCCACTACTCTCCACTTCTTAACTAGTGAAAAGGGTACTTTTTTTCATGAGGAAATATATGTTGAACCACCCATCTAAAAGCTAAGTTGTTAAAAAGAGGACAAATATAATTATTTAGATTCTGTCTTAAACATGCCCCTTCTTGTGTTGGTTTTTCAATATTAGGTCTAATACGTGTCCAATTTTCACGAGTAGGTGGCAATGGGACTCGATCACATTACCTTTGCTTGCTCTGATACCTCATTTAAAAGTTTATGCACGCACAGAGCAGACTTGATTGACACATGCACAATTTTTATAATAATTCGATACTTGATCCCAAGAACTTTGCATGCCCTGCTACAATATTGAACCACATTATCTAAAAGTTGAGACGGTAATAAAGAAGACATCTTTTTTTTGTCTTCAACAATTTGCAAATGAAACTGAAATTGATTATATGCCAGGAAATTATGTTATAGTAGTGCATTTCACTTTACTCTTTTACGAGAGAATTTAAACTGTGTTTCTCTCATTCTATATGTGCATTTATTTATACCTGAGTTATAAATGGCACGCTGATATTTTCCTGTCAAAATTTGGTCCTGGAAGTTTCCTCAGACACTAATTTTTTGGAAAAACGAGGAGAAATAGGTATTCTTACATTGTATCCTCATTTAGATCGATCAACTTGTTTCTTGGGACTGTGATAAAGTATTGTCTCAGTTTACTCTAATTACATCTGGTGAGTGTTAGAAAATTTATTACAGATAATAATTTATCTATAATCGAAATAATCATCATGTTGGAATTATCAAGAATTAAATAACTGAAGCGGAAGCGTACCTTAATCAAACGTGATTCACGATGAACGATTCGGTTGGTTGGATCTTCTAAATCGATACGTAGTCCGTATTTTCTCTCTGATGATGGGATGTCAGACAAGATGAACAGTACGTAGGATTCAGGGACCATAACCGACTTTATATACTGAATTGCCAATTAACCTAATCCGGCCCATCATGAATTAGGTAATGGCCTGGTATCTACACATAAAAGCCCATACATTTAATTAGATGCATTAAAGCCCGATATATCAAATCCTTATTAGATCACTTTAATTGGGCTTAACCAGATTGATAGCCTTTTATTCAATACACAATAATTCACATATAAGCCCACACGATTGATTAAAATCCTTACAATCTCCCACTTGGGCTATATGTGTAACCTTACAATTGTGTATCAATCACAACCTTATGAGTACTCAGAATTTTGCTATCATTACTGAATGCATCCCCAAACAATCCGGTCCATCAATTATATCAACATAGGATCAAAGCGGCTTTCGCTACATTAATCGTAACTAAACCTTCAATGGTCACGTATATCGACATAACTGAATGACATGGATCAAGTATGGATGTGTAGCATGGAAATTACATGTAATGTGATCTTCAACATGCCTATTTCCAACTGGTCCAACTTTAGTGAGATCATCATCAAACGAGTTCAGAGATAATAAACCTGAAACCTTACAGCTGTAAATAACTTTAACTTTAAACTGTATCCAAAAGGACAGTAAATGTGTCTTATGCACCCAAAATACAAACTCCCACTGAAACCGAATATCCTTAAGAAATACAACACCCATATGAGTAATGTACTCATGAAAGACCTTATGTTGTAATACTTTAGTAAGCGGATCCGCAATTATGGAGTTTGTCCCAATGTGCTCTTATTGACACGTGTCCACTCTGAACTGTATCCTTCACAACCAGGAACTTATGTCAATGTATTTTGACTTAGTTGAGCTCCTGTTGTTACTGGAATATAAATCTGCTGAGTTATTGTCACAATATAACTTTAGTGGTCTTTCTATACCATACAGAATACGCAGCCTTGTGACAAAATTTCGCAGCTATATTCCATAATTAGATGCCCCCAAAATTGCTACAACTGTGCTGCCAAGTGAAAGAAGCTAAAGTGTCTATTAAGCACTCCATCCGGAAATAGCTCCTCCAACCAGCAGATAAATGTAGCCTTTATATGGATCTTTTACTTTCTTGGCATCTAGTAAAAATCGGAATCATAATACCATATGATCTCCAACTGATCCGATTTTCTGTATGTGAGCATGTAATCTTTTGTTCTCTTTAAATACCTTATAACCCATGTTTGACTGCTTTCCAAATGATCCATCCCAGGGTTACTTAAATATTTCCTTAGTATCCCAATAATGTATGCAATATCCGAACGCATACAAATTTGAGCATACATCAAACTCCCTATAGCTGAACTATATGGGATCCTCTGCATTTCTTTAATTTCAAGATAACTTTTCGGGCATCAGTTGAGACTAAATTTTCTCCCTTAGCGATAGGGCTGTCCCCTGATTTACTGTCTTGCACGCCAAACCTCTTAAGTACTTTATCGATATAGTCCTTTTGTGACAATTCAAGAATACCCCGAGAACAATCCCTGTGTATCTGAATTCCTAATACAAAAGAGACGTCACCAAGATTTTTAATCTCAAAATTCCTTGACAAAAATCTCATAATTTTATGTGACATACCTATATCATTAGTGGCAAGCAATAATTAACATATAAAACCAGGACAATATACTTACTCCCACTGAACTTGTAATACAAACAACCATCAACAATATTAATCTCAAGACCAAATGAGATAATTACTTGATGAAATTTGTATTACCCTTAACGGGAAGCTGGCTTGAGTACATAAATGGATTTCTTTAATTTGCAAATCATTTGCTTTGGGTCTACTGACACAAAGTTTTCTGATTGCACCAAATAGATCGTCCCATCAATGTCGCCATTGAGAAACGCCACCTTAGTATCCATTTGATGTAACTCGAGGTCAAAATGTGCAACAACCTAACTTTCCTGAAAGAGTCTTTCATTGAAACCGAAGAGAAAGTCTCTTTATAGTCAATGCCATCAATCTGTGTAAAGCCCTTAGATACAAGACGAACCTTATATCTTTCCACATTACCTTTCGAATCCTTCTTGGTTTAAAAATCCATTTAAGACCAATGGACTTCGTACCTTCTGGTAATGGGACAAGATCCCAAAACTTTATTGTCTTGCATATGCTTATTCTCTTTATTTACGACATCAATCCACTTCCGAGAGTTAGAACCCTGCATGGCCTGATGGAATTGATTGGACCATCTCCACCATTCCATTATTTTCCTTATGTTCTTGAAAAAATACTATTTAAATTATCCGGAATAGCATTTTTTTCCATTTCTCTCGTGGATTTCCTTAATGACTTTAGTCATTGAGGTTGTTGAGTTTGTACTTCTGAAATTTTCCTTATTTAGGATGAGAGTTCTTCAACATTGTCTAGTTGAGGTTCTGAATATGCTTCTTGATCAATGACATGCATAGAAACTTGCACATTGTCAAAAGCAATAGTAGGAATCGAAACCGATCCTTCCTCAACTTATTCCTTAAAGACAATATCTCTAACCTTATTTCTCCCCCCAAACTCAACTTCCTCAAAAATGTTGCAATTCCCGTTTCAGAATTGACTTAAGTGTGGGATAATAAAATTTATAGCCCCTTAAACGACTTTATTTTCTTTATTTGTTTTCTTGCCCTTATCTTTAGAGGTTTTTGCCAAGTGAACACTTTCAGTTCTATCCTGCTTCAACTTTTCTTCCTCTTGCACACAAAATAGAATGAGCTCATTTAGAGTTCATTTCTCCCTTTGATAGTTACAACTGACCTTAAATTGACTGAATTGTGCAAGAAGCTTGCACACTATGAAATGATCTCATTGAGAGTCTATTTCTACTTTGACAGTTATAACTAACCTTAAATTAACTATATTGCGCAGGAAGCGATATCAATACCAAATGCACGAGCAAGTCATTAGACGAGTCGAGTTTTAGTTCCTTAAGTTTTGAAGCAGTGTGAGACATCTACACGATGTACTCCCTTATTTTCCCATTGCCTTTATACTTTATTGAAATCAAGCTTTGTATAAGCGTGCTTGTTTCAGCCTTATCGTTTTTCGCAAAACGTTTCTTAATTTCGGCAAGGAATTCATTGGCATCATTTACCTCCTCAGATACTATGTCACTAAAGGCTTCCAGAATGCCGCACTTAATGATCGTGAGACTCACGTAATTTAAGCAATCCCACTTCTCAAAGTTCCTCATTTGATTAGATGAACTTTCATCCGTAAGAGGAGCAGGTTGCTCAATCCTTAGTACACGGTCTAGATCGATGCAGCCAACGAAAAGTTAATGTTCTTGTTTTGATCCTTGAAGTTTATTCCATAAATACAGGGATTAAATTTGAGCTTGTAGATTTACTACTAGCAGAATTTGAAACCGAATAGAGAACACTTAAATAAAATTACTCACATAAATACCTTATTATGCAAATCATATTTTCAAATAATGGTAGGGCCCATCACAAGATACCTAACACAACATCAATATTTAGTCTTTGGACAGAAATATTGACTTGTAAGTGGTACTCTTGGTGTAGTAATCAAACACTGACAGTAAGACATGTCAACCAACAAACCTTTCTTTGGACCGATTTATTGATCACACGTAAAACCAAATAACCGTCACGTATTTATCACCACAAGTTCATGTGAAATTCGGGCCAAATATTGACCTTCCTTTGGGCCGATCAATATCCGCATGAAATAACACACAAACACCTAATTTTCCCTTAGTGTAGTAATCAAACATTGGCAATAAGACATGTTAACCAATAAACCTTTCTTTGGACCGATTTATTGGTCACACGTTAAACCAAATAATTGCCACGTGTTTATCACAACATGTGCATGTGAAATTCGAGCCAAATATTGACCTTCCTTTGGGCCGATCAATATTCGCAATGAATAACACACACAAATACCTTCTAATATTCAAAGTTAATTAATATCCACAAGAGAGGTTGCTTTGGCAACATGTTGCTTCAACTAACTTACTTTTGAATATTATATCTCTTAAAAGATTCCGATGTACCAAGATTTGAAACTGAAATTCATAGATTTGCATATATATTTGACTTTAGGGTTTGAATTATAGAATTCAAAACTTTAGAATAAAGCAATCCTTAAGTTAGGAGAGTCAATTGCAATATTCTTAAACCTTAAGTGGCCAATTATGTAAAATTTTAAGCTTGAAAGACTTAAATTATAATTTTTCCAAAATTTTATTGGCCAATTTTGAGAAATTCCAAACTTTAGGTCCCAATTTGAAACAAAACCAAACTTTAGAGGTCCAAAATATGAAAATTTCAATCTTTAAAAGTTGATTTTGAAAATTTTCAAACTTTAGTAGCCAATTTAGCAAATTCCCAAACTTTAGGGACTTAATTTAAAAAAAAAATTCAAACTTTAAGGACCAATTTTGAAAATTTCCAAACTTTAGTGACTGAATTAGAAAATTTTCAAACTTTAAGGGACCAAATTAGAGAATTTTCAAGCTTTAGGTACTTTATTAGAAAATTCTCAAACTTTAGGGACTGAAAATGAAAATTTTCTAACCTTAAGGGACCAATTTTGAAAATTCTCAAACTTTAGGGGCTGAATTATAAAATTTTAAAACTTTAGAGGCCCAACTTTAATAATTTATAACCTTAGGGGCTGAAGTTATAAAATCCAGAATTTTAAGGGCCAATTTAAATAATCTTATAACTTTAAGGGCTCAACTTTAATTTCTTAATAAAGAGGGAGGACCTCAGTTGCAAATCACAGAAAATACCCAAAATTGCAAAATAGCCCCTGAAGACTTCAAATTTCCGCACCCAGGCCCCTGCCCCAAAAAACGCGACGTCTAGGGTTTCTATAACCCTAGTCGCAGCCGCAGCCCTCGCGCAGCCATTCCCCAACGTTGCGACCTGCAGCGCCCTCCACGGCGTTCCACACCCATGCCGGCGGTGGCTAAATCCAACACCACCCCGCCCGGCGACGCCGCACTCCACCGCGCGCAACGCGCAGTGCGCGACTTCCCCATCTCCGACCAGATTCAAGTTCAATATACACATGGTCAACAGATTTCATTACTCCACAACCCGATTCCGACCAACCACTCAGGATCCAAAACTTAATATTCAACAGAAATCCAACCTTAATTTCGAAAACTTAATATCCCTTAATCAAGAATCTGAATTCAAAACTCAGCAACAAACTCAAACCCAAATCATACAAATACAGAAAATTAAAAATTAAACAGAATTAAACAGCGGGAGGTTAAGGAAAATAAACCCTTGCGGAAGATTTGAGAAAGAGGATTTGGCTGCGATGAGTTCAATTGAAGCCATTATTCCAAAACCCATATTTCCAAATTTTTGATCCTTCAGTGTATCATTGTATCTATATATTTCGAAACTTTGAATTTTGAAATCAAGCTCTGTATGTTTAATTCTCAATTCTGAATCCACAGTAGTGCGTATGTATATTTGAAATCAGAGACTTAGGTTTTACATATACACGTACAAAAATTGATCTGATAATTCAACACGATGTTGGCTCTGATACCACTTGTTAGAAAATTTATTACAGATAATAATTTATCTATAATCGAAATAATCATCATGTTGGAATTATCAAGAATTAAATAACTGAAGCGGAAGCGTACCTTAATCAAACGTGATTCACGATGAACGATTCGGTTGGTTGGATCTTCTAAATCGATACGTAGTCCGTATTTTCTCTCTGATGATGGGATGTCAGACAAGATGAACAGTACGTAGGATTCAGGGACCATAACCGACTTTATATACTGAATTGCCAATTAACCTAATCCGGCCCATCATGAATTAGGTAATGGCCTGGTATCTACACATAAAAGCCCATACATTTAATTAGATGCATTAAAGCCCGATATATCAAATCCTTATTAGATCACTTTAATTGGGCTTAACCAGATTGATAGCCTTTTATTCAATACACAATAATTCACATATAAGCCCACACGATTGATTAAAATCCTTACAGTGAGGTCAATGATCAGTTTCATATAACCAAGAGGGGGAAAAAAAATCCAATTCTTTCTTCCTAATTATCAAAAAAATCCAATTCTTATGAAGAATTATCTCAATCATTGTGCTATCTTGATCATTTGGATTGTTAATTATGTCATTTTATGAGTGCTGGAAAATTTTAATGCGGAGAATTATCTCGATCATTATGCCATCTTGATCATTTGGATGGTTAATTATGTCATTTTATGAGTGCTGGAAAACATTAAATTTTTAAGTCCCCGAGTCATTGTCAATATGCATTCAAAAAGTAGTTGCTTCAAAGGAAGGGAAAACAAGAAAAAGGAAAAACTAGAAGATTGAAAAAAATAAAGAGGATACAGTCATGTTATCTCTCTCTGTGTATACTTCATCGTTTACTTTTCTTGCCAGAAGTTGTTTACATCAAATCAAAGATCTAAGCCCCAGTCACTAATTTTTTCCCTTTGCTTAGGGTAGAACATCCATTTAATTTATCACACTAAAAGTCACCTGTAGGACTCCAACCCTAAAAGAGAAACGAGACTGCCTTCAAGGGCCTTCATTCTTGTGGCAGTAAGGGAACCTCCAATTGATCCATCAGTTAGTTCAGATGCTTAAAATGTAGTTGTACTTCATGCAGAGATTGACTGGTGGTATGCTGCTCTCTAGAAACAAGGATTTTTTGGTGTACTACAGAGGGAAGGACTTTTTGTCTCCAGATGTTGCTAAAGCATTGTTGGAAAAAGAGAGCTTGGCAAAAACCTTGCAAGATGAAGAAGAACAAGCACGTTTGAGATTATCAACCTTTGTTATACCAAATGTGGAAGATACAGATAAATCTGGAGTTGCGGGTACTCTCAAAGAAACTTTAGATGCAAATGCTAGATGGGGAAAACGGCTGGACGATGAGGATAAGGAAAAGATGATGAGAGAAGCCGAATTGTCAAGGCACGCCGACCTTGTCAGAAAGCTCGAGAAGAAGCTTGCTTTTGTAAGTTTCTTCCACTAAGTTGTCTGTTTGTTTACTCAGTTTTGTTTATTTACGAGTGCTTTTCATTTCCTGTCTCTGTCTCACTAAAATATCGTTGACTTGAAATCTCTGTAACAGGCTGAGAGAAAGCTAATGAAAGCAGAACGAGCATTGTCAAAGGTAGAAGAATTTTTGAATCCAGCAGATCATCCAGCAGACCCAGAAAGCATTACCGACGAGGAAAGGTTCATGTTTCGGAAGCTTGGTTTAAGAATGAAAGCCTTTTTACTTCTTGGTAACATAATTCTACTTCCTGATTTATTATTATTTTTTTATTTTTGTAAACTTTGTTTTTACTTATACAGCCTTTTTCAGGTAGGCGTGGAGTTTTTGGTGGTACAGTGGAGAACATGCACTTGCACTGGAAGTACCGAGAATTGATCAAAATCATTGTTAAGGCTAAAAACTTTGAGGAGGTAAGAAATATTGCACTATCTCTTGAAGCTGAGAGTGGTGGTGTGTTGGTTTCAGTAGACAAAGTATCAAAGGGTTATGCCATAATTGTTTTCCGAGGTCGGGATTATAAAAGGCCTTCCACTCTAAGACCAAAGAATCTTTTGACAAAGCGGAAGGCATTGGCACGATCAATTGAACTTCAAAGACGTCAGGTACATCAAATAGATTTGGATTGCGCGTCGTTACAACTATATATTATATAAAATCATTCAATTGCTTCTTATTCGCACTGCATTTTTGGTTTTTACAGGCTCTCATGAACCATATTTCTACCCTGCAAACAAGAGTGAACCAGCTAATTTCGGAAATTGTACGTTGTCTTAGCTTTTCATACTAATATTATGTTTTCTAATACGTAATCTTTTCCCCGTTTCTATATTTTTCATTTCTTTTCCCAGAAATAATTTTACGGACGAATAATTTTTCATAATTGTAGGAACAAATGGCGGCTGTGAAAGACCGGGGTGATGATGAACTGTATAATAAACTAGATTCTGCTTACCTTTCTGAAGACGAGGATAGCGAGGTTCGTAGTGATGATTCCTTTTTTTTTTTTTCATTTGAGAAGAAATCATTTTTCTTGAACTCACTGGCAAAGTAATATTAGCTTTTGCTGAAGTAAATAATGCAATTTGGAGCTGTATTTTTGAGCTTAAGTTTACATTGCTCTTCTTAATGTATTTTATCAGGCGGACGAGCAGGACGCTTACCTTGAGACGTACGACAGCGGGGATGAGGGGGTCGATGAAAATGATATTTCAGTTCATAATCTTCAGTCGGAAACAAATTTTCCATATCGTTTCAAAGATGAAACGGAAACCGAACTTCGAGACACGATTACACCATCAATGCTGGCTGGGGAAGAATTAGAATGATAAGAGGATATTACATTACCGAGTAAGGCAGAGCTGGAAATGCATTGTAGTTGTTTGACTGCTCCTTGTTATTCTTTATCTCTAGTGATGTTTGTTGTGCTTCTGGATTCAATGTTGAGGTTGTGTAGATGATAAGAGTGCTAAGAAAGTGTCAAAAATCTTATGAAAAAATAAAAATTCAATTTCAAATCATCAATACATTCTAACGTACACCATTGTTGTGCAGAGATTTCTAACATGCAACTATGCTGGAAAACCCAATTGAAAACATTAAATTATTTCCAAATAAAAATAAGCAACTGATAAAACATTCAAGTTAACAGATGTTTAAACATTCATGTCTGAAAAAAAAAAAGCACAAGGGCACAAAGCTAGAAGCTCCGGTTGAACAAGATCGATCGTAATTTTCTCACTTTAAAGGAATGAACCTTGAGGAGTGGGTGGCACCGATACCATGTTGGAAAATTGTGTTTTCAAATGGTTGTTCAAATATTTAAAAATCATGAATAAAATACAAAATTAAATTAATACAAAAAGGTATTAAAAATAAGACAAAAGAATGAGAAAAAATCGAAATGCGATCGCATAGTCTTGACTTAATGCGATCACGTGGAAGACGGAAATTGAAGCAAAATAGTTTTCTGCTATGTCATGTGATTGCATTGTGGTTTTCGACAAGCACTTTTTGGTGCTTAAGTTGGTTTTTTGGCACCATAAGGTGTCAAAAATACCCGATCCAATTCGAACCAGTGGAAATCTGTCCCCAAACAGAGCAGAAAATTCTTTCCCCGCACCTCGGGTATTCTTTCCCCGCACCCCAACCAGGGGATCATCATTTGGTAAATGTCTTTTTTTTGTTTGTTTATAAACTAATTTATAAATCACACAATTTTCAAATCAGTTTTTAACTACACACTTTTTTTCTCTCCAATTTTTAATCATTACTTTTTATCTTAAAATCATAAATAAGCTAATTTATAAAAACAAGCTAATTTATAAATGAAACAGTGTTACCATAAATAAAAATAAATAAACGTGACAAACGGCTTAATGCCTTCAGCCGCAGCAAACCAGCTGGTATGGGAAGTTCCCGACCTTGTTACCCCTAACGGCCTAACCTAAAATCATCATTCGCATCAATCGACAAATCGACATCTCCCATTCAGCCGACAGCCATTCTCCATTTCTCCCTTTCAGTTTCTGCCTCAGCCTTTCACAGCAATCTGCTGCCTCCCTTCAGCAAACCGGTCGGTCGCCTTCCGTCTCTCTCACATTTCTATCACCGCAGCGGCCCGCATCTGTGCATCATTCTTCTTCTCTTCTCAGTCTCTCATATCACTCTGACTCAGTCCGCGGTATCCTGGTATTCTCTCAAGTCTCATCCCACTGAATGCTTTTACTTTCTCAATTTCGTGCATCACCTCATGGATGCAGCTATTCTTCTGTTTTTGTTAGTTTGCTTCTTTTCAAAAAATGTATCTTTTAATTACTATAAGAAAAACCAACAGTGAGAAGAGAAATAATATTTTTTAGAGCGTTCAAGTTCTTTTACATTAATACATACCGTGAATAAAGTGCATTGTTAAGTTGGAGTATGATGATATGAAAATTGATTTTCTTGTTCATGTACATGGCGAGATGTGGGAGTGTTACTATTCCCAGGAGAATATCCAATGGCCTTTTTAGGAAATGCCATAGTTCTTGAAGTTCCACTTTGCATTGTTGGTTGTGGACATTGGAATTTCCTTCCAGATGTCAATGATGACAGATGCCCTAATCTAAATGTGGCTTGTGGATACTTGGAGACTTGTAAATTATCTTCTCCATTTTTAAGATCTTGTATCAAGATCCTAGAGTAGTTACTGTTGTTATTCAATACATTCTGGGTAACCTTGAAGATAGGATTGTATTGATTAAGTTTGTTATAGGAGATAATGTAGATACTAGTATATAGTTAGAGATAAGCAAATATAATAGTCTGAGGGCTTAGACACTGCAAATGGGATGTATAAGTTGCATTAAGAAGAAACTATAGGATGATATGGAGGAAATGAATCAGTGTAGATTAAAACTTGTAGAGAGGCGAAATTTAGCAAAATTTTTATATGGGGGAAATATTAAATTGTTAATTGACATTTAAGGAAGAGTCGAGTAAAAAAATTTGCACTTGGAATTTGTGTCAACTGGTCTTGGCTTTCCAACTTTAAAGAAGCATGTTTTTGTAGAACATCAACTACACCATCCAGTTTAATTATGCTTATGAAACGGTTTTCTCTATGATAAATTTATTTTGATATTCTGCCTCATAGATGCTGCCTGCGTAGATTTGTTGAGTGATTGCTTTTTAAATTGTCCAGATGTCAGAAACTCAAAATAAACACCCTGCTGCTACATCACATACAAGTGTTGCTAGTACGAGACAAGTACCAACTGATGAATGTAATGCTATTGCTGATAATTCCCCACAAGCGTCTCCAGTAGAAGTAGACGGAAGTCAAGATCCAATTGACCTGAGTGAAGAGGAGTATAATAGTAGTGAACGTGTTGGTGCAAAGAGAAAATTGAGATTCACTTCAAAGGTATGGCAAGAATTCAAGAGAACAAAAATTGGAGAAGAATGGAAGGCTATTTGCAATCATTGCAAATTGAAATTAGTTGGGGACAGTAGTAAATGTACAACCCGTTTGCGTAACCATCTAGATAGTTGTCATTTTCGTAAACAACGAAACAGTAATGCTCAACAAGGAATATTTAATTTCACAAAGGACAGTAGTGGTAAATGTAGGATGGGTACATTCAATTTTGATCAAGATAAGTGTAGGAATAGTCTAGAGAAGGCTATTGTTTTACATGAGTATCCACTGTCTATGGTTGATCATATTGGGTTTAAAAACTTCTTAAATGACCTCCAACCAGTGTTCAAGGTTCCATCTCGCAATACCATTAAGAATGACATTTTGAAAATGTATGAATATGAGAAATCCAAAGTGATGATAGCGTTGGAGATGAATGAGAGTCGAATTTCTATCACAACAGATATGTGGACCTCTTCAAATCAGAAGAATGGATTCATGATAGTAACAGCTCATTACATAGACGATTCTTGGACTCTACAAAGTCGAATTATGAGGTACTCGATTGTAACACTATATAATTTCGCTTGCTTTTATTTTTTGACAACCTAACATTGTTTGCATTTGACAAAGTTTTGTTTTTTCCTTGTAGATTTGTGTATGTGCCATGTCCACACACCGCGAATGTGCTATCCCAAACTTTGATTGGTTGTTTATTTGATTGGAACGTCGATCGTAAGTTATCTACCTTGACCGTTGATAATTGCACAACAAATGATGACATGATAAATTTAGTTTTAAGCGAGCTTCATAGTGACACTCTTCTGTTGGGTGGTGAATTTTTTCATATGAGATGTTGTACACACATATTGAATTTGATTGTGAAAGACGGGCTGAATGTTATTTCAACAAGTGTGGAGAAAATACGTGATAGTGTTGCCTATTGGACAGCTACACCTAAGAGATATGAAAAATTTGAACAATTTGCACGTCAACTAAAAGTAGGATGTGAGAAAAAATTAACGCTTGACTGTAAGACTAGGTGGAATTCGACATACTTGATGCTTCGTACTGCCTTATTATATAAGGATGTTTTCCCTCGTTTGAAGCAAAGAGAGGTACAATATAGATGTCTACCTAGTGATGGAGATTGGGATTTGGCGAAGCAAATAAGTGATAGATTAGAGGTATTTTTTGAGGTGACTGAATTGTTTTCTGGAACGAAATATCCTACTGCTAATACGTTTTTTCCATATGTTTGTGAAATAAAATTATCCTTGTATGAGTGGCTTGAATCTCCTTATGAGGCAATTCAAATTATGGCTAATACTATGATTGATACGTTTAACAAATATTGGAGTGAAATTCATGGAATTTTGGCATTAGCAACAGTGTTGGATCCCAGGTATAAGATGAAGCTAGTTGAGTATTATACTCTCTAATTTTTAAAGAACAATCTTCACGTGAGATCGAAAAACTTTGTCATATTTGTCGAAAGTTGGTGAAAGAGTACGATACAAAGCAAGATTCTAGTGGCATTGTTTCACAGTCTTCTAGTTATTGTCAGTTTGGGTTGTCTACAAGTAGAAAAACAAATTCATTGGCGGGATTTTATGAATTTCTTTCTACTTCATCTAGTCATTGCAATGTGAAAACTGAACTTGATACATTCTTGGATGAGCCTATATTGCCTCGATCAGAAGATTTTGACATTTTGGCATGGTGGAAAGTAAATGCAATCCAATATCCTATTTTATCTAAAGTTGCTCGAGATGTGTTGGCTATTCCGATTTCTACTATGTCATCCGAGTCTGCTTTCAGTACTACTGGTAGATTTGTGAGTCCACATCGAAATAGGCTTCATCCCAAAACCTTAGAGGCTTTGATGTGTGCTCAAAATTGGTTATGGGCTGGAATTCACAGTAAGAGACATTTATTTAAGAGACATTTAATTTGTATTTCATGTGTCATATTCTGTCATATGTTATGGCTAAAATATATTTTTCTTTGATAGAAAATTCAACGACTTCAACATACTCTAGATGTTGCACAAGATTAAGTGACGAGGAAATTGAGGTAATTTAATTTTCTTTTCATTTAAAAACAATTTGAGATAGTATGATAAATATCTATTTTCTTAATTCAGGAAACATCCTACATCATCTCTAGCTCCAACGTTGACACTTGATTCTTGAATCTTGGTATGTGATGCTAGGTATATACACAACAATTTCTTTGCTTATAGTACCGTGCTTTTACAGAAGAGACATTTAATTTCTATGTATTGCTCATTTTGTATAGGGAAGCACGCACATTTTGATGTTCCATAATTTGATGTTTGAGCATAGGAAGCATCTACAGGCGAGCTTATGATAGCATCGAAAAACAGCATTCTTATTTCTTAGTTTTAATTTGAAATTCAATTGGCTTGTGATGATAACTTCTTTAGACTAAATCTTTCTTTAGCATTTTGTCACAATTATGTAAGCGTTTCTCAGTATTTTGTCCTATATGCCTGTATAATAATATAAGAATTATGATTTATGAACATCAGAACATGGTTGTGTGTTGTACGAGGAATGAAGATGTTTCATGCCATCAAGGTACAAATTTACGATTTCAAATGAAGATGAAAATGAACTTTTTTTTTTTGGATGAATTGCTGAATCATCAATACTAAAAATAAAATAAAAAAAATGATGGATCATTAGGCGGATCGAAATCTGATCTACCTCGATTCTTCCCGAACTTTGGCAAATCTTAGAGTGAATATTGGTAAGACTAAATTTTCACGGGATGTATACTGATCAGGTCAATTCGTCTTGTTGTCATAACTAGCTAGCTTGAGGCTGCCTCCAGAGGTTATTATGCGTACTTAAATGACAATTTTGCATTCCACGTCCTACAAGGTTCTTAAATGACAATTTTGCATTCCATGTCCTACAAGGTTCAATGGCAACATTGTCTAATAAGTCTAGGGATGACAAAACAGCTCGTCGACTCGAGCCGCTCGGGCTCGGTTCGAAAAAAGTTCGAGCTAAGCTCGACTCGCAGCTCGAGATTTCGAGTCAAAGCTCAAGCCAAACTTTTTTTTAGGGACGGACTTTAACTCAGCTCGACTAGAACCAAAAAAAAGCTCGATGAGAGTTTGAACAATGAATTTCAATCACGAGCTCGACTCAACTTGCTATATATATACATTTTCAATAAAAATTTTATGAATTTTTGCTATAAAAATAAAAAAAACTAAAATCTTAGGACTTGGCTCGGTTGGACTCGAAAAAAGCTCGAGTCGAGCCTTATTTTTGAGAACCGAGCTTTAACTCAGCTCGACTCGGGCAAAAAAAAATCTTGAACCCTAAAAGCTTGAGCCAGCTCAGCTCGACTCATTGACATCCCTAAATAAGCCTTGATTTGATAATATTATAGTAATTTATAAATTGATTTATTTATGATTTTGAGGTTAAATGTGTTTTTAAAAAGTGATTTATAAATCATTTACCAAATGGTGGCTAATATAACTGGGCTGACTGCATGTCATAGAGTTCCCCTAGACTGCTCCTTGTGGATTCAATGTTGAGATTGTGTAGATGATAAGCGTGGTAAGAAATGTCAGCATAGTATAATTCTACATATAAATCGGAAAAATATAAGAAAGCACAATTGAAAACATTCTTTCCAAATAAAAATAAGCAACTTATAAAACATTCAAACTAACAGGAGTTTAAACATTCATGCCTGACAAAAAAATGCCAGCAGATAGAAAACAAACTAATTAAGCACAAGAGTACGAAGCCAGAAGCATAACATAGGTGATCCCGTCGCACATTTCTGAATTGATCGTAAATTTCTCACTTTAGAGGAATGAACCTTGAGGAGTGGGTGGCACCAATACCAGGTCTACCGTGCTTGACTGGCTTGTACGAGATAGAAAACTCGGCAAGATAGTGGCTGATCATTTCAGGCTTGATTTCAACTGTATTGAAGGTCTTTCCATTGTACACTCCAATAACGCTTCCAATCATCTCAGGGACGATGATCATGTTTCGCAGATGGGTTTTAACAATTTCAGGCTTCTCGCCAGGTGGGGCCTCACGTTTCTGAAGTATCACACATATTAAAGGAATAAGCAAAGCAGAGGAGAGGAGAGGAGAGGAGACATAGGCAAACAGATGGTAAATATAATGAATTCAGGTTAGCATAATAGACTGCTATGATACATGGGATTTACTATCTTATTCCACTGAGACACATTTATTATACTTCAGACGCTTTCACATCATAATCACTTACAGCCTTACGGAGCTTCTTAATCAAAGCCATGGGCTTCCTCTTCAAACCCCGCTGGAACCTGACCACTAAATCAAGTCAGTCAAATATTTCACAGGAGAAAAACAAGAAAAAAGTAGAAAAATAAAATAGAAGAAATTTTATGAATTAGCAGAACCAAGGATTGATTTCAATAAATATGCCTAAAAAGTTGCAATTTACTGCTAATTGACCTCATAAAAAGGAATCATCTTGCCAATGCACATAACAAAGTACTTTAGATAATGAATATCAAGTTACACAAATCGAGAAGATTAGACAAACATCTATTATAGCAATGTTATAGTTACTCGGATAATATGTTAAAAAGTACTATATGCACCAGGAAATTCTAGCTATACATCATGAAAGATCAAGTCTCGTGGATAATGGAATGTGCAGGCAAGCAGATAAATGGAAATGGGTTTTAAACAGAAATTCTACCCGTCAACAACCTAACTCAATGCACTAAACAGAACAACAAATAACCCTCCCATCCCACCCTTCTAACGAAAAAACATATTTCATATCTAGAAAAACGAAACCGTAGGACACAAATTTCGCATTTTAGAATTGAAAATTACCTTCTGCGAGCACGGGCATGGAAGAGCTTGACAAGCTCATCAGTGGACATGTCGAGGAGAGCATCGAGATCAACACCCCTGAAGCTAAACTTCTTGAACGTTCTCTTCTTTGGCAGTCCTGCCGCTGTCTCTGGATCAACATCCGCCTGTACACATGCATATGCATATACAATCACAAAATCGAAATATAATAAATCTGTTCATCTGCTAATACATACATAGAAGAAAAGAGGAGATTTTACCATTGCAGTTTCAGGAGATGGAATTCCGGGGAAGACGGAGACGCTGGCGATTGGAGACTGGGAGTAACACGGCTAGGGTTTCTGACGGGGTTTATATATCGGATGTGAAAGTACGGGTCAGTGTAAGTGGACAATATAGGCCGAATCCGGGAGTTCTATCTTCTAAAAGCCCACATAGGATACATGCAATTTTGACTTTCGAGGGAAAAATTAAAAATTAGGGCGAAACTCACACTTCTGTTTTTTTCAATTTCAGGTAGTGTCGTTTTGGGTCTTAAATTGAAAAAATATTTTGTGTCTTTAATTTATTTAAATATGTAATTTGGACCCTTACACGGTAAAAATATTTTATTAAATAAAGTTCAATGTTAAGTGATACGCCGATTTTGTCATCCAACTTTATTAGATCATTAAAAATCGATATAATTTTAACATACATAATAATAAATTATTGTCACGTGCTCATCTATGTTCACATAATTATATACATTAAGGACCTATAATCACACCTTCAAAAAATAAAAAAAAAATAAAAAAATTGATGATCCAATACCACCACGCTAATTGAATTCAATCCTAATATTCATTTTGATAATGATATATAGCAACAATGATGCTTAGCACCAATTTAGATGACAATCACACAAATGTTACATTGTTGAATGAATTCAAGATGCATTTTTATTCATTGAATAATGTGGCGGTTATCTAAATAATAGGATTTATTTGTCTTGTCATTTCTATTTATTTGCTAGAATAATGATGGGAATTGTTATTAAATAATGACTTCAAAAGTAAAATTTTAATACCTGAATTAAGAAAATAAAATAATAAAAAAATTAAAAAAGAAAAAGAGAAAAATAATTATTATAATCATGAGTCCCAAGCTCTCGATAATTCTTTAACGAGAAAAATTAAATCAGTCAAATTTGCGAGACTCAGTCAACTAGGAATGCCCAACAATTAAGCGTATATTTGATAAAAGTTTTTTGTTTACAAATAAAGAATGTAATGTTTACGATGTAAAAATATGTAGTGAAAAATAGTTTGAAAAAATATGTATAATTAAAAAATGGTTTAAAAAATTATATTATTTATGAACTTGTTATCAAACACATTATTAACCATCATCAACGACTATTATAACATCACATGTCAATACTTAAAAAATTGACATCCCATCTATACTCATGTTTCTTGTATATGGTGATCTCAATTAATACGAAATTCAGCATGGCATGCTCAGTGATATTCAATAAATGTATCACTATGTTTGTATGATTACGTCGTTTGGTAAAAGTTTTTTATTTATAAACAAAAAATGTAATATTTTTCGAGGTAAAATATTTGGTTGAAAAATAATTTGAAAAAATGAGTGATTAAAAAGTTATTTAAAAAATTTATTATTTATATATTTTTTTATAAACAAGTTTACCAAAATGTAGATTGATCTGTGTCTCATAATTTATATAGTGCTATTTCTTAGGAATCTAAACTTGAATCCATCTACATTTTTACATAATTAGTATTCCCCCACGTGCTTCACACGTCTTATGTACGCGATAAAATAATGTATACTTTGTATTTCTTATGTAATGAAGTATAAAATGAAAATGATTAAAATCACCATATTATACAAATATAATTATAACTCATTGAATATAAAAATATAATTAATAATACGTTATTATTTATGATATATAGTATTAAGGTATATTAAGTAAGGAATATTAATACTAAATCGTGTTAGTTAAAATCTTTTTAAACTCTTATAATCGTGTCAAATTAATTATTATTACTATTTTTAACTTTAATTGTAACACCCCAAGTTTAAGAGTCTAAAACCTAGGCGTGTCAACTTCCATTCACATTAAACGCGGAATTAAATAATTTACACAACTAAAATATTCATGTATCTATTATAAAATTTTACCGAAATTTCGGCATAGTCTCATCTATAAATTGGACATAGCCAACCTATAGAGGGACATCAAAAACCATTTTAAAAATTTAAAACATCCATCACATCTCAATCACATTCATCATCGCCAAAACCAATTCATTCATTTCCCAAACTCCTCAATCATAAGATTTTACCAAAATATCAACAAGTATTGACAATTGAAATAAGAGGTAACTTAACCCATAATACGTCACCCATACTTAATCAAAACTAACTTCAACCAAAAACTTATCAATAATAATGAATTAAGGAATAAGTTCAAATGATAACTTTAATAAATTTAACTTTATTAAATAATGTCGACAGCGGGTACTGTCTGAGTCAGCCGCCAAATGTTCTCCTCGGATCACCTAACTTTCATCACCTGAAATGTTGGGGAGGGATTGGGGTGAGCTAAAGCTCAGTAAGTAAACTGTATGCATGAATGCATGCTTATGACATGAATGCTTTAAAAATTTGGTATATGTATCCCCATTTACTTTACTTTCCAGAAAATTCACACTTTTCAAACTTTCACTTAACATTTCAAAACTTTCACTTCATTTCCATCGTGAGTTCACTTGATGTAACTTCTAGTCAGTCAGAATACAGTGGGCAATTTCTTATTTGGAACCAGATTACATTCACATTTCCACCGCAAAGCGGTTTAACATTCACTTTCCCACCGCAAAGCGGTTTAACATTCACTTCCCACCGCAAAGCGGTTTAACAGTCCACCGTAAACGGTTGAACATTCCGTCGCAGAGCGACTTAATTCGGGTACGCCGGTCCCCCGCGCCCCATTTCCCACTCGCTACTTTCATGAACTAGAAGTACACCCATTCTTTCTTTAAAAACTTGGGATACATAACTTTTGAACAAACTTGCATCTTGACACATTTCTTTCATTTAAAAACATTTCACTTCCCAGTTTCGATGCCAATGCATGCTTGATGATGCAATGACATGATAATGTGCATGCTTGAACATTCTTCATAATAACATATACTTTCACAAAGTAAATGAAATTCATCAAAGTAAGTAAGTTGCAAGACAGTCATTTACACATAACTTTCACATTTACATTCAACTTTGATGAAAATAGGGGGAAGTTTACTTACTTGACGTCCTTGATATTTACCGTTTTCTTGATTTACAAGTGGAGGAGCCTCGACTACCCTTGTCGTCAATGTACCAACAATCCTAGTTATATTCATTCATTAAATAAAATATACCTTTATTAGCATTAACCCCCGTAATTGAAATTGACCAATTAAAATTCGAAATCATAACTGAGTGAAAATTAATAAAAACATTCATAGAGTCCCTTAATATTTCAAAAATTTCCATTATGCTTCAACTTAACTAGCAGTACAGTTTAAAAGACATAATGTACGGATTTAGAGACTTGAAACTTCACCCACGCACATTATCCAAAATTTGAAATTCACAATTGAGGTTAAAATTCTGTGACTCACAATTTGATTCAAACCTGTCTAAATACATTGACGCGATCCCAGTCGGGGAATCTCGTCGAACACGCGGAATAATGATAATTAAAACCTAGGAAAGATCTAAATCAGATCTGACACGAAAATAATAAGAATTAAAATACTGGAAAGATAGAATTGACGATAGGACCTGACCCAAGATTCACGACGCAATTAATTAACGATGCGGAATCGAGATCCAAGGTTTTCGAAACACCACAAGGACTTGTCAATTTCCTTGATAAGATTCTAATCGGACACGCCACAAATATTCTCGCGAATATTTGATAAGTACAACGCCACAAATATTTCCACAATATTTGATAGGTCGGATTTGTTCTTGAAGAACACAAAAGGGACTCCTCAACCTTTCAATTGGAGAAAACTCTCTCAACTATATTAATCTCAAAATCAATCTTAACTGTTTTTTACAATGAATTGAAAAGCGTATAAATAAGCAAAATAACCTAGCATCTAATTTACTCAAAATAGAATTCTAATTATGCTAAAATTCTAAAATAGGAAAATAACCTAAAATAATAAAAGGAAATAAATTAAGTGAAAATCCCCGAAAAATCTGGCCGAGCTCGTTTACGGCCGTGACAAACTACATTATGGCCGTAAAGGCCTTTCTGTTTAAATTTGTGATATTGGTTACGGCCGTGATGAATTTCTTACGGCCGTGAAGTTGCCCTTTTTTGAATGTTACGGCCGTGATTGTATGTCTTACGGCCGTAAGCCTCGTTCTGTAGCAAATCTTCATTTTTCCTCGTCAATTGATTACGGCCGTGATTGTTGGTTTTACGGCCGTGATTGTATGTCTTACGGCCGTGAATAATTTCCTTTACGGCCGTAAGGCCTTTTCTGCATAAACAATTCCGTGTGCTCGGCTCGGCTTGATTCTTTTCTCTTCTCGGCTCGATTCCAACACGGAACTTGCTCCGTTTTGCACGTAGATCACTATCATATTGCCGATGGCTCGACCTCGCCCTTCGATGCCTGGTCCGGATCACATCATACTCCCTCTCTTGAAAAGGATTCGACCTCGAATCCGTTTTTGGTCTGCTTTTCAAAGTCCTCCTGCTTTCCTGGGCTCGATGATCATTTTTAAATTTCGTGCGATCCTTTAGACTTTCAGGCTGCTCATTTTTGCCAACAAGTTCCTTTCTTGTTTTAAGCTCATGATTTGACTTCGGTACCTGTAAAACAGAATTTAAAGAACTGGGGAGGGATGTGTTAGCGTGAGTAAGTGCAAACAGACTCATTTTTGTAGTAGACTCTCTTTTCTTTTGCTTTTTGCACTCAGTCTCTCCTTTTTCTGAGGTTTGAACCTCAACCCTCTTTTCTTTATTTTTCACTTTCTCTCCTTTTTCTGAGGTCGTGGCCTCAACTCTCTTTTCTTTAATTTCCACTCCCTCTCCTTTTTCTGAGGTCATGGCCTCAACTCTCTTATTTTTCCCCTCAAACTCACTTTTCACTTTCAATTGATCTTTCAGGGCGTCAGTTGGAGATAGTGGCATTAGAGTAAACTTTTTCCCCCCTTTTACCAAGCTGTATCTATTCGTATACCCATCATGTAGCACAGCCCTTTCATGTTGCCAAGGTCTCCCCAACAGTATATGACTAATTTGCATTGGCACCACGTCACAAATTACCTCATCAGAATACCCACTTTACCAAGTACTCTTGATGATTCTGCTTGGAAGCTCGTGTGACTCGGTGATCAAGAATAGCTTCAACAACCTTCTTTCCCATTTTCTTCAATTCGAACACTGGTCGTTTCG
Organism: Ligustrum vulgare; assembly: GCA_963555705.1. Taxonomy (NCBI): domain Eukaryota; kingdom Viridiplantae; phylum Streptophyta; class Magnoliopsida; order Lamiales; family Oleaceae; genus Ligustrum; species Ligustrum vulgare. The sequence goes on along the minus strand of OY743177.1, from coordinate 58,276,538 downwards.
GCTTGTTTCTGGATGTATCCTCCTTGTCTGCAAAGTATGGCTTAAGAACACCGACATGGAGGACCTTGTGAATTTTGCACCATGACGGGAGGTCTACTCTGTAAGCCACCTTCCCGACTCTCTTCACAATAGGTACTGGCCCAATGTACTTTGGAACCAATCTAGAGTCTTTCCCTCTGGTGAGCTTGTAGCAATTTCTGTCGGGAAGTTTAACCATAACCAGATCTCCCACATTGAACTCGACAAACCGGCGCTTCAGATCAGCAGACTTCTTATATCGTTTTTGAGCTTTCTCAAGATAGCTTCGAGCAATTTCAATATCTCGCTTCCATTCCTGAGATAAGTTCCTTGCCTGAGGGGACTTGGTACTCAAATTCAAATCAACCGTGTGGGGGAGCAACGGTTGCTGGCCCGTGACAATCTCAAAAGGACTCTTATTGGTGGAAGAGCTCTTTTGGGCATTGAAGCATATCTGGGCAGCATCCAAGAGTTTCACCCAATTTTTCTGCGACGTAGATATGAAGTGCCGAAGATATTCCTCGAGCATAGAATTGAACCGCTCCGTCTGTCCATCAGATTGTGGGTGAAAACTAGAGCTCATGCTCAGAGTTGAACCAAAAAGTTTGAACAATTCGGTCCAAAATATGCCAGTAAACCGAGTATCTCGATCGCTGACGATGTCCTTAGGCAGCCCCCAGTATTTGACAATATGCTTGAAGAAGAGGTGAGCTGTCTCTTCGGCGGAAACATACTTAGGCACTGCGATGAAAGTTGCATACTTCGATAACCGGTCCACAATCACGATAATGGTGCCAAAATCTGCAACTTTTGGCAATCCAATTATGTAATCCATCGATACACTTTCGAATGGCCTAGATGGGACGGAAAGGGGTTCCAGCAAGCCCGCTTTCTTCTGATGATCTGTCTTATCCTGCTGACAAACAAGACAAGTTTTCACATAAGTGGTGATGTCGTCCCGCATCTGCGGCCAGTAGAAGGCACGTTGCAAAAGTGCACAAGTGCGTTCTTCTCCCGGATGTCCAGCCCAGAGCGTATCGTGGCATTCCGTTATCAGGGACTTTCTTAAATCCCCACCCTTAGGGACATACATACGGTCCCCCTTTGTCTTCACCAGACCCTCGTCCAACCAGAACTGACGAGTTTTGCCCTGTTTAATGAGGTCGACCAAATATATTGTAGCCGGGTCCTTCTCCAGAAGTGCCCGTATTCGGTCCCTTGTATCAGTAGTAACTTCGCTCCCTGAAAGAGCCGCCATTGCACATATTGGAGCTAAGTCAGCGCGACGGCTGAGAGCATCTGCAACATGGTTGTTGGATCCTGGACGATACTCCAACACGAAGTTAAACTCCGAAAGAAGCTCCTGCCAACGAGCTTGTTTATTTGAAAGTTTCGGCTGTGACATGAAGTGACTAACCGCAGTATTATCGGTTTTCACAATAAATGGGGACCCCAACAGATAGTGACGCCAAACCCTGAGGCAATGAACAACCGCCAACAACTCTTTTTCATGTGCTGAATAACGACGTTCTGCATTATTGAGCTTTCGACTTTCAAAAGCGACAGGATGCCCTTCCTGTATAAGAACTCCGCCAAGAGCAAAGTCTGAAGCATCTGTCTGAACTTCGAACGGTTTTGTCACATCCGGTAAAGCTAACACCGGGTTTGTCCACATAGCCTTCTTCAACTTCTCAAAGGCTGCTTGACATTGTACAGACCAATCCCAAACCTTTTCCTTCTTCGTTAACTCCGTCAGGGGCAATGCAATTTCTGAGTATCCCTTCACGAATCTTCGATAGTAATTACATAGCCCAAGAAAGGAGCGTACATCATGTACGTTCTTTGGTGGCTGTCAATCCCGGATGGCCTGAACCTTCTTCAAATCCATGCGAACCTTCCATTGCTCAATAATGTGACCCAAGAAGCTGATAGAGGTTTGGGCGAATGAGCATTTGGATGGCTTCGCATACAATTCATTCTCTCGGAGTCGACTGAGGACTCTTCTGAAATGGAGCACATCTTCCTCTAATGTCTCACTGTAAATGACGATGTCGTCCAGATATACGACTACAAAATCGTCCAAAAATCCGTGCAGCACCTGATTCATCATCGTGCAGAAAGTGGCTGGAGCGTTTGTCAAGCCAAAAGGCATGACTTTAAATTCAAAAGCTCCATATCTGGTCACCACGGTAGTTTTTGCTTCATCTCCCTCTTTAATCCGAACTTGCCAATATCCCGATCGAAGATCAATCTTCGTATAATATTTTGCCTTTCTTAATCGGTCAAAGCAATCGGCCACCAACGGGATAGGATAACTGTTTTTCACAGTTATCTTGTTCAGGGCGCGATAATCACAACACATTCTGAGAGACCCATCCGCTTTCTTCTGAAACAACACGGGCGCTCCGTATGGTGATTTCGCCGGCACAATAATCCCACTCTCCAGCATTTCTCCCAACTGTTTCCTAAGCTCTTCAAGCTCAGGTTGATACATTCGATAGGGTGCCCTGGCAGGCGGCTTGGCACCCGGAATAAGCTCAATTTCGTGATCAATGGTTCTCCTCGGTGGCAATCGTTTTGGCAACTCCTCCGGCATAACATCCTCAAACTCTTGTATAAGCTTACGAACCGGTTTAGGAATAGGACCAGAAGCCTCTTCGATCTCTTCTAGATGATGGGTGCACAAAAATGAGGGTTCATTTCTCTTGAAGCCCTTACTGAATTGCATGGCCGAGATACTCTTCTCGCCAACCTTTCCTGCCGACGTAGGTATGACACACGGCTGAGTGCCCATCATCATTAGGGAATCAGAGTGTGGGAACACTGCTTTCTTCGTATCCCGAAGAAATTCCAATCCCAAAATGAGTTTAAAATCATCCATCTGAACAACTGACAGATTAGTCCTTCCATCAAAGGGGCCAGCCCTGATTAGCACAGATTTGGCTACTCTTGCAATCGGTTGAGCAGCTGAGTTTATGGCTTTCACTTTTCCATTCCCTTTCTCTAGAACCAACCCAAGTCGCCCTACTTCAGTACTTGCAAGGTAGTTATGGGTGGCTCCAGTATCTACCATAGCCCTTATGGGCTTCCCATTGATCTTCACATCAATGTACATTAACCCTTTCGCTCGACAAATGCGAGGTTTGGCCACATCCAGTCTTGCCTCTTTCACAGGCACTTTCTCCTTTCCAGTGGTCCGACTTGATATTGCATTGCATCGATGAGAAAATGCGCCAACCACCTCCTCGTCCTCTTCGGAATCGGTCTCGCCATTATTACTAGCAGGAGGAGCATCTTGCTTAGACGTTGATACCCCACTGGCTAGTTGGCAATAAGCATTCACCATTCGCTTCTGTGGACATTCCGACACTCTATGAGGTCCTTCGCACAAGAAGCATGACATCTTAGGAGCGGCATCAGATCTACCCTCCACAGTCTTTCCTTTATTCCAATTGTTTTGGTTACTACCCTGATAATTGCCTTGACGACTACCTTGATGATAACCCTGGAAGTTGTTCTGACGAGAACCTTGATAGCCATCTCCTCTCTGGGTGGAATTCCGTTCTCCCCCATTAGAACTCGAGCCAGTCCTATACTGTTTATTTCCTCCAGCATTCGATTGACCACCAGTGTGTGGCCGATCCTTCTTGGACTCAGTTTGATAGTCCATCAGGCATTCGGCAGCTCCCATTGCCGTGCTCAAATCCGTAACCTTCTGCCTCTGGAGTTCATTTCGGTCCACTGTTTTAAGCCTTCCATGAAGGTGAAGAGCTTGTCCTTTTCCGGCATATCTCGAATATTCAGCATATGTCCAGAAAAGGCGTTCACATATTCTCTGATGGAGCCCGTATGTTTCAGTTCCCGCAACGCCCTACGGTCTTCATATTCCACATTCTTTGGGAAGAACTGGTTTCGAATTGCTTCCTTCAGAAGCGTCCAAGAGTCTATCGTGACCCTGTTGGCCTGAATATCAACATATTTCGACCGCCACCACAACTTTGCATCTCCACCCAGATACATGGTAGCTGTAGTCACCTTTCTTGCTTCATCTCTGATGCCAGCAGCAAGAAAGTATTGTTCCACGTCAAACAGGAAGTTGTCAACTTCCTTGGCATCGCGTGCCCCACCAAAGGTGCCCGGTTCGGGGATTCTGACCCTCGGTACATACTCTTCTTGTGCGGGAGCTTGCCCATTGCCCACCGCACGTTGGAGAATTCGTAGCTGAACTCTCATTGTTTCCATCTCTTCCTGCAAACCAGGAATGATCGCAACAGCTTCAGTCATTGCTGTGCAAGCCGCTCGGCTTTCATCCAGTTGGATGTGTATATCTCGAATATACGATTCCGCCATTTCAACCTTTTCCTCCAGGTTTTCCACAGCATAGCATAACCTTGTGGTTTGCCCATCAAGCGCATCCACGCGCTGTTTAGTATTCTTCCTAGCATCAGTCACATCGGTGATCTGTGATGCACTCGCATCCAAAGCCTTCGGATCCATTGCTTTCTTATCGAGGGATGAGAGCCAAGGCTCTGATACCAACTTTCACGGGGCGCATTTCCTCTTAGCACAGAAAGGGGCACCGTGCGGTAGTAGTCTGCTCCGCTAGACTACCTTCCGCCTTTTCTCACTTGCTTCGGGACGAAAGTTGAACTTGATTACAAATGAAATAGAACTTTACAAGAGAAGACTTGAATTCATTGATTGTTGAAAGCAGTAAATTACATCAATTGCTGAAAGCAGTAAGTGCAAATGTAGGTGTCAGGGGGAAACACCGGAAAAGTTTTTGAAAGCTTTAAAATCTTATACCCCCTATAATAGACTTCGGGGAAAAAACCTAAGTTACATCAGTAGACGTTAAAAGGGCTGAAGAATCATAATAAACTTTTACTATTAAAATGGAATTACAATAATTTACATAATATTTACAGAGTGCGGCTGAAGTTGGGCAAACTGCAGGCCGCGAGTGGGTCAAGGGGCTAAGTGATAGCTGCGGTCCTTGACACCTCGGCTGGCAGACGTAGCATACCTCTTACTACGTTGAGCCCAAAGCTGCTCTTAAAGTCTTTCTTGTCGTCAATTACATGAAAAAACCCCCTTTTCAATCCAAATTCAACATAGAAATATGGGAAATTCTTGGGGATTGAACCTCGCAGACCCTTTTCACTTGTATCAATGACCTTCTTTGCATTGTGTTGACTCCATTCATCTCCAGCTTCATCAATTGCCTACAGTAACACGTTAGAGACTGTTGCCAAAACTATGCTTAATACGTAGAAAATAAAATTATGTACACGAATGATTTGAACTCTATATACAGTTGCACGTTCTTAACTTCTTAGTACAAGTTAGCAATTCCATAGTTACCCTTCATATCTCTATCATAATCATTTTTTAAGCAGAAGGGCACTCATCAGGGCAGATTCTAGGACAATAGTTGAAAAAACATACAAATACAGATTTGTAGGCAACGTTAAACAGTTTTTGAAAATCAGAAAGTGCTATATATGGTAATTTCGAAAAAAAAAAAAGCCTATGGATCCTTCTCACTGTCACATATTATGAATCTACATTAACTCAGTGGCATAGGGTGTAAAAAAAAGGGAGACTAAGTTTAAGTGCATGTCTAGGGAAATCATAAAGCTGTTGGTTATACAGAATGCGTTGAATAATAAGTAGATAATAGTTGTGCGCCTTACATATAAAAAGTGTGTTTGTCAAATGACCAACTTAGATTATAATACCTTCCATACACGAATTAGCCATTAAGAGGTATTTGCTTTCAAAATTAATATTCGGGTTGATAATGATCAGGAAGAATTATATACAAGAGAATAAAAATAAGATGACTTTACCTTCTTGAAGTATATAGGTGCCTGGTTTTCAATTTCTTGGGGCACAGGAATGCACTCTACCAAACAATGGCGTCACTGCTGTGACAACCCCATTACTGTCTCAAGGAATATTACATCCTTCTCCTGCTTTGTAAACATCATGATTAGGCATTTCTTGAAGTTCCGAATTTCATCCCAAATGTTATCATCAACAGATCTCGTGGATGATTCATGCTGTTCAAGCGAAAAGTAAAAAATTACGGTTACTACAAAAATGATGGCATTGTCAATTAAAAAAAAGAAGAAAGGTAAACGATGTTAGCATCACAAAATTAGAATCGTCTACTACCATTAACCGATTTATGCAATCAAATCACAAATTTATGTGCCATGTCTGCAAAGTAATTGAAACCATGATTTTGCATTACTGTCAGCGGAGTAATAATTTCAGATATAAGAAATAGAGTTATTTGCATTTTGAAACATAATTCAGGGGCAGATGGTTTCTGCAATGTAAGGAAAAAGTAATAACTTTATAAATGATTGAAACAACATTTCATAAGAAAATCATCCTTTCATTTAGAGACGAGTTATAGTGTGTTTGGTAACTTGTTTATTATAAACTAAACAACACATTTTCTCAAATCACTTTTTAACTACACATTTTTTCAAATCACTTTTCAACCATATATTTTACTTTGGAAACATCAAATTCTTTGTTTATAAACAGAACTCTTTGACCAAACAGAGGCTTAATATGAATGACATAATTTTGATAAAGAAAAAAAAGAGAGATTGGATATTTATTTAGACATAAGATACAGGTTTACCTGCAAGGTTAAAATGCAACAATGACCTGGGACAACAGGCTGCATTTGAGGTAATGACAAGTAGGTAAAATTTGCAATAGCGATGACCAGATGCTTAGGTCTTGTTGGATTCTCGAAGCAAAATTGACAGCACTCTTGCTGCGTGAAGAAGCGGTTTTCCGAATTAGATATCTCATTTAATTTATGATTATCTCCCCATCCTTTCTTGCGAGATTTTTTCCTTGGACCATCATCATAATCATATTCATCATCCGCCTGATGGGATTCGCTATACTGATGATTACGCATAATTGTTTGAGCTAGATTCAAGTCTGCATCCTCTTCTTTCTTCTTTTGTTGGGCGGATACATCATTCATAATATATCTTCATAAAGTGAAAACGCCACAAAATTAAACAAGACAAATAACAAGGTCAACAAACACGCCTAACAATTATGTAAAATGTTAGAAAACAGAGGTAAGATGCAAAATCACCTGCTTGTGGTCCCATCAAATTTGTGGTCTGCTTGACTCATTACCATCAACCTGTGTAGCTTTAATTTTCTCAGCTTCTTTCTGATTAAGAAAAGAGAATGCAAAGATTAGATTACTAAAACAAAAGAACACTCTAGCTAATCATCAAAATGGAAGATAAGAACAAGTCATTACATATACTGACTAGCTTTTATCACTACCCATCCTTGCCTTCTATGAGAAAGAAAAGAGAATCCAATCAAAACACCAAAAAATGTGGAGAATACTCCAAGTTCTTCAAATGGAGAAGGAAGCAAGAACTAACAGTGTTAACGACACTCTTGATTACAGTTTTCACCATCACCATATTTAACATAAAGAGAAGCATTAGATGATGAATTTGTAGAAAAAAATATAGGAAGTGATGATAATGACAACATCACGAAATGAGGCCGATAATGAATGGAAGTTTCTCCACTAAAATTCACCTAGAACACGCATTAGAAATTAATAAGGGCATTTTCCAGCTTCAATGCAACTTATAGGAAGTTAAAAACCAATGGAACAATCTTATCTTCAATAAACAAATATGAAGCCAGAACCTTCAACTCTAAAAATGTATCATCATCATGATAATATTTGCTTATCATTCTACCGAAAATGTTCCAATTTTAGTCACACACACAAAAGTAAAAAGAAAAAGAAGAGAGGAGAAAATGGGTTGCATTTCTCAATTACCCAGACCCGAGTTCTCCATAAAGTAGAAAATCATGGTAAGAAATGGGTTGTTAACATAAATGTAATCCTGTTAGACAGAAAAGTACATGACTAGAGGGAAAAAGTCCATATTCCTCCTAATACAAGCACCAATATGACTAATAAGCACTGTAGAAGAATTTCTCATGCAATGATGGGAGATCTACAAATTTTACTATTTCTATTATGAGAATCACCCTCTAGAAAACTGAAAGCTCTGTCCACCGGGTCAGTGACCATTAGCAAGCCCAAGGCTCCTGGCATAAAATCTTTCAATTTACTCAGGTTATTTAGTGGCTGTCTAGGAGGAAAAAGTTTTGGTAATACATGATCACTATTATAATACCACTCTACAATGCAAGACCATCTTGAATATGCCAAATTTGGATACCACGTATCAATGATCAATGAAATAAAACAAAAAGGTAAATAGTTTGTCTAAGATATTTCCTATCCAAGTAAGAATGTCTCAGATTACAGGACAAATAGTACGGAACCTATGGGTAAACAAGTGTCCAGAACGACAAGAAGATGGAGAGATGTAATGTAAGTTTATGCTGTCAGGCATTTTAAGAGCCAGAGCAGCAAGTGATTGGGACATAGATGATGTTCAATGAACACAAAGTGAAGGGAAGAACATGAAATTGTTTCCTACCAAAATTTTTTCAGCTTCTTCATGCTTTCCTTTCATACGGAGTTGCAAGGCTTTGGCAGCCAACTGATTCGCACTCACAGCTGGATTCACAAATGACGCATCTTCTTTAGATTCCTCAGATTCAAACCCAACTGATTCTGGTTCTGCTCTTTCCTCGGTACGTGAAGAATTACTGCTAACAGAATTACACGCCTAATAGTTAATTACATTGACATTCTGTTTGTTAAAAGTTGTGAGTTTAAAAATGTGTTTTTTTTTTTTAGAGGTAAAATATGTAGTTGAAAAGTGGAGAGAGAAAATGTGTGGTTAAAAAGTGGTTTAGGGAATTGTTTTGTAAAAAATATGTTTTTAAACAAATCTATTATAGCACTATTATATGCACCAGGAAATTCTAACTATACTATACATCATGAAAGATCAAGTCTCGTGGATAATGGAATGTGCAAGCAAGCAGATAAATAGGTTAACAGAAATTCTACTCATCAACAGCTTAACTCAATGCACTAAACAAAACACAAATCGAGATGATTAGACAAATATCTATTAAAGCATTGTTAGTTTCTCGGATAATATGTTAAAAATTATTATATGCACCAGGAAATTCTAACTATAATATAAATCATGAAAGATCAAGTCTCGTGGATAACGGAATGTGCAACCAAGCAGATAAATGAGGTTTATGTTAGGTTTCGATACATATATGCACAGCGGAAATTAAACAAACACGAAACCATAGCCCGGATCAACCTTGCACTTAGATAGAATTTGTGATTAGAATAATACTTTTGATGAACGCCGTGAATCTGAAATCTGAAACAGGATGTACAAACTTGTCACCACCAGCTGTCCAATTGTCCAGCCTCTAACAGAAATCCACACATCGAGTTGATTCTGGAACTCCATCAATCTCCAATCATTGGAATGGATTTGAGAGAATTGATTTTTCTCTTTGTGCTAGCAAGAGAAAAATCTGCGCTAGAATATTATGGAAAAGCGACTATCTTGATTTCTCTACAATAGTGCACATATTAATATGTGCATCTCAAAACCCTAACCCTAATGACAATAGGGTTTTTAATGGGCCTTGATTAATTAATCTAATTGTAAAGTCCTGCTCAACAATTGGGCTTGTACATTAATTCTAACAGTTTAAACAGAAATTCTACCCGTCAATACCCTAACTCAATGCACTAAACAGAACAACACTGAACCTCCCACCCCCAATATTTAACGCAAAAAATATTTCATATCTGGAAATACGAAACCGTAGGACACAAATTTCGCATTTTATCATTGAAAATTTCCTTCTGCGAGCACGGGCATGGAAGAGCTTGACAAGCTCATCAGTGGAAATGTCGAGGAGGGCATCAAGATCATCACCCCTGAAGCTGAACTTCTTGAACGTTCTCTTCTTTGGCTGTCCTGTCGCTATCTCTGGATCAATATCTGCCTGTCATGTTATTAGCTCATCTCGACATGATATCCTTGGCCAACTTTTTTTTTTCTCCCCTTCCTCCTCAATGTACAGGCTCTATTTCTTCATTATTAATATTTAGTTCTTCATGTTTGATTATTGTGATCCTTAGCTTCCATAAACGTTCTCAGATGATTGTCCTTTTGTCTTGGGATATAAGGAAAAGCTTACACTCGTGGTGCTATTGAGTTGTGTCATGGTTAGCCTCACCACCCTCAAACCTTGCTGCACCTCACTTACCTATTCTAGAATGTTCCTAGGAAATCTATAAATAAGGGCACATGGGAAGAGAATAAGGGTGAAGACTATTGAGCAATCTGTTATGCAACAGACTCTCCCTCCCCCTCTGTTTCACGTTCTCCCTCATCCCTGTCTATTTATTTCTCACCTCATACTCTGGTTTCCCTTCTTCATTTACTGCAATTAATCTCTATTTCTGTCTGTCATTATCATTCCTGCATTGTATTAGTTTAAATCAATATATGAAATACAAAAATAGTGTTCAATTTCAGTTTCACTCTTCATTTTCGCAATTTCAATGTACCTGTTTGTATTACCGAGTCTTGGCTGCTGATTCATGGTTGAATCCATCACCAATTAGAGCTCAACAATGACATTGGTATCATAGCAGCTACATTCCTTGGGTGTGTCTCAGTCGTTGCAGTCGATTCGGGTGGGAATTGCTAAATTTTCAGAGAAAATGGATGGCAGATTGGATCAGATGATAATCATGATGGACGAGATGAACAGGAAGGGTGATTTGGTGATCTCGATGATGGAATATATGATGGGAAAGAAATCACTCTCGACAGAGGAACAAGCTGAGATCGAAAGAATTTGCAACCAATCATCCAAAGAAGGAATGATTGATAAGAACAGCAATGCTTTTGCAAAACATGAAAAAAATTGGGTTCCAGTTATATCTGTTGCAGAAGTCACTGAGCCTACAGAAAAGTTTGAAAAACAATTGGAAAACTCCATTGTTGAATTAGAAGAAGTTGCTGTGGAAGAGGAAAAGGAGGAACCGAAAATGGATCGCCTCGATGGAGAACATCCCGACAACTCAAAGGGTTTATTGTTGGAAAATTGTCTAGAGCAAAAGACCAGAGCCACTGGGAAAATTCGGCTTACTGGGCATGAGACAATGGTGGAAGAGGCTGGTGACCAATTTGAGAGGGCTGCAACAATGGATGTAGAAGAAGAAGAAGAAGAAGACCTTGGTCGCCAACTGGAGAAGATTGCAGCAGAGAAGAAGACGACATCCAACCTGGGAGAAGCTACTGGGCCTGGATTCAACAAGGGTGAATGGAAGTTAAAGGATCTGGGCTTGGTTTTGGAAGTAGCCCAAATGGAAAATGAAAACTGTTGGGTTACACAGGCCCAAGTATACACCAACCTAATTTTTTTCATAGGCCCAAGTCTCTTTAATTGCCCAATTCCACTCTCTTCGGGTCCAAATTTAAAGCTAGTTTCAAGGTTCATTTTTCATCACCTCTATCAACTCGTTTCAAGCCAACTTTCCCTCCAACTTTGTCCATTTCTTCGACCACCCCGAAAACCACCCAACTATATTAACCACCCAAACCTTGAGGACAAGGTTCTTTTAAGAGGGGTGGTTTGTCATGGTTAGCCTCACCACCCTCAAACCTTGCTGCACCTCACTTACCTATTCTAGAATGTTCCTAGGAAATCTATAAATAAGGGCACATGGGAAGAGAATAAGGGTGAAGACTATTGAGCAATCTGTTATGCAACAGACTCTCCCTCCCCCTCTGTTTCACGTTCTCCCTCATCCCTGTCTATTTCTTTCTCACCTCATACTCTGGTTTCCCTTCTTTATTTACTGCAATTAATCTCTATTTCTGTCTGTCATTATCATTCCTGCATTGTATTAGTTTAAATCAATATATGAAATACAAAAATAGTGTTCAATTTCAGTTTCACTCTTCATTTTCGCAATTTCAATGTACCTGTTTGTATTGCCGAGTCTTGGCTGCTGATTCATGGTTGAATCCATCACCAATTAGAGCTCAACAATGACAAGTTGTACTATAAGGTATGCAGTTCTATGTAACTCCTTGATTTTTAAGTTTGTAATTCTCAGATAGGCTATTGATTCTGCCAAATAGCAGTTATTTAACATTAGCTCACCATTAGGAAGAGTTTCTTCTACGATGTTTAAAGAATCGTAATGTTGCATTACTTAGTATTATGCTTCCCGTTTTATGATTTGTTCGATTAGGGCTATGAAGTTCCTGAAACAGTTTTTGGCATGTGGCAATAATAATTTTCCCCCCTTTTTTGGTACAAATACCAAAGAGAATGGCATAATGTTGTTTGAAATATTCATTATATCACTTAATTAAGATTCCTTCCAAAAATAGAAGAAAATACCTAAAAGACAGTGAAATATATAAAAATGAAATAAACCTTCAATGATGAAATTATCTGAGTATTGTTTGAGTTGTATCACGTAGAGTTGAGTTTATAGCTAAAATAAATGTCGTGATTGTGTGCTCCCTGGAATAATGATTAGGTTGTCCAACGGGAGAGGAGATACATTATTATGTGCCTTGATTTGGGGTGACGCCTAGCTGAGGATTATAGTTGAGCTAAGAAGTGATTATGGTCCTGTAAGCACGTTTGTTCACATGATGAATAAGTTGGATATTCCCCAGTTGTAACCAAGGGGATAAATCAGAACACTAGAATGCATGGAAGAAATAACTGAGGACGTATGTTGGGGATGTAGAAGTGGAAGAAATAACAAGGAGCTTTTATACAGTTTGACTTAACTATTGCTCATATGGTTTGACTTTTCTATCGCTCATATTTAACTATATATTATAAACAACACTAGAAATGCAAATCCATAAATGTATTCTTAGTCTTTAACAAGGCAATTTTTTTTCCTTTTCAAACTTTTTAATTCTGAGACATTTAAGATACATTATAACATTATATGAGTTCAATTAGATTCAAAATGATACAAGTCCAATTCGAAATAACAGATATGAAGATTTATGTTGTATATAAGGAGCTTTTTCAAAATTTGTAATGCTCTTGATAACATAATAATTATTATTATTCTCAGAATTGGCAATCGTTGTTGTTACTATATTGATTTTTTCTCATTATTTCATGTCAGTATATTATACTTTGTTAATGAAATATGTTCGTGCATCGCACGGGTGTGAAACTAGTTTACCTTTACAACAACTTCAAAACCGGCTTCACGAATTCTCAACAATTCTAGAGCATAGCTGCATTAAACTATAACAAAGATAAAAAATCCTCCAAAACCAATATTTCACTAACCTTCATGAGATGTCTAATAAGAATTTAGAAAATCTAGGGCAGTTCTCTTTATATTTCGATTTTCAATTTTGAGTTTCGAATTTTGTTTTGAGTTTTCTATCTTGAATGTTTGTTTTGAGATTACTGATAACGTATTCTTTTTGTAATTCTGAAAAATTGTTTTCCAAAACAGGAAACTGAAAAATGCGTTTACTTTAAATTTTGAGAATCATTATTTTGTGATATATTGTATGTAAAAAAATGATTTATTTCGTTTAATTATAATATTAATTTTTAATTTAAATATATCAAGTGCTATATTTAAGGATTTGTTTTTTACGGCAAAAGTGTTTAAGATTTCCATCACACGTAGCCATTATTATCAATCGAGTTTACTCGTATAAGAAAAATGAATCAACGGTGCAAAGTACAAAACTCAACAAACAATTAGAAAGTAACTTCTCATGCAAAAGCAAAAACAATTCAATAAATACTCATCAACACTTGGAAACTAGAGTTATTGCGGAAATTCCCAAAAGCTAAATCCATTTTAACTAGGATTCATGTTTCTTATCACTCATTTAAGCCCATTTCATAATCAAAAATATTTTTATATAGTTCAATTGCATAGCGTGAAGTATTGGGACGATGGCTTAAACTCTTTATTGAAAGAGAACTTGTAAATAAGAGAACCATATAACAATATGCAAATAGTCGGAAGCAATTTCCATTTATTGATCTAATAATATCACATGAATTGAGGCACTCAATCGACCTAGCAAAAACTACAAGGGCACTTCGAAATCTGAACTCAAATGCTGGAGATCCAATTTATCAATTATAGCATCATTACCATGACATCACAATGCAATTCACAATAACAAGCAGGGACGGACCCTGGATTTCGAGTGAGTGGGAACCAAAATTTTCAAATGGTGGGAGGGGATTGGCGGAGGCCCCCGAAATTTTTTTGAACCAAAATGATTGAAACTATAAAGCAATAAACAAAAAACTAAACTAAGTTAACTAACAAGTTATAACTAATTAGTGTAAGGTAGTAATTCACAAAAAAAAATATCTATAACTGAAAAATAAATATAAACTTTCAAGATGAGAGATACTAGTAATGAACATTGTATCAATTTCTTGTATAAACATAATGATTGTAGAGAGAGAATTAAGATCAAATGAAATAAATTCAAAATGTCATTTTTTTTTTTTTGGAACAATTTTTTTTTTTTTCTTTTTTTCCAGTGGGGGCGTTTTTTTATTTTTTTTACTAAAAAATATATTTTTTTTCCCCACCCCACTGGGCCTTCAATGGATCCGTCACTGATAACAACAAGCATCTTAATTCTACCAAAGTTAGAGCTACTAATTACAGGATTGGACTTATCTTCTAAAAAGTAGTAAAAACACAAGAAGCCACAAACCAACGAAGAAGAAACAATTGATGCCTTAATATGTAGTTCATATACAATATTAACAATGAATTGGATTATATTGCAACACTCTGGTTGGCATCCAAATTGAGGTGATTCCCTTGTACTTGAGCTATGGTTAGATTGAGGTGGATGACCGGGTAGTTCAAACCAGTATTTTAGCAACATAATAATCACTAGTAAGCTCATATTATAAATATAATAGGACAATTGAAAATTGACGAAACCTAATAAACGTTATGTCAGTCATACAAAAGATTTATGGATAGATTTTGATCCTAAAACTCGAGAATGGAAGCTCCTACCCTCAATGCATTTTGGATAATTTCTACACCATTCTTCTGGTCAAAGTTGGTTGTTGACAATTTATCAAGTTCTTTTGATGCATACAAAAGAGCAACACCACCACCTACATTATTATAACTACTTTAGCATATACTAGTTCTACTACCCTTGCGATGCACGTTATTAG
The DNA here is from genome assembly GCA_963555705.1 of Ligustrum vulgare. Taxonomy (NCBI): domain Eukaryota; kingdom Viridiplantae; phylum Streptophyta; class Magnoliopsida; order Lamiales; family Oleaceae; genus Ligustrum; species Ligustrum vulgare. The sequence continues at coordinate 58,261,310 of OY743177.1, read as the reverse complement.
ATATAAAAAAATAATATTATATTATAATGATTAACCATGACAATCATTGGATTATAATATAAATAGTGTATAATTAATAATCTCCCAAATTTATTCTCAACAGATTAATTATCTCAATCTGTTTCATCATTGTAGACTTGATATTTGTAATAATAAGAGGATTTTTTTTTTTTAATTTGAAGTATTTTATTTTGACTTAAAATTCAATTTACACATATAAGAGGCTAAGGTTAAAATGAGAAACGTTTATGTATGGGCTTCTTAAATCTGTAATTGGCAAATGCCCATCAGAGGGAGCATATGAACTAAAAAAAACAGAGATGTGAAAAGTCAATACACATATTCAAATGCTAAGCCCATGAAACCCCCTGGTTGTAAAATCATATATAACAAACAGGATTGATCAGATTCAATTAGTAAAAATGATTCATCCGTAATCAAATCGTACTAAACTCTAAAATAAAAGGGCTTCAAGAACTTAAAGTTACGCTCATGGATTTCTACTTCTCTCCATTAGCTTTCCCGACCTTTAGACTCACATAATACTGAAACCAAGCCATTTTTATTTCCAAAAACGTAATCACTAATCATAAATAAGGCATATAAAAAAAAAGTGACAGAGAATATTCAGCTGAGACGCCCTTGACGTTAGGATTTTCCTTCTTAAAAGTCTTCCTGAACTCCTTGCTACAATAAAATCATAATGACATAAATTACAATATCAATTAACACTTGATATACAACCCTTCAACTGTAAACAATAAGCAAACAGATCTCAATGAAAACATGTATAACTATTAGTATGAGGTTATCGTGTGCATAAAAACCATCAAAATTAACACTTCCCTACCATTGGCAACAAAAGACAAATTGAATTATGCTCCAGCATACAAAATAAAAAATCATCACGAGTAACACTTCCCTACCATTTTCAAATGATACGCTTCTATGAAAAATTTGAAAGGGTATTGCACATAAATATCAAAAGGAAAATGTATATTGCATCCTATCAAATAATAATATTCAAATCATAAATAATCTTTCTAAACACTACCTTGTAAACAATAATGATCGTTTGGATTAAAGCGGACGAAGTATCAAAATGGATTATTCACCATTTATCAAAGTACCCAAAACACCAACATTCAAAAATCTCAAATACTTCAACTAAGTCATTGTTCCCATATCACTAAATAAACCCATCTTGTAAAATAGAAAACAACACTAAATCTTCAAGAAAATTTGCTTGAATAAGTAAAAACAGATTTATAAACTAAATTTACTTTACCCATAAGTTTATGTTTATAATTTCCTTTCTAAACAAACCCCCCCCCCCCCACCCCCCCCCAAAATAAATAAATAAATAAATAAATAAAATAGATTTATGAACGAAATTTACTTTACCCATAAGTTTATGTTTATAATTTCCTTTCTAAACAAAACCCCCCTCCCCCCCAAAAAAAAAAAAACCCGAACAACTTAGAAATTGAAATAACTCATAATAACCTCAAATACACGACTCAAAAAAAAATCTCAATTAGTTTTATCAGTGGTTCAAGCTCCAAAGTTTGAGATAATCAAATTTTATTATGCTTCTACAATAGTGTACAACATCCAACATCCATGAAGGACAGTTGAAATTCAAGGAAAAGATACAAAATTTCGGAGTTGAAAACAACAAACAACTTCAACAATGATGAAAAAATGCTGATGATATACCTACTCCGGAACAACAGGGTTATTTCATTAACCTAATTGGCAAACAGAGAAACAATTAATGGTCTTAAAATCTGCGTTAGTGGCATCGGATTTAAATAATACCATCCAATATTCAAAAATCATATATAACCAAATCAAAATTAAAATATAATTAATAGGAACTTTTTTCGGCAACACCGTGGAGCCCAGTCGAAAGAAAAATAATCAGGAAGCTTCGTTTTTGGAAATTACTGTAGAATTTATGTACTGTTGTAAACTATGTAAATGGCATTTGTTTAGCATTTATGGGGATAAGTAATCAGGAGCTTCGTTTGTAACCCTTATTCTGACATTTCTTTAGCATTTGTACAGCATTTAATTATGATATGTAAATTTCAATTTTACATTAGCATAATGTTCACTTGTTATTATTCGATTGGTTTATTTATCAAATTTCAATTTGTGCTGCATAATCAACTGGTTTATTTATCATATTCAAATACAAAGTACACGCAATTTTTTAGAATGAAAACAAAAATGAATCCATCATTCCATTGCAACACAAGATAGAAGCAGATGAGAAATAGAGGAAATAAAAAAAAAAAAAAAAAAAGTTTAATAATAGAGAACTCACATTTTCGTCGATCAAAACAATCTCCAAGTTACAAATATCATCGGGCTTTCCAAACGTAGGATTCTTAAATATTTTTCAACCCATTTTATAACCTTGCTATCTGATACATTAACATTTCTTAAACAATTCAACACTGGAAATTTTTATAATGTGAAAATTAAAGCAAAACAATAAACTAATGTAGAACATAAAACTTCTCGCCTGATCAACAAAAAACATCTCCTTCAAAAAGTTCTTAACTTTACCCAAGATTAACCACCTTCTATTCTCCAATCCAAATTCATCAATCAAAATAATCCAAACCATTATATGAAATAAACCCAAAAAAATATAACACAATCAAGAAATTGTAATAAAAATCAAATTAAAAAGGAAAAGACCATGACCTTAAAAATTAAGCCAACAATGGTAATCACAGTCTTGACTCTTGAGAAAATGTGGTTGCTTTAAACCATTTGCCACAAGCATCTCATTCCTTTTGCATAAATCAAAGCTGAAGCCACCCTTTGGAGGCATTTCTATCGCCGTCTTCGACATCTTCACTTACTATTCTTCATTCTAGAATCCGGCAAACTGTTTTGTTTCCCATCCCCCTTTTTTTTGTTATAACTCTGAACCGGCAGGATTCCTGGAGGCATCATCGATGGTTTCGGGCCGGACTCGATGATATCTGATCTACGATTTTTTCTATTTTGGTAGAGATGAGACTAAATCCAAATCGGAGATTCAAATTCTTCTATTTTTCTCTGTTTTTTCTCTCCATATGTCAAAATTATGCAAGAGTGAGGACTAACCCGCTGTCGCCGTGGATGATGACCTTGAGGAGCGTTCTTCTACAGAAGGCATCGTCGCCGATTTCGGGGAGGTCTCGATAAGCTCCGATTTACGATTTTTTCGATTTTGATAAAGATGATACTGAAATCTGAATCGGAGATTTTCTCAAAGTTTTCTCTGGATATTAGTTTGCTTTCAAGTTCTAGACTTCTAGTGTCATTATTGCAATTCACCTAGAAGACGTTTTTCAACACATTTTGATATGTGGAATAATATATTGTGGGTCCCATATTATTATTGTTCAAGAATAATTATCAAGAAATGTCATAATTATATAGTGGGTCCGACATTCATATTTTTGCCTTTCTTGCGGGATTGGGCTGGAAGCGGTAAGTATGTTCATTTAGTAAAGTAATAATATATATATTTTTATTATTTCTTTTTTTTTTTTGGGATAAAAAGCTTTTAAAGAGGATTTTTGGGGGGAAATTTGAGCGGGAATTTCATTTTAACTTTCCTTCTTTTATATATATAGTAAGGAATTATTGCTGACAATAGTAGAGGCCAAAAGGTACAAGATTGAGACATTTACATGACTCACCTGGTACAATTCCCTCTTCAACAGTTGCCTTTGTGGCATTTAGAGCATCCGTAATCCCAGAGACGAATTCAGAAAATCAATCCAGCACGAGCGGACACTATAGGTAAGAGGAAAAAAAAAATTTCACACCAAAATTATAAGGTAATTTTTTTTTTTTGCGAATCCAGCTCGAGTGGCCGAACATCCTAACCATATGCTAGACTCGTCCCTGCATAACTCTGTCTTTTTTCTCACACTTCTGTTTCCGAAGCTCCTCCAATTTGCAGGGGAAAATTGGTATGTTTAATTTAAGACACTAAATTACATTTCATAAAAGGGAAATATAATTAAAACACAACTATTGTTGAGTACTAAACTCATAATGCTTGTAGGAACTACTATACGAAATTATACCCTTAATACAGCTACACCACTAGATAGCTTAGCTTGTCTTTCTTGCAACTTCCCCTTGTCGTAATCAGAAGTACTCAATTCAACTGTTGACCTAATCTGCAAGTATGTATAAATAGTAAATATATGGTCATAACCTAAGAAACATAGATACTTGTAAACTTATTACGTACCCGAATATGATACTTATTTAGGCTTGGATACACTATTGCACTCTCCACTCAAACACATACAATCCTTTTCCCCTGCGCTCCAGGCGCAGGGGCCCTACCTAGGCAGGGGTTGTCGCCCATTTTAGTTTTTTTTTTTTTTTTTAACTCTTTTTTTTTCTTTCTTTAAAAAGTTTTTTGTATTATTTTCTACACAATTAATTGACGATTAATTTGAATAAAAATAAAACGAACATAAATTAAAATAAATTTAACATAAACGATTTTAGTTAAGAAAGATACAATTTGAAAAAAATACAATTAAAATGCGACTTAATGATAGTCATTGTTGTCAAACCCTTGGAACTCCCCATAGTCATTGCTAGCAATGTTGGTGTACATATTATCTTGATTATCATTCCATGAGTGTTGTGGTTCATATGGCTCGTCCACCAGTTGTGTCCTAATGTCATGAATAAAAAAAGATGAAATATATTATGGGGGAGAAAAATAAAACTTAAACATGATATTGTCTATTAACTCACCTTGGTTGTAAAGTTGGACAAGTTCTTCTATCATGTCCACTACGACCACATCCACGACAATTTCTCCGTGATTGGAACATGGCTACCTCCTTCGACGACTTCAATCGCTTTCTGCACCCTTTCGTCCTAATCGGAGTAGGATCGACCACATGTTGAGTACTTTCTTTACCCTTGTTCTTCATCGTACTCCTCCACATATTACCGCCATCGTCGACATCCCTAACATGCAATTTCAAGTTCTGAAACCCATCCATTAGAAATGTGGTTCGAGCATCGGTCAATGCTCCCTTGTCAACCAACTCTGTTGCAGTGCGCGATAACATACCGTGGCATGAAATCAAAGAATTCCCAGTAGATGGATCGACAATTGGTTCAAAAATGGGAATTACTTTTGCAGTCTGGGTCCATCAACGTACAATATAATGGTCTGGTAACAGCATAACCTGTTTCTTGATCATAAATGAAAGCATGTGCCGACACGGATATCCTTCGAGCTCAAATGTCTTACAACTACATGATGTAATATTATTCATTGTGAAGTGGGAAACTTCACATTCTCGATCAAATATTTTTCCACTCTCAAAACGTATTCCTCTCAAAATGCCTGACGGAATACGTTTTGAGACCCTCGTAATTTGAACTCTTCGAACAAAGATAGTGAGTACTCTGTGCAAGCTCTTTCTGAAAGCGCAGGAAAATTGTCTTTGTATATATGCTGGTCATCTGGACTTCCATTGCAAACAAAGTTGTCATCCGAGGCTGCTCGTTTAGATCCGTGTGATTTGCAACCAATTCTCCATGTCGTTGGTGAGCCAAGGCATTGAAAAACCTTGTGATGAAATACATCAATATATTTCTTTTGTCCACGTATCTTTTGAAGAATGCATGGTTGCTTTTTGATCGCTGACTGCTAGACATCCCTGCAGAAAAGATGTGCTTCACGTATGCTGGTATCCAACGGGCTTTTATTGCATACATATGGCACAACCACTTGTTATCCCCTAGTGGAGTGGTCTCCATCACTTCAGACCAGCGATGTTCAAACTCGTACGAATTCTTAGACTCCAATATATGTTTACCAAATCATGGTACATTTCCTTATAAAGTACATGACCTATCTTCTCTAAAAACTTATTCAAAATGTGCCACAAACAAAATCTATGTAAAATGTCGGGGAATACCTGACTGACCGCTCTCAAAATAGCAACATCTTGATCAGTGATAATGACACCAGGACGTTGTTGTGTTGACATGGCTTCCAGAAACTTCGAGAACAACCAAATGAAAGAATCCGTCTTCTCATCACTTAGTAGGCCACATCCAAATACAATAGTTTGATGATGGTGGTTGACACCAATAAATGGTGCGAACACCATGGAGTACTTGTTGGTATTGTAGGTCGTGTCAAACACGACAGCATCTCTGAAGTAGACGTATGAGCTCCTGGAATCGGAATCTGCCCAAAAACACCTAGCAAAAACTCCATCCTTGTCCGTCTCGTATGCGTAGTAAAAGCTGGGGTTTCTTTTCTCCAGCTCAAAGTATTCTATTATTGTTTCTGCATCTTGCTCAGTGAAACCAGTCGAAGATGGACCACCAGCATCTATCTCCATGAGTCTGATTTGTTCGCAAGTAGGAATATTTGCTTGTGAAAACTGCTCCGCAAGTGCTTTCTTCATGGTCGAAACTTCGCGGTGCAAACGTAGTAGGCGAACCTTGCTTGGTGTGGAAAGTGGGTGATTATGCGCCTCGGAGAAATGACTTACATACCAAGAATTTTGAGTTTCCTTCTTCAGAACAGTTAACTTGGCGGTGTATCCACAACGAGAGTCTCCGCCCAACCTTTCTCCTGAACGAACCACCAAATTTTTAAATTTCATTTGGTATATTTCATCTTTCTGACCTTGCTTGAAACAAACATATGACTTCCAGACAACTTCATTTGTTTGTGGATTCTTTCGGCTACTACCAATACGTGTACTGAACCCAGCTAATTTTGTATACTCTTTATAAAAGTTGTACACATCGTCTAGTGTTTTCCCAATTCGCGGAATCGCACCAACATTCACTTGTGGTACAAATACATTATCGCCCCTTCCATTCCGAAACAAAGATGTTGCTAAAAGAATTGAAATAAACTTATAATGAAATAAAGAAATTTTCTAGAGAAATGTTGCAAGAGAGTGAAATGATTTGATTGATATAATGGCTAAAAAAGATGAGAATTTATAGAAAAAAACTACATCAAATTTGGAGAATGAAATGACTAGTCATGTGAAGAAAAATATATCAAAAGGCGAAATTAAATTGAAAAGTCAAGAAAAGAAAAACAAAGAAAAAAATTGACATGACAATTCAACTGAAAAAGAGTGTACAAAAAAATTTGAAAAGATTTTATACAAAAATACATCAAAAACGAGATTGATGAGACAATTCATGTAAGGAAAAAATAATAATAAAATTTCACATGACAATTATACTAAAAAATATTACACAAAAAAAGTTAAATATACTTTATATAAAAATACATCAAAAAACGAGATTGATGAGACAATTCATGTAAGGAAAAAATAATGAAAAAAATTTGACATGACAATTCTACTAAAAAATATTACACAAAAAAAAGTTAAATATACTTTATATAAAAATACATAAAAAAAAGGAGATTGATGAGACAATTCATGTAAGGAAAAAATAATGAAAGAAACTTGACATGACAATTCAACTGAAAAAGAGTATACAAAAAAATTTGAAAATATTTTATACAAAAATACATCAAAAAACGAGATTGATGAGATAATTCATGTAAGAAAAAAATAATGAAAAAATTTAACATGACAATTCTACTAAAAAAGATTATACAAAAAAAAAAAAAAAGAATATATTTTATATAAAAATACATCAAAAAAGGAGATTTGTTTGACAATTCATGTAAGGAAAAAACAAAGATAAAAATTTGACATGACAATTCAACTGAAAAAATTAATATAAAAAATTTACATCAAAAATCGAGATTGAAAATACATAAAAAAAATAAGTACATTACAATATGAAAAAAAAATAATACAAAGCAAAGACAAAACAAAAAAAAATAATAATTTTTTTTTTTTAAAAAAATGGACATGCGCTCCAATCGCATGAGACCAAATTTGCAAACACATATTTTTTCACTAGTTTACATTTTCTACATTCTTTAATTTCCAATACTTATAGAAGACTCATTTGATACTCTCGAAGGTATTGAGTTGCTAATCTCTCATTAGATGAATCAAAGCTGGGGAGTAAAAATAATAATGAAGAAGCTGATGGCAGTGGTGATGCTGAAGAAAATGAAATTGGAATAATTAAGGATAAAGATAAAATACTTTATGTTATAAAACTATCAAATCAAATAACAAGATTAGAAAGAGAAAGAGATGAATAGAATTCTTCATTCAAGAATTGGTGTCATAAATTGGTAAGTATAGGCTCCTATTTATAGGAGTGGACAATGGCACAATTGTAATATTGTAAAGTTTACAGGAATATAATGGTAATGTCATTCACATATATACATTATTTATAACACTCCCCCTTGAATGACATATTACGCAATTGTCTGCCTCGTTAAAACCTTGCTAAGAAAACCCAATGGGATAAAACTTGAGCGAAGGAAAAAGAGTACAGTTGCTCCCCCTGATATTGGCCATCGTCAATCGTTGAGTCTTAATGTTCAAGTAGAACAAATCATGTATTGAATCTTTGAAGTTCTGAAGTGCTTCAATACTTCAGTGCTGCCTCGTTAAAACCTTGTCAGTAAAATCCAATGGGACAAAATCTGAACGAAGGAAAAAGAGTACAGCCGCTGCCTCGTTAAAACCTTGTCAGGAAAACCCTGTGGGACAAAACCTGGACGAAGGAAAAAGAGTACAGCATGACAGCATGATTCTCCCCCTGAAGTGTGCAATCAAGTATTCATGAACCTTTTGAATAATGATATCATCTTTCGTCTGGAATGTGTATATATGAAAATCTTCTTGTGTGTATCCGATATCATAACATTCTTCATAAGATGTGTATGATTTTCTTCATTGTTGATATCATTCCAGTATAACAATGTGTTGCTGAGTTATAGCTTGTTGATAGCTATGATGATGCCTCCAAGACCTTGCTAGGAAAACCATGTGGGACAAAACCTCAAGGGAAAAAGAGTACTTTATTCTCATTAATTTTCATCAATACGCCTCAACTGTTGCCTCATTAAAAAACTTGCTATGAAAACCCTGTGGGACAAAACCTCAGCTAAGGGAAAAAGAGTGCAACGCGTATTTATTCCTTTCATGGAATATTACATGTATATTGGTGCAATCACGAATCTTTTCATTGTATTTTTCACTTCTGGTGAATAATCAAATTTAGAATTCACTTCTGGTGAATAATCAAATCTATAATTCACTTTCATAGATTGCATCTTTCACTTCTAGTGAATAATTAAATATTCATTTTCAAATTCACTTCTAGTGAATAATCAATTTCAAATTCACTTCTGGTGAATATTCATTTTCGTATTCACTTCTAGTGAATAATCAATTTCCCAGATGTCATAAATAGTACACTCCAATTTCACTTTCAACATATTATATCATGGAGTCATTTGTATCATTCTATAGTGATACTAATCTGGGCATATTGAATCTTTCAATGATTTATACATGTATGTTCTTGCACTTTATAAACTGCAATTTCTAATTTTGCAGGAGCATAATCAATCATTGAAATAGATATCAATTTCGACATATAATCTACAATCATTTTACTTGAAATCCCAACGTACCGCGATCAACTGGTACATCAAAGAATACTCCCAAAGTACCGAGATGAGAATCATACATTTTGATCTCACTCATTGGTATATCAAGGAGCTCAAGCTAGTGATTTAGACTATAGTCTATCCACCATATGTCATGCCAGTTCTATGAAAAATTTCGCGCGCAACTAGTCGTCTTTCACGACTGTGAAATATTTTTCATTTGTACATATAATTACTGGCTTTACACATTTAAGCATTTGGACTTCAGGTCCTTGAACAATAATCCCTACATTAGGGTTTCATACTTGGCCAAAGAATTATGATTTCATCAATCTTATTTCATAAGAGGGTATGCAGTCGACTTATTTATCGATTCCATCTCAATATAACGTGGAGAGATCTCTTTATATGTTCTATCATCAGGTACCTGAATATCTCATCATTTGACTATGTCCCTTTTACTTACTTTGAGTATTTAGCCTCAAAGGAATCATTTCAATCATTCAAGAGATATTTATTTTTGGAATCGATAGTCATTATGCTTCAGGCATAATTACGCTTCAGGCGTGTTTTCACCATAATGTTCTCAAATATTATCAATCGGCTAAAATGCCATAACACATGTCATTCTTTTAGGGATGTAATTTCAATCATATATCTCAGTACGCTTTGGTGGAGTGTATGCATATCGCACTTTTACAAATAATAAAGCTTCTTGAGCTATTCCCTGTTTGACATAGAATATTGTTGTATGATAAACAATTTCTGAATAAGTTATTCTCATAGAAAATAATTTGGAACTTTTGATAATCTAACCGTTTATTATAGAACTTCTGGTTCTATACGGTTTTATTTCATTTCTATGTATGAATATTTGATTCAATACAATATCGCTAAACTTCTGGTTCAATACAATGTATATTTCATTTATGAGCTTCTGGTTCATACTATATACATATTTCACTTGTACGTATGAACTTCTGGTTCAATAAGATATTTCACTTGTACATATGTATGAACTTCTGGTTCAATACAACATTTATTTCATCAGTATTCTATATAGTTCAAATCAGTATACCTTTATTACTTTTAGTATACCGAAAAATCAGGTACAATATCCAAGGAAATATCTCATAATCTCAATCTTGTCGCCAAATCTTCCCTTATATCGAAAAAGGTAATGGCATATTATCTCACCTTTTCAATAATTTATTCCATTATTTCTTGATGGAATCCATATCACTGACACGCGGAGCCGCCGCTCTTTTACGCGTTGAATAATGCATTTAAATAGATGATTTGGGAAGAAGGCTAGATCCATCAAAAATGGATATCATACTTTCAAATATTCGCAAATATTATTCCAATCTTCCAGTAAATGATTTGAGAAAAATTTATCGAATTAGGCTCGAAAGATTGAGGTTGCTGATGGATCATGGCATGCCAGAAGATGTTCGCTGGTTGATCGAAGCAAAAGTTCGATTAGCTGGTGAATTACCAGATTCATTTTCTAAGCACAAGCCTGGCTTAGGTAAGAGTACTTTTGCAAAGAAGCGAAGAGCAAAAAGATTAAATAGTTGCTACAAATGTGCTCGATGGACATGTGATACCCGTTGTAAATCAATAGGATATTCATCCATAAATCGAGATGATAAGATAGACTTCATTAAGGGTGGACTGAGTAAGGAGTCATTGGATGATATCCGATTGACTCTTGAGACGCACCCTAGTGGATATGTGCAGCGTGAGCTACTATCTTTATGGGCTAAATTCATCAGCGATAAAGAGAGATATAGTCAAAAATATAATAGCAAAAGATCCTGTTTGCCATGCTGTTATAAACAATGATGCTTTGGCTATGCAGCATTAATACAAGGTAAATCATTTGATATATATGCACATATAAAATATTTTTCTGTTTCCTTTCACGAGTTTTGATAAAGGCTGGTTAAAAATATTAAATCGCCGAAAGGTGAGTAGGATGATTTTGTCAAAAGTAAATCTTCACTTTTTCGAAAAACGACCAGTAAATAGTGAAGTTTTTCGGTTTTAAATAGCCAAACATTTTTCATAGTTCATGCATCCCAAAATAACATTTTCCCGTAAGTTTTTCCTTCTTTACTTTCAAAAATGGAAGGACCAAAATTTCGACAGATCAAAACTATCTGTGTATTTTGTGGATCAAAAGTGGGAAAAGGTTTTGGGTATCTAGAAGCAGCCGTGGATTTAGGAAAGAAATTGGGAGAGAAAGGTATCACTCTCGTGTATGGAGGAGGTAGCAGTGGATTGATGGGTTGTGTTTCACAATCCGCTCTAGTAGAGAAAGCAAGAGTGATAGGTGTTATACCTACTCCTTTAGCTGATATTGCAGGCAAAACACGAGGGCATGAAGTACAAACCTTATCTATCCATGAACGCATAACTTGCATGTTATATGGTTCTGATGCCTTCATAGCCCTGCCTGGAGGTTTTGGTACTTTAGAAGAAATCTTTAATATTACTTCATGGGCTCAACTAGATCTCCATACTAAGCCTATAGGGCTTTTAAATGTAAACAATTTCTTTGATGGTTTGCTAACATTTCTTGATTATGCTGTGGAACAGGGATTCATATCTCCATTTTCTAGGAGAATCCTTATTTCTGCTCCTACTATCGAGGAACTGCTGGATAAGTTGCAATCATATATTCCAATACAAGATCCAGCAGGAGTAAAGATAGATTGGTCGCAAGGAAGGGGAATCAAGCGAAAATGGAGTCCGGTTAATGTAAATTTATCTTTGTGAACTCTAGAATAGGTGGTGGTAGAGTACGGAGTATTCTCACTCTTGAGACACACCATAAATTTCTAGGATTTTATCAATGTATTAATCTTGTGTACCTCAAAGATTTAAGGTGGTAGAGTATGGAGTATTTCTTACTCTTGAAACACACCTTTTTCTTTATTTCCTCAAAAGGTCAGAGGTGGTAGGATACGGCTACTCCCGAAACACATCTCTAATTTTGAGGATCATAAATGTTTTCCCCTTTTGCATTTTGCATGTATGTCTCGTTTATGCTTCTTCAGGAGCAATAATAATATCATTTCAGTATGTTTAGATGATAATTTTTACTTCTTCTGGAGTAAATATGTACTTCTTCTGGAATATATAAGTGCTCGTGCAAGAACTTTTCCAGGCACTTATCATCTAACATTCATCTCATAATACTGATGAGATTATTTTCACATTAGCTATGTCCGTGCTATCATGTGATATTATCTTATCATACATCAACATTCTCTTGTTGAATAATTTTCATCCACCCATTCAAATTCAGATATTGGTAACTTCTGGTACCATTGGATAAAACATTTTATTAATATTTATCAACCTTTTGGTAATGATAACTTCTGGTATCATTTGATAAAATATTTTCTAACTTTAGTATTGATAACTTCTGGTATCATTTAATGAAGTATCAAATAACAATAATATTGTATATATATATATTAACAATAACGATACTGGGGTTATACCACCAAGTATATATGTTGACAACAACCCTCTAATATGTTAGAATTAACCAACAACTGAGGTGTTTATATGTATTCAATTGATATACCGACCATATAGGCGGTGTCAACGTGATGAAATAATTAAACCAGCCATATAGACGGTATCAACGAGATGAAACAATTAAACCGGCCATATAGGCGGAATCGACATAATGAAATAATTAAACCGGGTAAAGCCAACCATGTAGGTGGTAAAACCAACCATGTAGGTGGCAGCATAATATAATTCAATTGATCACATATTAATCGTTAATTTACGATTATTATACTTGTATGTATTATCAAGGGCAAAATCGTCCATATTTTAATATATTGCTCATATGAATAAATTGAAACCGTCAATATGTTTAAAATTTAATTTAGAACAAACTTACTTTTGGTCCGAAGTTCAAAATCTCGTCAGGATTGCTCCAAAAACAGTTTTTAAGAAAACCGCCATGTTCGACCGCCGAAATATTTTAAAAACTGCACAAAACAGAAAAATAAGATCATAGAAAAATCCAATTCATCAAAACGGACAAACTGCCTTTCGTCATCGCCGGATCCGCCACGCGCCGCCGCCGCCGGCCGCCACGCGCCGGTGATCGGAAAAATTAACCCATCACCATAATATGTGCCTCGGCGTCCTGAACATGCCGGTGGTCTCCGATTTTCCAAAAGATCAACCGTTTGGCCGGAATCATCATTTTTCAGTCCGCCAGCATCTTCTTCTCCGGACAATAACTTCCGTTTTAACCGTTGGATTTGCGCCAAATTTCAGTCGAGTCTTCTCCTAGAAAAACCCGTTGATATGCCGCTGGCCGATCGTCGATCGGAGTTCAGAATCGTCCGGAATAAGCATTTCAATTTTTGGTCAGATATCTGTTTTTGCACAGTTTTTCAGATTTTCTTCTTCGGTCGATATCTTTTGTTTCAGCCGTTGGTTCTGCGCCAAATTTTAGGCGAGTCTTCTCCTTGACAAGCCCGTTCTGATGGAGGTGGCCGATCGTCGATCGGATATCTGGATCGGCCAGAATCATTCTTTTTCAGTTTGAGAGAAAAGGAAACATTGGTTAGTAATAATCAGGTTTCTGATACAGAGGCTCATCATTTAGATGCAACTGTAGAGCATACTCCCGTTATTACTCAATTGGTTAGAGACTCGTGCTGATAACGTGTTATAAAACTATCAAATCAAATAACAAGATTAGAAAGAGAAAGAGATGAATAGAATTCTTCATTCAAGAATTGGTGTCATAAATTGGTAAGTATAGGCTCCTATTTATAGGAGTGGACAATGGCACAATTGTAATATTGTAAAGTTTACAGGGATATAATGGTAATGTCATTCACATATATACATTATTTATAACACTTTATAGTAATTTATTTTATTTCTGTTGTCATGCTTCTATGTTAATGTTGTGTATAAAATAATAAAATTATGCTGAATTTTATATTTAATATAAAGAAACTTCTGACAAATGGATCAGCAAATTTGTACTTCAATATACTATATTTCTCAAAATGGTTGGTAGTAGTAGAGACGTTATATTGTATCATCACAATACTCAAATGGATCTACTGCCTTAGGAAGCCATTAACTTCACAATCATTGTTGTTAGAAAATTCTGCTGAAGAACAAACTTAATGACATGTTATGTGCAATATTTAACACCTATGTTATAGAAATATAGTACACAAATCTACTTCAATCAAAATTGTCAATACTACTAGATACTCGAGAGGGGTTTCAGCCACCTATTTCCATAAAAAGATATAAGTTGTAGAGAAAATAAATCTTGCACAAACACAAAGTAAACAAGATTATTCTCAATCAATGACAAGTAATTGGAATGATAACATTGACAAGAATCAAGAATAAGAAAATCTCCTTAAAACTTGATAAATGCCACAATCGTGTTGTTCAAACCGAGGGCTCAGAAATTACCCCAATAACCACAATCAGCAACACCACACGAAGCAGGGAAGAGCACACTCCGAGGCAACTCACAACCCACTTATTTCACGAAGAATAAGGACCGAAACCAGACTGCTCAGAAACACGAAGCCACAAAGGTCGTGGTTTACACCACATAAGTGCACGAAAGTAGGAGCCAACACCCACGAAGAGGAAGGCAGCAAGCAAGTCAGGGGCGAGAGTTAAGGTACTGGGATTTCACAGAGAAAATCGGGTCTCTCACAAAGAGAGGGGATCGCCGCTTATGCCGAGAGAGAGAGAGAGAGAGAGAGAGAGAGAGAGAGAGAGAGAGAGAGAGAGAGAGAGAGAGAGAGAGAGAGAGAGAGAGAGAGAGAGAGAGAGAGTGCATGAGTTGTGTCTTAACCGAGAGAGTGAGGAGCGTAGGGTAGGTTTAAGTTTAACTAGGAGAATTGGTCGAGGGCCTAAGCCAATCGGATCCACCTACCGAGCAATAGGGCCAACGACCCAATTAACACCTCAAGGTAAAGTGATAAAGTCTCTAACCTGTCATTCTCGTGGGTTACGCATATTGTGGTTAGTTGAGACAAATAATTCTTCGATCATGGGCCAAAGATCTACGAAGCTAAAAAACCGACTCGATGTTTCATCATCGCCCCAGGGGTTTGTTTGGGACCAAAAATCCCAACAAACCTCCACCTTGGTACCGAACAAACCTGCAAAAGACAAAACAACACATGTTTAGTAGATGCAAGAGTAAAGTCCTAAACTAATCAGAACTTTTCATACCTGTACCGATATTTAGAAGCAATAGACAACTTCTAAATTTTACCAATGTGAGCACCTTTGTGCCCATATCTGCAGGGTTATAATTTGTATGCACTTTCTCAAGTTTAATTTCATCTTGAGAAACAATATTTCTAATAAAATGTAACCTAACATCAATATGTTTAGTACGTTTATGAAAAACGGGGTTCTTACATAAATGAATAGTTGATTGACTATCGGAATATACTGTTACACTTTCATTTAAGGTACCTAGTTCCTTAAGTAATCCTTTAAACCACAAAGCTTCTTTAAAGGTCTTGGTAACAGCAATATATTCAGACTCAGTAGTAGATAGAGCAACAATATGTTGAAGCTGAGACTTCCAACCAACACATGAGTCACACAAAGTAAACACATAAGAGGAAGTAGACTTCCTATTATCTCTATCTCCACCATAATCAGCATCAGTAAAACCCTTCAATTTCACATTATTAGATTTGCACTTATAAATTAAACCCACATTGTAAGTATCACTAAGATACCTAAGTAGCCACTTCAAGGCTTCCCAATGAGTGGGGCCTGGATTAGACATGTACATGCTCAAAGTACTAACAGCAAAAGCCAAATCTGGCCGAGTACAAACCATCAGATACATCACAGAACCAATCACATTAGAATAAGGTATATTACTCATATAAACTATTTCTTCCTCATTTGCAGGTGATTGATCTTTCGTTAAAACAAAATGATTCCCAAGAGGTACAGAAACAGGCTTACAATTAATCATACTAAACTTCTTTAACACCTTTTACACATAGGGAGTTTGATGCAGGAATAAACAAGAATTAGACCTATTTCTTTCAATTTCCATACCCAAAACACGTTTAGCATGACCTAGGTCCTTCATATCAAATTCTTTGTTTAACTCATTTTTAACCTTGTCTACTAAGATCATGTTAGAACCAATCAATAACATGTCATCTACATAAAGTAACAAATACACACACTCATCAGTGCTGTGGTGTATATAGTATAGACAATGATCAAACTCACTTCTCTTGAAACCAATAGAAAGCACATAGAATCAAATTTCTTGTACCACTGTCTAGGTGATTGTTTTAAACCATATAATGATTTTTTAAGGAAACACACATGATCAGGTTTTTCTTTATGTTCAAAACTTTTAGGTTGAAACATAAAAATTTTCTCTTCAAGATCTCAATGTAAAAAAGCAGTTTTCACATCAAGTTGTTCAAGTTCCCAGTCATAATACGCAACAAAAGCAAGCATGACTCTAATGGTGGTATAATTAACAACGGGCGAGAAAATCTCATTATAATCTACCCCTTCCTTTTGTGTCTACCCCTTGGCTACTAACCTAGCCTTATATCTCATAGGCTCACTCTCAGTGGTACCCTCCTTAACCTTGTAGACCCATTTGCAGCCTACAATAGATTTATCTTTTGGTCTGTCCACTAAAACCCAAGTTTGATTCTTATGGAGCGATTCCATCTCCTCTTTCATGGTACTAACCCAAAATTTACTATTTTCACTTCTCATAGCCTCCTCATAGGTATTGGGCTCTTTATCAGCTAGGTCTTGGTAACTAGCATAGGCTATAACATAGTCGGACATTCTTTAGGGTTCTCTATGTGGTCTTCTTTCCCTATCTCTAGTTAACTGATAGCCATCCAAAGGGTTATGGTCAACAAGATGATCTATAGGGCCATCTTCTTCAAATTCTACATTCTCGTGATCTTGTTGGAGGGTACTCTCCACCTCACTCGGGGTAATGAGGATAGGGACTCTAACACTCTCCACCTCAGGAGAGGGTTCATCTCCACCTATCTCTAGCTGTTCTTCATTTCCTAGACACGGCATCTCAGACTCATTAAAGGTGACATCTCTGCTGATGATTATTCACACGCCCTTTTGACTTCTGTCCCACAACCTATACCCTTTAACACCTTCGGGATATCATAGGAAAACACACTTTCTAGCTCTAGGTTCTAACTTTCCCTCACTTTGATGAGAAAACGCAGTACAACCAAAAATTCTAAGCATAGAATAATCAGCACATTTTCCATACCATTTTTTATATGGAGTATCACCATTCAAGGCAGCGGAAGGAGTCATATTAATCAGATAGCACGCAGTCATAACAGCTTCACCCCAAAAAGATTTAGGCACACCAGAGCTTAACATCATACATCTAACTTTATCAAGTAATGTACGATTCATCCTTTCAGCAACCCCATTTTGCTGGGGAGTGTAAGGCATAGTTCTATGTCTAGTAGTACCATTATCTTTACACATATTGTCAAAATCAGAGTTGCAGAATTCAAGACCATTGTCAGTTCTCAAATATTTTATACTTTTACGTGTCTGATTCTCCACCTGTAATTTCCAAGTTTTAAATTTTTCAAAAGTTTCAGATTTATCTTTCAACAAATAAATCCACACACGTTTGGAGAAATCATCAATAATAGACAGGAAATATTTGTTACCACCAAAAGTGGGATTGCTCCCTAGACCCCATAAATCAGAATGAATGTATTCAAGCATTCTAGTTGTCCGGTGTGTGCTGGATGCAAAAGACATCCTGTGATGTTTACCAAGCACACAATGATCACAAAATGGCATGTCAGACACCTTATCCTTTCCAAACACACCCTTATCATTTAAATATTTTAGACCTTTAACACTCACATGTGCAAGTCTATTGTGCCATTTTTGTGTGTGATGGTGTCAATGGATGCAATAGTATGGTTTTTACCACTTACTACCTCAGCACGAGTTATGTAAATGCCATTTTTCCTAATGGCCTTAAAGGCCCTAAGTGCACCTTTAAACATTTTAATCATCCCGTCACCAAGCCCCCCAGTGAAACCCGTATTTTCTATTTCTCCCACAGATATCAAATTTCTACCCATATGTGGAATGTACCTAACATTCTTCAATGTATGCACAAAACCATTTTCAAATTTGACAGTAACATCACCAACACCTGTAATGTTATATGCGACTCCACCCCATGTAACATGACCATGATCAGACTCATGCAAATGATCAAACCAATGTTTATGCGAAGTGACATGGAAAGATGCACCAGAGTCAAGAATCCATTCATCAGTATGGGAGTTCATAGACATGTTAATTTCATTAGGCTTGGGATCTAAAAGGACGTAAACCTCACCAGGTTCACTATGTTTTGGTGCCACAATGTTTGCCTCCCCTTGTTCACTCCCCTTTAGTTTATTTTTCTCCTTATAGCAATCACTAATAAAGTGTCCTAACTGACCACAACCATAGCACTTTTTACCTGCAACTTTCCCTCGTGATTTGGATCTACTTCTATCCTTTTTCTTGCTACCACTACTTTGCCCGCTCCCACTATTTCCACCACCCTTTGTTTGAGTCCTACCTCTCATAAAGTGGACCTCCCCTTGCTTTCTCCCACCTTTCTCAGCTCTTATCTCCCTATCCTTACTTTTAAGTGAATCAATGACTACCTCCGGGGTAAGGGTCTCCCTCCCATACTTGATAGCATTCTTAACATCCTTATATATGTCAGGAATGACATTCAATAAAATTATGGCCTTGTATTCTTCAGGCACTTTATCACCACAGTTTGTGATATCTTGAACAAATTTATTGAAAATATCAAAATTGTCATCTAATTACTTTGAAGGATCGATTTTGAAACTGAAAAAGCTTTCACGTAGAAAAAGTTTGTTCGGGGTGGATTGTGTTAAGTAAAGTTCTTGTAACTTTTTCCAAAGAGCTTCAGTAGTATCGTGTTTACCAACTTTTCGTAAAACACTATCAGATAAATGCAAGATAATAGAAATATAAGCGAATTCATCAAATTCCTTTTTCTGTTCTTCAGTCACAGTAGCAGGAAAAGAATTATCAATAGCTTTAGAAACTTTTTGCTGAACTAAAATACCTTTCATTTTCTGTTTCCAAATAGAAAAATCACCCTTTCCATTAAAGACACTCAAGTCAAAATGATGTGCAGACATATTTCAAGAAAACAAGTAAACACACCACAATGGAATAATATGCAGCTCATAGAGAATTTCACAAAGAAACCTAAGGGGCCGCAAATTTATACGTCGTTCTAAACTCTCAGGATTTCGTGAGACTCAAAGGGTCTCAGGTCAAGAGAATCTTCAACACGGGTAAGGTCAAAGGGAAACAATTCTAATATCAAGAGCAACACGAGATAGATAATCACCAAGATATATCAAGAACAGGTATAAGTACAGCAATATCCAAAAAATCACAGGTAATGACAATTAAATCCTATAACTAGCAACAGGCAACCGCAAGCCTAATGGTCACCCCACACGATGACCTGCTATTACAGAAATTTAAAAGTGATCAGCCAATTTACCAGATCGGATTTCTCTGTGTCCGTGATAAGGAGTGATGCAAAATTATTCTTTTTATTTTGCGAAGTTTGCAATCAGCTATCCCTCGATGTAGGTAGACTCAGCCCCAAGCTAAAATAGTCTAAACTGTAATTGCAAGACAATACACCAAAAAAAGAAATCAGTCAAGAGTTTTCAAAACACAAAGTAAATGAAATTTCAATGACAAAATAATTTATGCAATAAAACAGTGAACAGAGGCTCGAAAAATATCAAATTCCAAAGAATTTCACGAGTCAGCCAATCAGCCAAACTTGGCTCTGATACCACTTTGTAGAGAAAATCAACCTTGCACAAACACAAAGTAAATAAGATTATTCTCAATCTATGACAAGTAATTGGAATGATAATATTGACAAGAATCAAGAATAAGAAAATCTCCCTAAAACTTGATAAATGCCACAATCGTGTTGCTCAAACTGAGGGCTCAGAAATTGCCCCAATAACCACAATCGGAAACACCACATGAAGCAGGGAAGAGCACACTCCGAGGCAACCCACAACCCACTTATTTCATGAAGAATAAGGACTGAAACCAGACTGCCCAGAAACACGAAGCCACGAAGGTCGTGGTTTACACCACACAAGTGCACGAAAGTAGGAGCCAACACCCACGAAGAGGAAGGCAACAAGCAAGTCAGGGGCGAGAGGTAAGGTACTGGGATTTCACAGAGAAAATCGGGTCTCTCACAAAGAGGGGGATCGATGCTTATGCCGAGAGAGAGAGAGAGAGAGAGAGAGAGAGAGAGAGAGAGAGAGAGAGAGAGAGAGAGAGAGAGAGAGAGAGAGAGAGAGTGCGTGAGTTGTGTCTTAACCGAGAGAGTGAGGAGCGTATGGTAGATATAGGGTAGGTTTAAGTTTAATTAGGAAAATGGGTCGAAAGCCTAATTAAACCCGGTCCGCCAATCGGATCCACCTACCGAGCAATAAGGCCAACGACCCAATTAACACCTCAAGGTAAAGTGATAAAGTCTCTAACTTGTCATTCTCGTGGGTTACGCATATTGTGGTTAGTTGAGGCAAATAATTCTTCGATCATGGGCCGAAGGCCTACGAAGCTAAAAAATCGACCCGATGTTTCATCATCGCCCCCGGGGTTTGTTTGGGACCAAATATCCCAACATAAGTAATACAATAGAATCCAGATTCAACCAAGTTCAACACTATTTTAGGCTTTGATCTAGAACAATTTTTTGTGTCTGCAATTTTTTTCCCAAGATCTATGTTTTTTTTATTAGGAAAAGAAAAGGCTTCACTGCCTTTGGTTAGAAACTTAGAGCATTTGGTCCCGGGCCCGATAGGGTAGGTACAAATTACAGATAAAATTTATACAACAAAATAAGAAAATGTCACGAGAAATTGAAAGCAGACAAAGTTAATTGGCAGAAGAAAGGAAGAAGGGTTCAGAGGAAGAAGAAGAACAATGATCAACCAACTGAATTTTGAAAAAGTTGTTAACAAACGACACCGTATCGAAGGAGAGGAAGTTAAAATGCTGCAATGTCGTTTCCATTTTCTTTCCTACAATTTCACGTTTTCTTTTACGTTTCTTGTATTTTATTTTCCAAAACAGGACTTTCATCTGCTTTATATTTTGCACATGGGGATAACAGAATGACAGTCATTTTTTTTGTTGAAGAGAATCTGTTGAGAATTTCAGCTGAATATTCACGCCATTCATCCTCTTCTTTTCCTCATTCTTTAATTTTTGTTTTACCCATCTTATTTTGTAATTTTTCATTTGATTAATCAGAAAATCGTTCCAAAAATTCTCTGTTATTATGTTTATATGAATATATAGTTTGTTGAATTTGTGATTGGAACTGGTTGTGGTTGAGTTGGAGCTTAATCATAACAATTTGGTAACAGAGCATCAAAGATTTTGGACTTGTAAGATGTAGACCCGCCAGAAAATCTCGGAGGAATGTCTGAAGAAGATTGACAAGGATGTTGCAGATTTGGTATTGTCCTACTCCACATTAGCTGGTAAGTTTGATTCCCATGAGGAAATCCTATGAAATATTTGTAGTAAGCAAGAAAGGGTGGATGAGAGCTTACAAAATCTGGAGAATAAGTGATCGGGCTTTTTTCAGTGATTGTCAAAATGGACCTATGAAATCCACCAAATCAGGTCGGCCCATCCGAGGCTCGGGTAGGCCTTATATCCCGAGCTTTGAGGGTCTCAACCGTCAAGCCTTTCTTTCTCTAGGCCGGGATCTATGGTCGGCCTTATTACCTCCCAGTCCAGAATTGCCCGATCAGTTCAGGCCTTGTATCCATAGTGGGGAATATGCCCGGCCTTACCCGGCCACTTCAGGTTTCCGGGTGTTCACCCTTATGGGCTTTATTAATGGGCCACCTCCTTGGGCCCTTGGAATAAGACATAACCTATAAGGAGTCATCCTAAAAAAGAGGAAGTACAATTCTTATAAGATTAGAACTCCTCCTAAAAGGTAAGTTTATGGCAATAAGGACTCCTTCCTAAAATAAAGGGAGTTATGGGCTTTTCCAGCCCTATAAATACAGCTCCTTTACTCGCATAAATTCATTCA
The DNA here is from genome assembly GCA_963555705.1 of Ligustrum vulgare. Lineage (NCBI taxonomy): Eukaryota > Viridiplantae > Streptophyta > Magnoliopsida > Lamiales > Oleaceae > Ligustrum > Ligustrum vulgare. Next base: position 58,238,502 of record OY743177.1, on the reverse strand, counting down.
CAATTCATTACGCTTTCCAGTTATATATTCTCTCTCTATCTTTTTCCAGAAAACTAATTCTCACACCGGAGGGGTGACGGGGAGAATCGTCCTCGCCTTTTTTGCAGGTTATTCAAGGCGGGTTCATCAATCTCTTCCAGCAATCAAAGTATCACCAGATCCTGCCACGTCAAGGTTAGGATTTGGGACCAATCTGTAATTTTCAATTCTGGGACTACTCTGCCCCAATTTCAGATATTGAGGGACCAACTTCAGCAAATATACTGATAGGGTCCATTTTTCACAAAATCAAAGCTGCAGGATCAACTTAAACAAATCCAAAGACTTCAGGGATCTGTATCGAAATTTTCGAAAATTTGTTGAAATTCAGCTACTGTCTTGTCTCATTCGTTCAAACCAGAAATCAGAAAACGCCTCCTACAGCCTGCTGTCGCCGCCACTACGGTCGTCTGCCGTTCAATCGCCGGTCGTCGCCTCCGGTGGACGACCGATCACCGAGAAATCTATGAAACTAATCGGAAGTTTCTTGTCAACCTCATGAACTCAAATTCGAGGTCGGTTTTGTGAAATGAATTCTGGATTTTTCAGATCTAAAAGAAAACAGACTACTGTCAGTCATCTTCTTCGCTTCTGCGGTCACTTCGCCGGAAAAATTACACCTCAAAAACAAGCCTTGTGATGGCAGCTCGTTGCTAAGTGCAGCTATCTAGAGAGATCATCTCTTTCAAAACAATAGAAATTACTGTCTCGATCAAATAGTTGATAATCATCAGATTCACCACCAACGTTTCCCCTTTCAAATTTCAGATCCACAAAACAGTAAACTAATCCTCTGCACAGAATCATAGCAGCCTCCTCTTGCTCATGAACTTGGAATTGACTTCGCAATAATATCATAGGTTCCACTCTTGATGGAGCAAACAATTTACATCAACATTCTCAAATTTCACAACGGGAAAAAGGAAAAAAAAACTGTGAGATTCACTTTATTCTGTGTAACATTCACGAAACTTTGTTGGAGAAATGAGATTTGCATCGCTGGCAGATCTAACATCCAAGACCAGTGCCATAACCGGAAAAGAAAAAAAATCCTAAAGCATTACCTACGAGTGCTGCTCGAGGCCATGAATTTCGAATACTGGAACATTAGATTCAAAAGGCGGCCGCATCGTCTCTCGTCCATACAAGCAAGCTGCCGGCTATGGAGATTCCAACATCAAAGGTAATTGAAGGCTCCTCGCGACTGCAGCTGTTGTTACACTTTCTCCGTCACTGCGTTCTCCTTTTCTTTCTCGGACGCTTCAGATCTGAAAACACCGCCGCTGGTACTCGCTTCGCTTCTCATTTTCGTTGCCTTCGCCATTACCGATCTTCACTTTTCTGCTAGAAAATGGAGATGGAACAATTGGGCTGGAGAATCCAGCTATGAAGTTTGACGAGACATCAGTGGAGAGAAGAAACAATTAACTGAAAGAATAAGTAGAATATGCTGGGGAAAAAAAAATTCTTGCCGGACGAGCGGCGGCACGCCGGAGACGGAATTTCACAGGAATTTAGGCCAAGATCTTAAGCTCTGATACCATGTACAAAATATAAAATATGGAAGTAAAATTTTATTATTCAAATGTTTGGTAAAAAGATTACAATGCTTAACTATTTATAAAAAAAATAACAAGCTAAATCTAACAACTAATTCTAGATGAATCTAGAATATTCTAACTCTAAAGAATATCTCAACACTTCCCTATCTTCTATGGAGAAAATCCCAGAAAGTGGGTAAGAAGGGCTAATAAATATTTTCAGACTCATCAAGTGTGTGATGGAATGAGAGTCGGAATAGCAGAAATGTATCTTAAAGGGAGGGCGGATGTCTGGTTCCATGGATTCATATCTAGCTACCTGAATGCAGATTGGGGGAAGGTTCACTACTGAGTTATGTAAGAGGTTTGCTGAGACAACAGGGGAAGAAGTGGTGGAAACTTTTAGCTAAATCAGACAGCATGGAGGAGTTGCCGAGTATTTGGAGAGGTTTGAAGATCTTAAAGCACAAGCTACGCAAACACTACCAAACCTACCTGAATCCTTCTATATAGCCATCTTTACTAGTGGATTGAAGACTGAAATTAAATCCATGGTAAAGATTATTAAACCTGCTTCCCTTCCCCAAGCCTTTGAAATAGCATTTTTACAGGAGACATCCATTACATCCATTTCTGCCTAAAAAAAACCTCTAAACCTTTTAGAAACTTCAACAACAACCAAAAAGGCTACCCTACTACCTCCAAGTCACATGAACTATCTCCTCATCCCACAAAGAGCCCTGATCACAACCAAAATAATAACCCATCTAGATTCAAAACATCACTCCCACAGATATACAAATCAAGAGAAGTCTAGTCTTGTGCTTTAGATGTGATGAAAAATACACACCAGGTCACATATGCAAAAATAGAATTCTTAGTTTCATTGGGGTGGATGAGGAGGAGCAAATAGAAGTTGAATAGGGGAAAGATGAACAAGAAGATAATCGAAGAATCTTTGCAAATATCCATTAATGCCTTACTGGGCAGGGAGAGGTATAAAACAATTAGAATCCCTGAGAAATTGAAGGGCGGAGAGATATCTGTTCTGATTGATAGTGGTAGCACCCATTGCTTTCTTGATGAAAAATTAGCAAATACATTAAATATGAAGACTGAAGAACACAGGAGACTAACAGTAACAGTAGCCAATGGAGAAAGCTTAACCAGCAGACCAATCTGTCAACCCTTGGTGTGGAAAATGCAATGGTTAGAATTCCAATTTAGGCTTAAGGCTCTGCAACTTCAGGGAAGTTGTAGCGCCCCGAGTTCTAAATACCCGGTTCACCACGTCATCGTCTGATCTAACTTTTCAAATAATATTTTTGCGGAAGAAATAACTGAATTTCATTTTTGGCAACATTAAATAAACTGTAATGGTCGATAAAATTGAAAAACATTTATGAAACAATTCGAAATAAAAAATCGAGCCATTAATATTGTAAAGCATTTGACAATGTCATAATTTCTCAAATAACTGAAATTCTCAAAGTTATCCAATGTTTGGAAATACGGAAATCATTAAAATAAGGTTTTCAACCATTTAATGTCTATTGCCACAATCATCCATCACTTGCCACCCTCTCTGAAATCTGCAAATGTTTTTAAAAATAGACATGAGCATTTCATAGAAATACTCAATAGACTCATCGCCAATTAATTAATCTACAATATAATTGAACACATAAATGCAGGATCTTTAGAAACATAGGGTGTGTGTAGTCTCTTCTTGTGCATTTAAGCACGGGGCTTCTCTTTGAAAAATCATAGGCTCTTTAAAATCATAGGGTGTGGGTAGTCTCGTCTCGTGCACTTAAGGCACGTATGTTATGCATAACATCATCATTTATCTTGCAAGATATTCTTTTCTTTCTTTCTCATGCATTTAAGCAAGTAAGTTATGACAAGCATAACAACATAATTATTTCCGAAGAAATACATTCTCGTCTCTTTTCAGGAAATAAATTTCACATAAATCACGTAACATACACATTCACATGCAATCATAATTTAAATCAATTAATAGGGGCGAGTCTACCTTAAACTTGACGAGTGCAAAGTTGAGCGGGAAATGACTTCAATTCTTTAATTCTCTGTACGCTTCGTCTAGCCAATTAGAAGCTTAAGTCGAATAAGTCTTTAGAAATTTAGAGTTTAAAAATTATAATTTACAATTTGGGTACCGAAATGAATAATTTAAAAGTTGAGGGACTAAAATGAATAATTTGAAAAGTTGAGCGACTAAAATGAATATTTTGAAAGTTGAGAGGCTAAAATGAATAATTTGAAATTTGAGGGGCTAAATTAATATTTTGAAAGTTGAGAGACAAATGAATATTAAATTTTTAGGGCTTGAAATAAGTGATTTTAAAAATGAAGGACTGATTAAAATCATTTAAAAACTCAAGGGGCTGAAATGATAGGCTTTAAAACTATAAGGGCTTAATTGAATAAATTTAAAAAAGAAGGGGGACTAGGCTGCAATTTTCCAAAAAATCAAAATCATATACTTCTCTCCTTCATCCCCTTTTTTTCAGAGACAGAGAGAGAGAGACGGACGAGAGGGGGAGGACTCACCTCTCCCGGTGGCGCACTACCGGCGCCCTTTCCGGCGCAACCGCCAGCGCAGTGAGCGGCAAGCGGCGAGAGTGCAAAATAGGCTAGGTTTTGGGAATGATTGGGTGCAAGACCGAGGCCAAAACGAGCTAGGTTCGTGATTTTTCCGGCAACAAATCCGGTGATTGAGGTAGGTTATGGCCTTATCCTCTTTGGGTTGTTTTGGGTTAAGTTTTCTTTTTGGTTTTGGGTTGCGATTTGTGAGGTGGGCCGTGGACAGAGGCGGTGGTGACGGTGTTGGAATTTCGTGGGTGGGTCTGATTTAGGGTTTGAGTTTGATTTGGGGTTGCTGGCGACTGGGCTGTTGTGCGGTGGTGATGATGGTGGTGTCGGTTGTTTGGGCAGTGGTGATTGAGGTGGCGGGAGATGGAGGTGATGATGATGAGGATGATGAAGATAGAAGATGGCTTGGTTTTGCTGTTGTGCTGGTTCGATCGACAATATAGGTGGATGCTGGTGGTAGTGTTGATCGGTATTGAAAGGATGCAGTGGTGCCAATGCGACTGCATTGGGGTGGTTGTGGCAGGTTGTGATCCAGATAAATTTTGGTGATGGTGATGATGATGACGTGATGGTGTTGTGGCTGGCCAGTGGTGGTTGGTCTTGGCCGTGGTTGAGGTGTTGAAGGATGGTGATGGTGGTGTGTGAATTTTGGAGGAGGCAGTGGTGATGTGGTTGAACATGGCTGCCATGGAAATCTGAATGTAGTGTTGAGGGAGGATGTATAGGGAGTGTGAGGATTGAATTGGTGGAGTATGGGTTGTATGAATAATGAAGTGGGTTGGTGATGTAGAGTATGAGAATAGATAGGGCATGGGATTGATGTGATGGATGGGGGTTGGTGGTGTGACATCTTGATAAGCAATGTACGCAGTTCGAGGGAAATTCGCACGCGAATTCAACTGGTCAGGAGAATGAAACTGATAAAATGAGATTGACGTAATTTGAGATTTAAGATGATTTTGAAAATAATAATTAAAATAAATAATTAAAATAATAAAATTTTGGAAACTCGGAATTTAATTAAAATCGAATTGACTTTACATTTCTCGACTTGGCTAGACGAACACGTCGTAACTTTAACTTATAAATGGGTGAGATCGCAGCGACACGTTTTTCATAATTTAAAATAATTATTTAATACGTGAAAATTTCTTGGTCGCTACAACCTTACCCCCTTAAAATAATTTCGTCCTCGAAATTAAACTTACTTGATCTATTATTCTGGATACTTGGCTAGGATCTCATCTTCCTTTTCCAAGTAACCTCATTACTATTGTGTCTACCCCACTGGACTTTGACTAAGGAACCTCTTTGCTTCTTAAGACATGGACTTTTCTCTCTACTATGCACATAGGTGCCTCTTCATAAGTCAAATCTTTCTGAACTTCAAGAGACTTATAATTCACCACATGACTAGGATCATGAACGTACCTTCTCAACAGAGAAACATGAAAAAATCTTGTGAACAACTGCAAGTTTTGGTGGCAAAGCCATCAATAAGCCACACTATCCACTTCTCTAGTATTTCAAATGGTCCGATGAAACGAGGCCTTAATTTCTCTTTCTTGTCGAAACGAAAAGTACCCTTCATAGGAGCTACTTTCAAGAACACTTTCTCTATAATCTCAAACATTAAGTCTCTTCTTTGACCGGCATAACTTTTCTGTCTGTCTTGGGCAGCTTTAATCCGTAATCTGATCTTCTCGATAGCTTATACTGTTTTCTCAATTAATTCTGAACCCAATAATTTCCTCTCGCCAACTTCATCCAACTAGTTTGGCGACTAACATCTTTACCCATACAGTGCTTCATATGGTGACATCTCAATGTTAGTCGGAAAACTGTTATTGTAGGCAAATTCCACTAGTGGTAGATGAATCTCCTAACAACCACTCAAGTCTAGTACACAGGCTCTAAGCATATCCACTAGTGCCTGAATAGTGCGTTCCGATTGCCCGTCTGTCTGGGGATGGTAGGCAGTACTAAAATTTAATTTAGTACCCATTGCCTCAAGTAAACTCTTCCAAATCTCAAGGGAAAATTCTCGGCTCTCTATCTGAAAAATGGACACTAGCAATCCATGAGATCGGACAACCTCTCTAACATATATCTGTACCTCATACGAAGCTATGCAAAAGACGCTCGATAGCTATTGTGTAGAACTGAATCAATCATCCGACATTATCCAACTTATTAACTCATTCATTGACCTTCTATTTCCAACATTTCAAGGATCTATACTGATATCGAATCCACGATATAAATATCAATCATTCCAATGCTTAAACTAAAAGTCAAGAAGATTGATAAAAAATAAAATCTTATGATCCGAAATATAGAAACGCGGTATCAAATCCAAAACATTGAGTACAAAACCCAAACTTGACAGAATCTTTCTGAAAGGGTTTACAAACGTAATCATTTCTAAACTCATCTGAAATTTCCTTTTCAAAATTGGAGAAATTCAAACTTAAATCCTTTAGTCCATACTTTTAAATCATGCATCAAGTACTTGATATCACATACTCATTCTAGCTGAGGACTAAGGTACTAACTTAAAGTATCATCATAAGAATCAGATATGATATTCTCAACTTAAGAAACCTCACTAACTTCCCAATCTGAAGTTCAAGGTTCAACTTTCCCTGTTCTCCCAAAACTTCAATTCATGTCATACTTTGGACAATACTCTGATTAAGTCTATCACCAACGAATAAGACTTCTGCGAACCATATAGGATTTCTCATCAAGTTTACTTAACCCAAAGATACAATTCCATTATAAGATAAAGTCACACAACTGGTCATCTCAGGTTTTCCATTATTGTAGCAAAATACCTTGCTCACATCTAAAGCACAACCGAGAATAAGAAATCGAGACTGCATCACCAAAATTTAATTAAATCCATATATTATGACTCAAAATGAAAATTCCCAATCGTAGGTAATATTTCACCATAATGCAATAAACCATCAAAATGAGATCAATTGACTCCATATATATTCACAAAATTCTTTCACGGGATAATCATAACATCCATTAACCGTCTAGTCACCATATCTTGTAGTAATCGTTTAACATATCACTTATCATCGTATCATATGACCTCAAATATTCATATCAATCTCTCTAAGATTACAGTATAATAACCATCATATCTATCACGTGAACCTTATACGTCAATCTGCTCACTAAGATTATATATCAATCTCCCAAACTCAATAAACCTTGGATTCTACCGTTGTCACTCTTTCTACACACTACTCCGTAATAAGTCATTACTGTGAAGTTTTATTTCCATTTTCTACAAATTCTATCCATAAGGACAAATACATAAAATTTCATTTCTTATTCTCAAACCAAGATACCATTAGTAATAATTTCCAAAACTTCAATGTATGATCTTATCGTAAACTTTCATCCGATCAAATGCATTACTTCTGCAATACTTGAACAAATTTAGGACCTGATAAAATTTCTTTCATCAATTTCATCAAACAATTTCTCTCGTGATCTTCTAATATCATAAATGGAAACTTAATGTACATCGGTGAATCATTCACATTATGAGGAAGTCCTGATTCATTTCCCATGACTGAGATTCATCTTTCTTCGAATTCCACTTAGAACCAAACATAACATAACTTATTCATGGAAAGTCAACTTATTTCATAACCTTTATATATCGTCACCTTCAGTTCTCACCATAAGAGCAATCACATTATTCCTTATAATTACCTATTGTACCTTTTATATTCAAATGACCTTATGACCATCATCATTATCTCACATAATTTCAAACATTCAATCACATGTCCTCAATTTCTCACAATAATAAATCTCTACTCCTTTAAGGGCATCTAACTATAAAATATTTCAATACCTCCCTTTCAAGATAACTGACTTTTCCAAATAATCATATTACATGTAAATAACCAAATCTTTTAATATCATCTACCAATCGACTTCCAAAACAAATCAACAGTACTATCATATACCATCATAGTTTATAATATTCTCCAGTACAAGTGCTCATTTCATATTAATAATCAACTCGTTCCCAATAATAATCAAGATTCTTCCCAATAACACCATAATATTTATCTTCACTCATCGTTCAAAATATAATTTGACATTTCCCAATGTATGCATCAAGTCATCACATAACTTCATGTATTCCTTGATATCCAAGTAGTTGTATACACCATCTTATTTTTGAAATTGTGAGACAAGGAGAGCACCTCAATAGAACTATATCCATTACAAAATGATTATGCTTCGAATAAGCCAAGAATGTCTCAAGAGTCATTATCCCTTTATATCACTTACTAAATCTTGCTTGCGGTGTAAACGAACTTGCAAGTCTAACCTTAATTCTCTTAGTGGGTTGTTTTACCATACCATGCTCTTAACTCAAAATGATAAAATTCCGGACAGAGTCTCCCTTGTAATTTGGACTTATCCAACCCGTATGTATACTTCATAACCAACAATAACAACCTGTAGTTATATTCCACATCTGACCACCATGATTTAAATATTGACAACAATTCCAACAAACTTCAATACCACAAAATATCCCAGAAAATTAATTCATCATTCCTCAATATAAAGATAAATCATATTTTCCAATATCACAATATCACTTTCTTCAATACATTAATTGGCTCAAATGACCACTCATTTGTCATACTTATAAAATATATGCCACGATTCATAGTCTCAAAATTTCTTAATTACAAGACCAAACAACATTATAAATTTCTCTCAAAAATAGAGGAATAATCCACTTACTCAAACACAATATCAAGTCCTTAATTCCCAATAATTAAGAACCAAAACTTTAAATCTCTACTTTCATAATTCTTCTCATAAAAGCCTCAATAGAATCATATTACTTATACTCTCAACATCTCATCATAACTTCATAAAACTGGCTTGCTATTTCTCGTTGATTTACTGAAAATGTTGGCAATAAGTGATTAATGAATCTCGCAACAGTTGCTCTAAAACCACTAGTCATGGCCTCATAAGGGCGGCACAGTAGTCGATAGTGGGGTCATATATCCCAACAGGAGGTGTTGGTCCAAACGATTTATATTCCGAAAATATTGTATAATCCTTTTTGTTGACTTCTCGTAAATGGTGTCATGTCTAAAATCAATTATGCAAAGTCCAGTTAGGGTTCATCATTTCTAAGTTCGAGGACAAAAATTATTATAAAATCATTCTTAAGTCATATTATTCCAATTATGCTCAACACTCGTTCTCTTTCTTTTCTTTTCTTTCTGATTTGGATACGATTTCTCCTTATGCTCCAAAAATCATTTCTTTCTTTCTTTCTTATTCGGATACAATCTTTTTTCTTTCTCTTCATTCTTTCTCATAAATCATTAAAATAAGTATCCGAAATACTGAAATAACGTTAAACATCATAAACTTCTTTACCTCGGAGTTGGTGGGACGAATGATGGTTGTGGCAATCTTCATCAATAATAATTAAATAATGAAAACTGTTTCTTGTAATTTCTTTGCCAGTCTACAGAAACGCAGACTGGCTCTGATACCAAGCTGTAGAGCCCCGAGTTCTAAATACCCGGTTCACCACGTCATCATCTGATCTAACTTTTCAAATAATATTTTTGCGGAAGAAATAACTGAATTTCATTTTTGGCAACATTAAATAAACTGTAATGGTCGATAAAATTGAAAAACATTTATGAAACAATTTGAAATAAAAAATCGAGCCATTAATATTATAAAGCATTTGACAATGTCATAATTTCTCAAATAACTGAAATTCTCAAAGTTATCCAATGTTTGGAAATACGGAAATCATTAAAATAAGGTTTTCAACCATTTAACGTCTATTGCCACAATCATCCATCACTTGCCACCCTCTCTGAAATCTGCAAATGTTTTTAAAAATAGACATGAGCATTTCATAGAAATACTCAATAGACTCATCGCCAATTAATTAATCTACAATATAATTGAACACATAAATGCAGGATCTTTAGAAACATAGGGTGTGGGTAGTCTCTTCTTGTGCATTTAAGCACGGGGCTTCTCTTTGAAAAATCATAGGCTCTTTAAAATCATAGGGTGTGGGTAGTCTCGTCTCGTGCACTTAAGGCACGTATGTTATGCATAACATCATCATTTATCTTGCAAGATATTCTCTTCTTTCTTTCTCATGCATTTAAGCAAGTAAGTTATGACAAGCATAACAACATAATTATTTCCGAAGAAATACATTCTCGTCTCTTTTCATGAAATAAATTTCACATAAATCACGTAACATACACATTCACATGCAATGATAATTTAAATCAATTAATAGGGGCGAGTCTACCTTAAACTTGACGAGTGCAAAGTTGAGCGGGAAACGACTTCAATTCTTTAATTCTCCGTACGCTTCGTCTAGCCAATTAGAAGATTAAGTCGAATAAGTCTTTAGAAATTTATAGTTTAAAAATTATAATTTACAATTTGGGTACCGAAATGAATAATTTAAAAGTTGAGGGACTAAAATGAATAATTTGAAAGTTGAGCGACTAAAATGAATATTTTGAAAGTTGAGAGGCTAAAATGAATAATTTGAAAGTTGAGGGACTAAAATGAATATTTTGAAAGTTGAGAGACTAAAATGAATAATTTGAAAGTTGAGGGACTAAATGAATATTTTGAAAGTTGAGAGACTAAAATGAATAATTTGAAAGTTGAGGGACTAAATGAATATTTTAAAAGTTGAGAGACTAAAATGAATATTAAATTTGTAGGGCTTGAAATAAGTGATTTTAAAAATGAAGGGCTGATTAAAATCATTAAAAAACTCAAGGGGCTTAAATGATAGGCTTTAAAACTATAAGGGCTTAATTGAATAACTTTAAAAAAGAAGGGGGACTAGGCTGCAATTTTCCAAAAAATCAAAATCATATACTTCTCTCCTCTTTTTCAGAGACAGAGCGAGAGAGACGGACGAGAGGGGGAGAACTCACCTCTCTCGGTGGCGCACTACCGGCGCCCTTTCAGGCGCAACACCGGCGCAGTGAGCTGCAAGCGGCGAGAGTGCAAAATAGGCTAGGTTTTGGGGTTGATTGGGTGCGAGACCGAGGCCAAAACGAGTTAGGTTCGTGATTTTTCCGACGACAAATCCGGTGATTGAGGTAGGTTATGGGCTTTTCCTGATGTGTTCCAGACTCTCGACAATCGGAGTCGTAGCAGGCTTGACGGGAAAATTTAAATATTCAAGCCAAAACAAGAATTCAACAGGTTCGACAAGATCTGAAGATGAAACCGTGTCGAAAAGAACCGAAAATTATGCAGAAGGACTGTCACGGCCGTAACCAACATATGTCACGGCCGTAACCTCCCCTCGGGTTAAAATGCAGAATTTCAAGATTTTCGATTTACGACCGTAAATAAGGGATCACGGCCGTAACCTTAAACAGAAACACACTTACGGCCGTAAGTGTCATCTTTACGGCCGTAACTGCTTAACGGATCAGATTTTTTCCAGATTTCGCATTATTTTATTTCCTTATCAGTTTTAGTTATTTTAGTCTAATTAGAATTCTATTTTGAGTAGATTAGCGACTAGGGTTTTATTTTGCTTATTTATACGCTTTTTCCATTCATTGTAATTCAGACTTTGATGATTGAATAAAAAGAGATTGAATGTTTTTCAATTGTTTAATGTGTGGATTCACATTACAAACTCAAACTTATCAAGATTGATTATCTTGTGGCGTTCATCTAGAACTTATCAAATATTCGCGAGAGTATTTGTGGCGTTGAAAATCAGAGACTTATCAAGGAGATTGAGCAAATCCTTGTGGCGTTTCGAAAGTCGTGGTTCTTTATTCCGCATCGTCGAGCCATCGCGTCGTGAATATCGGGTCATGATTCATCCGTCCAACCACAACCTGAGTTCGGAACTTTCTGGCGTTTCTTCCGCTCTTCGAATCTCATCATCTGGTATCAGAGCTGGACTCTGAATTCAGGTTTTTCTATCAAGTTTGATTTTTATGTTTATCATCGAGTCTCATAAAAATCATCCATATCTTGTTGAGTGTTTTGTTTTCAGTTTTTTTTAGTTTTCTTGATCTTCGTATCAGTAAAATTTTTCAGTTTTTGATCCATATAAAAATCCAACAAAAATTCAAAAGTGCTTGTTTTATTCGATTCTTATCCAAATCCTGTTCCGTTTGTTTTGTTGCGTTAGTGTCGAATTTTTAGATTTATTAAAAAAAAGAATTATTTTTTTATTTTTTATTTAATTCCGAAAATTCATTATTCAAAAAAAAAAAGAGTTATTTTAAATTCAAGAACCATTTTCTTGAGTTTCTTTAATATTCTTGATATTCATTTCCTTCCAAATCAAGTCATTCTTGATATTTGATGTCTAAATCTTCTTCATTCTTGAATTTTTTTTTAACGTCACATAAGGAATGGATTATGATCCGGGCTCTTTATTCCAAACTAGATGTTATGTGGATCATAAGATGTTATGTGGATCATAAGGGGTGCAGTTTGGCGATTGATGGAAAGTGTTTTACTAATTTCGTTAGTAGCACCGTGATTGAAAAATTAGGATTGCCCCTAGAACCACACTATAAACCTTATAGGATGACGTGGATGAGGGAGTTTTGGAATTTCAAAGTAACCAAACAAGTTCTAGTGCCTATCACCCAGGGAAGGTATAGTGAGGATGTATGGTGTGATGTAGTGCCATTGAAATCTTATCATATTTTATTGGGAAAACCTTGGAGACGTAGGATGGAGGCTGTTTATGATAAGAGTATGCACATATACCAATTCCTTAAGAAAGAGAAAACATGCGTACTATATGGGTTGACATTAGAGGAAGCACTAGAAGATTCACGAAGGGTAGGGAGGGAGAGTGAAAAGTGGTGTAATAGGAGGCATCGTGGGGATAAGAATATTGATAAGAAGGAGAGAGAGTTGAAATTAAAAACAAATAAACAAACTCCAAAATTTGATGAGGAGAAGGTGGAGTTGGGTAGCGAGGAAATGATTAAGAATGAAATTGTTGATTATGAGAGGAATGAATTGGAAGTTGGGGTAGAAGTTCAAAATTTGGGTTTTGAATTGGTAGATCCACATTTGGATAGTGATGAGGTAGTGTGCGACATGGTGATACAAATGTGGAGGTAGAAGATGTGGTTGAATTTGAAAGTAAAAAAATTAAAGAGGTGCTTGAGAGAAAAGAAGTAGAGGGGAATAAATGAGAACTTGCAAAGGAAGAACGAGGTGAAGAGAAGGGCCTCGTGGTTCCAAAAGAGGAATTGACGGTGATAATTCATGAATACAAGGATCCATACCTTGTACCTCATGAACCTAACATTTCCCTCCCCGTTCTATTTAATTCTTTCTTGCAGGTTAATGGTACGTGGAAATTTGGGCAACACCACCAATGTCCAAAGGTGTTTCAACTTCAAGCCATTCACATGACCCCCATTGCAGAATATTTTTGGTTGATCATGTGCAATGGCGGGAGAAATTTTCCGTTTGATCCAGGAGGTGAAGTGAAACAACAGGAACAAAGCTATGATTCGGGACGAATCATCCTAAAGAAGGAGGGTATGATGTGTTCTAGAACCTCGACAATCGGAGTCATAGCAGGCTTGACGGGAAAATTTAAATATTCAAGCCAAAACAAGAATTCAACAGGTTCGACGAGCTTTGAAGATCAAACCGTGTCGAAAAGAACCGAAAATTATGCAGAAGGACTGTCACGGCCGTAACCAACATATGTCACGGCCGTAACCTCCCCTCGGGTTAAAATGCAGAATTTCACGATTTTTCGATTTACGGCCGTAAATAAGGGATCACAGCCGTAACCTTAAACAGAAACACACTTACGGCCGTAAGTGTCATCTTTACGGCCGTAACTGCTTAACGGATCAGATTTTTTCCAGATTTCGCATTATTTTATTTCCTTATCAGTTTTAGTTATTTTAGTCTAATTAGAATTCTATTTTGAGTAGATTAGCGACTAGGGTTTTATTTTGCTTATTTATACGCTTTTTTCATTCATTGTAATTCAGACTTTGATGATTGAATAAAAAGAGATTGAATGTTTTTCAATTGTTTAATGTGTGGATTCACATTACAAACTCAAACTTATCAAGATTGATTATCTTGTGGCGTTCATCCAGAACTTATCAAATATTCGCCAGAGTATTTGTGGCGTTGAAAATCAGAGACTTATCAAGGAGATTGGGCAAATCCTTGTGGCGTTTCGAAAGTCGTGGTTCTTTATTCCACATCGTCGAGCCATCGCGTCGTGAATATCGGGTCATGATTCATCTGTCCAACCACAACCTGAGTTCGGAACTTTCCGGCGTTTCTTCCGCCCTTCGAATCTCATCATATCCTCTTTGGGTTGTTTTGGGTTAAGTTTTCTTTTTGGTTTTGGGTTGCGATTTGTGAGGTGGGCCGTGGACAGAGGCGGTGGTGACGGTGTTGGAAGTTCGTGGGTGGGTCTGATTTAGGGTTTGAATTTGATTTTGGGTTGCTAGCGACTGGGCTGTTGTGCGGTGGTGATGATGGTGGTGCCGGTGGGTTGGGCAGTGGTGATTGAGGTGGCGGGAGATGGAGGTGATGATGATGAGGAGGATGATGAAGATAGAAGATGGCTTGGTTTTGCTGTTGTGCTGGTTCGATTGACAATAGAGGTGGATGCTGGTGGTAGTGTTGATCGGTATTGAAAGGCTGCAGTGGTGCCAATGTGACTGCATTTGGGTGGTTGTGGCAGGTTGTGATCCAGATAAATTTTGGTGATGGTGATGATGAGGACGTGATGGTGTTGTGGCTGGCCAGTGGTGGTTGGTCTTGGTCGTGGTTGAGGTGTTGTAGGATGGTGATGGTGGTGTGTGAATTTTGGAGGAGGCAGTGGTGATGTGGTTGAACATGGTTGCCATGGAAATCTGAATGTAGTGTTGAGGGAGGATGTATAGGGAGTGTGAGGATTGAATTGGTGGAGTATGGGTTGGATGAATAATGAAGTGGGTTTGTGATGTAGAGTATGAGAATAGATAGGGTATGGGATTGATGTGATGGATGGGGGTTGGTGGTGTGACATCTTGATAAGCAATGCACGCAGTTCGAGGGAAATTCGCACGCGAATTCAACTGGCCGGGAGAATGAAACTGATAAAATGAGATTAACGTAATTTGAGATTTAAGATGATTTTGAAAATAATAATTTAAATAAATAATTAAAATAATAAAATTTTGGAAACTCGAAATTTAATTAAAATCGAATTGACTTTACATTTCTCGACTTGGCTAGACGAACACGTCGTAACTTTAACTTATAAATGGGTGAGATCGCAGCGACACGTTTTTCATAATTTAAAATAATTATTTAATACGTGAAAATTTCTTGGTCGCTACAGAAGTGATATGATATTAGGGGTGGATTGGCTCAGTCAATTTGGCCCAATCACCTTTTGATTTCATTAAAGGTTGTTTATCATTTATGAACAATGGTGATACAATTCGATTGACTAGTAAAGAGACTGAGGGGAAGTTGATGCAATACGGATGGATAAATTGTTGTGTGAGCAGAATCATGGCCTTGTTGGACAGATTTTATTCATATAGGAGCAACCACCTGAAGAGAATTCTGGAGAAATGGAATCAATCGTGGACAACTATTAGGATGTATTTGAAAAACCTATAGGACTACCTCATGTTAGGACACATGATCATCACATCTTACTAAAGGAAGGAGCTCATACCTTTAAGATAAGGCCTTACGGACGTCCCTTTGTGCAAAAGACAGAGGTGGAGAGGATGGTAAATGAGATGCTGGAATATGGGATAATCAGACACAATAATAGCTCTTCTACATCCCCTATCCTATTAGTAAAGAATAAGGATGGTACGTGGAGGTTCTGTGTAGACTATAGATAGCTGAATAGTCTTACAGTTAAAGATAAATTTCCTATACCCTTAATTGACGAACTACTTGATGAATTTCACGGGGCTAGATACTTTTCAATAATTGACCTTAGGTCAAGGTATCATCAAGTAAGAGTGAGACCTGAAGATATCGACAAAACGGCCTTCAGAACACATCAAGGGCTCTACGAACTTATAGTCATGCCCTTCGATTTGACAAACGCTCCTGCTACCTTTCAAGGTTTGACGAATGAGGTTTTTTCGAAAACAACTCAGGAGGTACGTACTTGTATTTTTTTTGATGATATTCTTGTATATAGTCCAGACTTAATCAGTCATAAGAAACATCTGGTAACAGTCTTGGAGACACTGAGGAAAATCAAGTTGTTTGCAAAGAGGAGTATATGTTCTTTCGGGCAAACTACAATTGAATACCTAGGCCACATTATCAGCTATGGAGGGGTCTCTGTAGATAAATGTAAAATTGAGGCGATGCAGACTTGGCCATGCCCGAAAACTATCAAGCAACTTAGAGGATTCCTTGGGTTAACGGGATATTACAGAAAATCTGTAAAGAATTATGGGATTATTGGAAGATCACTGACTGAATTGTTGAAGAAGGATAATTTTCTCTGGAGTGAAGCGGCAGAGACAGCCTTCCAGAACCTTAAGTTAGCTATGAGCTCCACACCAGTGTTGCGCTTACCCAATTTTGACTTACCCTTCATCACAGAGACTAATGCAAGTTATGGAGGTATTGAGGCGATACTTATGCAGGAGCGGAGGCCAATTGCTTATCTGAGTAAAGCTTTGGGACCTAGGAACCTAGGTATGTCCATTTATGAGAAGGAATTGCTAGCACTAGTCATAGTCGTAACCAAGTGGAGGCATTATATTGAGGGGCATCATTTCGTCATCAAGACTGACCACCAGTCTTTAAAATTCCTACTTGAATAGAGGATAATTACACCACTACAGTAAAAGTGGTTGACAAAGTTGTTGGGTCTGAGTTATGAGATTTAGTTTAGGAAAGGGATAGAGAATGTTGTTGTCGATGCTCTATCACGAAGGGATGAATGTAATGCCATCACCACCAACTCACTTGCTTGGGTAGTCAAACTTATGGATAGCTATGAGAATGATGAAGAGGCTTAGGGAATTATTCAATCACTATGTATCGATAATCTATCAAGGCCTGATTACTAGTATCACGATGGTTTACTTAAATACAAAGGGAGGTTATATGTACGGATTGGAGGACACATAATTTCACGACCAAAAAATTCAAGCTATTTTTTTTAACAATTCTGCTGATGGTTATTAGTAGCATAAAATGAACTGAAAACGTAGTTACAGGTGGTTACTAGTAGAGTACTTTCAGAAACATGGCACATTTGATACATTTCCTAAAAACTCTTTCTAACATTGTTTAGAACCATTTTAATTGTTCTAAACAATAGTTTTACCTTATTAAACATTTAGTATCATCATTTCTACTTTAAGTTTGTCATTTTGATAATAACAACGTTAAAACAATTTTAACACTTCATAAGAATAATATTTAAACATCAAGCCGAACTTTAAAAATAAGACTCATTTCTTTTCATAAAAATCTACTTATACATCTCAAAATCGAGCCCATAGTATTTAACTCTTAAATACTAGAAGAATAAAAATCTCATTCTAAAATAGTTTTAAGTACAAAATGGCTTAATCTTTCCTCTCTTTCAGTTACCAATAATTACTCTTCATTCTCGGCTGACATTCTCCACGGGGAATCCACTCTGCAAAGATTTATTCTCCTTTTCCTATAAAAAGAGATATGAAACAACTATGAACTACATGGTTCAGTGAATAAAACTTGATGCATGTAATAAGAGGTTAATTTCAACATAAAGTGTATAAAGTCATATAAACTTCTATCATTCTCATTATTTTCTAGTCAAACTTTCACATTTTCATGAATGAGTATAAATCATACACTTTACCTCTTAACTTCAACTTCCATCTTTTCCTAAAGTAATAATTTGTGCATTCGAATAGCAAACTTGGTTTGCTAATCAACTCAAGTAACTCTAAAGATCATATTCAATTCAATTATGATAACAAAGTTCATGGAGATTGATATCATACAAGCATCATTTACTTATTCTCTTACATTTGCTTCTTTTACTATTTTCTAATCTTGACATCAATTCTTACATAGTATAAGAAATCACAATCAATTCAACGTATCATTTGTAATCACTTCACAACATTTACTTCCATATAACTACATTCAATTAATCAATTTCATATTTATGACATGAATGTAATGTATGAAGTGATATGCATGAGTGATAATGTTATTCACTATCTCATTCTTCTTTTCTTTTCTTTTCTTTCTTTCTTCTTCTTTGTAAAGTGACATGAATGAGTATGACTTTTCACTCTTTGCATTTCTTTCATGTCTTTTACTTTAGGAGCCCTTCCCTTATTAGGGTCGTGCGTCGCGCGCATTATATGTGTACCTATGACATAAGGTCACCATTCATAAATAGTTGGCGTGCTTTTACGCCTCCAAGTACAAAAGACTTGGTCTTCGTTCCTTTGGGCTTGCTAACATAAAAGAGACACTTACCCCCAAAGGGTACCTCACAGCCCGTGACCAATTAGGGATTTTCTCCTCAGATGCAACGACCTAAATAGAGGCATCTTAAAGTTTCATAATCGTTTCTTGAAAATATCAATTGAAAGATCTTATACATAATCATTTCTTCACATTTTGAAAACACATACTTTGCTCTTTTATGTGAAATGATCATGCATGCTTGTGATGATGAGATGAAATGCTATTCATTAATTATCATGTGAAAGACTTTACATAATAACATTCAATCACATATTGAAACATAATATCTTATCCTTAACTTAGCACATAAAGGATCAAGATCAAGTCTTTCACTATACAATAAAGTTTCATATGTTTAATACATAGAATCTCAACCTTTGAGTTACATCCTAGAAGTTGAATTTAATTCTTAGCTTCATCAAAATCTTGATTCTAACATGTAGAAGAAAACATAATAAAGAAAGTAACCCAAGCAGGTTTTTACATCACTTATGTCACATTTTTTTTACACTTCTCAAACGTGTAATGACATAAAAGTATAATCTAGACCTATATCAAGGTTTCACCATAAGTTTCATACCTTAAGGTCTCCAAAAATTCCATTTCTAATGTCCTCGGAGTTACATTTAACCCAATCAATCCCAACAGATTTTTAATCTATATCTATGCATGTTTGATCACCTTAGATCATATGGATGATTCTAACATATAGAACGTACTTTACAAGCTTTAGATATAACATCAAGTCATAATTAGTTTCTCAAAACTTCAACAAACTTCATCTTATAATACTTTTATAAATTTAGATTCTTATATCATGAATGATCATTTCCAAATCTAAATTTTTGCACTTTATAAGCATGGATAATGTTAGGTAATTGTGTTACCAAATTAACCCCCTTTAGCGATAATGAAAAATCGAGGCCCGTTTTACCTTCAGGCTATTATAAGCCAATATTGAAGAATAGTTTAATCCACACTACAATTGTTTGTAGCCCATTTGGTCCGGTATTTTGAGGGAGTTAATCCATTTAGGATTGATGCTCAATACCTGCCTTGAAGATATTGTTGGAAAAGAGATAAATCGAATAACTCTATCATTGTCCTTTTTAACTAATCTGTTAGAGCTTATCTCATTTTAAAAGGAATTCAGATTTTAGTCAAAGAACTAAAAGGTCTTTAACTAGCCTTAAACAACATCTTGAAATATATTTTGGTTTGTTTGTTTCCTAATTCCTAGAGAGATAAATTGAAAAAGTCTTCCTTTTGCTTATATATATTTCTCTGCACGAGTGTGAAAAAAACCTACAAAAAATTGAAGCTTTTCTTTATTGCCTTTTTTCGTGATTGTGCACTGTCATTGTAGCGATTGAGAATTTTCGTGACTTATTTAAATAAATATTTTTATTTTAAAAACATGTTGCTAAGACTTTACCTATTTATTTATTTATTTTTAAACACGTGTTCGTCTAGCAAAGTGAGTGAAATTAAATTTATTTAAAATCTTCGTCAAATTCCAATTTTTATTAAAAGTATTCCAATGTCACAATTTATTTGAAGTCCAAACTTTAATGGGCTAAGTACACAACTACACAAGTTGAGGGATTTGTATTTTTAATATCAGTTATTTTAAAACAAATCTCGACATTATAAAACTTATTTAGGAAAATCAGGTATAAACATTAAAACCATTCTTACATTAACCACCGACCAAAACGGCGATATTAAACCAATTCTTACCCTAACCACTAACCAGAACGGCGATCTCTACCAGAACGGCGATATTATCAACATCATTGCACTAGATTTTCACATTCTTACCGAGATACATATTTCAAGGACATTATACTTAAATTCCAGGTTCGTCATTACCATTGCAGAAGTATTCCGAAAGCATGATAGATCTTATAAATAAAGTATTCCGGTAGCATGATATTATTATAGTTACAACTTGTAACTATAATAATAGTTCATATATGGAATTACAGATTTGAGTAGCTTTGATTGTTGTATGTTATGTTATTAGAAGTGATTACTTGAATTGCATTTATTTTGTAGCCAATTTCACTTGTAATTACAATTATTTACAATTGTAACTAGTTGCGTTTTGTAACTTTTTCTAACAAACTAATTACAATAAGCTACAATTGTAATCAGTTACAAAAAAAAAAAAGACTTACAACTATAACTAAATACAATTGTAATTAGTTACAAATAGTTACAATTGTAATTAGTTACAATTGTATCTTATTGTAATTAGTTAGAAAAAGTTATAATTGTAATCAGTTAAAAGGCAAAACTGTAACTAATTACAATTGTAACTTATTGTAATTAGTTACACTAAGTTATAATTGTAACTAATAATTGTAACTAATTACAATCGTAGCTTATTGTAATTAGTTAGAAAAAGTTACAATTATAATTAGCTAAAACTTACAATTGTTAATTACAAAAAATAATGAATTACAACTGTAACTAAATACAATTGTAATTAGTTACAAATAAGTTACAATTGTAATTAGTTACAATTGTATCTTATTGTAATTAGTTAGAATAAGTTACAACTGTAACTAATTACAATTGTATCTTATTGTAATTAGTTAGAGAAAGTTACAATTGTAATTTGTTAAAAGTTACAATTGTTAATTACAAAAAATAATGCATTACAACTGTAACCAAACAAATTAAAACCTCTTGTCCCATATTAGGGGCAGCATTGCACTCAGACTTCTTATCCTTCACCCCTTCTTTTAAAATTACAACTTGATTGAATTTCTGTAATTAGTTACAAACTTCATTTTTTATGTGCAGCTATGGATTCACTGAATGTCTTCATACATTATGGTGGATTTTGGGATGAGTTCAATAACTACATAGGCCTAAAGGTAGCAGGGATCCTCCTATCCACTACAACTACATACTACAGCATGTTGGATGTTGTTTTCACAAGATTAAATTTGGATCCACTGTTGAATAGATTGAGAATACGATATATAGTGGACAAAAACATGGAGCCAATGAGTATTGTTGATGATAGTTCCCTAACTTTCTATTTAGAGCTGAGAAGGAAGGCCAAAGATCTAACAAGTTTTCCATTGTGTGTAGAGGTTGAGCAACTTTATGGTGGCACAGACCTTTTACCACCAGTTCCTAATGAGTTAACCACTATACCTACTGACTCTGGGGTTTCATCCATACTTAGCATACACCAAACCGGTGCAATTGAGATCTCAGCAGCAAGAATACCAACACTAGATGAGGTGGCTCAAGAACTTTGTGAAATGGTTGAAACCACAAAAAATACCCCTATTGCAGATGATAAAGAGGTGATTACATATCCAAGAGGCGATGCAATTGAAAAAGGGCAGATATTCCGCACTAAGATTGTGTTAAAGAAGAGTATGGCCCTATATGCTATAAACAAAAAATTCCAGTTCATAGTGAAAAGATCAGACAGAAAGGAGTATGTTCTTAAATGTTTATGTGCTGATTGTGACTGGATGTTTAGGGCATCAAAGTTTTGTAGAACTGACATGTTCAAGATAAGAGATTTAAAAGAGGGTCATAAGTGAGGATTGGATATAATGTTGGGAAATCATAGACAAGCAACAAGCTCAATAATAGGTGATGTAATTAAGCATAAATACACCTCTACAAAGACCATATATAGGCCAGCTGACATCATGCATGATATGTTAACTACATATGGTCTGGATTTGAATTATCAAAAGGCTTGGAAGGCAAAGGAACATGCCTTTTGTGCTATAATGGGAGATCCTGAAGATTCTTATGGGAAGATACCTGCTTATTTAGAAATGTTGAAGGAAAAGAATCCAGGATCTATTGCAAGATTTGAAACCAATGAAAACAGTCAGTTTAGGTATCTATATATAGCTTTAGCTGCTTCAATTGATGGCTGGAAATTCTGCAAGCCTGTTGTTGTTGTTGATGGTACATTTTTGACAGGGCATTATGGTGGGAATTTGTTAACGGCTTGTGGACAAGATGCAAACAATAACATTTATCTACTTGCATTTGGGATTGAAGATTCAGAAAATGATAACTTCTGGGAATGGTTCTTTTTAAGGTTCAAAGAAACATATGGTGAAAGAGAAGATTTGTGTATAATATCAGATCGATGCCCTAGCATTAGGAATGCAACCCAAAAAGTTTTCCCAAATGCATTTCATGGACTGTGTTCTTATCACTTGTTGAAGAACCTAAAGAAAAAATACTCAAAGAAATCTAAAGAGATAGCAGTACCATTCAACGCTGCAGCAAGAGCATATACAATAGGTGAATTTGAATATCAAATGAAGCAGCTGGACAAAATTGACAAAGATATCCGACGTTACCTGGTATGTTTGGTTTATTTATGCTACTTTTCACATGTATTTTTTGCAAGTGTAATTAGGTTACGATACTACAACTACTTAGTTACAATTTGTAACTACAAAGCTGCAAATTGTAATTAGTTACTAATTACAATTGTAATTAGTTAGTTACAATTTTGTAACTACAAAAATTAATTAGTTACAATTGTCACTAAATAGTTACAATTAGTTACAAATTGTAAATTATTTAAAATTATAATTAGGAAATGTTATTTCTCTGAAGATATTTTTGTTACATACACAAGATTTTGACTTTTTGCATACAATAGCATGAGGAAATTGGTCATGAAAGATGGACAAGGGCATATATGGCAAGAAATCGATACTCAACAATGACATCAAACATTGTCGAATCGGTAAATGCAGTAATAAAAACAGCAAAGAAACTAACCATTGAGACATTGTTGGAATTCCTAAGGCGTACATTACAAAATTGGTTTAACAAAAATCGTACGAATGCTGAGGCTACATTCACTATACTAGCAACCAATCCAGAAAAAGTGTTACGGGCAAACATTTTTGAGTGTTCAAGGATGAAGGTACGGAGTACAATTTTTTGATCAATGTAACAATTTTTTGCCTTAAGGATGTTATTGATGTGCCAATTTTTTCCCCAGATTCATTCATCAAGTCAAGCACTATTTGAAGTTATTGATGGCGTGACATCCTACACAGTACATATCCAAGACATGACATGCACCTGTTTGCGGTTCCAGGTTGATGGACTACCATGTTCCCATGCACTAGCAGTGATAGGGAAACGAGGTCTTGATGCATACAATTATTGTTCAACCTACCATACAAGAGAGTTCTACGTATCAGCATACAAAGGGGACATTTTTCCGCTTGGAGACAAGTCACAATGGATATTGCCTGAATACGTAACATCACTAGTTGTACTTCCTCTCTCTACAAGAAGACCACCAGGAAGGCCTAAAGAAACAAGATATAAATCGGTGGCAGAAGGGCATAATGCAACGAGGTGTAGCAGGTGTGGTGAATATTCACATAATAAAAGAACATGCAAAGAACCAATCCCATTGAAGACAAAAAAAAAAAAAAAAAAGAACTGTGGGGTCCTGAAATTGTAGCCAGATTAACCGTTACTCTCTTTTTATATTACTTGATTGATACTATTCGTTCCTTACATTAGAAAGCTTGACATTATACTATTCATTATATCAGATTGTGTCGAAAAATATAGAATATATACTATATTTGGCTCTCTTTATATTTGTCAGTTTGTTGATTGATTACAATTCAATATTGTTATTTATGTCAGTTTGTTAATTGATTACAATTCTGTTAATTGATTAAAAGTTGCCAGTTTGTACCTAATTATACATTGAAATTAGTCAAAATCTGTTAATTGATTAAAAGTTGCCAGTTTGTACCTAATTATACATTGAAATTAGTCAAAATGTAACTTCATTTTTTATTTGTAACTGTTTACAATTTGTAATTAATTAAATGATTACAAGTTTCCAGTTTGTAGCTATTTATACATTAAATTTAATAAAAAATGTAACTTCATTTAGGTAATTTGTAACTAATCACATACTGTAATTAGATCATACGGTTTTTTTTTTTGTAACTATTTACAATTTGTAATTAATTACAAATCAGTAAATTGTTTACAAATTGCCAGTTTGTACCCAATTATATATTGAATTTTATCAAATATAACTTGTAACTTAATCACATACTGTAAAATAGACCTAAGGATCAAATTAAAAAAGAACAAAAGTGGACTAAAGCAAAATCTACCACCAGTCTCTATCATTAGCTACTGCTTGACAAATCATTCATGTTTAATATTTACATATCTACTACATTTCTGACGTTACACAATGTTAACCCAGCATTAAAAATATGTCAGATGGATCCAAACAGCTGCTTTACAAACCTACATTAGTTTCTAGTTTCTTCACAAAAAGAATCAACAAACGATCATCTTCTGCACATCTTTACAAAAAACCTTTGAACATAATTATTATGCATCTTCCATCTTATTCGGCTTCTTGCGACCATGTTTTTGTGGCACATCTTCACTGCACTTTGCATATTTGAACAATTGTACTGCCAATTGGTGTCTTGCCTCTTCTGCGTCAAACTCTTCAATTTTCTTTCCATTAATTATAAACTCTGCAAACTTGATAATAAAGATGCCACAGTCATGCCTGTATGTTAAAATAATAATAATAATAATAAGTCAGCCATATATTGTAACTATATAATGATAGTTCATATATAGAATTACAAATTGTAACTATAATGATAGTTCATATATAGAATTACAGATTTGTAACTAGTTACAAATTGATTTGTAATTGAATTTGAGTAGCTTTGATTGTTGTATGTTATTAGAAGTGATTAAGTGATTACTTGAATTACATTTATTTTGTAACTAATTTCAATTACAACTAGTTACAAATAAGTTACATTACAATTGTAATTAGTTACAATGAGTTGCAATTGTAATTAGTTACAAAAAGTTACGATTGTAATTAGTTACAATGAGTTACAATTTTGTAACTAATTTCAATTACAACTAGTTACAAATAAGTTACAATTGTAACTAATTACAATTGTAATTAGTTACAATGAGTTGCAATTGTAATTAGTTACAAAAAGTTACGATTGTAATTAGTTACAATAAGTTACAATTTTGTAACTAATTTCAATTACAACTAGTTACAAATAAGTTACAATTGTAACTAATTACAATTGTAATTAGCTACAATGAGTTGCAATTGTAATTAGTTACAAAAAGTTACGATTCTAATTAGTTACAGTGAGATACAATGAGTTACAATTGTTACAATAAGCTACAATTGTAATTAGTTACAATTGTAGCTTATTGTTAGTTAGAAAAAGTTACAATTGTAACTTATTGTAATTAGTTACATATTTCCATTTGGTGCATTAAAAAAAAATTAAGTCAGATACAAACCCATTATCTTGCTGTGGGAGTCCACCAACAATATTCACTTGTAGAGGGTCGATGTGTTCTTTGCCATCAACAATTTCTGGTCTCCAAATGTCAGTACTGATCATTATGTGAGGAAGCATTTCAGCAAACGGCAGAACATCCCTTGTCAAAATGTCCCCCTTAAATGAACTATCCAATGAGTTGTATACATTCAGACACTTCTTTGAGATGTCAAACTCTCCAAGAATCCAATGTGCATGATCCTTCATGCACAATGGAATTAACACAGTATCAACTTCAATCCAGCTGGTTCCATCCAATAGTTGCTCACCAAATGCATAAAAGATAAGGGAATCCTGGTCCGCGAGTTTCGATTGATCTTTAGACCATTCAGGGTAAATTCCTCTAATGCACGAAGCAAAGCAACAGTCAGTAGTTGTTATCCTATTCTTCATATTTTTACCTAACTTTGCCATTTTTCGCAGGTGATAAAAGCATTCATCAATGTGCTGCACAAAAATGACAACACAATCAAAAAACAACTCACATACCCTTCAACCCATACTTATCAACAAATAAAAAGTAATTTACAAATTGTACCGTGCAAGCCAGTGAGTTCTCCTTCTCACGCAACTCATACCACCAATATTTTGAATTGCTGTCCATCACACCAAGCTTTAGAGGAGGTTTAATGTCGGGATTTGGGAACTTTTTCTTCCTACAAAAATTACACATTTTTCTTAAATGTAATCAACATACAAACTGTAATCAGCTACAATTGAAATTAGCAAGTTAGAATTGTAACCAATTGTAACTAACAATAGTATTTATTTTAAAAAATGTAGCTGATTACAAATGACAATTCTGATTGTTCTAACCTGTTATTTTTCTTATATCCAATATTAAACCATTTGTCAAATGCAACAACGTCTTCCTGATTTGGCTGATTTAAACCCAATTGAAAAGCACATCTTGCTTCTTTGTTCAATGGACTTCCCTCTTCTTGTGGGGTAGACAGATTACCGGTAAAAGGGGATTGCAAGAGTCTGGATTTTATTAGTTTCCTTCTCACCGGTATGTCTACAGATTCAGGGGTGAATTCAATCACTTCATCGGGACCCTGAGAAACATTATAAAAGTATAAATTTCAGCTAATGAAATGTTAAAAACTAATTATAACCAACTGATAAATTTACATACAGGATCAGGTAAAGAAGGGTTAGAAACTTCAGTTGAAATAACTCTAGGAACCAGCTGATTGTCCTCATCAGCCTACAAATGAGGGAGAAATAAAATCAATAAAAAGAAAAAGAACTCATTACATTGTTACAATTAAAATAATGCAACGCATTTATTTATTTGTAATCAAAACATAAAAAAAAAAAAAAATACATACCAACTTTTTCTCTATAAAAAGCTTCTCACTTTTGTCCAGCTCTTTCAACATTTCTTCTGTAAAAAACAAATCGTAATCATCCGGATCACCCCCACGAACATCTGCCCTTAAACTACTAATACCAATATTAATAGTACAAGAAGGCTTCTCACCAATAATATCACTGGGATTTTCTCTCTCTCTCCCCAACACCCTCAAAGGTGAGTCCTTTTCACGATCTTTTGCATCAACATCCTTCACAAAACACAGTAAAAAAAACAAAAAATTACTCAATAAGATAACAGATACTGAGAAACTACAAGTTAAATTAGTTAGTTACAATTGCTCTTAATTGCAATTGTACAATTGCAAATAAGATACATTTTGTAATTAGATACAATACAATATACAATTAAATAATAGTTACCTCAGGTCCCAATTTATTTTGTTCAGCATCATGAACAGACTCCTCTAGACTACTAATACCAAGATTGAAGTTGGGTGAAGGAATATCATCGTCTAAAACACGATTTTCTAGCTCAGGCTGCAACACCCTTGAAGGTGGTTCCTTTCCCGGATCCTTTACATCAACATTCGATAAAAAAACAGTAAAAAGTAAATATTAATCAATTTAACTACAATTCAAATTATTTAGTTAGATTGTAACTAAATTGTAACTAATTACAATTAGTTACAGTTGAATTTATTTTCATAATTGTAGACAGTTATAGTTGTAATTAGTTACAATACAGTATGCAGTTTAATAACAGTTACCTCAGAACCCAATTTATTTGGTTCAGTGTCATGAACAGACTCCTCTAAACTACTAATGCCAAGATTGAAATTAGGTGAAGGAATATCATCATCTAAAACACGATTTCCTAGCTCAGGCTCCAACACCCTTGAAGGTAAGTCCTTTTCTGGATCCTTTCCATCAACATTCTTTGAAAAAAAAAAGAAAAAAAACAGTAAAAAAATAAATTGAAATTATTAATTTAAATTGTAACTAATTGTAATTTGAAATTAGTTACAACTAGTCACAATATTATTTATTTCAAAAATTGTAACTAGTTGCGTTTTGTAACTAAATACAATTGTAATTAGTTAGAAATAAGTTACAATCGTATTTAATTACAAAAAGTTACAATTGTAATGAGTTACAATTGTTACAATAAGTTACAGTTGTAACTAATTACAATTGTAAAACAATTACAATTGTAACTTATTGTAATTAGTTACAATAAGTTACAATTGTAATTCGTTACTAATTACAATTGTAACTTATTGTAACTAATTACAATTGTAACTTACTGTAATTACTTACATAAGCTACAATTGTAGCTTATTGTAATTAGTTAGAAAAAGTTACAATTGTGATTAGTTAAAAGTTACAATTGTTAATTACAAAAAATAATGAATTACAACTGTAACTAAACAATTCAAACCTCTTGTCCCAGATTAGGGGCAGCATTGCACTGTGACTTCTTATCCTTCACCCCTTCTTTTAAAATATCCAGATAATCAGAAATCATTGTTTTGAATTCAGTTGTCAAGCTACAAATTTCAGACTTCATTGTTGTCATACTACTAGCTAGCTCCTTCTGCCTATCTTCGATAGCAGCCAGCCGGTCACTACGTTCACATTCCAATCTCTGAACCTTTAATTCAATATACTCTAACCGTTTCCTTAGTTCCTCCATCAATTGTGCATCATCCCCTGTAACATAACAAACACACATCATATAAGCCCGTGCCCATTTTCTAAATGTGATATATGTTTAGATTATTAGTATTCAGAAAAATAAAAATAATAAACCTTATTTCTTTCATCAGAAGAACCAGGTGGCTGTGCACCCTTCCCAGGATCCATGTTCGGTAATTGTGACTGCTCACCAATCGTGTTCTCATTTGCAACATTCGCCTCTGGTGTGAACTCAACTGTGCATTCCACACCTTCTTCACAATCCAATGGCAAGTGAGGCTTTGGAAACAACCCCTCACAGTATCTTTGGGCCAACTCCAGGTTACTAGGTTCAAAAATTTTCACCTCCAGCTGCAATTCATTAAAGAAAATTTATGAATCAATCACATTACAAATTATAATAAAAATAAAATATATTGCCAAAAATGTAATCACCTCACTATCTCCAAAAAAATTGTCAGCAAAGGTAGTGGCAGTCACATGTTCTATGACCAGCTGACAATCCTTGGGAACGATTTATCAATCTTCTTACAAATATTAAGCCCCAGGCATGGAATTGTTTCATATATCCATACTTGAAAGGCAAGTATGAAACCATTGAGCTTGTAACTAATGGACGGCTCCCTGCCCAAAGCAACCTTCTCGGCCGATTTCTTCATTACAGTCTTCAGAGATTTTAGCGTTACATTGAACAAATCTTTGCCCTAAGGAATTACATCCCTCTCTGCTGAATCAACCATTCTCATAATAACATCGTCAAAAACCTTGCGGGACTTGCTCGTATAAAAAAGTGAAGATATCAGATACAAAATGGCAAGCAACACCATATCTTCGTCAGGGATAATATTTTCAGAAAATCGAAATCTGTATTCAATACCCTCTTTGTCCACACTATCCAACTTTTCAAAGTAAGCTTCCCTAATTCTACAAATACCAGACATGTACTTTGACTTGTCGATCTCCCCCGAGCATCTCAACCCCGAAATTAAACAAAATTCCTCTACCCCAAACTTCACTCTTTTTCTCCCAATGTCAAACCACATTTCTTCACTGTTTTGTTGCTTAACTTCCCTAAGCAACACAGCATGAATAAGCTGGGGCTGCAGAATGATATCCTTCATATCCAAATATCTTCCAAAACATGTGCACTGAAATAAATTTTTCTGTACATTGTTTAATCTAGCATTTAAATTTCTAATCACATCATTGGGGCTAGCCACCACCATGCTAGATCTAAACCAGTGTTCCGGTTGCAATATAAAGTCCCAATCCTATACGTGTGATAAATTACAATTAATAAATTCTTGCATAAAAAAAAAAAAAAAACAGTAGTCTCTGTAATTTCAAAATGTAACTAATTACAATTTGTAACTAGGTTACAAAACCACATATGACTGCGTATGTAATTAGGTTACAATTAAT
The DNA here is from genome assembly GCA_963555705.1 of Ligustrum vulgare. NCBI lineage: Eukaryota > Viridiplantae > Streptophyta > Magnoliopsida > Lamiales > Oleaceae > Ligustrum > Ligustrum vulgare. The sequence goes on along the minus strand of OY743177.1, from coordinate 58,207,934 downwards.
AAATTCTTGCATAAAAAAAAAAAAAAACAGTAGTCTCTGTAATTTCAAAATGTAACTAATTACAATTTGTAACTAGGTTACAAAACTACATATGACTGCATATGTAATTACGTTACAATTTTTTTGCAACTGTAATTAAGTTACAAAACTACAACTACTTAGTTACAAATTTCCTTACTTCTACGCATTAAAGTTAAAAACGAGTTTACCGCCGTCATATTCTCTGATTTCTTAGACACATTTCCACCAGGCCTCTTCTTCGCAACATTCGATTTTGAAGAACTTGTGTCAACGACCTTGGCATCTACTCTACGCCTCTTCTTTGAAGCCGTGCTTTTGGACGACGATAACTCGACACCATCTCCAGATGTTTTTTCCGACGTCAAGCGAGTATTGTCCATAGGAAGAAGATTATAGGAATGAAAGACGATTGGACTGCTTATTATGGATATATGAACGGAGATATGGAAGTTACCGGAGCACGCACGATCGGGATGAAGTTCACGAACAGGGCGTGGGAGAGCAACGGTTGAAGACGCGAATGGAGAAAGACTGAACTGATGATTAGAGTTTTAAATTCTGGTTTTATTTACTTATTATCCATACCTGATTTTGTAAAATATTTTAAAACTAACTGATTTTAAAAAATTAATATTAAAAAGCACTATGGGCCGTAATTAGCCCAACTTTAATTATGAAAATTCAAATTATTTTGAGTCCAAGTTTTTATTTATTTTAGGTCCAACTCCTTAAGCCCAAATATCATTACCAATCATCTAAGCACATTTAAAACCCAATCAATTATTTTTTGGTCCAACCAATTCAACAACTTCTTCCTTCTCAAGTCTTTCCTTACACAATCGATACTCACTTCCAAAATTCTTACAAGTCTTCCATAATCCAAGATTTAATCTAAACCACCATGTTTAACACCTAAATCAACCATTAATCAGATTCCTCACCTCATTGCCCACGACACACCAAACTTCATAACTTTTGGGTATGACTCTTCTCCTCTCTCAAACTTCTTCATCCTCCTCCAATCTGCATCACAGCAACTCAAACCACCACTCCCACAATCCGCGAAGACCAAACTCGTCCATAACCGGTTGCCACAGATTTCACCACCATAGTCGAACCGGAAACACCACCACAAAAATCAACCACAGCCGTTACCAAACCACCCAAAATCCGACCAGTACCAGTATTTGCCCAAACTAAACTGCAGCAAACCTTCATCATCTCAACCAAAATAAGACCATTAGACTGCCTGCCACCCATCACCGGAGCGACCAACTCCAACAATCAGCCTAAACTGAACCACAAATTTCTGAAACGAAATTCACACTCGACGCCGACCGCCCTTCACCACCGCAACCACCACCACCAAAATCACCAACAGCCCTCTCCGAAATTTCCCCCTCAACTTCGACCCAAACAACCACAAAATCCAAGAATAAACAAAACCCAGATACTTACCTCAATCGCCAACCTATTTTTGACCGGATTCCCTTCGAAACCCGCGACCTCGCAACCCCCTCGCCTTCGTTTTTCGTACCCAAGCCTTCCTTTCACACAACCACACACACCCTTGTTGCCACCATGTGACGGCGGAGACAACGCTGGAAGCGCCGGCAGCCTACAGGACGTGATGGGCTCGATCGCCCACCCCTCTTCTCTGTTTTGCCTGAATGTGTGAGAGAGATGATTGTTATATTTTTTTACTTTTGAAAATTTACATTTTAAGCCCCTGTGTTTTAGAAGTCTCTCATGTTGGACCCCAATTTTCTAACTCTTTATTTCAGTCCTTTTAGTTTTAAAATTCGTTTACTTCAACCCCTTAGATTTTAAAAGTCTTACTTTGGTCTTTTGGTTTTAAAAAGGGTTTAATTCAGTCCCTGCAAATTGGTTCCCTTGATTTTCGGCCTCAATATTTCTAGTCAGTTGATTATGACCCAAAAATTTCTAATAAAATATAATTTGGCCAGAAACTTTTGTGGTTTGTCAATTCAGTCCCTAATTTCAATTATTTGCACAAAGTCCCATATTTTTACACATTACCATTTTAGACCAAGCCTTACACTTTTAAATCCCTATTTTCTTTAAAACTCAAATTTAGTCCCTAAAACTTTATTTTTTTCACTTTAACCTTTAAATTTTAAAAGTAGTAAATTAGTTTAATTTTCTTTTGGTTAGAAGAAACTTTTGGAGATTTAAAGGATTAACGTGATATTTTTCGCTGTACTTTCAAACCCGTGAATTAAGGTAGACTTGCCTCCACTAATTAGTTTAAATTATAATTGCATGTATTATGTGAGCTTTACGTGATTTAAATGCTTTGATGCATGAGACGAGACAAGAATATCTTTTATGAGATAAAAATCAGAATATGGTTATGCATAATTTAAATGCTTTAATGCATGAGAAATTGATATGGTTATGCATAATTTAAATGCTTAAATGCATGAGACGAGACTACCCCACCATATGATTTTTAAAGAGCCTATAATTATGATGATGTGATCACTGTATTAGCTGCATAATTATGTGTTCAATTATTCTGTAAATTAATTATTGATGATAAGTCCATTGAGTATTTCTTCGAAATGCTCATTCCATTTTCAACAGCTTTTGCAGATTTCGGAGATGGTGGCGAATGAAATGGCAGTGTTGGCAGATTAATAATGAAATTATATTATTTTTTTGAAAGTCAAGATTTATGAATATTGTCAATTAAATTATTTACCGCTACTTTCCTGCGAAAAATTTAGATTTAGTCATTTAGAGTTTTATAAATGTTTCGGAATTTATATGATTTAGTTTTCCCTGTAGTTTCCAAATAATAAACGTGATAAATTTAGTTATTTTTGAGAATTAAAATTTTATGAATTATTTTAAATGAATTTATTAGAATTAAGTTTTCGTTGAAGTTTTCAAATGATAAATACGATGTTTAGAATTCAGTTTATTTTTCGCAATAAAATTAGATTTAAAGATGAAGTGTCGTCTCGAGTTATTAGAATTCGGAGCGTTACAACGTGTTATCTGTAACGACCCAAGTCTCGCTTAATGGGCTATCCCGCTCATTAGATGACGGCGTACTGTCCCCACTGTTCCAACACGAATCTTTTCAACATGCTTTGTCTTCGAAATTTAAATTTTTCGAGTTCTATAATATTTGGTGTACTTGATAATAATTTCTTTCTCAACTAAGAGGACATAAAAATAAAATCTCTAATTTCTTTCAAATTATGCTCAAACTCAATTTCTCATTGAATACGAGTGTTAGCCCAAGAGTAAACTAACCAAGAGGGGAGGTGAATTGGTTTATAAAATTTTTTCGATAAATAATATCAAACTTAAAAATCAATAGGTATAAGTATGATCACTTAGTGTTGCAAGTAACTTAACTATCAATGTAGTGTGCTATAAATGTGTAAACTTAATTGATAAAGTAAGTATAGTACTTAGATATAGTGTTGCACAATATAAATTGATAGAATAGAGTAAGTGCAATGTAAGTAAGTAAAAGGGATAAGAGAATGCAAACGCGATTTAAGGAGGTTCAATCAACCAATGTGATCTACGTCCCCCGTTACCGAGCTCTCCGTCACGAGCAAGGACAAATCCACTATATTGGTAACTTACAACAAGGAGTACCAAATCCTTAAGTGACTTACAACAAGGAACATTTATCCTTAGGTGACTTACAACAAGGAGCACCTACCCTTAACCAACAATCGAGTTTTCACAAGGCTCTCGAAACCACAAGATATAATGAATTGAATTTACAATTGAAATAACTCTCTTGACAAATGATATACTCAAATTAAGTACCGAGAGAGTTAGGCTAACACTTCAATAGATAGCAATGAATTAAGTTCGAGTGTTAGAGAAAAACTTTGATGCAAATGATAATGAAAAGTTCAATGCAATCAAACAAAGTTTTTCAAATAATCTCTTGTTAAAATATCGAATCAAATTAAGTACCAAGAGATGCCACACTTGAATAATTAACAATAAGTTAAGCTCAAAGTGTTTAGGCAATGGAACTTTGACGAATCAAATGATAATGAAAAATGTAGCACAAATAATCAAAGTTCCTTAATTGGAATTTCTCTCTTTTAAAAGATTAAAACAAGTTTAGAACAAAGAGAGACTTACACTTCAATTCCAATGTGGTGTGAAGATGTTGAAGAAGTTTAAACAATATACAACCAAGAATCTTCACAAAACTTTCTTCCAAAAACTTTGATGAATTTTGATAAAACAAAGTTGGATCAATCAAAGTATTCTAATAAAGATAGATAAATATAAATCAAGTAAGAACAATGAATTTTTCACAAGAAAGCTTCTCTAAAATCTCCTCTTTGTTGTTCAAAATGAATGCAAGAGAGAAGGCTATTTATAGAGCAAATTTTGCACATACTGTCTTTTGCGGTCGACATATCCTGCCATGCGGTCGACCTCAATATAGCCGTTGCGAGAAAATAGCCGTTGGAGTTCAAAAATAGGCAGTGCGGTCGACCTGAAAAAATTTGCGGCCGACCTCATAAATTTGCGGTTGACCTGAAAAATCAGGATTTCAAAATTTTGATTTTTCAAGGTTTTCTGATCAAAGTTGATTTTGAAAAAGATATTTTAATGTCTTTAAAAATGTTACTTGAGTTTTATGAAGTGCATTGCCAACTATTGATGCATTAACCTTACATAAGATTGAAAAGCAATTTGTAAATGCTCAATTCTTTGTAGGCTTCATTGCTTGGTCTTCATGCTTTCCGACTTGAAATTTGATTTTGAATATCTTCGATTCTTTCTTGATCTTCTTTGCGTCTCATGTGTTTGATCACATAGTTTTGATTTATATCTTTAATAGACGATTTGAACATTGAATGCTTTGAATATTTATCATTATATGAAACACTTGAAGCACACTTGTTAGCAACACAATATATTCTTGGTTGTTATGATCAAAACAATAAGGTCAAGTTGACCATAGGTCAACAACGAGATCTTTCTTTTCTTCTCTAATAAGTTCTCATAAAAATAATTTTATGTATCCAAAATAATTTTTTAGAAAGTCTATATCATGTATCCAAAATAAATTTAACATTTCTAAATATACTTTCTTTACCTCGGAGTCGACGAAGTGGCGATGGTTGGTGGCAAATATTTTGTTTTGAAAATATCTTTCAAGAGAGAGAAAAAACAAATTGCAAGTCTACAAAAACATAGACCCGCTTTGATACCAAGCTGTAATGACTCAGGTCTCACTTAATGGGCTGTCACGGCAGTTAGATGATGGCGTATTGTCCCCACTGTACCAACACGAGTCTTTTCAGCATGCTTTGTCTTCACTCGCACGTTCCCCGAGAAAAACTTCCCAGGAGGTCACCCATCCCAGAATTGCTCCAAACCAAACACGCTTAATTGTTGAGTTTCTAATGATGGACTTCTGGAAAAGAATGTGCACCTTATTGGTATGAGTAGTACATATCATATATTTTAAACTTTCCTGACCAGGGTGTTATAGTATCAGAGCGGGTTTACGTTTCTATAGACTTGCAATTTTTTTTTTTTAAAGAGACTTTCAAAACGTTATTTATTATTATTTTAGAAAAGTCTCTTTAAAAAAAAAAATTGCAAGTCTACAGAAACGTAGACCTCACATCTCTCGATATACAGACAGAGACAATCCACTTTGGTAAATTGGCGGGAACTCTTTTAATTTTACCGCACTAACAGACCATCGTGTGGGGTGGTCAATAGGATTAGGGATTGCCATTGCTTGGTAGCAATTGCTTGTTGTTAGAACCTAGGACTATGTGCTTTGTTTGAGTTCTTTAAATTTCTGTGTGAAATTATTGTCATATTTTGATTAAACCTTATTGTTGAATTCTATTGCTTTAAGTTATCTCTTATTTACCTAGACTACGTCCCAGACTCCTATTCTAGTATCTTCCCTTGACCTGAGAACTTGATTCTCACGGAATCCTGGGGTTCTAGAATAGCGTATATTTTGTGAAACCATAGAAATATTGCTCTTGGTTACTTTGTGTAATCTGTGTGTCCTTTGGTCTTTTACATCCTTGAGTTTGTGTTCTGTGCATTTTTTTTGTAAAATGTCTGCACATCATTTTGAGTTGGGGGTCTTTAACGGTAAGGGGGATTTTTCAATCTGGCAACAAAAGATGAAAGTTATTCTTGTTCAACAAAAAGTTTCAAAAGCTATTGATGATACTTTTCCTTCAAATTTGACTGATGAAGAGAAAAAGGACTTAGATGATTTGGCATACATTTCTATAATTTTACATTTGTCTGATGTTGTTTTACGAAAAGTTGGTAAATTGGAATCCATTAAAGAACTCTGGGAAAAATTGGAGGAACTTTATGTGTCAAAGTCTATTCCTAACAAACTTTTTCTGCTTGAAAGTATTTTTAGCTTTAAAATTGATCCTTCTAAAGACTTAGATGACAATTTAGATTTTTTCAATAAATTTGTGCAAGATATCACTAATTGTGGTGAAAAAGTTCCCGAAGAATATGAAGCTGTTATTTTATTAAATGTTATTCCTGATATTTATAAAGAGGTTAAGAGTGCCATTAAATACGAGAGAGAGACTTTAACTACTGAAATTGTCATGGAATCATTAAGGAGCAAATATTTGGAGTTAAAAGCTGAGAAAATTGAAAGAAAAAGTAATGAGGTCCATATGATGAGAGGTAGGTCTCAGTCTAAGACATATGATAACCAAAGTGGTCGTGCTATTCTTTGTAATAACCATGCTTATAAAATTGATGGGATTGGTGATATCACTTTAAAATTTGATACTAGCTATGTGCTTAAATTACGTGGAGTCAGATATATTCCTGAAATGGCTAGGAATCTTATTTCAGTAGGAGCTTTAGAATCAGAGGGTATTTCTGGTAAAATTGGAAACGACATGTTAAAATTGACTAAGGGTGTCATGATCACGTATAAAGGTATTAGAAGAAATGGAATTTATGTGACAATTGCTGAAATGATTAATTCATCTATCAATTCTGCCAACACTGATGAAATACACAAGTGGCACAATAGATTAGCTCATGTAAGCATTAAAAGAATTGAATTTCTTAATGATAAAGGTGTGTTTGGAAAAGATTGTGTATCTGACATGCCATTCTGTGATCACTGTGTGCTTGGTAAACATCATAAGTTATCTTTTTTGCATAAAAGTACAAGAGTTTTAGAATATATTCATTCTGATTTGTGGGGGCCAGCCACTCATCCTACGATAGGTGGTAATAGCATTTTTTATCCATAATTTATGATTTTTCTCGAAAAGTGTGGGTTTATCTGTTGAAAGATAAAACTGAGACTTTTAAGAAATTTTAAATTTGGAAATTGCAAGTTGAAAATCAAACTGGCAAGAAAATAAAATATCTGAGAACTGATAATGGCCTTGAATTTTGTAATAATGATTTTGATGATGTGTAAGGAATGTGAAATTACCAAACATAAAACTGTTCCATATACACATCAACAAAATGGGGTTGTTGAACGTATGAATCGTACTATACTTGATAAGGTTAGATGTATGATGTTGAAATATGGTATTCCTAAATATTCTTGGGGTGAAGCTGTTGTTACTGCGTGTTATCTGATTAATTTGACACCTTCTAGTGCATTAAATGGTGATACTCCGCATGAAAAATGGTATGGTAAATGTGCTGACTATACTTTGTTGAGAACTTTTGGCTGTGCTACTTTCTCTCATCAAAATGAGGGGAAACTAGAACCTAGAGCTAGGAAATGTATTTTCTTAAGGTATCCTGAAAGAGTTAAGAGATATAGACATTAGGATAGAAGTCAACCTGGAGTTAAAATTATTGTAATTCGTGATGTTACATTTAATGAAATTGAGACGTCGTGTCTAAAATTAGAGAGTGACACTATGAGAGAAAAACAACACGAAAACACTAGTGGCAAATCCAAAGAGGATTTAGAAACTGTGAGTATTAAGATTCCCACTACTCCAATTGAGGTGGAACATCAAAATCTTAAGGTAGAAAACAATCAGGATGAAAATGTTGGGAGAGACTAGGTTGTAGAGGAACATCAAGAAGAACAAAACCCTTTATCTGACTATCAGTTAGCCGGAGACCAAGTTACGAGAACACATAGGGTGCCTCAAAGGTTAGAGTCTGATTTTGAGTTAGCTTATGCTAGTTATCAAGAATTAGTTGATAGCGAGCCAAATACTTTTAAGAAGCTTTAGAGAGTAAACAAACTGAGAATTGGGTGAAAATGATAAAAGAAGGGATCAATTCCCTTGATAAAAATCAAACATGGGAGTTAGTCCCAAGACCTAAAAACAAGTCTATTGTTGGGTGCAAACGGGTTTTTAGAGTTAAGGAGAGAAATACTAAGGGAGAGCCTTTAAGGTTTAAGGCTAGACTCGTGGCTAAATGTTACACACAAAAGGAAGTGATAGACTTTAATGAAATCTTTTCTCCTATTGTTAAGTATACCGCTATTAGGACTATGCTTGCATTAGTTGCGCATTTTGATTAGGAACTTGAACAACTTGATGTTAAAACTGTTTTTTTCCATGGTGAATTTGATGAAGAGATTTCTATGGATCATCCAAAAGGTTTTTAAAATAAACTAAAACCTAATAATGTGTGTTTTCTTAAACGCTCTCTTTATGGTTTAAAACAATCTCCTAGACAATGGTATAAACATTTTGATTCTTTTATGCAAATCATTAGTTTTAAAAGGAGTGAATTTGATCATTGCTTATATTATTAATAATAACTATGTATTTTTATTATTATATGTTGATGATATGTTGTTTGTTGGTCCTAACTTAAAGTTCTCGAATGAAATAAAAACCATGTTGGGTGATGAATTAAACATGAAAGACCTAGGTAATGCTAAAAGAATCTTAGGCATGGAAATTGAAGGAGATAGATCAAATTTAATTTAATTTAATTTTTGCATCAGACTCCGTATATTATGAAAATTCTGAAAAAAAAATAGCATGATTGATTGTTAACCTGTTACATTGCCTTTAGCCAATCATTTTGTCTTATCAATGGAACAATTACCCGCTAATGAAGAAGAAGAGGAATATATGAAGAAAATCCCATATTCTAATGCCATTGGATTTGTAATGTATTTAATGGTGTGTACTAGACCTGACTTAGCTTTTGCTATTAGTACACTTAGCAGGTACATGTCTAATCCTGGTCCCAATCATTGGGAAGCTTTAAAATGGTTGTTTAGATATTTGAAAGAAACTTGTAATGTTGGATTAATATATAAGTTTAGTACTGAAGGATTAAAATTGAAAGGATTTACAGATGCTAATTATGCTGGTGATAGAGATAATAGGAGATCAATTTCTTCCTATGTGTTTACCTTGTGTAATTCATGTGTTAGTTGAAAATCACAACTACAGCACGTTGTTGCATTGTCCACTACTGAATCTGAATATAATTCTGCTACTGAAGCCTTTAAAGAGTCTTTGTTAGGGATGGCAAAAAAGCCCGGATGACCCGAAACCTGGCGGACCCGTAGCGCCCTGCCCTGAACCCGCCCCAGAAATTCGGGTCGAAGGGGCAGGTTTTCCGCCCCGTAAACTATATCGGGGTGGGTTCGGGGCGGACCGTACCCGCCCCGATATTGACCCGAACCCGAGTTTTTTTTTAATTATATAAAAAATTGGAATGGTGTAAATGAGAATCGAACCCAGAACTTGAAGTATAGAATTTGTATACACAACCACTAAGCTATGCCTTCAATTGTTGGATTTGTTTCTTTTTTATTATACATATTTGAATATGAAATCAAATTATTATAAAGTATAAACCCTATCTGGCTAATCATCAATTTCTTTCTCTTCTCAGTTCTCACAGACCCAGAACATAGTTCTCTCTCCAAGACCGCCACGCACGCGCAGCGCCAGTCCACCACCGCACAGCGCCACTCCACCGCCGCGCAACCCCCTCTAGTCCACCACCGTGCAGAGCGTGTCATTCCGCCGCTCGCTTGCAGCTCGCTCCTCTCCTCTGTCTAGTAAGAATTTTTAGTTTTGGTAATGTATTTACAGGGTATTCAATTAGCTAGAAGGATTCCTGTATTAGGGGTGATTGGGTGAAAGGGCTTAGATTTCATCTAGGGTTATTGTCACTGATAAATATTGCCCTTCATCTTCTATATGCTTTATTGTACTTTTTTGGAAATTTCATTAGGTATCCGTATGCAAGGGTAACGGATCTTTAATTTTGGGGTCTAAATTGTTGATGATGCAGAATTTATATGGTCCATTTTATGTTTGTTTCGTTAATACATGCTTTCTTCACAGTTCACAGCAGCACACAGGTTACACTCTAATTCTTTGGCCCTGATTCCTTGAAGAATATAACTAAGAGAACAACTATGACCTATGGGTTAAACAACATTTTGTATCCTCTTGTAGTTGGGGGGTCGCAGCTATAATGACACTGCAAGCTGGGGAAGGATTTGAATGACTAAATGTTCGTGACATCTTAAGTGTTTAGTCATGATAAAACAATAAAACTCTGAAACATAATCTACAGTGATCTTTAATTTTGGGGTCTAAAGTGATCCATGTAATCTCTGAATGTAACTTCTCGATAATGAGCTACCTGATCGATTTTCACTGAGGCAGTGGACCAATCTTGGTGGTTCGTTGCGGGGTTGGGAAAAATGGGATTGACACTCTTGCTTGTTTGCTTGTGGTGTGTACTCTATGAACTTTGGTAATTTGTAAGTGTATTTATAGTTTATTTGGTAATTCACTATATGTTTTTGGACACATGAAATCTTTCTGGTTTGAATTGAGAATATTTTATGTTGGGTTTTCTCTGTCCTAGGTTTGTAGGTTTCAACGATTCATAAATTTCAAAATGTCAGAGCGTTGTTCAATTGGAAGTACATCCACAACCCCACACACACCTCGTGATAGTTCTACACCAACGGAAAATAGTAGTAATCCTTCAAAACTACCGGGGGAGGAAAACTTGAATCAAGAACCAATAACTATAGATTCGGATGGGGATAATACAACAACTACTGATGGAATAAGTGGTACGAAAAGAAAATTGAAATCTGTAGTGTGGGAGCATTTTAAACTACAAGAGATTAATAACGAGCTGAAGGCTGTTTGTAATTATTGTGCAACGAAGTTAGTGGGTCAAAGTAAACACGGTACAAATCATTTAAAAAAACATATGGAGAGATGTATCCACCATAATGTCAAGCAAAGGGATATTAGGCAGACTATATTAAACACTACAAAGCAAGCAGATGGGAAGATGATAATGGGGACTTACCAATTTGACCAAGACCATGCTAGGAAGGAATTGGGGAAAATGATTATTTTACATGAATATCCGCTTTGCATGGTTGAGCATATTGGGTTCAGGAATTTTGTGAAATCTATTCAACCACTATTTAAATGTGTGTCTCGGAATACCATTAAAAGTGATATTCTGAAGATTTATGATGTGGAGAAAATGAAAATGATGAGTTTGTTGGAGGCCAACAAGAGTAGAATTGCTGTAACCACGGACATGTGGACTTCAAATCAAAAAAAGGGTTTTATGGCAATCACTGGACACTATATTGATGATGATTGGAGGCTTCAAAGTCGAGTTATGAGGTAAAAACTAATAATTCAACGTATAATATTTTAATACTTCTATAAATTTTATACTTTTGGTAATTACATGTTTTTTGATTTCATATACAGGTTTATATACGTTCCTTGTCCACATACAGCAGAATCACTAACTACGAGCTTGTACGAATGCTTATTAGATTGGAACATTGATGGTAAGTTATCTACCCTCAATGTAGACAATTGTTCGACGAATGATGCTATGATCAATATTCTTTTACATAGTAAGCTATGTACTGATTCATTGTTGGTGAATGATGATTTCTTCCATATGCGGTGTTGTGCGCATATATTGAATTTGATTGTGAAGGAAGGTTTGGATAACATTAGTGGGAGTGTAGAAAATATTCGGGAGAGTGTAGCATTTTGGATATCAACACCAAAAAGATGGCAAAAATTTGAGAGTAATGCACGTCAACTTAAAATAAGTTGTAATAGAAAACTGGTACTTGATTGTAAGACTAAGTGGAATTCGACATATCTAATGCTTAACACTGCTTCAGAATATGTTGATGTTTTTTCCCGTTTGAAGCAAAAGAACCCTCATATAAAAGTTTGCCTAGCGATCAGGACTGGAAGTTGGCTAAAGAAATTTGTGAAAGATTGAAGTTATTCTATGTGGTAACTGAAATGTTTTCTGGAACTAAGTATCCTACACCAAATTTTTTTTTTCCCAAAAAATTGTGAAATAAAACTGTCCATTCGTACTTGGATTACTTCTTCTTATTCTGAGATTAGAATGATGGCTTTAAGTATGATGGACAAATTCGATAAGTATTGGGATGAGATTCATGGGATATTAGCTGTAGCAACCGTTTTGGATCCAAGGTTTAAAATGGTGTTGGTCGAGTACTATTTCCCTAAGATCTATGAAAATGCACGTGCAACAGTTGAAATTGGAGTTGTGGATTCACTTTTTCGAAAGTTGGTTTCCCAATATACGCAAATACAAGATTCCAGTGTAAGTGTTCCTCAATCTTCATCCCCATATACCAAGTCTGGGACTTCAAGTGTTAACTTGACGGATGAATTGAAAGATTATGATGCATTTGTCAACACTAAAATTAGAACTAGTGATGTGAAGTCAGAATCTGATATATTTTTGGAGGAACCAGTATTGCCTAGATCTAGTGTTTTTGACATACTAAATTGGTGGAAAGCAAATTCAAGTAAATACCCCACTTTGGGGTATTTTTGCAAGAGATATCTTGGTCATTCTTGTTTCTACCGTTGCTTCTGAATCTGCATTTAGTACGAGCGGTAGATTTGTGAGTCCGCATAGACGTAGACTTCATCTAAAGACATTGGAGGCATTGATGTGTGCTCAAGATTGGTTGTGGGTTGACATTCACGGTAAGATGAAAATGAAATAGTTGCTTTTATATTTATTATTATTATTTATGCCATTTCAATTGAGTGTTAACAAGATTTATTTTATTGTTAGATAAATGTCCCGCTTCGTCATCATACACGACAAGTTGTTCTACTATCATCGAAGCAGAAGTTGAGGAAGAGGTAATTTTATTTATTTCAATGTATAATGTTATAATCTATTTTCACTATAATAATATACATATTTATCGTATATTCATTACACATGAGTCATTTGGTTGCGACCACTTCATAACAATTGGACAAGAAAATTAATGAATAAAGATGGACCGGTGAAGGAATTTGATAATTGTCGTCAATTGTTGTTGTTTTTCAATTTTTTGACTGTGTAGTTTCAAGTTTGATGAACATTTAATTGTGTTGATGGGATGATTGTTGTTAATTGTTGTTGTTTTTCAATTTTTTAATTGTGTAGTTTGATGAACATTTAACTGTGTTGATGGGATGATTGTCGTTAATTCTTGTTGTTTTTGAACTTTGTATTTGTGTATTTTGTTGAACATTTTTTTAGTAATTTTGTTTTTTGTGTAACAGTATGTTTACATTTCTTTTGTCGTATTTATTTTCAAATTAGGGATATTATTGTGTTTGTTATAGGTGTATTATACTATTATTATTTATTATCCTTGTGTTAAAGAGGGAAAAAAATAAAAAACATTTCGGGTCAGACTTGCGTGGCAGACAGGCGACCCGCCTCGCAACCAACCGGGTTTAGGGGCGGGGCGCCCTCGCCCTGCCCCGAACCTGCCCCATTGCCATTGCTAGTCTTTGTGGTTTAAAAGTCTATTAAATGAACTATGTGTTCTTGATGGTAACGTGACAGTATATTCTGATAGTCAATCTACTATCCATCTGTGTAAAAATCCTGTCTTTCATGAACGTACTAATTATATTGATGTCAGATTACACTTTATTAGAGACATGGTTTCTCAAGAACTGGTAAAACTTGAGAAAGTTCTTTCAAAATACGACCCTGCAAACATGGGCACTAGGGTGCTTCCTTTGGTAAAATTTAGGAGCTGTCTTAGTCTTCTAAATATTTGTACAGGTATGTAAGTTTCTTTTGTGCTATTATTGGGCGATGATGAAAAATTGAGGCCCGTTTTACCTTCAGGCTTTAATAAGCCAATATTAAAGAATAGTTTAATCCACACCACAATTGTTAGTAGCCCATTCGATGGGGTATTTTGAGGGAGTAAATCCAAATGGGATTGGTGCTCAATACCTGCCATATTTTTGGAAAAGAGATAAACCGAATAACTCAATCATTATCTTTTTTAACTAATCTATTGGAGCTTATCTCATTTTAAAAGGAATTCAAATCTAAGTCAAAGAACTAAAAGGTCTTTAACTAGCCGTGAACAACATCTTGACATATATTCTGGTTTGTTTGTTTCCTAATTCCTAGAGAGAGAAATTGAAAAAGTCTTCCTTTTACTTATATATATTTCTCAGCGTGATGTGAAAAAAACCAACAGAAAAATGGAAGCTTTTCTTTACTGCCTTTCTTCGTGGTCGTGCACTGCCATATTTTCTTCTTCTTCTTCTTCTTCTTCTTCTTCTTCTTCGTGAACAAGAGTGCCTTCCTTCGTGGTCTTTTTCTAAGTATTCAGCCTCTGACTTCGGTTCTTTGTAATTACCCGTACTTCCTCCGTGGTTGCACAAATCTCCAAATAGTGGTGTTGCACTTGTGGTTTTGGATCGATTTTCTGAGCCAAAACAAAAAAGGGGAAAAATCATTTTCTAATTTCTTAGTTTCTTTCATTTACTGTTAAATTTGAATTTTTATTTGTTTAATTCAATCTAACATTTGCATTTTTTGTTTTGTAGGTTGGATTGAAGCTTACGAATAAGTCATGAAACTTCATCACTAAGTGTCCCTAACTACAATTTCTTTCTTATACCAACATACTAATTTAAAATAGGATTTCATATGCCATTATACTTGACATAAAGACTTAAATTCTAAGTTCTTTTACACAAAATCAGCAACTTAAAACTTCATGCTCATCCTCATCTTTGCATCTTCACATTCTTTAAGTCAAACATCTAACTTATAGATAAAATTTCATAAGGACTTGCTAAGGCATACTTTATTTATACATTTCATCAAACACCTAGAAAGCACTTGCAATTCTAATCTTGTCTTGGCATAATGTTTATTCAATCATTACACATCATTACAACCAACCATAATTACCATAAACTATATCATCCATTGAGACTTCTTCTTTCATTACTTTAAACCTCATATTTCGTGTCTCCACCAAAAAATGAAGATAAGAAAGGGCTGGGTCGTTCTATATAGGTAGAAATAGGATAGGTTTGCAAAGTTGGTCCTTATAGAATTGCAAACTAAGTCCTTAAAGCTTTCTTTCTATCATCCAAGCCCTATAACTTATGATAAATAATTACTTATAACCAAAATAAGTTGGTTTCCAAACATCCCTTAAGATAAAACATGACAAATGTCTTCTCCTCTAATATTTTAATGCTAAAAATTCCAATTTTCCTTTTCAAGGTGCCACTTTCGGGTCAATATTTGAAGGTCAAGACGAGTTTCATTTTGGCCAATCTTTATACTATTGCAAATCTAGTTGTAAAGTTCATACTTCAATATTTACAAGGGTTATTCATGCAAAGAAATCAGATCATTATATCGCTCGTACCATTCATCCAAAAAAGGCTGCTCGACTGGATTTCCATATTTAGCCAAATTTCTTAATTTTCTCAGTACTTTTATCATTTCAAGTATGGAACTTCAACTCGATATTTGACGTACTTCCCGACCTCAATTGTACTCAAATTTGATACTAATACGTACATCTCATTGTGGACTACAAGATAGTATAACATGCAAAGACATAAAATTATCATGTTGTTAGTACCATCCTCTCAAACATGACTACTCGATTACCACTTTTCACTTAGAATTATTTTGAAGATTTTCAGCATTCCAACTATTCTTCTAATGCAACTTTAGCTCCATTTTTGAAACACTTCTCGGCCTTAATTGTGATCAAAGTTGATACTAATACTTAGATCTCATCATGAACTATAAAATGGTATAACTTGAAATGACTAAAGATCACTATAAAATTCACAAAATAATCCCAAATTCGTGTTCATCACAATGACAGAACTATAAGTAATAGGACTTTCTAAAATTTCTAGCTTAGTCCTCAACTATGAAATTCAATCCAATTGAGTTTAAACATCATGTATAACTTTCTTTTATGCCAATTTAGTCTCTAAAGTTATCAATAATGACACTTTCTTCTATTTTCTTAAGAATTCATTACTTTATCATCATACAAAACGTGGAATTGGCTATCTTCTTGAGAAAATACTTACATCTAACTTTCTAAATAAATTAACTAAGGTATGAAATTTCCAGGTTGTTACACATAAGGCAGAAGATTATTGAGAATATTCATGCTTCTCAAGAAGGGGGACATTCAGGGGTCTAAGCCAGTCTTTTCAGAGCCAAACAACACTTCTACTTGCCTGGAATGACTTAAGAAATCAAAAGTAGAGTTTGGAGTGTGAAGTTTGTCACCATATCGAAGGAGAGGAAGTTAAAATGCTGCGATGTCATTTCCATTTTATATCCTGTAATTTCATGTTTTCTTTTACGTTTCTTGTATTTCATTTTCCAAAACATGGCTTTCATCTGCTTTATAATTTGTACATGGGGATAACAGAATGGCAGTCATTTTTTTCTTGAAGAGATTCGGCTAAGAATTTCAGCTGAATATTCACGCCATTGCTCCTTTTCTTTTCTCATTCTTCAATTTTTGTTTTACCCATCTTATTTTGTGATTCTTCATTTGATTAATCAGAAAATCGTTCCAAAAATTCTCTATTATTATGTTTATATGAATATATAGTTTGTTGAATTCATGATTGGAACTAGTTGTGGTTGAGTTGGAGCTTAATCATAACAATTTGGTATCAGAGATTTTAGACCTGTAAGATGGAGACCCGCCAGAAAACTTCAGAGCACATATATATATATCGAAAAATTTCACAAAATTTGTTGATTTGTTTATTGTCTATGATATAGTTCATATTGAATTTGTGTTTTAGTTATAATTTTGGACTGCATGTGGATGTAATACTTTTGTAAATTGCTTATCTATGTTAGACTTTTTGAATCTGACATATGATCGAATTATTACTTGTGGAGAGATACTTTGCATATTTGGGGGAAATTTAAAATTTCTCAACCTAGGATTGAAACTATGATTCATAACCTTAGATCATAGACATCCAACCTTCAACTTAGAAACTAAACTAGCTCAAGAGCAATTTGGGGGTGGAAAGATTAGCATAGGTAGGCGTGAACGTTTAAGGGTCTAAAGGTCCTAAAATGTATCATTGGTTGAAGGGGTTTTGGTCAACGCGTATAAGCCAATACTAGCTACTCATAATAGTCTTATTCTTCTTTTCGTAGTCTTTTTGAGTCAAACAATTAAGTTTTTAAGGGTGTTAAAACTTGGTATCCTGAATTAATCTGAGTTGAGAGTTATTAGCCTAAATCTCGTTTTATAGGTCAATTAGAAAGCTTATAGGAGATAGGACTTACACATAAGACACAAAACATCTTTTACTTTTCTTTGTAGCATTGGTGACTCTAGTAACTAAGCATTAAAGGGTTCTCAGAACCTGGGGACCTAAAGTTATCTGACTTGGGAGTCAATCAGTTCAAGGCTCGTTACATAGGTTACTTAGAAAGATGATGAGAAAATTATTGCACAAAAAGATGAGTAAAAAGAAAAGAAGAAAATAGAGTAAAATAAAGTGTATGGTATAAACTTTGAGACCTGAACTTTGAAAACTAAGGGTATGGAATAGGGAGTTGATTATCATCAATTTTTTTATGTAGACCTATCTGATTTTAACTGCTTTGTGTGGAAAAATACAACTTCTCATGTTTATAAACCACATAAGTAGAGGGAACCTCGAGATTTAAGAGAAAAACATAAGTGATCATATGTGAGAGATAGAAGATAATAGAAAGAAAGAAAAACAATGTTTGACCATCTAGGATTTGAGTTTATGCATGTTAAGCCACATTATTTTGGGTTTATTTTGATACGAGTATGCATTTGATTTTGACTATTTACACACACATGAAAAGTTAAGCATGTGATAAGTAACAATTGATTTTTTCACGTTATCTGGTTTTCTCTTCTAAAAAGTGAATGTTTGATATGAACCTGAGGCATAGGGTAAGCAGATTAATAGTCAGGTCAATATCAATGTTGAGTTTTGTTTAAAGTTTATATTTTAGTTATATTTTGTTCGAGGATGAACAATAATTCTAGTTTGAGGGTATTTGATGCAATCCTACTTGAGAACCACGACAAAAAACGCTGAATAAACACAAACACAACTAAGAAAGATCTAAATTCAGCAAACACAAGAACCAAATTAAAAAAAAAAATGGAAATAAAAGATAGATTGACGATATGACCTTGACCCGACAATCACGACGCAAAGAATCAACGATGCGGATTGAAGAACCAAATTTTTCGAAACGCCACAAGGGATGTCAACTTCCTTGATAAGTTTCTGGTAGGAATGCCACAAATATTTGATAAGTTCAAGATTGTTCTCGAAGAACAAGAAAAGGAATCCTCCTTTCTCTCAAAAAGGAAAAACTCAATTTCAATTCAAGATAATGTCAAAGTTCCCCTACAATGATGAAAAAGCAACAATATAAAGTAAAATACGCCTAAAACTAGCCCTAGCCGCATTAGGGTTCGAAAATACAAATAATAATTAACAAACACGGAAAAAGAATTAAAATTCGCGAAATTCTGAAAAAAAGTGAAGTTACGGCCGTAACCATTAAACTTACGTCCGTAAGTATGAATATCTTGGAATTATTTGTTCAAACCCGAGGGCTCGTTACGGTCGTGACGTCTGGGACTTACGACCGTGAATTTGCCTCTGGACCTCGAAGTTCGACCCTTCGACTCGGCTTTCTCCGTCCGTCTTCTCGGCTCGACTCCAACATGAAACTTGTTCCGTTTTACACGTAGATCACTGTCGCATTGTCGATAGCTCGACTTCTCCTTTGACCTCCTACTTTGGATCACATCATCCTCCCTCTCTTGAAAAATTATTCGACCTCGAATCCAGAACTGGCCCAATCCTCTTGCAATTTCTGGTTTTGTTGGCTCTTAGTTCATGCTTATACTTGCTTTTGTGGGATTGATGTTCTTGCTTGTGCTTTGTGCTATCCTTCAAAATTTTGGGCTGCCCTTTACTCTCCTTCAACTTTCTCGACCTTTTAGGCTGCTCATTTGTACTAATGAGTTTCTTTCCTGTTTTAAGCTCATAGTTTAACCTAGATACCTGCAAAACAGATTTAATAGAACTGGGGTGGGATTTGTTAGCGTGAGTAAGTGCAAATAAACTCATTTTTATGGTGGACTCTCCTTTCTTTTTCACTTTGCACTCATCCTCTCCTTTTTTTTGAGGTCGTGGCCTCAACTCTCTTTATTTCAATTTTCTCTCCCTCTCCTTTTTCTGAGGTCCTGGACTCAACTCTCTTATTTTTCCCTTCAAAATCACTTTTCACTTTCAATTGATCTTTCAGGGCCTAGGTTGGAGATAATGACATTAGAGTAAACTTCTCCCCCATTTCACCAGGATGTATCTATTCGTAGACTCATTATGTAGCACATCCCTTTCATGTTGACAAGGTCTCCCCAACAATATGTGACTAATTTGTATAGGCAACACATCACAAACTACCTCATCAGAATATCCACCAAAAGAAAAAGTCACTAAAACCTATTTATTCACCTTAATTTCTCTTGACTTAGTCAACCACTGCAATTTATAAGGCTTTGAATGTTTTATTAAAAGTAATCCCAATTTTTTCACCAACATTGTACTAGCTACATTAGTACAACTTCACCCATCAATCACCACATTACAAACCTTATCACTCACTAAGCATCTAATGCGAAAAATATTATCCTTCTACTCATCCACATTACCCACAACATCCACCTTACGTCTAATGCTAAGATCAAGCCAATTAACAAGTGACTCGTCTAGCGCAACATTTGTCAATTTACCACCATCACAAGCATTTCTTAATTTAGGCACTTTTTCAATTTCACCTCCAGATACAACTTTCACATCACATGTAACCTTTTTACGTGGACATTTAAGTGTAATGTGACCCAAATCCAAACATTTAAAACACTTAGGTGGCGTTCTGTTTGTATTTTATTTTATATTTTCATTTTCGAAAATGTTTTGTATTTCCTGTTTTTGTTTTTGTTTTCAAATTTGCTCAAAACGCGTTTGGTTTGTCATTTCTGAAAACTATTTTTGAAAATGAAAAGCTGAAAAACACGTTCTGTTTGAAATTTTGCAGAATACTACTTAAACTATTTTTAATTAATTTGCTTGCAGAATACTACTGGCTCAAACTCAAATTTCCTTTCAGAATACACTGAAAAAATGGTTACATGCAACACACTAATGTGAGCATTAAGAGTCTATATTAACACAGCTTGGTCAGGTTCAGAATTTGAGGAAGCTCTAGTTCTATTAAAATCAAAAAAATGCAAGTTCTTTCAAAACTATCAGAGTCCATTTATCAATGCATTTTTTGAAATATTACAACAAGAATTCTCACTTAATTTTTTTTTTTTGTAATGTTGTTATTGAATTCAATAAAACTTTATTTAAGCTTAGTTCATGTTAGAATAATTCTCCCAAAAAAAATCTTTATTTAGACTTAATTCCAAGTTAGGATAATTTAAAAAAATAAATAAAAACTTTATATTAAGCTTAGTTCCAAGTTAGGATAATTCTTTTTTAAAAAAAAAAATCCAAAACGCTTTTTTCGCGTTTTGAACATTTTTTGTTGAAATACACACAAAATGCCCAAAACGAGATTTTGGATGTTTTGCGTTTTGTGTGCAGTTTTTTTTTTTTTTTTTCTAAAATGCGTTTTCGAAAATGGTAAAGAGAACGCGTTTTTAGTGTTTTCGAAAATAAAAACAAAAAACGACCTCAAAACAGCAAAGATAACATGGCTTTAACATTTCTATCCTTAAGAAGCTTGGACTCAGAAGTATGTTTACCTTTGGGTGATGGTTCCTCCCTCCTTTTTGGTTTGATCGTGACGGAGGATAAGAACGCGGAGATGACCTTGCTTCTTCCTTTTGCCTTAATGATCTATCATCAATCACATCTCTAAACCTAGTATCAGATGCATGCCTCTTATCCCTCCCAGCCATAGAGTCCGCCCTCGATTGCTACTTTTGCAATAGGCCAATAACTGCGTCTCTTTCATCCATCCTAGCAAAAAATTTATCAAATTGTGCTTTCATGGCTTCTATCAGCTTTATTTTATGTTTGTCACTCATTGATGAAGATTCTTGCCTACGAGTCATGGTTAATAACAAGAAAAAGAGAAAAAATTCCTCAAAAAATTTATCACTCGTGTATCACTCAAAATCCCCCTCCAAGCACTTCAAGAACAACCGAGAACTTCAAGTAATGGTAGGTCAAGAGAAGACACAAATAAGAAAAGAAAATTTGGAAATTGAGACAATTTTTGAAATATTCGAAAAATAGTGAATTTTCAATTTTTAACCTGAAAATTCAACTACGAGTATAGCGAAACAAACGGAATTGAATTTGGATAAGAATTGACTAAAATAAACAAGTTTGAATTTTTATGAGGTTTTCGAATGGATCAAATAATGAAAATTTCTTACTGGCATGAGCAACACGAAGAAAGAAGAAAATTCAAGAAAATCAAGAAAATATTAAGAACTGAATTTAGATCTAAGCTCTAATACCACTTGATGAGATCCCACTCGGGAAATGCGATGAAAAACTTGGAATAAATACAAACACAACTAGGAAAGATCTAAATTCAGTAAACACAAGAACCAAATTAAAAACAATGGAAATAAAAGATAGATTGACGAAAGGACTTTGACCCGACAATCACTACGCGAAGAATCGATAATGCGGATTGAAGAACACAAGTTTTCGAAACACCACTAAGGATGTCAACTTCTTTGAAAAGTTTCTGATAGGAACACCACAAATATTCTTACAAATATTTGATAAGTTCAAGATTTTTCTCGAAGAATAAGAAAAGGAATCATCATTTCTCTTAAAGAGTAAAAACTTAATTTCAATTCAAGATAATGTCGAAGTTCCCCTACAATGATGAAAAACCAACAATATAAAGTAAAATACGCCTAAAACTAGCCCTACCTGCATTAGGGGTTCGAAAATAAAAATAATAATTAATAAAAAGGAAAAAGAATTAAGATTCGCGAAATTCTAAAAAAAGTAAAGTTATGGCAGTAATTTATTCACTTACGTCCGTAAGTGGCTTCTGATTTCCAGTTACGGTCGTAACCATTATACTTACGGCCGTAAGTATGAATATCTTGGAATTCTTTGTTCAAACCCGATGGCTCATTACGGCCGTGACGTCTGAGATTTACAGTCGTGAATTTGCCTCTGGACTTCGAAGTTCTACCCTTCGATTCGAATTGCTCTGTTCGTCTCTTGGCTCGACTCCAACATGAAACTTGTTCCGTTTCCCATGTAGATCACTGTCGCATTTCCGAAGGATCGACTTCTCCTTTGGTCTCTTACTTTGGATCACATTAGTATTTTATACACTTATTTATATGCTAAAATTAAGATAAATTATCGTCGTTTAAGAATATATGCTATTGATTTCCCTTTTATTTGTTATTATTTTAGTTTTTATCTCAAAATTAAGTGAATGAAGCAATAGAAGTAAATAAAGGTAAAAAAAGATGACAATTGGAGCTTAATTATAGAACTTGGAAGTTAATGAGGTCAAATTCTGAAGTAATAGGGTTACAATTTAGAAGAAATCAAAAGTTCAAGTGCTTATTTGAAGAAATCAAGTGAGGAAATGACTTAAATAAGGAAATTCAGAAGTTCGGGTGCTCAAATTGATCAAATCAGAAGATTAACTCTTTCTTCTCTCTCAAATCTCTATTCGATATCCTCTTTCGGTCGCTTAACAGAATCTCCAGATCTCAAAAACCTAATTTATTACTTTTATTCGCATAATATATTAATCTTCAGCATATTATTTAGCAGAAAGTAAATTCTTTGAGATTTGAGAGAGAAGAAAGAGAAAATGGTGAATTTGATTTGTTTTTACAGGGGATTTGAGGGATGAAGATGGAGAGCTTCAACCGTGTGATTGTGGTGTATAGTTGACCTTTTCAATTTGATTTGCTTTTACAGGGGATTTGAGGGATGAATATGGAGAGCTTCAACCGTGTGATTATGGTGTATAGTTGACCTTTTCAATTTGATTTGTTTTTACAGGGGATTTGAGGAATGAAGATGGAGAGCTTCAACCGTGTGATTGTGGTGTATAGTTGACCTTTTCATTTGATTTAGGGAATGATATTCTTGTAAAATGCAATGTGGTGTATATATAAAGCTGATATTTTATTAAACGTGTATATAATGTGGTGTGAATAACAAAAATGAGTAGTGTCTATATAATTACCCTTTCCAAATCTCGTTGTGAGAGATGAGTTTTCTACGTTTTGATTGTTCTAAGTTGTGTAGTGATAAACGATGTCGTTTTAAATAAATATTAGTGGAAAATGTGTAATAGAAACTATTAGAATTTGGAAAGATAAAAAACTTTTCACTCTTCCATTCCAAATTTGAATACATTAAAATGATTTGGAGTCGTAAGTTCGTTATATTCACACAACAATTTTTATATCTACAATACATTTTAATTACAAGAAATATTATCAATATTTGCTCACTTTTGTTTTTATATATTCTATATTTTTTCGAAGCATTGTTATTCTGAACTTTCTATTAATTAACATACTTTTTTTTAATCACAATATCTATCCTAATATTTTGCTAATTTGCATTGAAAAAAGAGAAAAATATTTATTTTTAACTTTTGTAATAATTATTTATTTCGATTATTTAGAAATATGATATATAAATAAATTTTTATCGCCCTTGTAACAAATATTTTGGACAATAATCATCTCTATAAAAAAGATGCGAAATTAATTAATGGTTGATAAAAAAAATTATATAAAAATTTGGGAGTACAAGTGTAAAAATATGAAAAACTTAGAAATATTCATTATAATCAAAACGTGGTGCAATTAATAAATGTTATGGTATCCATATAATTACCCGATTTGTAAACATTCAATTATTAGTCATACTAACACCACATGGAGAATGTACAAGGCGTGAATTCACATCTCACAAGTACAAGTTTTAATTTTTACACCATCAACATGATACATCTTTTCCACAGACGTTGAATCTCAACCCGAATACCAGCTGGTATCATTCCAAGTCCTGCATACTTAGTCCAGCTGTTTTGTCCAGTCAAAAGGTTCCCAATCTCGTGCAAAAATTGCAACAGCTTTCTTCTGTGTTTCCACGGATTCAAGCTTCCGACGGCGATGCATGTCCTCGGCTGGCAGACGTAGCATACCTCTTACTACATTGAGCCCAAAGCTGCTCTTAAATTCTTTCTCGTCGTCAATTACGTGAACAAACCCCCTTTTCAATCCAAATTCAACATGGAAATACGGGAAATTCTTGGGGATTGAACCTCGCAGACCCTTTTCACTTGTATCAATGAGCTTCTTTGCATTGTGTTGACTCCATTCATCTTCAGCTTCATCAATTGCCTGCGGTAACATGTTAGAGACTGACAAGTTGTCAAAAACTAATGCGTAGAAAATAAAATTATGTACACGAATCATTTGAACTCATTTCCAGTTGAGTTAGCAATTCCACAGTTTCCCTCGTACGTCGATCATAATCATTTTTTAAAGCAGAAGGGCACTCATCAGGGCATATTCTAGGAGAATATAGTTAAAAAAACATACAAACAGAAATGTAGGCAACGTTAAACAGTTTTTGAAAATCAGAAAGTGCTTTATATGGTAATTTCGAAAAAGAAGCCTACTATGTATTCTTCTTCACTGTGATATATTTTGAATCTACATTAAATTCAGTGGCGTATGGTGTAAAAAAAAAGGGGAGGAAAAGTTTCGTATGCATGTCTATGGAAGTGATTATAAGCTGTTGGTTATATAGAATGTGTTAGATTATAATTATCTTCCCAAACACGCATTAAGAGTTATTTGCTGTCAAAATTAAAATTCGGGGTGATAATGATCAGGAAAAATTATATACAAGAGAGTAAAAATAAGATTTTACCTTCTTGAAGTATACAGGTGCCTGCTTTGCAATTTCTTGGGGCACAGGAATACACTCTACCAAACAATGACGTCGCTGTTGAGCCAACCCCATTACTGTCTCAAGGAATATTACATCCTTCTCCTGCTTTTCGAACATCATTAGTAGGCATTTCTTGAAGTTCCGAATTTCATCCCAAACATTATCATCAACAGATCTCGTGGATGATTCATGCTGGTCAGGTGAACAGGAAAAAAACAACAGGTAAACGATGTTAGCAGCACATAATTAGAATCATCTACTACCATTAACCGATTTATGCAATCAAATCACAAATTTATGTGCCATGTCCGCAAGGTAATTGAAACCATGATTTTGCATCACTAATGTAAGCGGAGTAATAATTTCAGATAAAAGAAATAGAGTTATTTGCATTTTTCAACATAATTCAGGGGCGGATAGTTTCTGTAATGCAAGGAAAAAGTAATAACTTTATAAATGATTGAAACCACATTTCACAATAAAGTCATCCTTTCATTTAGAGACGAGTTATAGTGCTTTTGGTAACTTGTTTATAAACAACACATTTTTCTCAAATCAATTTTTAACCACACATTTTTCAAATCACTTTTCAATCACATTCTTTGTTTATAAACAAAATCCTTTTACCAAAAAGAGGCTTTATATGAATAAGACATAATTTTGATAAAGAAAAAAAAGAGAAATATTGAATAGTTATTTAGACATAAGATACAGGTTTACCTGCAAGGTTAAAATGCAACAATGACCTGGGACAACAGGCTGCATTTGAGGTAATGACAAGTAGGTAAAGTTTGCAATAGCAACAACCAGATGCTTAGGTCTTGTTGGATTCTCGAAGCAAAATTGACAGCGGTCTTGCTGCCTGAAGAAGCGGTTTGCCGAATTAGATATCTCAATTGATTTATGATTTTCTCCCCCTCCTTTCTTGCGAGTTTTTTTCCTTGGACCATCATCATAATCATATTCATAATCTGCCTGACGGGATTTGCTATACTGATGATTACGCAAAATTGTTTGAGCTAGATTCAAATCAGCATCCTCCTCTTTCTTCTTTTGTCGGGCAGAAACATCATTCATAATATATCTTCATTGAAGTGAAAAAGCCACGAAATGAAACAAGACAAATACAAGGACAACAAAAACGGATAACAATTATGTAAAATGTTAGAAAACAGAGGTAGGATGCAAAATCACCTGCTTGTGGTCCCATCAATTTGCGGTCTGCTTGACTCATTACCAACAACCTGTGTAGCTTTTATTTTCTCAGCTTCTTTCTGATTAAGAAAAGAGAATGTGAAGATTAGACTACTAAAAACAAAAGAACACTAGCTAATCCTCAAATGGAAGATGATGACAAGTCATTACATATATTGGCTAACTTTTACATCCTTGCCTTCTATAAGAAAGAAAAGAGAATTGAAACACCAAAAAAATGTGGAGAATACTCCTAGTTCTTCAAATGGAGAAAGAAGAAAGAAGTAACAGTGTTAACCACACACTTGATTACACTAGAACATGCATTAGAAATTAGTGAAGGCATTTTCCAGCTTCAATGCAACTTATAGGAAGTAAAAAAACCAATGGAAGTAAGCAATAACGATAAAACTTGCTGCATTACCAACAATATGACTAACATCGATCTTATCTTCAATAAACAAAATACGAAAGCAGAAACTCGTACTTCCAACTCTAAAAATTTGTCATCATCATGGCAATAATTGCTCATCATTCTACCCAAAAATGTTCCAATTTTAATCACACACATAAGTAAAAAGAAAAAGAAGAGAGGAGAAATTGGGTTGCATTTCCATTACCCAGACCAGAGTTCTCCATAATGTAGAAAATCATGGTATGAAATGGGTTGTTAACATTAAGGTAATCCTGTTGGACATAAAAGTACATGGCTAGAGGGCAAAAGTCCATATTCCTCCTAATACAAGCACCAAATAGAAGTATGATTAATAAGCACAGCAGAAGAATTTCTCATGCAATGATGGGAGATATACAAATTTTACTATTTCTATCATGAGAATCACCCTCTAGAAAACTGAAAGTTCTGTAAACTACCAGGTCAGTGACCATTAGCAAGCCTAAGGCTCCTGGCATAAAATCTTTCAATTTACTCAGGTTATCTAGTGGCTGTTCAGGAGAAAAAGTTTTGGTAATACATGATCACTATTATAATACCAACTCTACAATGCAAGACCAACTTGCATATGTCAAATTTGAATACCAGACATCAATGATCAATGAAATAAAACAAAAAGGTAAATAGTTTGTCTAAGATATTTCCTATCCAAGTAAGATTGTCTCAGATTACAGAATAAAGAAGTATGGGACCTATGGGTAAACAAGTGTCCAGAACCACAAGAAGATAGAGAGATGTAGCCTCTGTTTGGCAAAAGCCAAAAAAATAAGTTTTTAAACAACACAATTTCCCAAATCATCTTTTAAGCACACATTTTCTCTCTCCAATTTTCAACCATACAACTTACCTAGAAAACATAAAAAAACATGTTTTTAAACACCAACATTTTAACAAACAGAGGCGTAATGTAAGTTTATGCTTTCAGGCATCTTTAAGGGCCAAGCAGCAAGTGATTGGGACATAAAAGATGTTCAATAAACATAAAGTGAAAGGGAGAGAAGATTGAAATGTTTCCTACCAAAAGATTTTCAGCTTCTTCATGCTTTCCTTTCATACGGAGTTGCAAGGCTTTGGCAGCCAACTGATTTGCACTCACAGCTGGCTTCACAAATGATGCATCTTCTTTAGTTTCCTCAGATTCATACCCAACTGATTTTGGTTCTGCTCTTTCCTCAGTAAGTGAAGAATTACTGAGATCAACAGAATTATCATTCGTGTGATGCACAAATTTATGCATGAAGCTTCCATCATTATCAAATTCATTTAAGCTTGACATAGCAGCAGAGACAAGAGCAGAATCCTGAGTTGACATATTTTGATTTCTGTGCTTCCCCCAAGATAAAGAATCTCGAACTTTGGGCACTCTCATTCTAGGATGTTTAGGGGTAACATCCACTGTGCTTTTCTGATTAGAACTCTGATAAAACAAAATCCATTAGTTGGCATGAACAAAATCATATATCTCTAGGAAGCTATTTTTATCTCATTCTGAAGAAGATGAAAATAAGATTATTGACAATCTTGGGAAAAGAAGTAATTTCGGCTCGTCTGATAGTGCTGAAAAAAGATTCAGAGTAAATTGAACATTGACCGCGATAAATATTTAATTGCTATATTAACGTCAATTTAAATGGAGGATTACCTTCTCAACAGAGCTATTATTTTCATTATTTATAGTCGTCCTTTCTTCTTCAATTAACACTTTCTTCCTATTTCTTATAGCATGAAGGTGGGCATGAGTTGGTGCAACTGTACGCGAAGCCACAGAAGCTGCAAATTGACCCATAGAACCCCATCGCTCTCCAACCACCTGTGAGGAAACAGGTTTGTGATTCACTACTAGGTAATAGTTGAATTAACATTTGAATTAGAGAGCCATATCTACATACCTCCCCAAGCTTCCGTCCTTCACGAGCTGCTTGCTCTTGGGCTCTCTTCAAAGCTTTTAGCCTCCAGCTGGCACCTCCATCGCCAACAACTGCAGTAGATAAAAGGTGGTTGCTCCCAGACTTCACGCCATCAGACTCTTCCGGATAACCATTCCCATTATCTTTAAAATATGGATTTAATTCTCTAGGATTCGCCTTCTTAACCTGGGGAAAGTAGTCAAAGAAATGTTTTATATGCATAAATCACCAGGCATCCAACTCGGATAAATGCTATATCAAATACAATAACCTTAAGAAAACAACCGAACTAGTAACAAAAGATGTACAAATCACAAACGTAAAGGCAGCAATAGCAAAAACTAAAAGCTTTATTCCTGAGAAATTCGGGATCAGAGACATGAATCTTTCTTAGCCAATGCATCCAGTGAATTGCTACATCCATTTTTAAAACCAATGGTATAAATTCTTCATATCCATATTAAGCATGTTTACTTTGGTCTATCACTCACCAACTTGTTGTACGTGTTAATATTACTCATGTTTACAGAAGCTCCCAACCATCTACACACGACAATATGCCCTGATCATTTAAATTTTTGTAGCAACAATATCACAAACCCAGACACTTGCTTAACATGGAATAGATACAGACCCAATAGTTACAATACATAGTCCTAAATTTGGGTGAACCAACTGATTCTCAATGCTCTTCATTTAAGTTTAGGGTAAACAAACAGATTCTCAAAACTCTTCTTTAAATATGAAACAAGCAGGTAGCTTCGTTAAAACATTAGACTTTCTTCTTTAAAGCATTAGACTTTGTATTTACAACATTCTGAATTCTGAGACTGTTGGAACTTGTAAAGTCCCATAGAAATGCGGAGCAAGTGCTGACATGGCAATAACATCTTGGACAAGTAATATTAGAAGTGGTTATGAAGTTTTGCGGGAATGCGGGAACAATATGGAAATCGTCATGGTATTCTCTTATCTTAGTTAATTATTCAGAAGCCATAAATCAACACATAAATAATAGTATACAGAAAACTCATGCTTCAGGTCTGACCTCACTAATAATCATTCCTAGATTTGACACTCATTTATCGTCCCTCTTCCGTTTTTGTCTGTTATACTAGTCTGACACCAATTTGAAAGCTCTATGAAGTATGAACCACATACAGTCTCTCTCTGGTATCCTTGTGAACGAAGCATTTGGTAAATAGTTTATAAATTGATTTATAAACCACACAATTTCCCAAATCCCTTTTTAACCACACATTTTCTCTCTCCAATTTTCAACAACACATTTTCCCTCAAAATTATAAATAAACCAATTTATAAACAGTTACAGTGTTACCAAACGGAGGTAGCCCCTGTTCGAGTCCCATTATTTGAGAATGGATTTTGTAAAAAGTGAATTTTAGAAGAATGTGTAGTTAAAAATGAAATTTTTTATTCACGCGCAAAATTATTTTATTGGGGACGTATGGTTAAAAATGAGTTCTAAAGAATGATTGAATGAAGCTCAAATAGGGCCTTAACATTATACGACAGACATCCAGAG
The DNA here is from genome assembly GCA_963555705.1 of Ligustrum vulgare. NCBI lineage: Eukaryota > Viridiplantae > Streptophyta > Magnoliopsida > Lamiales > Oleaceae > Ligustrum > Ligustrum vulgare. Next base: position 58,177,466 of record OY743177.1, on the reverse strand, counting down.
TTTCCCTCTCCTTTATCTTCCCCTCCCAAGAAAATATTAGATAGGAAAGTCCTTTTTGAACACCAATTCATTTTCATAAAATATAGTATCGCACTCGAATCCATTTATAAAGCTATAGAATGAACACCACAATAGAAATAAATGCAATAATATTAATTACATAATATCACTGGTTTCTTTATATCTTTGTTTTTGTATTTTTTTATTTTTTATTTTTTAATTTGAAAATAATGGATAATTTAATCATGGTGAAGTCTGAAGATCAACCTTTCACCTGTAAATTCAATGGGATCCCTAGATCACGCATGACACAATATTTTTTCCTTTTTTTTAATAGTGGAACGTGTGGCGGAGTTACATTTAAGATCATGGGGGCATAATACATATGATCCTGACAGTTTGTATCACAAAAAATTGGGAGTTCACCTCTTCAGATGGGGCTTCCTCAATCAGCACGTCAGAAGCTCTGTCAGAAGTCTTCTCAGTATTGTCCTTAGGCCGAAGCATCCAGTCCAATCCCATTTCTTTCCTCACAACATTGTTGTAGTTTTGCGACAGAGATGCTTCACCATCATCTGATATACACAACAAAGAAAATTGACTCCTACAAAATGATACGGTACTAGAAACAAAAATAAATTAAGTTACAATAGAACAATTGATGAGATACATACCATACAAGTCACTATCCATAGTGTCATACTCGCCTCCCCTTTTCTTATCCTTCTTCTGACTTCCCTTTCCTCCTTTACGATGCCTCTTTTCCTCGCTAGAATTTGCACTTCCAGAATTATATTGTGAACCATCTTCAGACAGATATTGTTTATTCCGATCCCCCGTCTTCTTTTTTGACCGACCCCTATGTTCATCTTGAGAGCTACCAACACGCTTTTTCTTCTCTCTTTTCAGACTCCTATGTTTCTTGTGATCAATTTCTGAATCACTATCACTTCCACTTTCATCTGAATTTGAAGAAAAATCCTCATCTGAAGCATACCACTTCTTTTTCTTTCTAGACCCACTTTTTATTCTTTCAAAGCCTTCATCATCAGAACTACTGTAACGTGAAGTCTTTTTTTTCCTTCCATCTTTCTCCTTTCGTCTGCCTGGTCTTCTTCTCTCCTTTTTACTGTCATCTGATTTTTCGTCCTTTGCCTAACAACTACCCAAATTAATACAAGCACATAAAAATAAATAAATAAATAAATAAAATCTTGTGAACGGCTTCAACTGGAAAATTATATTCTATTTGTTTTAAATTAAATCCACCTGACTGTAGATTTTATGTTCATAGATAAGTGCCAAAAAAGGTACAATGAAAGGGAAAAATAGTTTGTTAAAGCTACACACACCCAAAAATGCTATTACAACCTAAATAGCTTGTTGACACTTGATACAAAATAGAGGTTCTTACTAGTTATTACATCACACCTGACACCTGCACACACATACACATATAGATCAAGGACACACGTTCTTGAATAAATGTAGGGAAACATTGAGTCCTTACTTTATCGATTTGTTCTCGGGGTATAAACTTCAAACCTGAAAGCATGTTTCTTTTCCAGTGGTCACAGTATCAACAAGCCTGCAGCACAATTCCAATTGGTTTAACTCTCGTGAACCCAAAAAAAAAACAAACATAAGAATTTACAAGTCATGAGAATTTACAAGTCACCCTTTTTTTAAAGCTCGTATAAGCCATGAGAATTTACAAGTCACCCTTTTTTTAAAGCTCGTATAAGCCACGAGAATTTATGTCACCCTTTTTTTTAATAACTTCAAGAACCTATTACATATATAAATCCAAGAATGCCTAGTGGAAAAAACATAAATTTCATGCTCAGCCCGAAGTTATAAAAAGCATTTTATAAAAGAAAAAGGTCGAATAACGCACATAAGAGAATTTGGAAGTTCATAACTAACAAATACGGTAATAAAATTAAATGGGATCGAAGACCATGCTACTCCGGAACTACATTTGATGAATCATGAATTACATTATATTAACTCCCTTAAGTCACTAGAATGCATAACTCATTTTTTTATAAATAATTTAAGAACATATAACACATATATCTCAGAAACCCTAAAAAAAATTAATAATAAAAGAAAAATAAAAATAAAAAATTCCATGTTCAACTTGAAAGTTACAGAAGCAAATTAAAAATGAAAAGTCGAAGAACTAACGAAGAAGTAAAGAACTTACATGAGGTTGAAGATCAAAACACGACCCTGGAACTAAATTGGATGAATTTCATTAACCCCCACCACCCCAAAACCCCAAAAAAGATCTTCTGATATCACCTCCCTGAAGTTTTTTTCTAACAACATGCCACCATCCAACTTGTTAAAAGCATTTAAATTTTCACCCACTCACCAAAATATTTTTATAAAAAAAAGGTCGCCTAGTAGAAGTGCTAAAACAATCCAAAAGAAAATTGGAAAATTGTGATCAAGAGGAGTAACAATGAAAAGATCTCCATCCCATTCCAGACTTCTCCTCTGCTGTCCTAAAATCCATGAATCTTAAACTATAATGAAGCCAAACTTCATCTCCAGTTCCAGCCCCACGAATTAACTACTGACAACCTCAAGAAAATCAAAAGGCTCCCAAAATTCACGAGCTTAAATCATATTAAGTCATGATGAAGTCCCTTTATATTTGTAAAACCCCAAATTATCTAATCAGACTCGGCATGACCCAAACATCTAGAAAGAGCATCCCTTCACATCCAGGATTCCAATTCAAAGCAACACACACAATCAAATTCACTACAGATACACCCCTCCAGAAATTTTAAAATTTGAATAATTTTCATGCAACTATAAAAAAAAAAAAAAATCCCAATTAACAGTTCACACCGGCGTAAACAGCAATAAGTACAAGGTCGAAAAGCTCGAAATATAAATTTAAACCAAGTTACTGAAAATCCAAGATCAACCTGCAGTTTTATTTCCCAGAATCAAGCAACTAGCTATAATTCAATCCTAAAAATAAATCATACTATCCATTATCCAACAATGCACAAGCAATAAAATCATATACAAATTACAAAATGAAATCATCTATTTGCGAATGATAACAGTATACAAATTATCAGTGGATGGCTGTGGGCGAGAGAAATACCATATTAATTATTAAAGGTAGAGCCGTGGAGCCGTACTGGGGAGGCCGAGTACGGCAGGCCGGATGGAGGTGGAGACAAATTACAGGTCAGGGACTCAAGGAGTCAGGCAAGGTTAAGGGCAAGGGCACGGGCCGCATAGCAACGTCGGCGGTCGATTGTCAGCACAAGAAAGTTCGGGATGTTAGGGAAGTAAATTGAATTGGGTGGGTTTCACTTGTAGTGCCCTGTGTCGTATAGGTTAGGCCGTTTGGGCCAATTGAAAAGGAATCGGGCTCATTTAAGAGGGCCAAATCTTTTAAAAAGTCTTGGCCCACTATGGTCACCTCCGTCTTCAGTTCTTTGTCTGCATGCTATTCCATTCTGCAGCATTGGCAACCTTCTTCGGGAAACCGCCGTAGGTGGCCCCGCGCTGGCTCCACCAAGGCTGTGTAACGATGAAGAACCGCGGCGGAGGAGGACGAAAGCAGCGATTAGGTCGATAGGACAGAAGGGTGTGCTACAGGTGGATCTTCCTTAGACCCATCGAGTTTTCAGTTCCAGTGATGATTCTTTTAACATTTTAAAGTGATTATTTAACGGAAAAATACATTATTACGTAGCTCTAAAAGATCACTTTTCAAATTGACAAACTTCAAAAAATATTTTAAAATTCAACTTGTAACTAATAAAATAGATAATTAAATAGGTTAAGATCACAATAACATACAATTTATAATCACACACGCAAATTAAGAACTTTATATGTCAAAATTTTCATATTTATCGATTACAACTTTTTTGTCAAAAATAACAAATTTTATAGGTCACAAATTATCAAACTAATTGATCACAGCTTATTGGTCAAAAATCGTAAATTTTATAGGCACTGGCGGATCCAGGATTTTATGTTGAGCCAAACTGGATTTTAGAATTGGGGGTTTTTTTTTTGGGGGGGGGGGGGGGGTGGGGGCGCTGCAATTTTTGGACCTGAGCCAAGCTAATTTATATATTAATAATCTACACCTCATTCTATAAACTAGAATCTAAATCATAACATATCAAATGAATTTATAATCTAAATCACATAATCTAAAATTGACCAAGTCCAAATCATATTATCTAACATTATCTCACATTCTGAAATTCAAATTTCAAAATCACATTCTAAATATCGATATGAAATGACATTCTCTAAATCAAATAAGATAATATAAATCATATAATCTAAAGATTGACTAAGTCCAAACCCATTATCTAACATTATCACTCACATTCTAAAATCAAATTCAAATCTCAAAATCTCATTCTCACTAACCTCGAAAACTCCCAGTCAACTGATCAATTTCAACACATAGAAGAATCAAGATGCTTAGCCCTAACCTGCAATTAAAAGCCTGACTCTGAGAATGAGGTTAAAGTCAAATGGGATTAAATTATAAAAAAAATTAAATACAAGCTAACACATGTACTCCTAAAATAAAACTGAGAGAGGAAATTCCACGATTTCATTTATCAGTTTGTTCTACAGTAAATATCTAGCCCAACCTTGATTTTATTAACTCGATATCTTGCATTCTTTTGGTTCTATTGCTTCATGAAATCCTGATACTTGATTGTGTTGAAAAATCACGCAGAAAGGAGCATGTTTGGGTGTGGCTTATTTCCAAAAAAAGACCCAAACAAGCCAAGGGCTATCAAATTTATATCCCAGGGATTCGGTTAAACCGTCAATACGTGCAAGTTTCAATTTTTTTAAAGATCCCACTACCTATTTTCCATCAAGAATTCCAAAATTTTTGAAATTTGTATCTACCAGACAAATAACATCTTATGTCACATAAAACATCTTATGTCACGACAATGAGGATGTGCAGAATGAAATGTATTGCAAGCATATGAACATCATTTCACAAAGGTTGCAAAGATTCCCAAAATCTACAGTGTTCAGACAGTGAGAAAACTGAAAAGGGAGCTGTAAACACAAAGCATCTTCATACGTGAATCGATGGGAAAAATAACCTTGAAGTTTCGATGTTAGAGAAGAAAGAATTTTACCGGCGAGTTGGCGACCTCCTGGCCTCAGGAATCGCAGATACGCAGACGAACCTCCAAGAAACGCCAATACGCGGAGCCTGTGGAGTGTCAAGTGTGGCCTGTGGTCTGTGGAGGCCGGAGGGATGGAGGCGGGTGGCGGACACGGCGGTGGAGAGAGGGTTTGGACGAGAGAAATATCGAGACTTCAATCTTCAATCGTGCCTACGGTGACGATTTGCACCAAGAGGTTTTCTACTACCGATTTTATTGGTTTGGGTTGAGGTTGCAATTGGAATGAGCTGGGCCGAGTTAGTTATGATAATTAAAGAAATTTGTTTAAATGAATGTGGTAGAAATTAGATTAAACTATTATGGGTGCCAAACTTCAAATATTGTGAATTTAGGGTGAATTTCTGACTATATTCCTCTTTAAAGAATTACATAAACTTAAAGGAGAGTACCAAGTAGGATTAAAGTAACATTTGAAAAAATAAAAATAAAAATTTATGAACCCCTCATCTTCAAATCCTCATTTTCAAACTCAAACGAAATAGGATTTCGAATATTTGCTTTTAGAAACTAAAAGAGAAGTAAGATTTACAGATCAGAGTCTAGAACACGATTATAAATTATTAGACCTTGCAATTAAACAAAGATTTTCTCATTCAAATCTTTATTATTTCATACAAAATATTATTAGTGAGAATCGAAGAATTTGAGACTTACATAAAAGAATAGAAGAACTTGAAGAAATTTTAAGAACTAAGATTGTAAAAACAGATAGTCAATATTATCCTTTTTATTTAAAACAATACAAGATAGATACATGATATTATAAAGAAAAGTGTAAAAGCCTTTTAGATCAGTAGAACTTTCGCACCAAAACCAACCTCTGCAATCAACTTTAAGATAGACCGTTTCACGCCAGTAGCTGAGTTTATCTTTTAGATATACCCCCCTCCTTTTTGGTATCAGAGTCATAGATAATAAGAAAAACATAGAATATTTAGATCTAGAACTCAGTAGTAATAATAGAAAAACTAAGGCGGTAGATAACAATATTGTTAACTATAATTTAGAAACAAAACATAAAATACATAGTCTGTTTTCAGAAGATCCAAGCCAGAATCTTATCATAGATTTAATCATAAATTTCTCTAGAAATTTAGAACAAGAAAATAAAAGATTCAGTAAAACTTTAGAAATAGTTTTAGATCATCTTAAAACAAAAAGCACAGAATTAAGAAATATCAAGGAAAATTTAGATTTTATTAAATATCAAAATTGTGTTATTTTAGAAAAAATATCCAAACAAGATAAGTTACCCAGTAAAATTGATTTTTCAGAAATAACAAAAATTTTATATTTTAATAAACCTAAAGAAATTGAACTTGAAATAAAGAAAACAATCATTAAAACAAAAGAATCTGTAAAAGAATTAAGAAAGCTAATTCTTAGTTAATGAACGAAAGCCTCTTATTAGATAGAAACTATCTCAAAGCTTTAGACTATTGTTTGTCCTTTCGTAAAGAACCACAAGGAATATCAAACCTTGATTCACCAAAAGCAACAGCAGCAGTTTTAATTAAACAAAATAATTTGATAATCACACTTTTAGTATCTTTACATAAGAAAATTGACGCTTTAGATAAAAGAAAAGTAGCAAACTCTACATCAGACATAGAAAGTGATTTAAAATTTATAACTGGAAAATTAGGCAATTTAAATCTTGAAAAAAAAGGCAAAGAAAAAATTACAAGAAGACTACCCAGAGAATTAAAATTTCCAAGATGAGCTTATCAACGCCATTCTTAGGAAGATCTAGGACAATTAGTGAAGGATCATCTAGACCCAGTACATCACAAATAAACAGAAATCTGTTAGACATAATATTAAGAAGAACATAACAACATAATCAAAGCATTGAAGAAATCATAGACCCACAACAAGATTATGCTAGATTCCAAACTCATGACTTAATAATACTTAATCCAGACGTTTTATATAATAGAGGACTCTTTGAATCAAGAACACAATTTTTTAGACTTCATAGACAGATATCAATACAATGTATAGGTATTCAAGTTGTAAAATTAAATTTAATATCAGAAGACTCTAAGAAAGAACTTAGAAAAAGAAATTATAGATTCATTCATTTAGGACTAATAGTCATAGGGATAAAATGATTAACTAGAAAAAACCTAGGTTGTAAGACATTAATTACTATTTATGATGAAAAATTTAATAACATAGATAAAAGTCAGATAGCAAGTATGGAGGTAGATATCAATAACAATAATGGTATCATTTATTGTAATTCAGACTTTTCAGAAAAAATCAAAATAGGAATACAGACTAAAGGATATGAAGATGCAAATAGCGGAGACAATTTGTTAATTCACATAGGGTTTTTAGGAAGATGTTCCTTTAATTCAAAAACTAGATATAAAGTATATATGGACAAAGTTGTAGGATTAATGAGTAGTAAAGGAATTCATATGGTTAAACCGAAAGAATTCTCAGCAGAACAATTAACAGGATTAGAATGGTATATGGATAAATTCTTAGCAGAAGAAGAAAAACCAATTGCACCAAGAGAATCATTAACATATAAAGATGCACATGGTATAACCAGTTTAAGATTTATAGATTATAGGGAAATTAAAAAAGAACCCGATGAAGAAGAATCAGAGGATGAACCATATCAAGAAAAAGTTCACATAGAATTAATAGGAGAAAACTTAGGTAAAATAATTATACCAAAAGAATTAGGTATTGTTTTAAACAAAAAGAAATTATTAGAATTAGAAGATCAAATTTATATTTCAAAGCAAGTAAAAGCAAATGAATATTTGTATTATGATTCAGAACAAAACATTAGAATAGGAATTATAGATGAAGAAGAAGAATTTAATGATAATAAATCAGATATTACAAATTATAGTTATACAAAAGAACTTATGGAAGATACAAGTACATATAGAACTTTTGATGAAACTCCTTTTGATAAGACTACAAAACATGAGTTACTTATTTATGGAGATGGTTTTCCCCCTAGAGTAGCTTATACTACATATAATGAATCCCCACAAAACAAAAAATATATAGCTAAAGGAAGTGAAAGACCCTTAGAAAATAAAATAGAATTCCAAGCAGCCGCAAAAGCTCAGATGTTAAATATAACAGTACATGATCCATAGACATGGACAAATGTTATAGATGTTTGGAAAAATACAATTATAGGACATTACATTTTTCAAGAAACGGAACCTTTAGACATGTATAGGTATTTAGAAACATTTTTAGGAGAAAGCATTAAAACAATGTGGGAAGCTTATAAAATAGAAAGAAAAGAAGAATTTAACCAAATTGTAAGTTTAGGAAGTAATCCTTATAATTTTGTTAATAAAATACAGATTTTAATTACTGGAGCAGATCCAAACTCGGGACATATGAGTATACAAAGAAAAGTTATGAAAGACTTAGAACAACTTAATTTATACAAATGGACTAAAGGAAAATATGTAAAGAAATTTATAAATGAGTATTATTATTTGACTTCTATTTAAGGAAATACATTTAACCAAAAAATAGGAAATAAGTTATTTCATAAATTATCAGGACCATTAGGATTAGAGATAATAGAATCATGGAATAATTTAATATCAGTAAGAGAACAACCAGAAAAGAAATGGAGCATAGAACATAGAATTCAACATGTAATTAGATGTTTAGAAGGTAAATGTGTAGAATTACAAATTCAAACACAACTAAAAAAGACAGATTATAAGTTCTGTAAAGATATTTTTACTCCACAAACCTATGGAGTATCAAACTCCAAACCTTATAAGAAAAAGTTTAAGAAAAATAATAAAAGACCAATTAAGAAAAAAATATTTTCTAAGAAAGTCAAATAAAAAAAAAACCTTATTTAGATGAAAAGAGACATGTTAGAAAATTTAAACCAGAAAGAACTTATAGAAATAAACTTAGTTGTTTTATTTGTAATAGTAATGCACATTTAGCAAAAACTTGCCCAAAAAGAATAAATAGTTATGACAGAAAAGTACTCTTATAGAATGTACAATGAAGATCTCATACAATTAGATGAGTATATTCTGACAAAGAATCAATATACAGTATAATTTCAATAGAAGACAAATTAGAATTAGAACAAGAAGAATTTGATTATGAAATTATAGACAAATTCTCAAATTTAAAAATAAATGAAAATTCAGAATCTGAAGAAGAAGTTAATTTAGTAGAAACATTAGTAGAAGCCTGTATACATAATTGGCAGAAAAATATAGGAACAGACAATATAGTTTTATTTGTAATTGGTATCCAGTTAGGAAGCTTAGAGCAAAATGTTTACAATGTTATAAAGAAGCATGTATTGAGTGTCTAGAAGAAAATGAGATAATTGAAAAAGAAGAAATAAGATTAGAAATTACTAAAGATGAAATTGAAATTTCTGAAATAAGGATTCTAAGAAGAATTGAAAATTTAGAAGAAATGCAGAAACTATTGGTAAAAAGAATAGAAATCTTAGAAACCAATAACAAAGGTAAAAGAATTATGATTGAAGAACCAGAACAAAATTTAGAATGTTTACAAATAAATTATGTTCAAGTAGTATGTAACTCAGAAAAGCTTAAGAGTATCAAAGTAAAATGTCAAATAAGAATAGGAGACTACATTATTAAGTGTTTAGGATTAATAGACTCATGATGTAGTAATTGCATAATAAATAAAAAATTAATTCCAGACAAATATATAGTAGAATCCAAAAATCCAATAGATGCCCAACAAATGGATGGAGACTTATATACATATACAGAACTATTAAGACCAAATAGTAAAATTAGCTTTGAAACTAATTGTGGATTAAGCATAGACTATATGTTACCTAGAGATTCTACATGGATTAGACCTTCAAACTTAAAAGAAACAGATTTCATTATAGGATTAAGTTTTTTATTAAAAGACAATGGTAGTGTTACGATTACTAAAGATTTCATATATTTCCAAAAACATACACTGTTTACCCCAACACAAACCTTACACTTTCCATCAGAATACGCTGAGAAGCGTGGTGGAAGCCCTAAAGAAAAAATTTGCCCCTGTAACAAAGAGAGAGAATGTCAACTTATAGAAAAAGAACCATTAGAAGATGAAATGGAAGAAAAAGAATTAGAATCAGAAGAACAAGATTTTGGACCAATAGAATTCATTGATAATGAAAAATTTTACAATACCATAATCACATAACAAGAAATAGAAGATTTAATTAGTAAGTTAGAAAAAATGGAAATACTAGGAGAAAATATTTTAAAATACAAGGAAAAAGATATTTTTTTTGTGAGCTAAAGATCAAAAATCCAGAATACATTATTAGAACAAAAAACGTAGAAGCTACTAATCTAGACTTAGAAGATTTCAAAATGCACATAGAAGAATTGTTAAAATTAGGAGTAATTAGGAAATCAGACAGCCCATGATGCAAACCACGTAGCAATTGTAGCTACGCAACCCACAAAATATTGAATCGACCCAAGAATACCAAGAAATCACGATTTATGGATCCAATTAAAAATTATTGAACCAAGCAACCAATACAATCACAGGGATATATTGACCTCTTGATCACAAGCAATATTAATTCTCACCGAGATTTGAACAAACAAGAATAACTCGCAAGTTCGGATTTTATTAAATGAAAAATAAGGTTGTTGAAAGAAATATAGCCTCACAATAATAATATCAAAATTGTCTCCTAAATAATGAAAATTACATCCCTATAAATAGGGTCAAAACCTGGATTAAGAGTTTTAGTTATACTAGGAAAGAAATTGCTAAAAATAAGGAAAGAAATAAAAATCCTAAAATTATGCGTATTGACATTTACGGCCGTGACTACTTCCTTTACGGCTGTAACTTGGTTACTGATTCACACTTACGGCCGTGACACCCTGACTTACGGCCGTAAGTCCAAAATTTCCAAAACTCAGTTTTTGAGTAGTGACTTCTTTACGGTCGTGACCCTTAGAACTTACGGCCGTAATCCCTTATTTCTCACAATATCAATTTCAGCAGTGAACTCGTTACGGCCGTAAGAAATATATGTTACGGCCGTAACTTGAAAATTTCCAAATTTCCTTCGACAGCTTGAATGAGGTTGATCCACTCGTCGTTTTGGCTCGGTCCCAACATGGAACTTGCTTCTTTTGATGACACGAACATTGTTTTGGCCATTGTTTCTTTCACTAGCTTGTCTATTACTTTATTGGCCTTTTTCGTTTGCAATCGAGTCATCAATCCTCCTTTGATCGTCAATGGCTCTTTGTGCGGGCTTGTATTCGTGGTTTGGATCACATCATCCCCTCCCTTTTCGAAAGGATTCGACCTCGAATCTGTACCTGCATCAAACGGAGATAGATCAGAAACATTAAACTTAGCTGAAACATTATACTCACCAGAAAGATCTAGTTTATAGGCATTGTTGTTGATCCTTTCAATCACTTGGAATGGACCATCTCCTAGCGGTTGTAACTTTGATTTGCATTGTTCTGGAAACCGCTCTTTCCTCAAGTGTACCCAAACCTAATCACCGGGTTCAAATATGACGCCTTTTCTTCCTTTGTTAGCCTGCGATGCATAATGTTCATTTTTCTTTTCGATCGCCAACTTCACCTTGTCGTGGAGTGATTTAACCATCTCAGCCTTTTTCTTTCCATCTAAACTACTACGTTCATTCACAGGTAAAGGAATTACATCCAATGGTGTTAGCGGATTAAAACCATAAACAATTTCAAATGGTGAACAAGAAGTAGTAGAATGTACAGCCCTATTATATGCAAATTCAATAAATGGTAAACACTCTTCCCAATTTTTCAGATTTTTATTGATTATGGTGCGCAACAATTGAATCATGGTCTTATTTACTACCTCGGTTTGTCCATCGGTCTGTGGGTGACAAGTTGTAGAGAAAAGTAGTTTTGTTCCTAGTTTGTTCCACAAGACTCTCCAAAAATGACCAAGGAACTTAACATCCCTATCAGAGACTATACTTTTAGGAACCCCATGTAAGCGCACGACTTCCCTAAAGAAAATATCAGCTATGTTGGTAGCATTATCAGTTTTGTGGCATGGTATGAAATGTGCCATTTTACTAAAGCGATCTACTACCACAAAAATCGAATCTCTTCCCTTCTTAGTCCTAGGTAATCCCAAAACAAAATCCATAGAGATATCGACCCAAGGTTCACTAGGGACGGGTAAAAGGCATATACAATCCATGGGGTTTAATCCTAGATTTTGCCTTCTTGCAAGTAATGCATCTACTACAAACCCGAGTCACATCAATCTTCATCTTAGGCCAATAAAATGTTCACTTAAAATTTCGCAGGTCTTTTTAACCCCAAAATGACCCATTAAACCTCCACTATGGGCCTCTCTCACAAGTAACTCTCTCATTGAACACCTAGGGTCACACAATTTATTTTCCCAAAATAAGTAGTCATCATGTTTAAAGAATCCATCCACAGCCCCCTTACCACATGAATCATAAATACTAGAAAAGTCCGGATCATTAGCATACATGACCTTAATATATTCAAATCCAAGCAATTTAACATTCAAAGAAGTTAAAAGGACATACCTTCAAGACAATGCATTTGCCACCACATTTTCCTTACCTTGTTTGTACCGGATGACATAGGGAAATGTTTCGATGAACTCTACCCACCTTGCATGTCTCTTACTCAGCTTAGCCTGACCCCTCAAATGCTTTAAGGATTCATGATCAGTTTGTATCACGAACTCCCGTGGCTACAAGTAATGTTGTCATGTTTTCAAAGCGCGCACAAGTGAGTACAACTCCTTGTCATATGTGGGGTAATTAAGAGCAGCCCCTTTTAAATTTTCACTAAAATAGGCTACTGCCCTTCGATCCTGCATTAAAATAGCTCCAATGCCTAGCCCTGAGGCATCACATTCAATCTCAAAAGCCTTGTCAAAGTTAGGAAGTGATAAAACCGGGGCTTCACACAACATATTTTTGATTTTCTCAAATGCATGCTCCTGTTCTACACCCCATTTAAACCCTACATTTTTTTTGACAATTTCTGTGAGTGGTGCGGCAATTGTGCTAAAATATTTTACAAAGCGCCTATAAAAACTAGCCAAGCCATGAAAACTTCTAACCTCAGTTATGCTTTTAGGTGTTGGCCATTCTTTAATAGCTTTGACTTTCTCTTCATTTACTTCTATCCCCTTAGCACTAACCACATAGCCAAGAAACACAACTTTTTCCATGCAAAAACTACACTTTTTAAAATTACCAAAAAGTTGCTCTTGCCTCAAAACCACAAACACACACCTAACATGCTCCACATGTTAATTCAAAGTTTTACTATATATCAAGATATCATCGAAGTAAACTACAATGAATTTACCTATAAATGCACGTAAAACATGATTCATTAAATGCATAAATGTGCTAAGTGCATTAGTAAGTCCAAACGGCATAACTAACCATTCATACAAGCCATATTTAGTTTTAAAAGCAGTTTTCCACTCATCTCTCTCCTTCATTCGAATTTGATGATAACCACTCTTAAGATCAATTTTACTAAATATGCTAGAGCCATGCGATTCATCTAACATATCATCTAACCTAGGAATATGATGACTATATTTTACCGTTATGTTGTTGATGGCCCTACAATCAGCACACATTCTCCACGTCCCGTCCTTCTTTGGTACAAGTAACACGGGTACGATACATGGACTCATGCTCTCCCTTATGTATCCTTTGCTCATCAATTCCTCCACTTGCCTTTGAAGTTCCTTCATCTCCTCGGGATTACTCCTATAAGAGGGACGGTTTGGAATGACTGCTCCAAGTACAAAATCAATCTGATGCTCAATACCTCGAATGGGTGGCAACCCACTAGGTATATTGATAAGTGTATTTTATACACTTATTTGTATGTCTAAATTAGGTGTAATTATTGTCGTTTTGGAATATTTGCTATTTAATTTGTGTTTATCGTTTACTTTTCAGAAAATATCCCAAAAGATGAAGAATGATGAAATCAATGGGGAAAACGCACAAGTGGATGTTAATTAAAGCTAAATTGGACAAGTGAGGAGTTTGTGACAACAACCGGGAAACCTACATGGTGCCAAAGAGAAGAAATCAGAGGTTGGAGGACCTAATTGAATAAATTAAGAGCTTGAATGGTCAAACCGAGAAGAAGATAAAGTTTGGGGACTAAATTGCAACAATTGAAAGTTGAGGATTGAAGATGCAATTAAAAGTTAGGGACTAAATTGTACAGCCGAGAAATGAGGAAGTCGCGATCGCTGGATACCTTCCTGGCGATCGCGAGATGGTTCAAATTCTTAACCCGAGAGCTTTTAACGTCTACCACGCGATCGCCAGAGGTTCTACCACGCGATCGCGTGGCTGTCCGACTGGGCCGCAGATCAGATTTTTCTCGCGATTTTTAACAGGCTTTGGGCTTTTTGACCTAGGTTTTCTCCAAAAGATATATATACAACATAAGAGGCACGAAAATCAGACCTTTGCCTCTCCATAAGAACGAGCCACAATCGAGAAATCAATATCAAATTCTTGGAGAATCAAGCATCGCAAAGGGGCGTGAATTGAAGATAATTGAAGAATCAAAACTTGGTGCAAGATTTCCATTCTTTATATCATCTTTAATGAACGTTAATTTTTATTGTTTTTGTTATTTATTGATGATGTGTAACTAAATTTTAACGTTGGGATGAACGATGTAGCCTAGTTAATTATTTTAATTCCAAATTCCTTTGTTTTAGTAATTCGTTGCATGTATTGATTTATTATTGTTCTTAATGCTTGAATTGCTTGATCACCAATTCATGATTTATTGAGTTATTTCCATAATCCGAGAGGTGAGTTAATAATTTAGAACGTGGTAATAAATCCAGTAATTGAACAAGAGATAGAGATATACTCGTGTTATTATTGCGGTCGTGTGTGAATTCTTGTGTGTTATGCATCTAGATAAGGAATATTCGGACCCTCTGTAGAGATACATGGTTGACTTATTTAGGTAGAATTGATTTAAACTCGAGAGAGGAATTTCAATATACATTAGTGAATTCGACCGAATGCATAATTAGGAAATAAAACATGAATTGGAGTTAATATAATTGGCTAGGTGAAATCGGGATTCCCAACTACTTTACAATCGTATTTATAAACAAAAGCAATTTCGCTAATTTAAATTCTTCAGTTTAATTTCTTAGTTTTAGTTTAAAACCTCAAAGTCATTTATCCGTTCAAATAGAGTTAGGAACTAACACATTTCGGTAATTAATAGCAGTCCTCGTGGGACGATAATCCGGACTCTTAGGTCCACTTTATTACTTCTCACGACCCGTACACTTGCGGGGATATCTCGCATCGCGAGATATTAGTGAACAAGTTTTTGGGGCCGTTGCCGGGGACTGTTAATTAATATCGATACCCATTAGTTCTTATTTTACTTTGAACTTTATTTTGCTTATTTTTATTTTTATCTTTATTTTCAGTTTTTGTTTTCAATTTTTGTTTTATTTAATTTATGTTAAGAAGGACTAAGTCGTTTGATTTGCTTCCTTTTGATACAGAAATTGAACGCACCTTTCGACAGAGGCGTAGACAACAGTTGGAAGCGAATCAACAAAAAGACTTAGCCATGGCAGATGACATAATTCAGAATAATCAGGGAAATCAACAAAATCTGCCAGCAGCTGTGAATGGACAGCAACAAAATCATGGAAGGCGCGTTTTGCGAGATTACATGGTTCCTCCTGTGGGGAACATTGGAACCTGCATTGTACCTCCTGAAATCCGAGCCAATAATTTTGAGATCAAGACTTCTTTGATATCCTTGATCCAAAATTCGTGTGTTTTTCATGGACTGCCATCTGAGGATCCTCATGTGCACCTTAGAACATTTTTGGAACTATGTGACATGCAACGCATGAATGGAGTCTCAGAGGATGCCGTGAAATTAAAGCTATTCTCATTTTCTTTGGCGGACAAAGCAAAAGCCTGGTTTTATTCTTTGCTCCTACATACAATCACCACTTTCGAAATCATGAGTCAGAAATTTGTAGATAAGTTTTTCCCACCTGGCCGCATGTCAAAGCTAAGGCGTGAGATTTTATCATTCAGTCAACAGCCTGGGGAATCAATTTTTGAGGCTTGGGAAAGGTTCAACGAGCTCATCAGACAGTGTCCTACACATGGAATCGCTGATTGGATACTAGTTCAGACATTCTACAATGGGCTGACAAATGAAAACAAGAGGTACGCCGACTCAGCAGCTGGAGGATCAGTAATGGATATGACATATGAAGAAGCATCTGAGATCTTTGAGAAGATGGCTACGAACAGTTATCAGTGGTATTCGGATAGAGCTACACCTAAGTCTGGGGGAGTAATTGCTGTTAATGAGATTACATCATTAAATGCTAAATTGGATGCATTGACGAAGAAAATTGACAGAATGGGTGTGCAGACAGTCAACTCAGTTCAAACAGCGCTATGTGATTTTTGTTTTGAAAATCACACTGTAAATTTCTGTCCCATGCAACAGAGTCAATCAAATCCAGAACAAGTCAACTTCATGGGCAACAGGCAACAGGGTGGTCCTTATTCACAACCCTACAACCCAGAATGGAAGAACCACCCCAACTTCTCCTGGTCTAAAAATCAAAATGTTCAGCATCTACCTGGATTTCAGCAACAGCAACAACCACAGCAACATCAACAATCTCAGAAAAACATATCCGAGAACATAGAAGAGTTAATTCAGCTGGTCAAGAGTCAGAATGGTGAGATTATGAATCAAGCTGTTGAAATAAAGAATTTGAAGAGACAAATGGGAGAGCTGGCAGCAAGCAGTTCAACAAGACAGCCTGGACAGTTACCAAGCAAGACTGAAATGAACCCTCGTGAGCATGTTAATACAATATCAACGAGGAGCGGGGTTCAGCTATCTGAAGTAACTGTAGGGGAATATGAAAAGCAAAAGGGCAAAAAGGAAGATATGGTGGAAGAACAGGAAAGCGAGAAAGAACAGAGATCGACTCCTGAAGTTCATGAAAAAGTCGAAGAAGAAGTTCGAGTTCGACCACCAGTCAAAGCTTATGTGCCCCCAGTTCCTTATCCACAACGATTGATAAAGCATAAGTTGGAGCAGCAGTTTGGAAAATTTTTGGAAATATTCAAGAAACTGCACATTAATATTCCTTTTGCTGAAGCATTGGCCCAAATGCCCCTCTACTTAAAGTTTATGAAGGAGATGCTGTCAAATAAAAGGAAGTTGGTTGATTTTGAGACAGTAGCACTGAGTGAGGAGTGCAGCGCCATACTTCAAAAGAAATTACCACAAAAATTGACCGATCCAGGGAGTTTCTCTATCCCTTGCACTATTGGTAATTTCACTTTTGATAATGTATTGTGTGATCTAGGGGCCAGTGTTAACCTAATGCCTTTGTCTGTATACAGGAAACTTGGTTTGGGAGAGCCTAAACCAACAAATATCACACTAAAGCTTGCTAACAGATCTATACAGTATCCATATGGGATAGTGGAGAACGTGATTGTGAAAGTGGACAAGTTCTTCTTTCCAGTTGACTTTGTGATCCTTGATATGGAGGAGGACTCTCAGATGCCCCTGATATTTGGAAGACCATTTCTTGCTACAGGGCGAGCTCTCATAGACATCGAAAAAGGGGAAATCATTTTTCGAGTCGAGCATGAACAAGTCAGTTTCAGCATCAAGCCAAGACAGGATCTCGAATATCTAAAGGAAAGTTGCTTCAAAGTGGAAGGAATAATTCAGAAACCAGAAGAAAATGAGAAGCAAGGGATTAAGTTCGAGGAGGATCTAAGCGCAAAACATGAGTTTATAAAGGCTAAAGATGGATGGAGGGACAAAAAGGAAGAGAAGCCTAACATCCCTCAACAATGGGCTAAAAGTGAGGCTTTGGGATTCAAGAGAGTGAGAAAACGAATAGAGATATGCATGGCAGGAAATTGCAAGCTGTGCAGGGGCTCAAGAGGATCATTCAAACCTCCATGATAAAGAAGTGCAAAAAGTCGAGCTTTAGACGTAAAACGGAGCGCTTGTTGGGAGGCAACCCAACCTTTCTTCCCTTTTATTTATCATGCTTTCAGAATTTATTTATTTATTTGCAGAATTTTAGATATATGCATATTTAGGTATGTTTTTGATGTTGCATGTTTACATTAGGCTAAGTTTTTATCGTCATTCCAAACTCACACACACTAATTTGAATCATGAAGTTAATGTTTGGAAAATCATTGCATCAATCATGAAGCGATTAGGGGGATAAAAACGACTTTGAAAATAAAAAAAAAGAGGAAAAAATTTCATACTGCCGTGAACTGCGCGATCGCGGGCCAATAGACTCTAGCGATCGCGACTTTGCATTACAAAATCAACAGATTTTTAAAGCTTGAACCACGCGATCGCTGGCACTCCAGCCAGGCGATCGCGTGGCTGTACTCAGAGTAAAATCGGCAGTTTAAGTGTTTTTCCTCATTCTTTCAACTTTAAACATTACAAACTCGTTTTCTCCCCCCTAATCACCTCATATTTGATCTTACATTTTGTGTGCATGTCATCACCACCTAGTTGCATCAATATCATTGCTATTTCCCGCATCCAAATCAATCAAAGGTATGTAATTCTTCACTTGAAACTTACTTTACTCAAATGTATGAAATTTTCTTTGAGTTCTTCTACCTAGAAATTGTGAATTGTGAAGAATGGGCTTAGGTTAGTGGTTGGAGAGTGTGATTTGTGGTTTAGTAGACAAAAATTTTGGGTTCAGTCATGCCTCCAACCCTATGCATATCCATTGATTTTTGCAATGCCTATTTAGTGTTTGATGAAATGCCTCAAAGATGTTCTTGTGCTAATTTTAGAAATTTATTTGAGCATTTATCTTCATGACATGTTTATCATTGATTGTGTGTATTTAGTTCAAGATTTAGTTCACTACATTGCATGAAAATCATGAAAACCAACATTGCACCATGGCAGCCCCATTGCAAGGCCACTGCAGGCCATTGCACCCTGAAAACTGCTTCACGTCACCTACTTCTCCACATAGTTTCATGACACTATTGACCTTCAAACGAGCTGAATTTTTAATATATTGTTGATCATGCTGTGAACTTTAAAGTATCAAAAGATGGCTCGGAAAAATTTATGTTTTTCTAGGCGACGTCAAGGCTTGAATGTGTGTGGTCAACCAATTTTGAAAATTCAAAATTTTGCTTTAACTTTAGTTTGGGGGTGTGGTACTGAACTTCCATTATTTCTTATTGATGTTTATGACTTTTAATATTACTTATCTCTTATTTGCAAGGTAAACATCAGTCAAGACACATCCGATCAAGTTGGGCAAGGCAAGAAATAGGGTCAAATTCATCCAACATCATTTCAAATTGAAGTATCAAGACTACAATGAGACATCTCCTCTACACTTGGGAAGTTCTCGTTCTCTTTCTTTTGTCAAGTTTTGCATATTCTTACTTATTTATGTGGCAAAACATTGAGGACAATGTTCATTTCTAGTTTGGGGGTGGATCTCATTATTTCCATATTATTACTCTTCATTATCTCCTCTACACTTGGGAAGTTCTCGTTCTCTTTCTTTTGTCAAGTTTTGCATATTCTTACTTATTTATGTGGCAAAACATTGAGGACAATGTTCATTTCTAGTTTGGGGGTGGATCTCATTATTTCCATATTATTACTCTTCATTCTTTTTTATTGGAATAAAAAAAAAAAAAAAAAAAAAATTTGAAAATTGAAAACTTTGTTGACATGTTTATTGCCTAGGATATAATATGAATCAATTTGTGTTTAAGCGTGAAAATTGGACAACATGAAAGCATGAACTTATTTTTGAACTAGTTATGTTTTGCTAGATTCATACTTATTGCGCACATAGCCAGTGTTAGATAATTGCTTGTGTGAGTGATTTTGTTTAATACATGTGGGGCAAAGTTTTATGCAATTTGAACTTAGGAATGACTTGAAAATCCCGAAACTTAGATCGTTAGACATCCCACCCCTAAATTAGAACCAATCATGCTAAAATGCAAGTTTGGGGGTAAAATGGTTGGAATTTGTGTGTATTGACGGGTTAGAAGTCTGTGGTTCTTGGTTTTGCACTTGAGTCACTGCAGTTTGGTCAACTGGTATAAACCATTTCCAGCATAAAAACAGAAAAATGCTGAAGGTCTTATTCTGCTCTTCAAATGCCTTTTTGACTCGAGTAAGTAAGTCCGAGGGGTCTTTCAAACCTGGTGCCCTAAAGCCAACTGGCTTGGGAGTCATCGACCTAAAGCTCGCTACAGGGGTCAATTAGAAAGCAAGTACGGAGAGTGGACTTACACATAAGACATTATAACATCTTTAACTTTTCTGTTTAAGCCTTTATGACTCGGGCAAGTACGCCTGAGGGGTTCTTTGAACCTGGTACCCTAAAGCCGTCTGGTTTGGGAGTTACCGATCTGAAAGCTCGCTACAGGGGTCATATAGAAAGCTCGTATGAAAAGTTCTGCACAAAGATGGTAAAAGACAGGGACAATTAAAAGCAAAAGTCGTCCATCATAAGAAAAAAAATATACATATATATATTATTGCATGGTATAAGCTAAGTTGACTGAGTCGTGGTGGTTAAGGTTGTAGAATTGGGGACTGTTTTCTTTTGATTTGTCATGCACGCATATTTCTGATTCTGATTACCTTGTGTGGAAAAAGTAAAGAATATTTTTAGAACCCACATAAATAAAAACCCGGGATGTGAGAGAAAAGCAGAAAGTGGTGATCAGTCATGAGCGTTGAAAGGAATTTCATTAGAAATCATAGATTGACCACATGGGATTCGGGCTGGATTATGCATAATGAGCCACACAGTATTGAGTATATCTTTTGCATAAGTATGCGTTTGACATTGGCTATTCACACATACACTTGAGACTCTGGCAGGATATAACTAGAAATTATTTTGCATTGTTTTTCATGACACTTGCTTAAAGCTTAAATTGGTTTGGACTATGGAGGCATATGGTAAACATGTTGACACAACGAAAATATTTGTTCTCTTAATTCTTTGATTTTTGTAGTTTAGTTTACATTGTTCGAGGACGAACAATAATTCTAGTTTGGGGGTATTTGATAAGTGTATTTTATACACTTATTTGTATGTCTAAATTAGGTGTAATTATTGTCGTTTTGGAATATTTGCTATTTAATTTGTGTTTATCGTTTACTTTTCAGAAAATATCCCAAAAGATGAAGAATGATGAAATCAATGGGAAAAACGCACAAGTGGATGTTAATTAAAGCTAAATTGGACAAGTGAGGAGTTTGTGACAACAACTGGGAAACCTACATGGTGCCAAAGAGAAGAAATCAGAGGTTGGAGGACCTAATTGAATAAATTAAGAGCTTGAATGGTCAAACCGAGAAGAAGATAAAGTTTGGGGACTAAATTGCAACAATTGAAAGTTGAGGATCGAAGATGCAATTAAAAGTTAGGGACTAAATTGTACAGCCGAGAAATGAGGAAGTCGCGATCGCTGGATACCTTCCTGGCGATCGCGAGATGGTTCAAATTCTTAACCCGAGAGCTTTTAACGTCTACCACGCGATCGCCAGAGGTTCTACCACGCGATCGCGTGGCTGTCCGACTGGGCCGCAGATCAGATTTTTCTCGCGATTTTTAACAGGCTTTGGGCTTTTTGACCTAGGTTTTCTCCAAAAGATATATATACAACATAAGAGGCACGAAAATCAGACCTTTGCCTCTCCATAAGAACGAGCCACAATCGAGAAATCAATATCAAATTCTTGGAGAATCAAGCATCGCAAAGGGGCGTGAATTGAAGATAATTGAAGAATCAAAACTTGGTGCAAGATTTTCATTCTTTATATCATCTTTAATGAACGTTAATTTTTATTGTTTTTGTTATTTATTGATGATGTGTAACTAAATTTTAACGTTGGGATGAACGATGTAGCCTAGTTAATTATTTTAATTCCAAATTCCTTTGTTTTAGTAATTCGTTGCATGTATTGATTTATTATTGTTCTTAATGCTTGAATTGCTTGATCACCAATTCATGATTTATTGAGTTATTTCCATAATCCGAGAGGTGAGTTAATAATTTAGAACGTGGTAATAAATCCAGTAATTGAACAAGAGATAGAGATATACTCGTGTTATTATTGCGGTCGTGTGTGAATTCTTGTGTGTTATGCATCTAGATAAGGAATATTCGGACCCTCTGTAGAGATACATGGTTGACTTATTTAGGTAGAATTGATTTAAACTCGAGAGAGGAATTTCAATATACATTAGTGAATTCGACCGAATGTATAATTAGGAAATAAAACATGAATTG
Organism: Ligustrum vulgare; assembly: GCA_963555705.1. Lineage (NCBI taxonomy): Eukaryota > Viridiplantae > Streptophyta > Magnoliopsida > Lamiales > Oleaceae > Ligustrum > Ligustrum vulgare. The sequence continues at coordinate 58,154,828 of OY743177.1, read as the reverse complement.
GAGTTAATATAATTGGCTAGGTGAAATCGGGATTCCCAACTACTTTACAATCGTATTTATAAACAAAAGCAATTTCGCTAATTTAAATTCTTCAGTTTAATTTCTTAGTTTTAGTTTAAAACCTCAAAGTCATTTATCCGTTCAAATAGAGTTAGGAACTAACACATTTCGGTAATTAATAGCAGTCCTCGTGGGACGATAATCCGGACTCTTAGGTCCACTTTATTACTTCTCACGACCCGTACACCTGCGGGGATATCTCGCATCGCGAGATATTAGTGAACATATATCCTCCGAAAATACATCGTCAAATTCCTGCAAGAGAGAAATAGCCAAACTAGGGAGGGGTATGTTAGCTTCATCAAGGGCAAGGAATGACTCCTTGTACAATAAAAGGACCGTTGGTCGATTTTTCACGAAAGCCTTCTTGATTTCACTACTTTTGGCATAGAAACTCACTCTTGGTTTTTCTTTTCTGGCACTCTTCGCTCCCTCTCCTTTTTCTGAGGTATGTACTCCAACACTCTTTTTTTCTCTCGCCTCTCCTTTTTCTGGAGTCGTAACTCCAACCCTCTTTTCCTCTCATTTTTCTGAGGTCGTGGACTCAACTCTCTTTTCCTCTCATTTTTCTGAGGTCGTGGCCTCAACTCTCTTTTTCTCAAGATTCCTCACTTTTTGTTCTTCGTCATTTTTCAATTTAACTTGATCTGCATAAATTTGTGATGGTGTTAACGGTGTAAGTGTAATCTTTTTCCCATCCTTGGTAAAACTATATCTATTTTTATACCCGTCATGTGTCACTTTCCTATCATATTGCCAAGGCCTACCCAACAAAATGTGCCCAACTTGCATAGGAACCACATCACACATCACTTCATCCATATATCTACCAATCGAAAAATTCACTAACACCCTCCTATTCACCTTAATTTCACCACTGAAGTCTATAAGGTGATGGATGCTTCAACAATGGTAATCCTAACTTCTCAATTAGTGTGGTGCTAGCAACATTTGTACAACTACCACCATCAATAATCATACTACATACCTTGTCTTGGATGCAACACCATGTATGAAATATGTTCTCCCTCTGCTGCTCCACGTCATCCACGTTGACTTGAGCACTAAGGGCTTGCCTCGCTACTAATAACGGCCCATGCTCCCCGAATAACAATTCCTCATTATCACTAGCTTCCTCCAAAGCGGGCATGTCGCTATAGTCCTCTTCATCTCTGCCACTTTCCCAAGCTCCTTCCGATCGCATGGTAATGACACGCCTATTAGGTCATTAAGAAGCCACATGTCCTCTTCTCAAGCATTTGAAGCATTGGATATCTCTACTCTTAGGTGGTTGAGACTCCCATTTGGGTGGAAATTTGTTAACAGACTCCTCTTTTCCCTTGGGTACCTCAATCTTCCCCTTCGAAATAGCCCCAGCTCCTTTATTTTCCCACCTCGGCTTCCAAGACGGATTAGAACCTGAAGATCCCGACTGATACTTAGCTGTCCATTTTCTCTTCAATTGCTTCTCCACTTTCATGGCCATATGTAGCATATCTTCTAACTCCACATAGTGTTGCAATTCGACCACATTTGCTATTTCTTTATTCATTCCATTCAAGAAACGAGTCATAGTGGCCTCCTCATCCTCCTCTACATTGGCTCTAAGCATCACATCTCCATCTCCTTATGATAATCCTCGACACTCTTAGAACCTTGGTAAAGACTTTGCAGTTTTTGATGAAGTTCCCTATGGTAATGACTAGGGATAAATCTCTTCCTCATAACAGCCTTTAATTCACCCCATGTACTAATAGGTCTCTCACGATTTCGCCTCCTAGAAGTTGCTAATTGATCCCTGATAAGTGTATTTTATACACTTATTTCTATTCTAAAAGTAGGATTTTATTTGTTTGTTTAAGAATATTTGCTATTTATTTAGTTAATATTGTTTGTATTTCAGAAATAATCCAAAGTCGAGAAAACAAAGGAAATGAAGCAAAAACAAGTCATTTGGATGATAAAAGAGCTAAAGTGTGAAAAACAAGAGTTGATGAAGTAAATCAAAAGGGTCAATTGGAAGAAAAGTCAAAGAAAGAACCAAATTGGAAGAAATTAGGAGTTCAAGGACTAAAGTATACAAATCAAAAGAAGAAGGACCAAATTGCAAATATTCAATAGTTGATTCGGATCAAGATAAGATACTTGAAGAATGCTAGGAGTCAATTGGATGCAATTAAAAGTCAAAAGGGAATGAAATATGATAAGAATATTACCATAAATTCATTCCAATCACACAAGATTTTCGGGCAGATTTTTAGTCATACTTTGAAACCTAATTTCAGGATCTTAAACGTTAGAATTGGGAAAATCCTATTTCAGGAAGAATTGTATCACTTTACGTTATCTTTCTAACGGGTTTTGAATCATCTAAATCGGATAAGGGAATAAAAAGATATGATCAAAATACTAAACATTGTGCAGTGACAAAAAAATCTTCCGCGAAGGTAACTTTCCTTGTTCGGTTGAAACTCTTTTGGAATTTAATTTGGACGTGAAACTCAGCATCTTTCTTCCCAAGTAACCTAATTCTCATGAACATCTATAAATACATGGCTTGGGGCATGAAATTAAGGGTTCTCAACTGTGATATTTCATGCCAAAACGCTGTCGAATTGCGAGGGGATCCATAGGAGGCCAAATTCAAGATTGAAGAACAAGGATCAAGGAGATGAATATGGTGACATCTTTTCATGCTTCTTGTGATTTATTTTCGATCATGTATTTAGGCTAGGTTTTCATTGTTAGAATTGTGATGAAGCTTTAATTTATTGATTCCATGTTTTGACGGTACATTTATACTATGCAATTTATGAGATTGATACAATTAATCATGTTATTATTATCATCTATGATTGTGGACGCATAATTATTGATGTTTGTGATAGATTTCTATGTTCGAAAGAGTAGGAATTTATTAGACCTTGATTAATTTCCGCGAAATCTGATAGGGGATAGAAATATACCCCTACGCTTCGTGTTATCCTTAAAAGTGTTCATAATTCGTTAATGCTTTTCTACATGTTTGGATTGGTCATAGAAATATAGGCTTGTCTCTTGTAGGAAAAGGTGTTTATGCATCGCTCGAAAGGGGACATAAATAAATATAGGAACACGGAGTTTCAATGCTCATACTTTGTTATTAAATGTTTAAGTCAAATACATGGTTGACATGATTAATGTGGATTCATAATTCTAACAAATTCATCTCATCGTTTTTACAAATCAAATTTTCTTATTTTCTTTAGTTTAATCTTTATTTTAGTTTTCAAAATCAAAATTCTCAAATCAAAGCAAATCTCTAGTTCTGGTTAAGGTAGTAATCTAAAATAAAATTTAACACAATCTCTGTGGGATCAATACTTGGACTCACGTCCACTTTATTACTTGCGCAACCCGTGCACTTGCGGATCGTTATCAATCCCACCAAGTAAGTGCATAATCGGTGAATTCAAGAACCACAACCTTAACCTTTTTCTCCTCCGTATAGCTGTAGTAATTGAATATCAACTCAATCCTTTTCTCCCACTCTAAATATTATTCTGGATCACTCCGACCTTTAAAGGAATGAATTGTTGTTTTGATATTACTCATGCCACGATCCGGTCGATCCTCAACAACCTCTCTACCTCGTCGTTCATACCTAACCTCTCTATCCATAAGTGCCCCATCATCATTCCCATCAAATTCATCTTCTTCCTCCGTCTCTATACTATGACCACGCCCCACTTGTCTCCGAACATTGGGCGCTTCCCTAGGCCGCTCTAACCTTTCAATCCTGCCCGACATATCCCCAAGCATTTTCTTAAAACATTGTGCCAACTTTTCCACCATGTTGACTTGATCGCCGTTCTTTGCTGTAGTGGAATTTTTCGACATCCTAAAACTAAATAATATATGTCTCACGTGTATTTCGCTCGTGTATCACTCATTTTTTTTTGGCTTTTACCCTCTATTAATCTCACCTCTCTGCCTTTTTCCACTCCATGGCTTTCACTCCAATTGCTTCAAAGAACGAATCCGAACTCAAACAAGTTTAAGCCCGAATGATTCAAATCGAGTATGAGTGAGAATTTATGAACTTGTTGGAAAGCTCAAAGAAGACTTTGTGAGAATGGAATTCGACTCTATAAATGACTTGATACTTTTATGGGAACTAAGGTTGATTCAAGAAGATAATTCTTGAAATCAAATAACAACTCTTTTTCTTGGACTTGATGAAATTTTCATTTTTTTAATCTTCTCGAAAATTCAACTAGGAGAATAAGGAAACAAATGAAATTTTATTTGATTACCAAACGAAGGAAATAACGACTTTTGAATTTTTTGAGACACTTTTTGGATTAAAGAATCATGAACTGGAAGAACACGAAGAACAAAAATCAAGAAAACTCAAGAAACAAAATAAAGATATAACCTTGATTTTTGGAGCCTAAGTTCTGATACCAAATGATGCAAACCACGTAGTAATTGTAGCTACGCAACCCACAAAATATTGAATCGACCCAAGAACACCAAGAAATCACGATTTATGGATCCAATTAAAATTAATTGAACCAAGCAACCAATACAATCATAGGGATATATTGACCTCTTGATCACAAGCAATATTAATTCTCACCGAGATTTGAACAAACAAGAATAACTCGCAAGTTCGGATTTTATTCAATGAAGAATAAGGTTGTTGAAAGCAATATAGCCTCACAATAACAATATCAAAGTTGTCTCCTAAATAATGAAAATTATATCCCTATAAATAGGGTCAAAACCTGGCTTAAGAGTTTTAATTATACTAGGAAAGAAATTGCTAAAAATAAGGAAAGAAATAAAAATCCTAAAATTATGCGTATTGACATTTACCGCCGTGACTACTTCCTTTATGGCCGTAACTTGGTTACTGATTCATACATACGGCCTTGACACCCTGACTTATGGCCGTAAGTCCAAAATTTCCAAAACTCAGTTTTTGAGCAGTGACTTCTTTACGACCGTGACCCTCAGAACTTACGACCGTAATCCCTTATTTCTCGCAATATCAATTTCAGCAATGAACTCGTTACGGCCGTAAGAAATATATGTTACGGTCGTAACTTGAAAATTTCCAAATTTCCTTCGACGGCTTGAATGAGGTTGATCCACTCGTCGTTTTGGCTCGGTCCCAACATGAAACTTGCTTCTTTTGATGACACGAACATTGTTTTGGCCATTGTTTCTTGCACTAGCTTGTCCATTGCTTCATTGGCTCTTTTCATTTACAATCAAGTCATCGATCCTCCTTTGATCGTCAACGGCTCTTTGTACGAGCTTGTATTCGTGGTTTGGATCAAATCAGCCCACATAGATCAGCAGCTTTTATAGTTAGAAAACATTCAAAAATAGTTAGAGGAAAAAGTAGAATGGTCATAAACTACAAAAGACTTAATGATAACACCATAGATGATGCTTATAATATACCAGATAAGGCAGTATTAATAAATAAAATACAAGATTATAATATATTTAGTAAGTTTGATTTAAAATCAGGATTTTGGTAGATTAAGATGCACCCGGAAAGCTACAACCACATATAGCCCAGAGAACCTTAGAATTTCCAGACAAACTTGAAGATTTAAAACAAATCCAAAAATTCTTAGGATTAGTAAATTATGCAAGACCATTTATTAAAAATCTAGGAAAGATAGTAGGACCTTTATATTAAAAAACTTCACCAACAGGACAAGGATTTTTAACCAAGAAGATATAAAATTAGTCCAAGAAATCAAAGACAAAATAAGAGAATTTACCAAAATTAGCAATGTCATTAGACATAGACTATTTAATACTAGAAACAGATGGAAGCATATTAGGATGGGGAGCTATTTCGAATTGTAAACCCAATAAATATGCAGATAAAAATACAGAAAAAATTTGTAGATACAATAGTGGAAGTTATAAGGAAAAAGGAAACTTAAACAGCATAGATGCAGAATTACTAGCAGTAAATTATGCCTTAGATAGCTTTGAATTATTTATCATTTCTAAAAAAAGAAATAACAATAAGAACAGATTGTGTAGCAATAGTCTCTTTTTATAATAAACTCAAATTAGATTCAAAGAAGAATAGTAGAAGAAGGTGGTTAAATTTTATAGATAGAATTACAAATACTGGAATTAATATAGAATTTGAACATATTAAAGGAGTAGATAATAAAGCAGTAGATATCTTAAGTAGAATGGTAGAAAGTAAAAAAAAAATTAAATTTTGACTTGTTTTAATCCATTATTTACAGATGTGTAGACCTCCACCAAGACCAGGAATTCCTCTAGGGAATTCTTATGCATCTACAGCTTCATTCCAGACTTCATCTAGTCAGAACAGACCATATTATCAAGAACTTATGATAATTGGTGCACAAGAACTTACATGTTTCCCAAGTAGCAATATTTCATTTAAGCACTTGCACACGTTTCACTTTCAAAAGAAGAAACATGTATTTTAGGTAATTTGTGGATTTTTTATAACAAAAATCCAAAAGACCAAAAATATTTTTTAGCAACCATGAATGGATTGTCAGAACATTTTAATCAGAGTAGAACTAGGTTCAAGTTTTATGTTGTTATTAAGGGAAAAAATTAGGAGTCTTTCATACATGGTTAGAAGTTTTAGACAGCATTAAAGATTTCAAAGTATTTTTTGTACCCATTGCGAGTGTATGCAGGATAATTTTAGAGTGATCAATGAGTTAAACCAGAACCTACTTTTAGAAAGAACTTCTTTAAAAAAGAAAATCACCGAGCTTGAAAAAGAAATCATTAGCCTTAAACTCAGTTCCAGCAAAGGTACTACTGAGCCTAAGAAGTCAGTAGCTAGTCCAGTTCAAACTGCAACTGGTAAAGACTTATCAAGCCCGTTTTTGGCTGTGGACTTGCCCAAAGTTCAACAAACTCAGGGAACTGTTGATTTCCCTACTTCTCAGGCCCAACAGGAAAATCTTTCACAGACCCAGAGTAAGTGTGTATGGGATACATTAGGAAAGCCCAATGGAAAATTTGATTATTTAGTTAGGTATTCACAAGAATCAGTTTCAAGTCCAGCCCAAGAATGATCCAACTAGAACACTAGTAAAGACAAAAGGAAAGGAAATTCTCCAAGATGTCCAAGACCTAGATGAAGACGTTGTTTCCATTAAAAAGTTACTTTCAAAAATTCATGAACTCCAGAAGTCTACAGGAAGTAGTGAAGGTCCATTAAGAAGAAAAAAGAAAAATACTATTAAGAAAAATAAAGAAAAAGATATAAAAGATAAAATGGATGAGGCAAGTAACCAAGTTTTCACAAAGAACAAATCAACCAAAGAAAAAAGAAATTCAAGAATGTCCGCAAAGAAAAAATTTGTCAGAACCAGATAATTCTAGTCAAGGAAACAGTGATGATTTTGAAGAACATGAAAGAGATGGATACCATAATTCAGACAGCGGGATGTCATTTTCTTCCATTGCAGAACATAATTTGAACAGGTAGAAGATGTTGCCGACGCAAGAAGACAAAAAACTTTAAAAAAGAAAGATGCCATGGACTAGGATAGGACAATCCTTTTTTGACCAAAAGTTTCTCGGTGAAATGCTTGTCATAAAAGGATAGACAGCTGTAAAGGAAGAATAGACAGAAAGAAGACGCGTGAAGACTTTTTTAGTATATGCTTTACTTTTCAAGATTCCCATAGGGACTTTTTAGGAAACTTGCTCTCTAGAATTTCTCTATATAAGGAAGACGTTTTCTTTTGATTAAGGCAAGAGTTTACAGCATGTGTACTCCTTGCTTCAATCCCTGAAAAACCTCCTTATCCAGAAAAATTCTTAATCCAAAATCATTGTATAGCTAAAAAGGAACTTGTGAATATTTTTTAGGTACTTTTCTTTCCAAAGTTTTATTTAATTCTTTAGGGGACTTCCCGAAAGGGAAATCCTTAGTTGTAATTTCTTTATCATGTTTTAATAAATCTCCAAAAAATATTTAATGTTTCATGAATTTATGTTTTTAATTTCAGTTGATTATATGTTGTAAATTCTCTTCTGCATGATAATTCATTACATCCTATACATATCATAAAAGCATAACTTGAATTCTAGAAACCGTATTGTTTCTTGGTTAATCCTGAGTGACCCAGAGCCAGAGTTATAAGGATTGTTGGCCGGAGTGAGCCTTTTGAGAATCATTTTTATATTGGAGAAAGGGAATCAATTAACTTAGGAATTCTGTAAGGGAGTGACAGTGGTAACCTTATAAAAATAAGTCAGGTTTAAATTGATATATATATATATATATATATATATATATATATATATATATATATATATATATTTGGTGTTTATCCAAATACCCTAATTTTTGGACCACTAACAAAAATACTTTTAGAAAATTTTAGGAAGTAAAAATATTTTGTAAATCTTGAGTGCCACTTTTTTAATGTTTTGTCACTTTTCTAAAAAAGTGACACAATATCACTTATTTTTTTAAAAAGTGACATGTATGTTACTTTCTTTAATCAGACATAAATTAAAACCTTAGAATAAATTTATGATTTGTTAATTTTATTCAAAATATTAAAATAATTGTGCCAATTTTTTTTTTTTTTTTTAAAAGTAAAATATGCAACAATGCACATATTGTCATTTTTTCACTTTTTCTTTTATAACTAAACGTGTGGTTGATAAACCAACTTTTTGGGAAAAAGGTTTTGGAAAATCGTGTGGTTAAAAAGTGGTTTGAAAAGTAAAAAATTGTGGACTTGACTTTTTTGGATGGTTGAGATTGATTACTATTGAAAAAAAGTATTAAATTTTATGGGAAAGTTGATGGAAAATGTTACACTCCCCTCGGCATTCACCTCGGGGATGACCACCCACTCACATGGGTGTGGCGTCCGCAATCTATGGGCTTCATACCCATGTGAGTGGCGGTCATCCCCGGGGTGAGCGTCAAGCTTTTGAAGCTTAAGCAGGAGTATGCATTAAAAAGCGTTTTTCAATTCCTACATATTTAATTTAAATTTTACCCATACTTGAACAAGTAAAAAAAAAAAAAGGAAAAAAAAGGTAGGAGCGTACTTCGACGCACTTCATGTGCGCTTAAGCCCGCTTATGCGTGCTTCACGCGCGCTTTTTAGATAAAATTTTTTTGAAACATGTTTTTCAAGCTTTTCGCCAAAGCGACGCGCGAGATGCGCGCGTCATGCATAGGCGCACACAGTGCGCGAACTGTGTGCGCGTTTTAGAAGACTGGTTATATTTCACAATGATCACAAATTATCAAACTAATAGATCAAAACTTATTTTTTGATTATTTATTTTCTAATGACAAACATCACAAATTTCAAGTGAATTGGTCACAATTTAACAAATTATGAGTCACAATTACAAATTTAGTCACAATATCATATATTTTTTGATCAATTATTTACTAATAAAAAATTACGAATATATTGATTACAATCCATCTTAATCCTACCCCCTCTCTGTAGCGACCAAGAATTTTTACGCGATTAATAATTATTTTAATAGAAAATCGTGTCGCTACTATTTCACCCATTTTTATTAAGTTAACGCCACGACGTATTCGTATAGCCAAGTCAAGAAATAATCGAGATCGTTCGATTTTAAATTAAATTCCGAATTTCTAAAAATATCTCCATTCTCTTGATTTAAAGTATATTAAGTCCAAGTACTTAATTCAATGTTATCCCAATATTTATTTATACAAAAATTATTTTTATTATTGAAATTAAGAAAATATATGCAAGCATGAGAGGTTCCATTATATATAATAATTATGAGAATCTTAATTTAATAAATATGGAAAAGTATATGAATGAATTATATACTCCATTATATGTAATCATGAAGAGCATAATATTTGTATAAATATGAAAAAGTATATGAATGAATTATATACTCCATTATATATAATCATGAAGAGCATAATATTTGTATAAATATGGAAAAGTATATGAATGAATTATAGACTCCATTATATGTAATCATGAAGAGCATAATAATTGTATAAATATGGAAAAGTATATGAATGATTGATAAGATTCCATTATATGTAATCATGAAGAGCATAATATTTGTATAAATATGGAAAAGTATATGAATGGTTGATAAGACTCCATTATATGTAATCATGAAGAGCATAATATTTGTATAAATATGGAAAAGTATATGAATGGTTGATAAGACTCCATTATATGTAATCATGAAGAGCATAATATTTGTATAAATATGGAAAAGTATATGAATGGTGCTTTACTTTAAGAAAAGGATGTGTTAAAATTAATAGAATTGAATGATTATGTTTACAATATGCCAACTTTATACATCTATTTAAACCCATCTCTTTTACACACAACTCTACACATATACACTTATTTCCAATCTCTTGACAAAATCCACAAGTAAGAGAAATTCAAGGTGGTCAAGAAAGTTTTGGTCCATTTACTACTACACTTCATTTTAATCTTTTAAAAGGTAAGTATATCTTATGTTTTTATGAAAAGTAAGTATGTTTTTATGAAAGGTAAATACACCTTATGTTTTTATGAAAAGTAAGTATGTTTTTATGACAAGTAAGTATATCTTATGTTTTTATGAAAAGTAAGTATGTTTTTATGAAAGGTAAATACACCTTATGTTTTTATGAAAAGTAAGTATGTTTTTATGACAAGTAAGTATATCTTATGTTTTTATGAAAAGTAAGTATGTTTTTATGAAAGGTAAATACACCTTATGTTTTTATGAAAAGTAAGTATGTTTTTATGACAAGTAAGTATATCTTATGTTTTTATGAAAATGTTTGGATCATTGCTATGAAATCAATCTCACAAGATTGTTATGGGTTCCATATGATATGTTTATGATTATGCTAAGGGGACCGGAGTTTAGTAGCGCTACACATAAGAATTCTTGCCATTTAAGTTCGGTAAAATTCTTGTGTCTCCCTATGTTTATGAATATTTCAATCCTATCCTATGTTATGATGAAAATGATCCATATGCATTCAAAAGAAAATTTATGCTTGGTATACTTACTGGGATTTTATAAATCTCACTCCACGATATTTACCATTTTCAGATAATTGAAGGTTCGAGGCGGTCAACATGGAAGTGGCAAAAGTGGTTAAGATTGATGAGATAATTATGTTGAACTTTATGTAAGAAAATTATGTTCTATTTTTATTCACAAATAAAATTATGGGATTCTAATTATTCTTTTGAATAATTTTACATTACTATTTAAGTCTCGATAATATGATATGAGTCACTTTTTGTGGCACTCGAATGGTCGAGAATTCGGGTCGTCACAGTTGGTATCAGAGAAAAGAGTTTTAAAAACGATTCTGTAGATTTTTGAAATTTTATTTCTTTAAAAAAAAAAAAAAAAAAAAAAAAAATCACTATTCACATGAACAGTAAAACGACGTGCTATTCATGATGAACAGTGAACGAAATCACTATTCATTATAAAAAAAAAGTTGAATTTTCACATGTCAAGTATGGTTATGATTTTGAAAAGCATGATGAAATTTGATGTGCGAATTTCAAGGACAAAATTCATTTTAAGTAAGGGAGTTTGTAATGTCCTGAAAATTTTATGGAATATAATTAGTTAGTGATATGATGTTTATATTGATGTCTTTGATAAATTTCTAGAAGTTCGGGGACTAAAGGAAAAATAAGATTTGACGATAAATTTTATTTGGGTTAAGTTATTAATTATTGATGGGGAGATAATTACTATATCGATATTGGATTTGTTTTGAAGACTGTGATTAATTAGGAATTATGATTCAAGAAAATGTTGATTTGGATACAACCACATTAAATTATTGTTGATTAAAGGAAAATAAGATTATATGAAATATTTTAACTCATCACTCTACTATGTCACTCTCCACGTATTGACTCCTCGAACCAGGTATGTTATATGCTTTGCAAGTCATTTACGATTTTATTAAGACATGTTAAGTATGAAATCTTCATATGTTATGAATCTTTAAGTGAAATATACATGTTGAGTATGATATGAATTGATAGAAGCCTGAATTTTAATTTATTCCTTTTTATGTAGAATCATGAGACATAGAGGATATTGATATGAATTTTGGTTCATATTAAGCTTAGTAAGACTGACTAAATTAGAAAAATAAGTTGGTTCGTAACTTTTGCCAAAAAATATATGGAATAATATATTAAACAAACAAAATTAATAATGAATTTGTACAATAATTTATCCCTTTATCACTACCTTTGTGTAAAAACAAGGGAAAAACTGTGGATGGTTATTAGTACTTCCTCTTCAAGTTTCAATTTTCGGTTCAATAATTTATCCCTTTATCACTACCTTTGCTTAAAAGCAAGGAAAAACTGTGGATGATTATTGGTACCACTCTTCAAGTTTCAATTCTGAAAAAAATTCGGAAAGAAAGAAAGAGAACGGGTGTTGAGCATAATGGGAATAATATGACTTAAGAATGATTTTCAAAATAATTGTTGTCCTCGAGTTTAGAAATGATGAACCTTAAATGGACTTTGCATAATTGATTTTAGACATGGCACTAAGTATAAGAAGTCAACAGAAATGATTAGAAATATGTTCAGATTATCTATCATTTAGATTTAATGAGAAATAGCGAGCCAATTTTATGAAGTTTTATGAGATGTTAAGATTATAAGTGATATGATTTTAATGAGACTTTTATGAGAAGCATTATGAAGTTAGAGATTTAAAGATTTGGTTATTGGGAATTAAGTAATGGCTATTATGTTGAGTAAGTGAATTATGCCTCTATATTGAAGAGAAATTTATTATGAACTTTGGCCTTGTGATTAAATTTTGGGAATATGATTTATGACTTATAAATATAAGTATGAGTAATCTTTTGAGCCAATTAAGGTATTGAAGGAAGTGATATTGTGATATTGACGACTATGATTTGAAATTTCTATGTTGAGGAATTATGAATTGATTTTCTGTAATATTTTTTTTATGATATTGAAGTTTGATGAAATTGTGGTCAATTTTTAGATCGTTGTGATCAAATGTGGAATTATTTATTATTGTGAGTTATGAAGTATGCTTACGGTTTGAATAAGTCCAAATTTCAAAGGAAACTCTGCCTAGAATTTTATCGTTTGGAATTAAGAGCATAGTATGGTATGCAATCACTAAGAGAATTGAGGTTAGACATGCAAATTCATTTACATCACAAACGAGATTTAGTAGATGATAACAGAGATATTATTTTTTCTCGTAAGGAGAACACACAAGAGTCACACTGGAAAGAAATACATGAAACACGCAAAAGCAAAAGAAAGCAACATGGGAAATTCCTCAAATTGAGAGATGTGTTTCCGGAGTAGCCGTATCCTACCACCTCTGACTTTTTGAGGAAATAAAGAAACCTTCAAAGAGGTGTGTTTCGAGAGTAAGAATACTCCGTAATCTACCACCTGGAACCTTTGAGGTACACACAAGATTTAAACATTAAGGAAATCCTAGGAAATTAGAGGGGTGTCTCGAGAGTAAGAATACTCCGTACTCTACCCCCACCTATTCTAAGATTCATAAAGTTAAGTTTACATTAACCGGACTCCATTTTCGCTTGATTCCCCTTCCTTGCGACCAATCTATCTTAACCCCTGCTGGATCTTGTATTGAGATATATGACTGCAGCTTATCCAGTAGTTCATCAATAGTAGGAGCAGAAATAAGGAGCCTTCTGGAAAATGGAGAGATGAATCCCTGTTCCACAGCATAATCAAGAAAGGTTAACAAGCCATCAAAGAAATTGTTAACATTCAGAAGCCCAATAGGCTTAGTATGGAGATCTAGTTGAGCCCACGAGGTAATGTTAAAGATTTCTTCTAAGGTACCAAAACCTCCGGGCAGGGCTATAAAGGCATCAGAACCATATAGCATACAAGTTATGCGTTCATGGATGGATAAGGTTTGAACTTCATGCCCTCGTGTTTTTCCTGCAACATCTACCAAAGGGACAGGTATGACACCGATTACTTTTGATTTCTCTGCAAGAGCAGATTGGGAAACACAACCCATTAGACCACTGCTACCACCCCCATACACAAGAGTGATACCTTTTTCCCCCAGTTTCTTTCCAAGATCTACGGCCGCTTCTAGATAACTGAAGCCTTTCCCCACTTTTGATCCACAAAATACACAAATAGTTTTGATCTGTCGAAGTTTTGGTGCTTCCATCTTTGATAGTATAGAAGAGAAAACTTACGAAGAAGATGTGATTTTGGGATGCCTGAACTATGAAATATGTTTGGCTATTTAAAGCCGGAAAAACTTACTGTTTTTGATTGATTCTGAAAAAGTAAAGATTTACTTTTGACAAAATCGGCCAACTTTTGACTGTTTTACCAAAGATATCACCTTTCGGTGATTTATTTCCAGCTTTATCAAACCTCGAGAAAGGAAAATATATTTATTTCCAGCTTTATCAAAACTCGAGAAAGGAAAATATATTTTATTTCCAAAACGCGTGAAAGAAAACAGCAAAATATTTTAAATGTGTATCAAGAGATTTACCTTATATCATTGATGAACTGCCAGAAGCCTCATTTTGTAAAACAGACTGGCAAACAGGATCTTTTGCTATTATATTTTGGAGACTATAACGATTTTTGTCCTCGTTAAACTGAGCGTATAAGGAGAGAAGTTCACGTTGCACATAACCACTTGGGTGCGTCTCAAGAGTCAGTCGAATATCATCCAAAGACTCCTTACTCAGTCCACCCTTTATGAATTTGATTTTATCATCCCGATTAGTAGAAGAATATCCTACTGTTTTGCAACGAGTATCACAGTTCCAACGAGCACATTTGTAGCAACCATTCAGCCTTTTTGCTCTTCGTTTCTTTGCGAAGGTGCTTTTGCCTAAACCAGGCATGTGCTTTGGAAATGTCATAGGTAATTCACCAGATAGTCGAACCTTTGCTTCGATCAACCAGCGAACATCTTCTGAAACACCATGAGCCATCAGCAACCTCAATCTTTCGAGTCTTATTCGATAAATTTTCCTCAGATCATTCATTGGAAGACTGGAATAATACTTGCGAATGTTTGTAAGAATGATATCCATGTTTTGATGGATCTAACCTCTTCCCAGCATGAACTATTTAAAAGCATTAAGGATCGGAGGAAATCCGCGTGATATTGATTCCAGCAAGAAAGCGCGGAATAGAATAATGGAAAAGAGGGAACAAGAGTTAAGCGCCGTTTACTTTCTTGATAAAAGGAAGATTTGATGATGACGGGATTTGAGATATGGAATATTTTCTTGGATTTTGGGTACTGATATTTTGATATAATAATCAAGGTATAGAAATAATACGGGGATACGTGAAAGTGAAATAAGGACTGTATTGAATCAGGATTAATAAGTTTGTGCAAGTGAAAGGAATACCTTACGGGAAATGTTATGATATTTGAGTTAAGAATTTTAATTATTTGGGAGATATTTGTTTATTGAATTTTGCAGAAATTTTGGGTTACAAATATTGGAAAGATAAACTGATGATTATGTTGATATGTGAATAACATGTTTGGGTATATTACATAGAAAATATTCAGGTAATCGTTTTAATTATTTTGGGATATTTGGTGATAAGAAGAAATGACAAATTATTATGGTATGATATGTTAGTAAAGATTTTAGAGATATTAATACGAATATTTGAGGTTACATGATACGATGATAAGTGACAGGTTACATGAGTACTACAAGATATGATGAAATATCACATACGATTGGGAATTTTCATTTTGATTCAGAAGAATTTATGAGTAGACATATGTCTATTATTGATAGAAAAGTTCATGTCTTAAGAAAACAAATTGATGCATTTAGTCAAAGTCCAGTGGGTTAAATATGGTTGGGTTAAATATGGTAACGATGATGCTACATAAGAAGAAGAAGAAGAGATTCTGATTAAGTGTTCAGAAATCATAAGATCAAGTAAGTTTAATTTCGAGGACGAAATTATTTTAAGGGGGTAAGTTTGTAGCGACCAAGAATTTTTACGCGATTAATAATTATTTTAATAGAAAATCGTGTCGCTACTATTTCACCCATTTTTATTAAGTTAACGCCACGACGTATTCGTATAGCCAAGTCAAGAAATAATCGAGATCGTTCGATTTTAAATTAAATTCCGAATTTCTAAAAATATCTCCATTCTCTTGATTTAAAGTATATTAAGTCCAAGTACTTAATTCAATGTTATCCCAATATTTATTTATACAAAAATTATTTTTATTATTGAAATTAAGAAAATATATGCAAGCATGAGAGGTTCCATTATATATAATAATTATGAGAATCTTAATTTAATAAATATGGAAAAGTATATGAATGAATTATATACTCCATTATATGTAATCATGAAGAGCATAATATTTGTATAAATATGAAAAAGTATATGAATGAATTATATACTCCATTATATATAATCATGAAGAGCATAATATTTGTATAAATATGGAAAAGTATATGAATGAATTATAGACTCCATTATATGTAATCATGAAGAGCATAATAATTGTATAAATATGGAAAAGTATATGAATGATTGATAAGATTCCATTATATGTAATCATGAAGAGCATAATATTTGTATAAATATGGAAAAGTATATGAATGGTTGATAAGACTCCATTATATGTAATCATGAAGAGCATAATATTTGTATAAATATGGAAAAGTATATGAATGGTTGATAAGACTCCATTATATGTAATCATGAAGAGCATAATATTTGTATAAATATGGAAAAGTATATGAATGGTGCTTTACTTTAAGAAAAGGATGTGTTAAAATTAATAGAATTGAATGATTATGTTTACAATATGCCAACTTTATACATCTATTTAAACCCATCTCTTTTACACACAACTCTACACATATACACTTATTTCCAATCTCTTGACAAAATCCACAAGTAAGAGAAATTCAAGGTGGTCAAGAAAGTTTTGGTCCATTTACTACTACACTTCATTTTAATCTTTTAAAAGGTAAGTATATCTTATGTTTTTATGAAAAGTAAGTATGTTTTTATGAAAGGTAAATACACCTTATGTTTTTATGAAAAGTAAGTATGTTTTTATGACAAGTAAGTATATCTTATGTTTTTATGAAAAGTAAGTATGTTTTTATGAAAGGTAAATACACCTTATGTTTTTATGAAAAGTAAGTATGTTTTTATGACAAGTAAGTATATCTTATGTTTTTATGAAAAGTAAGTATGTTTTTATGAAAGGTAAATACACCTTATGTTTTTATGAAAAGTAAGTATGTTTTTATGACAAGTAAGTATATCTTATGTTTTTATGAAAATGTTTGGATCATTGCTATGAAATCAATCTCACAAGATTGTTATGGGTTCCATATGATATGTTTATGATTATGCTAAGGGGACCGGAGTTTAGTAGCGCTACACATAAGAATTCTTGCCATTTAAGTTCGGTAAAATTCTTGTGTCTCCCTATGTTTATGAATATTTCAATCCTATCCTATGTTATGATGAAAATGATCCATATGCATTCAAAAGAAAATTTATGCTTGGTATACTTACTGGGATTTTATAAATCTCACTCCACGATATTTACCATTTTCAGATAATTGAAGGTTCGAGGCGGTCAACATGGAAGTGGCAAAAGTGGTTAAGATTGATGAGATAATTATGTTGAACTTTATGTAAGAAAATTATGTTCTATTTTTATTCACAAATAAAATTATGGGATTCTAATTATTCTTTTGAATAATTTTACATTACTATTTAAGTCTCGATAATATGATATGAGTCACTTTTTGTGGCACTCGAATGGTCGAGAATTCGGGTCGTCACACTCTCACCTCACTCAACCCTGCCCCACCACCAGAAACACCTATTGTTGCCTTCGCCACTGTCGTCGCCACCACTGCCACCTAGTCTCACACCTCTACCACCACAACAACCTAGACCACCACCACATCAAGCACCATCATCATCGCTACACACATACCTCCACAAATCCATAGCACACCACTGCAACCACAACCACCACCTCCTCCAATCAATCACCACTTCACCCACAACCACTGCCACTTCACCAACTATAACCACCTACAATATGTGTCACCACCTACAAACCTAAAAGATCGACGTTGCCTTAAGATTACTACGACCACATTGCAAAAAGCAGTAGTGAGTGCTCAATAACTCTAGAATGACAAAGGCGCTCACACAATGGCAATGAGCAGTTGTACATCGCTGTGGTCTCAGAGCAGAGGGGTGGAGTGTACCGCCACTTTAGTAGTAATGGTCATCACCACCATATCCACGATGACCACACCGCATTCATAGCCATGATCACTTCCGCCCCCCTTAACCACTCGCTACCCCCATAACCTCACTCCCAGTAGCCATTAGGGCTGGGCGTTTACCGGTTCGGTTTTTAAAGGAATCGAAACCGAACCGAAACTTTTGGTTCGATTTCTGTTCGGTTCCTTCAAATACAAGAACCGAACGGTTTCGGTTCGGTTTTCGGTTTTTATTCGGTTCCAATTAAAAAAATTAAATTTGATGCAAATACAAAAAAAATCTAATTGTTTGCAAAAATTAAAGGCAAATACAACCAAATAAAGCTTCCAATTAAAATTAAACTTCAAATTCATGTATAATATACCACGAATGTAAATCTTAGAATCTTGATAGTTAAAATCTTTTTTTCTACTCTAAAACCATTCTTATTTAAAAAAGAAATCACGTCGAGGAAGCAAGAACATTTGAATCTCATTAAAAATTTAAAAGTAAATTCCACAAAATAATAATACTATAATAGTTTATGAAATAACTTAAAAGTAAATTACTAAATTTCATAATAAGTGTATCAAACAAACAACATTCATACACTATCTAAGTGTCTGTACATTAAAGTGTGGTTCTACTTAGAGAAGATTGTGAGTCATGATTTCTAATTAAAATACTACCAATCTAGATTCTATACAACATTTCTCAAATGAAAATATTGTGAGTAAATTTATACTCCTCTAACGCACTATCTACACATTAAAGCGTGGATATAAATATATTTTGTTGTTTAATTCAATGAAAAATTCAAAAAAAAAAATGTTTTTATCGGTTTTGATTTCGGTTTTCAGTTTTGATTTTAAGAACCGATCAGTTTCGGTTTTTTTTTTTTAAAAAAATCGGTTTCGGTTTCGGTTTTGAATTTTTTTTCAAGAACCGAAATATTTCGGTTTTTTCAGTTCGGTTTCGGTTCGGTTTACTCGGTTCCGGTTTTTTTGTCCACCCATAATAGCCATAACCTTGACCACCTAGTTCCCTCAGCTTCACTTTCCAGCATCCATTCTGAGCAAGCGCTGCCATTCATGCACTCCACCACCTCATCTTGTTCTCGATTTATATTCGCCTGGGAGATAGGTTATGGCTGTATAGGTTTCTTTATTCCAAAATAAGGGATGATCATGGTGAGGGTGGCACAATGTGTGTGGCGCTCCAAATTCATTTCCAATTTTTATTCATTTATTTATTTTCGATCCATATTTTGATTTTTCAAATGAATAAAGTAATATTTTATTCACCCACTCTAAATATAAATTTGAACTTTATATTTAAAGTATAATTTGACATTATTAAAAATAAGTATTTTTTCTCTGAAATATCATTAGTAATAATTTAATTATTAGAGAACAAAATAAACTAACTATAATATGAAAACTTATAGTTAGTTATTGATGTAAAAACATCTGTTTAAAATAAGGAATAGAGAGCGGATAGCTGAAGATAGTGGGAATTTGTGTTCGCTCAAAATAGTGTACCGCAAGCGCACGGGTCGCGTACAAGTAATAAAGCGAACTTTTTGAGTCTGGGTTGTCGATTCCACGAGGAATGTATACTCTAGTTAATTTAATCTTAAAAAATGCAACATACAATTAAAAGATGGATTTTTTACAATTCTAAATTAGCGAAACTAATGTTAAACCAAATTAAAATAAGGAAAATGAAAGATAAAATAGTTGGGATTCATGATTTTACTTAACTCTTGCTTAAGTAATTTCTCAACACATGCAAATTAATAAATTACTCATTTACAATGTTAGACCCGATTTTTCAAGTTTAGCTAATTACCTCTCTCGAGTGAAATTAACCCTAATCAATTGGTTTAACCTACTATATCTCTATGTCGATTAAGGCCCAATCAATTGCATTAACTCTTTGTGAAAATAACTCAATGGATCATGATGTGATCCAGACCACGAATACAAGCCCGCACAAAGATCCATTGAAGATCAAAGGAGGACCAATGACTCGTCTGCAAACAAAGAGGATCAACGAAGCAATGGACAAGCTAGTTCAAGGAACAATGGTCAAAACAATGTTCGTGTCATCAAAAGAAGCAAGTTCCATGTTGTGACCGAGCCAAAACGATGAGTGGATCAACCTCATTCAAGCCGTCGAAGAAGATTGACAAAATTCAAGAATTACGGTCGTAACCCATAATTCTTACGGTCGTAACGAGCCCACTGATGAAAACTGTGATTTTGAAGAAAATTGAAATTACGACCGTAAATCAGATTTGTCACGGCCGTAACACAGCCTCGGGTTAAGAACAAGATTTTCAGAAAATAAGATTTATGGCCGTAAAGAATTATGTCACGACCGTAACTGTTAAACAAAAATCAAGTTACGGCCGTAAAGGAAGGGTCACGGCCGTAAAAGCCTATACGCGTAAATTTTAGGGTTTTATTTATTTCCTTATTTTTAGCTAGTTGTTTCCTAGTATAATTAAAACTCTTAACCTAGGTTTTGACCCTATATACAGGGATGTAATTTTCATTATTCATTACACAACTTTGATATTATTATTGAGAGGCAATTTGCTTTCAAACCTTATTCTTTATTGAATAAAATCCGAACTTGCGAGTTAATCTTGTTTGTTCAAATCTTGGGTGAGATTTATTTTCATTGTGATCAAGAGGTCAGCATATCTATTGATTGTGTTGGTTGCTTGGTTCAATTAATTTGAATCAATCTCGAAATCGTGGTTCTTTGGCGTTATTGCGTCGATTCCAATAATTTGTGAGTTGCGTAGCTACAATTGCTACGTGGTTTGCATCATCTGGTATCAGAGCTTAGGCTCCAAAAATCAAGGTTATATCTTTATTTTGTTTCTTGAGTTCCTTAATTTTGTTCTTTGTGTTTTTCAAGTTCTTGAGTCTTCAATCCAAAAAAGTCGTTATTCCCTTCGCTTGGTATCCAAATTGAATTCCGTTTGTTTCGTTAGTCTCGTAGTTGAATTTTCGAAAAAAAAACGAAAATTCTCAGTCCAATAAAAATAGTTGATATTTGATTTCAAGAATTATTTTCTTGAAACAATCTTAGTTTCCATAAAAGTGTCGAGTCCTTTATAGAGTCAGATTACATTCTTTCAAGGTCTTCTTTGAGTTTTTCCAACAAGTTGATAACTTCTCACTCGCATTCGGTTTGAGTCATTCAAGTTTAAACTTGTTTGAGTTCGGATTCGTTCTTTGAAGCAATTGGGGTGAAAGTCATTGAGTGGAAAAAGGCTAGAGAGGTGAGATCAATAGAGGGAAAAAGCCAAAATTGAGTGATACACGAGCGAAATACACGTGAGGCATATAATATTTAGTTTTAGGATGTCTGAACAATCTTCTACTACAAAAAATAACGATCGAAGCAACATGACGGAGGAGATGGTACAACTGTTTGAGCGGTTTTTTGGGGATGTGTTAGGTAGGTTAGAAAGGTTTGAGTAACCTCGGGAAGTGCCTAATGCTCACAGGAAAGGTGGGCGAGGTCGTAGAGTAGAGAGGGTCGATGAGAATGAAGAAGGTAGTGATTTTGACAATGGGGCAATTGTGGATAGAGTAGTTAGGCATGGAAGAAGGGATAGAGATCTTGGTGGCGATAGAATGGATGGTAGTATGAGCAACATCAAAATGACAATTCCGTCATTCAAGGGTAGGAGTGATCCGGAAGCATACCTAGAATGGGAAAAGAAGATGGAATTAATTTTCAATTGCTACACTTATTCGGAAGAGAAAAAGGTTAAGGTAGCTGTACTTGAATTCTCCAATTACTCTATTACTTGGTGGGATCAATTGGTGACTTCTAGGAGGAGGAATCCCGAGAGACCCATTAGTACTTGGGATGAATTAAAAGCTATCATGAGAAAGAGGTTCATTCCTAGTCATTACCATCGGGAGCTTCATCAAAAATTACAAAGTCTATACCAAGGATCAAAGAGTGTGGAGGATTATCATAAGGAGATGGAGATGTTGATGATTAGAGCTAATGTAGAAGAGGATAGGGAGGCTACGATGGCTCGATTTTTGAATGGGTTGAATAGGGATATAGCTAATGTGGTTGAACTACAACATTATTTGGAGATGGAGGATATGTTGCACATGGCTATAAAGGTGGAGAAGCAATTAAAGAAAAAGGGAACAACAAGGTATCAATCAGGTTCTAATTCTTCTTGGAAGCCGAAGTGGGAAAGTAAAGGAGATGGGGCTGTTTCAAAAGGGAAGTTTGAAGCACCAAAAGGAAAGTTTGAGGCACCAAAAGGGAAGGAGGAACAAGCTAGTAAACTCGCACCTAAAGGGGAACCTCAACCATCTAGGAGTAGAGACATTCAATGCTTCAAATGTTTGGGAAGAGGACATGTGGTATCTCAATGTCCTAATAGGCGAGTAGTACTTGTGCGAAAGGATGGAACCATGGAGAGTGATAGTGAGGAAGAGGATTATAGCGATATGCCGGCATTGGAGGAAATATGTGATGATGAGGATGTATTATCTGGGGAGCATGGGGAGTTATTAGTGGCAAGGCGAGTTATTAGTGCTTAAATCAAGATGGATGATTTGGAACAACAACGGGAGAACATACTCCATACACGATGTCGTATTAATAACAAGGTATGTAGTATGATTATTGATGGTGGTAGTTGCACTAACGTTGCTAGTACTATGCTTGTTGAAAAATTAGGATTACCTTTATTAAAACATCATAAACCTTATAGGCTTCAATGGTTAAATGATAGTGGAGAAATTAAGGTGAATAGGAGGGTGTTGGTGAGTTTTTCTATTGGTAGCTACGTGGATGATGTTATGTGTGATGTGGTTCCTATGCATGCCGGGCACATTTTGTTGGGTAGACCTTGGCAATATGATAGGAAGGTAATGCATGATGGGTATAAAAATAGGTATAGCTTTACCAAAGGGGGAAAAACCATTACACTTGCACCATTGATGCCGTCACAAGTGTATGAAGATCAAATAAAATTGAAAAATGATGAAGAAAAAAGAGTGAGGGAAAATGAGAGAAAGAGAGTTGAGGCCATGACCTCAGAAAAAGGAGAGGAAAAGAGAGTTGGAGCCACGACTCCAGAAAAAGGAGAGGCGAGAGAAAAAAGGAGTGTTGGGGTACATAGCTCAGAAAAAGGAGGGGGAGCGAAGAGTGCCAGAAAAGAAAGAAAAATGAGTTTCTACGCAAAAAGGAGTGAAGTCAAGAAAGCATTTATGGAAAAACGACCAATGGTCCTTTTATTGTACAAGGATTCATTCCTTGCCTTTGATGAAACTAACAAATCCCTCCCTAGTTTGGCTATTTCTTTATTGCAGGAATTTGAGGATGTGTTTCCAGATGACATACCTAGTGGGTTACCACACATTCGAGGTATTGAACATCAAATTGATTTTGTACCGGGAGCAGTCATTCCAAACCGCCCCGCTTATCTAAGTAACCCCGAGGAGACGAAGGAGCTTCAAAGGCAAGTGGAGGACTTGATGAGCAAAGGGTATATAAGGGAAAGTATGAGTCCATGTGCCGTCCCCGTGTTACTTGTACCCAAAAAGGACGGGACTTGGAGAATGTGTGTTGATTGTAGGGCCATCAACAACATAACGGTAAAGTATCGTCATCCTATTCCTAGGTTAGATGATATGTTGGATGAATTGCATGGCTCTAGCATATTTAGTAAAATTGACATTAAGAGTGGTTATCATCAAATTCGAATGAAAGAAGGAGATGAGTGGAAAACTGCTTTTAAAACTAAGTATGGCCTGTATGAATGGTTAGTAATGCCTTTTTGACTTACTAATTCACCTAGCACTTTTATGCGTTTAATGAATCATGTTTTACGCGCATTTATAGGTAAATTCGTTGTAGTTTACTTCGATGATATCTTGATATATAGTAAAACTTTGAATGAGCATGTGGAGCATGTTGGTGTGTGCTTGTGGTTTTAAGACAAGAGCAACTTTTTGCTAATTTTAAAAAGTGTAATTTTTGCATGGAAAAAGTTGTGTTTCTTGGCTATGTGGTTAGTGCTAAAGGGATAGAAGTAGATGAAGAGAAAGTCAAAGCTATTAAAGAATGGACAACACCTAAAGGCATAACTGAGGTTAGAAGTTTTCATGGCTTGGCTAGTTTTTATAGGCGTTTTGTTAAAGATTTTAGCACAATTGCTGCACCACTCACATAAATTGTCAAAAAGAGTGTAGGGTTTAAATGGGGTGTAGAACAGGAGCATGCATTTGATACTATCAAAAATATGTTATGTAAAGCACCGATTTTATCACTTCCTAACTTTGACAAGGCTTTTGAGATTGAATGTGATGCCTCAGGGCTAGGCATTGGAGCAGTTTTAATGCAGGATCGAAGGCCAATCGCCTATTTTAGCGAAAAGCTATAGGAGTTATACTCACTTGTGCGCGCTTTGGAGACATGGCAACATTACTTGTGGCCATGGGAGTTCGTGATACACACTGATCATGAATCCTTGAAGCATTTGAGGGGTCAAGCTAAACTGAGTAAGAGACATGCAAGGTGGGTAGAGTTCATCGAAACATTTCCCTATGTCATCCGGTACAAAAAAGGTAAGGAAAATGTGGTGGCAGATGCATTGTCTCGAAGGTATGTTCTTTTAAATTCTTTAAATTCTAAATTGCTTGGATTTGAATACATTAAGGACATGTATGCTAATGACCTGGACTTTTCTAATATTTATGAATCATGTGGTAAAGGGGCTGTGGATAGGTTCTTTAAACATGATGATTATTTATTTCGAGAAAATAAATTGTGTCCCTAGGTGTTCAATGAGGGAGTTACTTGTGAGAGAGGCCCATAGTGGAGGCTTAATGGGTTCTATTGGCCTAAGATGAAGATTGATGTGGTTCGGGTTTGTAATAGATGCATTACTTGTAAGAAGGCTAAATCTAGGATTAAAACCCATGGGTTATATATGCCTTTACCCGTCCCTAGTGAACCTTGGGTCGATATCTCTATGGATTTTGTTTTGGGATTACCTAGGACTAAGAAGGGAAGAGATTCAATTTTTGTGGTAGTAGATCGCTTTAGTAAAATGGCACATTTCATAACATGCCACAAAACTTATGATGCTACTAACATAGCTGAAATTTTCTTTCGGGAAGTCGTGCGCTTACATGGGGTTCCTAAAAGTATTGTCTTGGATAGGGATGTTAAATTCCTTAGTCATTTTTGGAGAGTCTTGTGGAACAAATTAGGAACAAAACTACTTTTTTCTACAACTTGTCATCCACAGACCGATGGACAGACCGAGGTAGTAAATAGGACAATGATTCAATTATTGCACACCATAATCAATAAAAATTTGAAAAATTGGGAAGAGTGTTTACCATTTATTGAATTTGCATATAATAGGACTATACATTCTACTACTTCTTGTTCACCATTTGAAATTGTTTATGGTTTTAATCCGCTGACACCATTGGATTTAATTCATTTACCTGTGAATGAACGTAGCAGTTTAGATGGAAAGAAAAAGACTCTGATGATTAAAACACTCGACGACAAGGTGAGGTTGGCAATTGAAAAGAAAAATGACCATTATGCATCGCAGGCTAACAAAGGAAGAAAGGGCGTCATATTTGAACCCGGTGATTGGGTTTGGGTACATTTGAGAAAGGAGCGGTTTCCAGAACAATGCAAGTCAAAGTTACAACCGCGAGGGGATGGTCCATTCTAAGTGATTGAAAGGATCAACAACAATGCCTATAAACTCGATCTTCCTGGTGAGTATAATGTTACGGCTTCATTTAATGTTTCTGATCTATCTCCGTTTGATGCAGGTTCAGATTCGAGGTCGAATCCTTTCGAAGAGGGAGGGGATGATGTGATCCAGACCACGAATACAAGCCCGCACAAAGATCCATTGAAGATCAAAGGAGGACCAATGACTCGCCTGCAAACAAAGAGGGCCAACGAAGCAATGGACAAGCTAGTTCAAGGAACAATAGCCAAAACAATGTTCGTGTCATCAAAAAAGCAAGTTCCATGTTGGGACCGAACCAAAACGACGAGTGGATCAACCTCATTCAAGCCGTCGAAGAAGATTTTCAAAATTCAAGAATTACGGCCGTAAATCAGATTTGTCACGGCCGTAACATAGCCTCGGGTTAAGAACAAGATTTTCAGAAAATAAGATGTACGGCCGTAAAGAGTTATGTCACGACCGTAATTGTTAAACAGAAACCAAGTTACGGCCGTAAAGGAAGGGTCACGGCCGTAAAAGCCTATACGCGTAAATTTTAGGGATTTATTTATTTCCTTATGTTTAGCTAGTTGTTTCCTAGTATAATTAAAACTCTTAACCTAGGTTTTGACCCTATATATAGTGATGTAATCTTCATTATTCATTACACAACTTTGATATTATTATTGAGAGGCAATTTGCTTTCAAACCTTATTCTTTATTTAATAAAATCCGAACTTGCGAGTTAATCTTGTTTGTTCAAATCTTGGGTGAGATTTATTTTCATTGTGATCAAGAGGTCAGCATATCTATTGATTGTGTTGGTTTCTTGGTTCAATTAATTTGAATCAATCTCGAAATCGTGATTCTTTGGCGTTCTTGGGTCGATTCCAATAATTTGTGGGTTGCGTAGCTACAATTGCTACGTGGTTTGCATCAGATCATCTAGGGTTTAAGGTATATCCCTATCCTTAACAAGAACCTAGATCATTTGTTATTTGGTCTAAAATGCATAATATCTCTCGATTATCATACACTTCACAAAACATATATTTGGTGATCAATCAAACACATGGAATAATCTTAATAACAAACACACATGAAATAAGCTCAACATTAATAAACAAACATTAAAACTACTTAAACTAAGTTAAGTTACATCAATCATCCCAACATAAAACAACTAGCCTATTGTATAAATATTGCACAAAAGTTGAGGTTTACAAAAATACATCACAAAATATAGAAATCAATGATTAAAAATACAAGATAATGAAATAAATCACTTCCCTTGATTTTTTTTTTTTTGCACCAAAATTCCTTGAACTTTGATTTGTATTTCCACTTGACTTCTTGCTTCTTTGATCCAATGGGTGCTAGCAACTTGAAATCAAAAATAAACTACAAACTAAATTACAAACAAAGGAAAAACAAAGAAAAGAAAAGAAAAGAAAAGAAGAAGAAAAGTGGGAGAAGAGGCTAGGGTTTGGAGATAAAAATTGTAGTAAAAAGTTATGAACCCTAGCCAAAAAGTGCCTTAAAAACCCCCACTTTCGCGTAGATCCGCGTTCTCAGCATTTGGCCCCAACCGGGTAGCACCGAGTCGGCCCAAATTATTTTTCAAAATTATGACCTCGCGATCATGTGGCTGAATGCCTCGCGATCGCGTGGTTAGGCTGAAAACTCTGGGTTTATTTTTGGCCTGATTTCGCGAACGCGACCTGGTCGAGACACGCGATCGCGTGGTTCACCTGGCAGCTCCGTCCTTCCATAATTTACAATTGGGTCCTCCAACTTCTGGTCTTCTTCAATTTAGTCCTCGAATTTTGACTTTTATTACAACTATGCCCCTGAAATATTTGCATCTTTAGTCCTCCAACTTTCTGAGATGTTGCAATTGAGTCCCCAAACTTTTGATTTCTTTCAATTAGGTCCTTGGACATCGAAATTGCTCCTCTTTTAGCTTAATTGCTCTCCAATCTTGTCCATTTTCTTTCCAATTAAGGTTGTACTTAATTGTACAAGATAAACACAATTTATAAGTAGAAATTCGCTCAATTTATTAATTAAATTGTCGATTTAAAAGCAAAATAAGTGTGTAAAACACACTTATCAATTTGCTATATAAAATATTTAACTATTTTGAAACAAAATAAAATTATTTAAAAGTAGTTGGACATTTTTGGGATTTCCTTGGTGAGAGGCACATTAATCACGGTCAGGTACCCGTATACAATCGTCCCATAATTTGAGCGTTCGCACTGACCTCCAATCCATGCATTTTCGCGCCTACAATGCAAAATTAAATGAGCTAATGCTCAGTAAGTAACATATGCATGATCATACACATGCGTTTCGATTCACTTTCTCACAATTATTTCGTTCAGGCTCCGTGTCTTTTTATTTTCTTAGTTAATCCACATTTTCTACTTGGGTTCGAATCCCACTACATTATACCGTATGAGCTCAAATATCAATATGGTTGATAATATGCACCTTCCAGTGCCTGTGGTCCGTCATCGCCCACTGAGACTCAAGACTCCATAGTTTGTATCCATCGTCGCCCACCGATGCTCAAGATATTGCACCGGGAATTATATTATATCAATCAGGCCTTATCTATTATAACCGGCGCTCGGTGTGTCGATCCACAGTCCCAAGGCCATCAAAAGACCTCTCGACACCACCCGTATACCAGTGCTGGACCGCCAACACCCCATCATTGACTACCTTTAATGACCATCGGGAGTCTCAAGCGAGTGTATATATCCGGACGCGAAGTAAAGTACGGTACACTCGTACGGAGATTCAACTATCATCCACATCATTCTCTCTCCATATATCTCTATATACTCTTTATCTCTTTATTTATCATTTATGAAGGACTTCTTCTAAGTCCACACAATGCACATGTCAATACCCATGAATGCCAACATATATTTCATCCACCAATTGTACATCATAATCACATGATATGACATTCCAATGAATTCATGTGTATTAATAACATGCCATATCATCAATTCATGTCTCGCATGCTTTCACCACTTACAAATAATTACCACATCATATTTCACGAATATTGCACGAATAATATACCTCACATAGTCACGTATGAGCACAAAATAATATTAATACTATGTTTTGCATTGTAGTTGAAATGTTACTTACCTTACTCATTGCTACATATCCTAGAATTCACGAATTTATTCCTCAATATTAGCACCACTAATCCACTTGGAGTCGAACTTGATTGACCATCACTCATTACATATCATATATATATAAACTATAATTTAGTCACGTGATAATACATTATAATCCAACTAACCAATATAAATTAGGTCCATTAAATAATACGAGATTAAAATGGGCCAACATATTGTAAAATACTTTATCTAAATAATTATATGGAACAACTTTATTTTAAAGGGATTGACCTACTTTATCATGTCTCATACGAAAATTATTTTACTTCTCATATCCAAAAATAATAACCATAACATTGTTAATGTAAAACTTATTATAATATATTATGTTATATATTATTATATATAATATAATAATTAATTAATTAATTTAATTGATAAAAATAAAATAAAATATGTTACCTGAAGAGAGGGGGGTCGACCCCCCAAACTTTATATGGGCCCCCAAAATTTTTTTCGGTCAATTCCTCGGAACTTCTCTCTTCGCTTTGCCTTTTTTTTTGCCCGATCTACTGTCTCCTATTTATAGTTTTTATTGAGGACTATACTGCAATTAAATAAATTATTTTATTTTCCCATTTAGTCCATAAAATATAGGATTTATATTTTAGTCCCGCAAAAATATTTAAAATATAAAAATGCTTCTAAAAAGTACAGGGTCATATGAAGTTGTAATAGACAATTCTTAGGGGCCAATATGAAGTTCTCACGAAGTACTTTAGAACGATATTTTTGGATTATAAAATAGATAATTGGTGTAAAAGTTATGGTTCGTCAAAGTTAGCCACTTAAAACTATTTTATTTCGATTTCTTTTTAAGTGGCTAGTTTCGTCTTAACTTTATGTAATCTACTTATCATCAAAATTGAACTTTCAATATACAATTCTAAAAGACTCATGATCTAGTTTCTCGTATCCTCCCCGAAATGCAATATAGTCAACTATAGCAAAAGTTGCGACTTGTCAAAATAAGCCGTTTAAAACTAAACTTTTGAATGCCAACATTTTTTATTAAAATTTTCGAGACACGTACATCAACCTAATACATGTCACAATATGCCATTTTGAAGGTCATTCAATGCTCTACATGATGGTGTTCTCGAATAGTTAAGATAGATAACAAAACTAAGAATTTACGCGTTCTGAAACTATACGTATTATTGGTCGTTAATAAATAATATAATAATATATATAAACAATGTTACGTCCAACTTATTATATATATATATATATATATATATATATATATATATATATATATAATTTTAATTATTATTATTTTTGTGTGTATTTCAACAAAAAATGTTCAAAACGCGGAAAACGCGTTTTGAGATTATTATTATTATTTTTTTTTTTAAGAATTATCCTAACTTGGAACTAAACTTAATATAAAGTTTTTTTTTTTTTTTTTTTTTTTTAAGAATTAGCCTAGCTTGGAACTAAGTCTAAATAAAGATTTTTTTTGGGAGAATTATCCTAACTTAGAACTAAGCTTAAATAAAGTTTTATTGAATTCAATATCAACATTACAAAAAAAAAAAAAAAAAAAGTGAAAATTCTTGTTGTTATATTTCAAAAAATGCCTTGATAAGGACTTTAGTGATTTTGAAAGAACTTGCATTTTCTGAATTTTAATAGAACTAGAGCTTACTCAAATCCCGAACCTGATCAAGTGTGTTAATATAGACTCTTAATGCTCACATTAGTGTGTTGCATGTAACTATGTTTTAATGTATTGTGAAAGGAAATTTAAGTTTTAGTCAGTAGTATTCTGCAAGCAAATTAATTAAAAATAGTTTAAGTAGTATTCTGCAAAATTTTAAACAGAACTTGTTTTCCAACTTTTCATTTTCAAAAACAGTTTTCAGAAATGACAAACCAAACACGTTTTTAGCAAATTTGAAAATAAAAATAAAAATAGGAAATACAAAATATTTTCGAAAATGAAAATACAAAATAAAATACAAATAGAACGCCATCTAATATTCTTATTTATTTTTCGTTTATGTCAACTAAATTAAAAGTCTTATTTAGTATCGAATAGGCCCCTTAAATAAGTCAAATAAATTAAAATTTTTATTTGACTTTCAAGTGGGTCCCGTTAAATGTGAATAATTTATAACAATAGAATGATTTTTTGGGTCTTTACAATGTGGGTAATGGGAGTTTTAGGGTTAGATTTATTTATTTAGCCCCCGTCAGATAACCATTATTTGAAACTCATTGTTCGACATTACTAATTTTCAACCACACATTACACAATAAAATATTATGCGCGTAAATCTAAAACTTTTTTTTTACTGCATTTAGACCACTTATTCTCCTAAAAAAATCATTATTCAAAAGCTTATTTTTTTCCAAATAATGGTTATTAAATAGGATTTAGTTTTTTAATATTATTACTAAGATTAAATATTGATTTAACACTTGATTTTTGGATAAAAAGTTCTAAACTTTATTTTCGAACTGAGAAATAAAAATGCAGGGCTTTGTGTAATGGGGTGTTTACACAAAACTGACACAAATATTTTTTTAAAAAGTGACATGTATATTAATTTCTTTAATAAAATATAGATTAAAACCTTAGAGTAAATTCATGATTTATTAATTTATTCAAACTTTTAAAATCATCCGGCTAGTTTTTTTATAAAAAAAAGTTACATAATATTAATAATTTTCCCCTTAAAAGTGATGTCACTTTTATCACTTTCTCTTTTAACTAAAAAGTGAGACTTACCATTTCTTTCTAATTGAATGTTACTTTTTCAATTTTTAGCACATTCATCATTAAATAATAAATTACACGAGTCCACAAACACTAGTAGATATATTACATATTTTCCATTCTCCATACACAATGTCAAATTTTCTACTTCTTTAACTAAAAAGTGACACATTGTCACTTTTTTTCTTACTTGAATGCCACTTTTTGATTTTTGCAATATTCTTTATTGACTAACAAACTAAACAAGTTTGCAAATATGAATAGATACATTACACGTTGTCACTTTTTTCTACGTTAGTATCACTTTTTCAATTTTTGTAATATTCATCATTCACTACAGGTGTCACGTGACACAAATGCCAATTTTTTTTTTTTTTAAAAAATGTGATACGGTGTCACTTTTTTTTAGTTAAAAAGTGACATATTGTCACTTGTCACTTTTTAATAAAACTTTGACATTTTTGTCATATCTAAATAAAAAGTGAGGTTATTTAACACTAATTAAAATCTTAGAATAGATCGAAGTGATATATCATATGTTGTGTTTCTATTACAGAGTAAAATTTGCCAATGGGTTGTTTTCAGGTTCAGTAATGGAACATTAAACATCTTTGATTATGTTATTCTCTATTATCTAAACATAATAAACAACTTCATTTTATGAATATAATATTCTATAAGTTGAAAGTGACAAAAGTTCAAAAAAGTGACAAACACTCAAAAAAGCATTAACACATGTTTGATAGAAAAGTGAAATTCAATTGTATACAATTGTACAACAAAGTGATTTATCATTTTCTTATGCATCTTTGTGATATGTCATGTTTCTATTACAAAGTAAAATTAATCAATTGCTTGTTCTGAGGTTTAGTAATGGAACATAAAACATCTTTGATTATGTTTCTTTTCTATTATCTAAATAAACATAATAAACAACTTTATTTTAGGAAAGTAATAGTCTATAAGTTGAAAGTGATTAAAGTTCAAACACTCAAAAAAACATTAACTCTTATTTATCAAAATATTAGAATAATTGTCTCACTTAAAAAAAAAAAAAAAGTTACACAATGTCACTTTTTGTTTTAACTAAAAAGTGACGCATCGTGTTACTTTTTTCGAAAATTGATATACAATTAAATTTCACTTTTCTGTCAATTACAAATTAGTACTTTTGATTCATTCTTATTTTTCTCACTCTCTATCCATCATTATTCATTACCAAAGAAACAAAAATAAGTAAAATAAATATAACCCAATAATACATATCTCGAGTAAACAAAAAACATAACCTCAATGAAGAATGGACAAATTTTGCCTCTCGAAGAATCTTCCTCAATAGCATTCACTTCAAGAATTGGAATCACTTCCTTTTCTTGAAGTGCTGGCCAAAAGACTCCTCCATTGCCCCCACATGGAGAATCTGTTATAAAACTAACTTACCTCGAGAGGTTGAAGATGAAATCATTGAGTATTACATGAAGAATCACGAACCAATAACATTGAATCATC
Organism: Ligustrum vulgare; assembly: GCA_963555705.1. Taxonomy (NCBI): domain Eukaryota; kingdom Viridiplantae; phylum Streptophyta; class Magnoliopsida; order Lamiales; family Oleaceae; genus Ligustrum; species Ligustrum vulgare. Next base: position 58,121,225 of record OY743177.1, on the reverse strand, counting down.
CTCTTGAAGTCTTGGAAATGATGGAAGAATGCCAAATAATGGAATAAAATGATAGGCTTGAACAAGTGATTAAACATTGTCCTACAAGTATATTTGCCACATCTTGGTCGAGATGTTAAAGGGTTAGATAGCAAATGCTTTAGCGGATTAATCAAACCTACAAACCAAATATTCTTAAGTACAAAGAATACATGGAAGAGGAACAAAGAACAATTGAAAAATAAGTATGAATTTTGACGAAAATGATCTCTATAAATTTATGGATGTTCTCTCATGTTTTTCAACATATTCTATCCCTATTTATAGAGTTCCAATGCACCATTTCGTAAACGACACCACTTTTCACTAAGGATTTGAAATGGTTGATGAAAAATGCTTCGCAAAAATTTGGAAATTTTGTCAACGGTCAAATTTGTTCACCATGTGATCACATGGTTATAATACCAAGCGATTGCATGACATTCATTTTCTTAAATAGATTCAAATCCGTTTATACCATGCGATCGTCAGATGTTGAACCAAGCTATCGCTTGGTTCAATTTTCTGGCCGGTCCATCCAGTTCATTCGGTTCGGTTCTTTTAGTTCGATTGTTACTCTTTTGACCCCTTTTTTGCACTTTTTAATCTTGTAATTTTATTTAATCATTTAATATATATTTGAACAACCATTTGGAATTAATAAATTTCCAACAATCCCCAACTTGCACAAATATCTTCACCAACTCATTTTGTAAGGGTGATATGCATAAAATAAGGTATCTTTCGATTTGAACCTTACCTTAATATAAACATCGCAAAGTATTATCGAAATTCCGGGTAGCTGTAGCTTTAAACCCATTATTCCATGTGACAATACCGGAAATATCACGCACACAACACTCAAGTCTTTTGTTCCACACAAGTTTTAGCTTTAGCGCGTTAATGGTCTTACACTCATCCGATTCGTGAACTTTTCAGGAAGTAACTCCAAACTTTCCTTGAAGAGGCACCACTTCTAAGTTCATGTAGGTCTTCTTCCAGTATCTTTGTTACATTTAGAGATACTCATAGTTCTGAACTTCACTAAGAGTTTTAAAACTCAACCCTCTAATCATAACAACCAACACTTTTAATCTAGAATGAGGTATTGCTTGATAAAGTGTTGAGACTATCCACTTATCGAATGACTTGTTGTTATCCTTTGAACCCATGAATTACTCATTTCGTAATGACATGTAGGGTTGCTATCATTGGTGGATATTTATAAAGGGGTTTCACCATATCCTACTCCATTATGTTCTTATGATTTTATATAAGATATAAGTCAAGTCTTAGCTTAACTTTTTCACAAGTTATTGAATTACTCTTTGATTCAATTTTATATGTTTATGTCTAGACTTTTTTTTTTTTAAATATATATGTGATAACTTCACAATTATTTGACAACAGTTGTCACATATTTCGCAATATTTTGTAGTCTATTTTGTGCACTTTATAGACTTCAAAATAACAGTACTTTAAACTTTATTTTAAGTTTTAATTGTACTACCCCCACACTTCTAAGATAGACTCAAAATTATTCTTTTAATCAATGAAAGAATCTAAATTTATATCACAATTTATTTACTCGATAAAAGAAATTATTTTCGCAATTCTTTCACTCAATTGAAAGAAATGGAATCTTAATTCCATGAACAAAATTTGTTCTAACAATAGTTTAATTGTCTCATCAACGAGTACAATAAGTGTTTTACAATATTTATTTGAGTGTTACCCTCACACTTTGGGATAAATTTCAATTTTTTCAATTTCATTTAAGTGAATGATTCTCCTTGTGAACCACAATGTTCAACAATAATCCATATTCATTTGTATGTTTCATATTATTACTCTCCATTAGTAATACTACTTTTCACATACGTTATATCAATTAGATTACTCATTCTATCATATCACCTTGCACATTTTCTCAAATTATAAGAATAATAATCAAATTTGATTATTCACAATAGTATGAAATAAGATGATAACAAACTTTGAACAAAAAATTTCATAAAATGTATTTATGTATAATCAATAAGCCTCTATTTGTTCAAATTTCTCAAATATTCAAATAAGATATTTGCATCTCTGTTTAATTAAATGCAAATTGATAATAAATACTTCACATAAGTATCTACTAAGGATTTACATTTTTTAAGAGAAAAATAATTTATTGTTGCATGATAAACATTTATCATTTTCCTAATATCCATGTCATATAATTATCTCATATACCAAATCCATTTAGTATGCAACAATTTAACATTTATATTATGAATAAATGTAACACACACACACACACACACACACACACACACAAAATATATATATATACCAAGCCATGAAATTTACATGATTCAATACTTATATCATGCTATTAATTAATATAAGAGTAACATACTCATCATAATGAGACTTTAATATATCGAATGGTTGATAACCTTACTAAGGTTAAAATCTCATGCATTCATGAAACTTCACTTTCATAAATTTAAAACTTGAAAATCACACATTTCATAATTTTCCACTAACTAAGTAGTATATTGATTTATGCAATAATCAAGATAGATTTTCACTAAACCAATGCACACATTGTTACTAACTGATGTGTTCCGGACTCTCAATAATCGGAGTCATAGCAGGTTTGACAGAAAAAGTTAAATATTCAAGCCAAATAAAAGTGCAATCCAGTCAACCATGTCGAAATTAGATGCATAATATGTGTTTTTCGAGTAGAAATGGGCCACTAAGCAAAACTCATGGGCTAAAGTCCTTAAGCCGACTGATTTTATGACCAAATTCCATCATTTGGGGCTTCAAAACAACAAGTCAATTATGCAGACGAAAATTAGGGTTTTTGCATATTTTTAGGTTAAATTTTATTTTTAATTATTTGTTTGCCTATTTTAGAATTTTAGTCTAATTAGAATTCTATTTTGAGTAAATTAGCGACTAGGGATTTTATTTTGCTTATTTATACGTTTTTTCCATTCATTGTAATTCAGATTTGATTTGATTAAAATAGTTTCTATTTAGGATTCAATAAAAGATATAGGTGGATTCCTATGTTTTCGAACTTATCAAGAATATTTCTTGTGGCGTTCAAATACCGAACTTATCAAATATTTCTTGAGAATATTTGTGGCGTTCAAAATCAGAAACTTATCAGGGAAATGGACAAATCCTTGTGGCGTTTCGAAAGTCGTGGTTCTTTATTCCGCATCGTCGAGACATCGCGTCGTGAATATTGAGTCATGATTCATCTGTCCAACCCCAAACCTGATTTCGGAACTTTCCGGCGTTTCTTCCGCGCTTCGAATCTCATCATCTGGTATCAGAGCTGGACTCTGAGTTCATGTTTTTTTTTTCTATCCAGTTTAATTCTTATGTTTATCATCGAGTCTGTCATAAAAATTATCCATATCTTGTTGTTAAGTCTTTCTTTTCTTGAGTGTTCTTCGTGCCAGTAAATTTTTTTTTTCCAGTTTGATCCATATAAAAATTCAATAAAAATTCAAAAGTGTTTATTTTGTTCGATTCTTATCCAAATCCTGTTTCGTTTGTTTTGTTGTGTTCGTGTCGAATTTCCGGATTTATTTAAAAAAAATTTATTTATTTATTTTATTATTATTTAATTCGAAAAATTCATTATTCAAAAAAAAAAAAAAAAGAGTTATTCCATATTCAATAACCACTTTCTTGAGTTTCTTTAAAATTCTTGGTATTCATTTCCTTCCAAGTCAATAAAAGTCGTTCTTGCTATTTGATGTCTAAATCCTTTTCATTCTTGAATTTTTTTTAACGCCACATAAGGAATGGATTATGATCCGGGCTTTTTATTCCAAACTAGATGTTATGTGGATCATAAGGGGTGCATTTTGGCGATTGATGGAAAGTGCTTTACTAATTTCGTTAGTAGCACCGTGGTTGAAAAATTAGGATTGCCCCTAGAACCGCACAATAAACCTTATAGGATGACGTGGATGAGGGAGTTTGGGAATTTCAAAATAACCAAACAAGTTCTAGTGCCTATCACCCAGGGAAGGTATAGTGAGGATGTATGGTGTGATGTAGTGCCATTGAAGTCTTATCATATTTTATTGGGAAAACCTTGGAGACGTAGGAGGGAGGCTGATTATGATAAGAGTATGCACATATACAAATTCATTAAGAAAGGGAAAACATGCGCACTATATGGGTTAACATTAGAAGAAGCACTAGAAGATTCACGGAGGGTAAGGAAGGAGAGTGAAAAGTGGTATAATAGGAGGCATCATGGGGATAAGGATATTGATAAGAAGGAGGGAGAGTTGAAATTAAAAACAAATAAACAAACTCCAAAATCTGATGAGGAGAAGGTGGAATTGGGAGTTGAGGTTGAAGTTCAAGATTTGAGCGTTGAATTAGAAGATCTACATTTGGGTAGTAATGAGGTAGTACACGTGCGTGGTGATAAAAATCTGGAGATAGGAGGTGTGGTTGAATTTGAAAGTAAAATTTTTGAAAATGTGGTTGAAGATGCAAAGGAAGAACGAGGTGAAGAGGAGGGCCTCGTGGTTCTTAAAGAAGAATTGGAGATGGTGATTAATCATGGATACAAGGATCCATACCTTGTACCTCATGAACCTAACATTTCCCTCCCCGCTTTATTTAATTTTTTCTTGCAGGTTAAATGTGCTTGGAAATTTGGGCAACACCACCAATACCCACAGGAGTTTCTACTTCAATCCATTCGTGTAACCCAAGTTACAGGATACTATTGGTCATCCCTCTGGCATGGAAGCAATAATTTTTCGTTTGATCCAGGAGGTGAAGTGAAACAACATGAACAAAGTTATGATTCGGGACGAATCATCCTAAAGAAGGAGGGTATGATGTGTTCCGGACCCTCGACAATCGGAGTCATAGCAGGCTTGACGGAAAAAGTTAGGCTGCGTTCTCTTTGGCGTTTTCCAGCCGTTTTCTGTTTTTCATTTCCGAAAATGTGGAAAACGCGTTCTCTTGCGCCGTTTTCGGAAAAAAAATTCGAAAACGTTTTCAAAATTTGTAAAGGAAATGGAAAACGTGAAAATCACGTTTTTCGCGTTTTCCACTTAAAAAAAAAATATTTAAAATAATCAAAAAAATTTGAAATTTGTCAAAATTTATCATTTTTAATTACATTATTGGTCCCTAATTTTCAAAATTTGTCATTTTAATCCTCAAATTTTGAAATTTCTTTCGAAAATATCATAATTTATTTGCAATTTAAGTCCCTCAACTTCAGATTTTGTTGCACATTAGTTCACAAATTTTACTTTTCTTTCAATTTAGTCCTTTTCATATTTACTTTATAGGTCATTGTCTTCAAACATGTATAACTTTTGATGTACAACTCCGAATTGCACTCTGTTTTTTGCGTAGAACTCCAAATTCAACCATATTTCTGATGAGTTCTTACTAGAAGGATGTATCTATATAAAGTATTAAATGGAACGATTACTTTAGAAGGGAAAATTACTACTCAAATGTTGAACGATTACTTTAGATGGGTAACATGAATTTTTGTACTTTTTTTGTATAATCAAATTGTGTGATAGGGGTTATTTCATTTATTTTTGTTGTGTAACTCAAAATATGATATCTTTATTTCATTTATATTCACAAACAATATGAAATAATTTTCTTCAAAATTTTAAACAGAATGCGTTTTCCAGCTTTTCATTTTCGAAAACAGTTTTCAAAAATAACAAACCAAACGCGTTTTCAGCAATTTCGAAAAAAGTCACAGAAAATGAAAAACAGAAAACATTTTCGAAAATGAAAACAGGAAACTGAAATACAAAGAGAACGCAGCCTTAAATATTCAAGCCAAATAAAAGTGCAATCCAGTCAACCATGTCGGAATTAGATGCATAATATGTGTTTTTCGAGTAGAAATGAGCCACTAAGCAAAACTCATGGGCTAAAGCCCTTGAGCCGACTGCTTTTATGGCCAAATTCCATAATTTGGGGCTTCAAAACAGCAAGTCAATTATGCAGACGGAAATTAGGGTTTTTGCATATTTTTAGGTTAAATTTTGTTTTTAATTATTTTTTTGCCTATTTTAGAATTTTAGTCTAATTAGAATTCTATTTTGAGTCAATTAGCGACTAGGTTATTTTACTTATTTATATTCCTTTCCATTCATTGTAATTCAGACTTGAGACTTTGATTTTGATATAAACCAGTTTTATTGAGGATTCAATAAAAGTTATAGGTGGATTCCTATGTTTTTTCGAACTTATCAAGAATATTTCTTGTGGCGTTCAAATATCGAACTTATCAAATATTTCTTGAGAATATTTGTGGCGTTCAAATCAGAGACTTATCAAGGAGATTGGGCAATTCCTTGTGGTGTTTCGAAAGTCGTGGTTCTTTATTCCGCATCGTCGAGCCATCGCATCGTGAATATCGGGTTATGATTCATCCGTCCAACAACAACCTGGGTTCGGAACTTTCCGGCGTTTCTTCCGCGCTTCGAATCTCATCAAGTTGTATCTAGAAGTGCATATACTGCAGAAGAATTAGAAAATGCAAATTGGAATTCTAAAGCACTTAATGCTATTGTGTCTTTGGTTGATCCAGGTCAATTCAGGCTGATCTCTTCCTTAAGGACCGTCAAGGAAGCATGGGATGCTTTGATGGTAGCAAACAAAGGAACCAATGCTATCAAAACCTCCAAGCTGCAGATGTTCACCCTTGAGTTTGAACAACTATTAATGGATGAGCGAGAAGACTTCAAAAGCTTCTACGCTAGATTGAGTGATCTCACCAACTCAGCTGAAGCTCTTGGGAAAACCTACTCAAATGAGCAAATTGTACAAAAAATTCTTAGATCTTTACTTGACAAGTTCCATGCAAAAGTGATAGCTATTGAAGAAAGCAAGGATCTTTCAACCATGCGAGTTGAGGAACTTGTAGGGTCATTAATGATCTATGAGTCAAATTTGGCCCGAAGAAAGAAAGACAAAAAATCAGGGATTGCTCTCAAGGCAAGCACTGAAGAACCAGACGAATCTGGGGAGACAGATGAAGATGAAAGCTTCACACTTGTCACCAGACAATTTAAAAAGTTCCTCAAAGGCAAGCAAAAGGAAAGATCCACAAATCCTCAAGTCCAGAATCAAAAATTAAAAAAACAATGGAGGAAAAACAATTTCTGTCCCAAAAATAATACTAACTCGTATGAAGGAAAGCCTAAGAGTCGTATTCAATGTAGAGAATGTGAAGCATATGGACACATTGCAGCAGATTGTCCTAATACACAAAAGATGACCAAAGGAAGGAAGGCCATGAATGTTACATGGAGCGATGGAGACACAGATGAATCAGAATCAGAATCAGACAGCAGCAATTCTAAAAACAGGTAACTACCCTTACTGCTTTACAGTTATCTGGTACTGAATCTGGTAACTCATCTTATGTAGATGAATCTGGAACAAACACTGAAAACTTGAGAAAGGAACTTCAAGATGCAGAAGAAAAGATCCAACTGTTGCAGGCCTTGGCTGAACACAGCAAGGAAAGACATCTGGAAGCATCTGTATTCCTAGATGTCGAGCAAAATAAGGTAAGCAGGTTAAGCTCAGAACTTGCTAAAGCACAAGACAAAATCAAGAAGTTGGCACTTGGATCTATCCAGCTTGATGAAATCCTGAACAATGGCAGACCTGTCAGCTTGAAAACAGGTTTTGGATATGAAGGTAAAGGTAAAAGTCATGACAATAAAACAAATTTTGTTAGAGAATCTGGATACGAATGCAAGGGACAAAGTATAAATTATACAGATGCGTCTACCTCCTACCATCATCAATTCAATGCTGCTGGAACTCAAAACTCACATCTAGCCAGGAACTATACAAGAAGACAATTTCATCCGAATCTGTACAATCAAAATGAGTCTGTTCATCAGGACGGCAAAAAATTTCAACCTCGTCAGGATATATCTGTCTTCCAGGTATTCTGTAATTTTTGTGCTATATCTGGTCATGATGTATTTAGGTGTCATGAGTACTTAAAATTAATCAATTCACACAAAAGAAGACTTGTTTCTAGGCAAGATAATAAAATTAGAACTAACGCTTATATAGTTCAATTATCTTTAAGTGCTTTGATTCCTAACACATGGTATTTTGATAGTGGATGTTCTAGACACATGACAGGTGATCTCTCTTTGCTTACACATTTTGAAAAAGGCGAGACAGGTGCTGTTATCTTTGGTGATGATCAAAAGGGTAAGATAGATAGATCTAGTATCATCAACATCAAGGGATTGCCTACATTAACCAATGTTTTGTATGTTATAGGACTTAAGGCTAATTTGATCAGTGTAGGGCAATTGTATGATGATAATTTGCTTGTCATGTTCTCCAAAGATTATTACAAGGTTTTAAGTTGTGACAAGAACTCTAATCCATTAAAAAGTATTTTGTTTAAGGGAGTTAGATCCAAAGACAAATGATATACACTTGAAAGTCAAATAACTTGCAATTCTGTTAAAACTAAAAATGAAAAATTGGCATAACAGATTAGGGCATCTAAACTACCATGATCTCATGAAACTGACTAGAGACTACAGGTTGTGAGATACTTGCCTAGCATAAAAAACATTCCAGATGAAATCTGTGGTGACTGTCAAAAGGGTAAGCAAATCAAAAGTCAACACAAAACATGTACACCTATTAATACCTCTCATATACTTGAACTAATTCACATGGATTTGATGGGTCCTATTCAAAAGGAAAGTATTGATGGCAAGAGGTATATTTATGTTTGTGTTGATGGTTTCTCCAGATACACCTGGGTCATGTTTATTCGTGATAAATCTGATACCTTTGACAATTTTGCTAATCTATTTCAGAAATTGAGCAATGAAAAGGCAGACGAAAATGTAAGAGTCAAAAGGATCAGAAGTGATCATGGAAGAGAGTTTGAAAACTCTGACTTTGCTAATTTTTGTATCCAATATGGAATCAAGCATGAGTACTCATCCCTGAAGACTCCTCAATAGAATGTAGTGCTGGAAAGAAAAAATAAAACTCTACAAGAGATGGCTCGTGTCATGATAAACAGCAACAAATTGCCTACAAAATTTTGGGCAGAAGCCATAAATACTGCTTGTTACATTATCAATAGAGTCATTCTTGGAACGGGAACAAATCAAACTCCCTATGAAATCTGGAAGGGTAGAAAACCTAGGGTTGATTACTTTCATGCTTTTGGAAGTAAATGTTACATTTTTAAAGACAGGGAACATCTAGGAAAATTTGACTTAAAATCGGACGAAGGAATATTTTTGGGTTATGCTAAAAATAGTGGGACCTATAGGGTTTACAATCTTAGAACCCAAACCGTTCTTGAGTCAATTAATGTGAAAGTGGATGACACTGATAGTTTAAACTTGGATTTGTAGGAAGCAGATGCTGATCAACTGAAAATTCCACCAAAAGAACAAGTCGGAACTGAAAAATCAGAAGAAGAACAAGGCCAAATCGGGAGTCTCAATGATACTGAAGAATGCGACCAGGATGAATCTGGGCACCCAGTAACATCTACATATCCAGATGCATCTGAATACCCAGATATACCTGATATTGCAGAATCAGAAGTATCAAAAAAATCACCTGCTAGGATTCAAAAAGCTCATCCACTTGACAACATTCTCACGGATCTGTCTAAAAGAAATGTGACCAGAAGAAAATTTGTTGTCAATATGGGAAATATTTGTCATATGTTACAGATTGAACCTAAAAGTGTCAAGGAAGCTTTGACAAACGAACACTGGGTACAGGCTATGCAGGAGGAGCTCAACTAATTTGAAAGAAAAAACGTCTGGGAGTTGGTACCACGTCCTAAAGAAGGTAATGTAATTGGAACCATATGGATCTTCAAAAACAAATCAAATGAACAAGGAAATGTGGTTAGAAATAAAGCCAGACTTGTTGCTCAAGGTTATACCCAGATTGAAGGGATAGACTTTGAAGAAACATTTGGGCTGGAATCTATCAGGCTGTTGCTAGCTGTGTCCTGCTACATCAATTTTAGACTATACCAGATGGATGTCAAAAGTGCATTCCTAAATGGTGTACTCAATGAGGAAGCTTATCTGGAGCAGCCCCAAGGTTTCACAGATCCATCTCACCTGAACTATGTCTTTAGACTCAAAAAGGCGTTATATGGGTTGAAAGAAACCCCTAGAGCTTGGTATGAAAGACTCACATCATTCTTCCTAAGCAAATGATACAAAAGTGGAGGAACTGATAAAACTCTTTTCATTAAGCATCTGAATCCTGGACTAACTGTAGCTCAAATATATGTTGATGACATTGTATTTGGGTCTACATCTAAGTCCAAAATTGATGAATTTATAAATACAATGAAAAGAGAATTTGAAATGAGTATGGAGTATGGTTGGTGAACTAAGATTTTTCCTTGGTTTGCAGGTACAGCAGGATGAATATGGCATATTCATATCTCAAGCAAAATATGCAAAAAATCTGGTGAAGAAATTTGGACTTGAAGATGCAAAGGCTATGAGAACTTCCATGGCAACTACATTGAAACTTTCAAAGGATGACAGCTTCAAGGATGTAGATCCATCCCTCTATAGAAGCATAATTGGAAGTCTTCTGTACCTTACTGCTAGCAGGCCAGACATATCCTTTAGTGTAGGAGTATATGCAAGATATCAGGCCAAACTCAAGGAATCTCTTGTTGCTGCTGTAAAAAGGATCATCAGATATGTAAGTGGTACCTTGAGTTATGGAATCTGGTTTACTAGAGATATCACTGCCCTTCTGGCAGGTTATTCAGATGCAGACTGGGCTGGAAATGTGGATGATTGAAAGAGTACATCTGGAGGCTGCTTTTACATTGGAAACAATCTGGTAGCATGACTAAGCAAAAAGCAAAATTCAGTGTCCCTTTCCACAGAAGAAGCAGAATATATTGCAGCCGGTAGTTACTGTACACAACTCTTTTGGATGAAACAAATATTGGAAGATTATGGGATATCTACAGAATAAGCCACTATGTACTGTGATAACACTAGTGTCATCAACATCTCTAAAAACCCTGCCCAGCACTCCAGAATAAAACACATTGACATCAGACACCACTTCATCAGAGAATTGGTGGAAAAAAAGATTATCAATCTGGAGCACATACAGACTGATCTACAGCTTGCAGATTTGTTCACTAAGGCCCTCGATACTGTCAAATTTGAAAGCTTTATGAAACAAATCGGAGTATCACCTCCTCCTGAATAGGAACATGCATATTTAAAAAAAAAAATTATTTATTGCATGCATTTAGGTTATCTTATCTTATTCTTATACTTAGTAGATCATGTTTTTGCTTGCAGATATATCTGAATGCTTAAGGCTGATAACGAGACAGATATGTCTGGCTGATGGCAGTGAACATGTCTCCGGATTAATCTAACTAGCACTCAAATCTGGAAAATTCTAAGGATAAGTCACTGTTGTCTAAGTCATATGGTTTGCTACTGGATGTGATTTCATATTCTGTGTGTAGACCTATGATATGAATCTTGATTTTAGCATTGCATGCATTTTTCTTATTATCCAAGGGTAGGGCCAGTGGAAAAGAAGGCTAACTATCCTAGCCAAGTTCATACCCTTTAGCTTCAAAATATAATGATTTGAGGTAAAAGTGGAAATATCATAGAAGAAAGGGGAAAATCGAATAAGATCACTTCTGGGGATTGTGTGAATCTACCAATCCTACCCTACTTCTAAACTAAAGGGGAACATCTTGTAAGACAACTTCTGGGGATTGTGTGAAGCAGTTTTCACCTCCAACATTGCCATAATATTGAAAAAGTTAGCAAGCTGGACTTGAGAAAATGCACTTTATATAGATATTGATCGGTCTTATTGTGCACTACGGTGACAAATCAAGAAGTCATGGCAATCATACGTGACAGTATGTGGATGACTATGGGTTGCTGGGATCACACACGCACATTAATCAACTTAATTATGTACGTGGTGGATTGTTTACTGCCAGATGTATCTGACTCAACAGATGCCAACAGTGCTCAGACATGTCTCAGGTATTCAGATGCATTTAGATTTTTCCTTATTCACGAATTTTAGATTTTATTCTGAAAATCTTTAATTTTAAGGCACTATATCGTGGGCTAATATGTGCAAATCTTACAGAACAAGTCAGTTGATTGTGGGGCCCAAGTTTGGTAATTTACTTGTTTCCTAATTTTTAACATATTCTGTTTCCATAGTTATCCTAGTTTTTGAAGGAAAGAAATTGGCGGGAATCAGGACTCTCAAGATATTCTAAGTTACCATGTTGAACTCTAATTCCCTTTGTAATTGAGTCCCTCTTAACATAAAAACCCTCACTCTTCTCCATAAACCTTACGTCCCAAAAATCTTAAATCTCCTCTAATCAAAAAACCCTAACTTCCTTCTTCCTTTACCCTCACAAATCCAACACACATCCTGAGTATGGCCAGAAGCAAGCAATCTGGAAGGAGGAGAGTCGCTAGAGGAGGCAATGCCAATGAAGAATCGTCTCAACCAAACCCATCGGAGATGGGAACTCCAAGCGTCGACGCTGTTGTGACGATGCGGACCTCCAGTACCAGCCCTACCCCGACTTGCTCTCTACATCCGGTACCACTTCAACACTTGCTCTTCTCATGGCCAAATTAAGCCAAGGCCCCTCTATCATTCCACATACCATGGGTATAAACTTGGCACCCATATAAGGCAATGTTGGACAAAGTCATATTTCCCCCTTGGATATTCGTAGTGAACTGCAGGGAGCAAAAAAACTTGCAACCATGAGAAGTGCAAAAGATTCGAAAATTGCGGAAGAAGAAGGTGCCGATGAATCTGGTAATGAAAAAGAAAAATCAGAAGAGCAGGAAGTGTCTGGCGAGGATGAAAAACCTGAGGAGGAAGATAAGGAAGCAAAAGAGTCTGGGGGTGAAGCACAACCAGAAGAAACAGAGGAGTCTGAGGACATGGATGAATCTGAGCAATCAGAAGAGGAGTCTGAGAAAGAAAATGTGATCCTGGACAGAAAGGGAAAGAAGAAGGTAGAAGAAGCTGCAGTGAGTTTGAAGAAGAAAAGGTCTAAGGGAGAGACATCTACGGATCCAGAGAGATCCAAATTTGATACTTCTTCATTCATCTGCACCCCTATGCAGACAGCAAGAGGTATGTTTACTCCATTTAATTTTAACTTTTGGTCATCTGAGGCATATTCTGATTTCCAAAAACATATGTTGGGGAAACGAATGCATTATGAATCTAGGGTGGCTATAGAAGAGTTTGATGATTTTGAGGTAGATGAAATAGTGTCTCACTTTGGGTTGAAAAAATCTACTGAATGTAAGGGGGAGATCAATGAGACCTTGGTTAAAGAGTTTTATGCTAATATCCCTATTGACTTTAACTCCAAAAAATGCTTGTTTACCACTTCCTTATTTGTTAGAGGACAATTGATTAAGATTTCTGTAAAGGAATTTAGAAAGTGGTTAGGGTTGAATGAAGATATAGCTGATGAAGATGAGTTAATGGAAGCCACAAATGATGAAATTGCGATGGAGTTATCAAGGGGAAAGGTTACGTGGCCGGTGAAAGGGTTAAAGCAATTACCTAGGTCGGATATGTCCAATAAATACCAAATTCTTCATAAAATTGTGAAGGCAAACTTTGACGAGCTCATCCATGGTTCAAGCTTTAAGTAAGAGTCTGCTAGAACTTTGTTTCTCCTTTGCACTAAATGAAACATTGACCTTGCTGCACGTATTTGGAACTCAATTGTTGGTAGGTTCTCGGGAGTGGTCCTCGACAAGGTAATACCTATTTGTTGGTTTATTCTTGGATTATTTCACAATTTCTTCGTGATCAGGGTGTTTAGACGCTAGAGGATGATCTGGTGATTACTCCCAAGGTGTTAAACAGGGTCAGATGCAGGAAAACACTGGAGGTGCAGACCTCTCACAGGAAACAAGTTTTGGGTGACACTGCTGGAGAATAGGATTCATCTGGAAAGGATGCCAGAATTGGTCAGCTTGAAGCGAAAATTTTCAGGTTAAAGGCTGACGTATCTGACCTCAGGCTGTGTGTCAAACGACTTGAAGACACACTAGATCAATTGCTTGGAGGTTCTTCAAAAGATGTGGCTCCAGTGGAAGCCAAAGAAAAGAGAAAGGTCGCAGCCAAGAAGCTCCATGCCTCGAAGAAGCAAAAGAAGACTTACGACTGATCTTCACACTGCCACATCCATCTGTTCAGTTTCAGTGATTTTGAAACAATGTTCTTTTGTTTTGCTTTAAAACAATTGTTTTTGTGACCAACTTTAGTTTATGTTTGGGTTTTGCATGCAGGTTCTATGAGACTAATGGCTTCTCCTCTTTAATCCGAAAAGGGGGAGTAATATTATCATCTTTTTGGTATTATTGATCATAATGTTCTCTATGTGTTGATACCCTTTACATGCATTTGTTGATTGCATAACTTGAGGGGGAGATTCTTGATAGGGGGAGCTTAATGATTTCTTGTGATTGTGAAAAGATGATTAGTTTCAAAAAAATAAAAAAAGCCAAAGGGGGAGATTGTTAACTTAATATTGTTGGCATTTCCTATTTTTCCACAAGTGTGTAATTTAAGAAAACTTAATCTAATTACTAAATACGTGCATATAGTAATTTATTAAGTTTAATTAAATTACGCAAATATGTCTTGATAAAAATAATGTCTCCTATTTTTGTGCTAATCATATGATTTTTAGAGATAATAATGAATCAAGAAATATTGAACTTGTAGGATCATGATCTCGAAATCTTATGATTTGAATCAAGAAATATTGATATGTTGATCTCGAAATCCTGTGATATATTTGAGTTAAGAAATATTGATCTTTTATGATTAGAATCAAGTCTTGATGATTTACTCTTATCTTGATATGGCCGAGTATATTCAAGCTTATCCTTAATTATGGTAAGATCTTGTTGATATGGCCGAGTATCTTGATTCTTGGTAAGTCAAGTTTATCACTTCATTTGGTAAGATCTTTTATTCTATAATCAATTGAGAATATCTTACCTTATCGTCACTTATGGTAAAGATTTATGATTATCTTACCATTATTACTAATTATCTTATTCTTGATTTTATTACAGGAAATCAAGATTGAATGCAACATGGATTCTTGATGGTCAAGCAATCCAATTGTATTTATATTGAATAAAACGGGAAGTTTTCTTCAAGAAGTTGAGAAGCCAATTTTTGTGTGGTGCTAATTATAGACGGCTTCTACATCATTGTAACTTCGGTTCTCCAGGAGGAGAAATCAATCACTTAGAGAAGAAAAGGCTTTCAACGTGAATATCAAACGGGAGGTTTGAATCATATTCTAACGGGAGTTCGAGGTTGTTGAAAAGCGTTGCAGTATCAAATAAAGCTACTGAAGAGTGGTGGGACGCCAACTCATATTACATGCCATAGAAGGATCAAGGAGTGATCTATTTCTTGGATTTTTGATAAGTATATGCGTAGATTTATCATGTAGTTTAGATTGATCTGTATAAACCATTTTCTTATATAGTGATTGGTTTTTGTCTGCAGGATGCGGGCCGTGATTTTTCCCTGTTAGGGTTTTTCTCACGTTAAGCTCATATTTTGTGTTCTTGTCTACCTACAATTCTGCATAATTTATTCTGTCTATTTACTTTTTACAATCCAGACGAATCTGTCTTAGCAAGATTTATCTGGTATTGCGCTAAAACTAATCTTAACGATTTACGTTTAATTCATTATTGTTCAGACATATCTGTGACAGTCTGATTCGTTAATCATAAAATTTAGACAACTTTAAATTTTCAAAAAAAAATTCCAAACCGCCTCAAATGGTTTGGTTTGACAATGCGTCAAAAACCACCCAAACCGAATTGCGTTTACCTCTAGTGTGAAGCATCTCTGAAAATGTCAATTTGAAATTTTTTATTTTGGGGATCTGTACGTAGGGTGTAAATGAAGGGGGGCAAGGTAGCTAGAGGTGACGTGTAGGGGGTTTTAATTAAATTTTATTATTATAATCATTTAAAAAATTAATTACAACTTGGTTTGTGTATAATTAAGCATTAAACATGATTTTTTATTTTGAATCTTCAAAAATAGGGCAGGCTGTAATTTCCTCCTTCATTATTCAATCCACCTTCTGCCTGACCCACTAGGCTATTTTTACGGCTTAGATTAGATTAAGTGGAAATTACACCTACTCCTACATTATAAGTACCAAATTCATAAATAAGATAAGGGGCTCTTCACAAAATACCATACTTTTAGGGATCAAACTGAAATTTACTTACATTTAATAAAACTTTAAAATTACTTATAAAAAATCTTAAAAATTGAGAAATACTTTAATACTTTTCAAATATGTTATTATCACAGTATGAAACTTATGATTATGTTGGTATCACATTATGATACTTTTTCAATTTTTTTAGTATCACAATGTGATACTTATGATACTTTTTCAATTTGTTTAGTATCACAATGTGATAGAGTTAATAATCTAAAAGGTCACTGAACTTTCAAAATCACCCCATTAATCACTGAACTTTCTCAAAGGTTCCTCCAGGTCACTGAACTTTAAAAATCACCCTATTAATCATTGAACTTTGAAAATGTCAACCCATTAGTCACACCAATTGTGAAATTTCAGTGATGGATGGGGTGACATTTTCAAAGTTCAGTGATTAATGGGGTGATTTTTAAAGTTCAGTGACCTGGTGGAAACATTTGAGAAAGTTCAGTGATCAATGGTATGATTTTTAAAATTCAGTGACATGGTGGAAACCTTTGAGAAAGTTCAGTGATCTTTTGGATTATTAACTCCAATATGATACTTTTTCAATTATTTTAGTATCACAATGTGATACTTATGATACATTTCAATTTTTTCTAGTATCACACTATGATACTTATGATACCTTTTCAATTTTTATTAGTATCACAGTATGATACTTTTCAATTTTTTCTAATATCAGAGCGTGATACTTCACAAATTTTTATGATACTTTATCTCAACCATAAAATCAAATAGTTTTCATACATTTTTTAGGTATTACAGTTTGATACTTTACAAAATTAAACACTCTTCATACACTATTTATTTATTTTTTAACATAATTACAAAACTAAATACTTTCATACACTATTTGCCATTTTCACCATTTTTATATATATTATATTATTTGCTACATTTTAGGTACCTAGTTCCCAAACCCAAACGAGCTCTCTCTCATTTGAAAGCTCTCTCAGAAAAGGAGAGAGAGAGAGAGAGAGAGAGAGAGAGAGGCCAAGCTACGAATCTGTAATTTTTTAGTGAAATAACTCCCATGGTTGCTTCATCTCCTTTGGTGCCCTGCCTTTTATAGATGTTGCAAGATCCACCACCAGCAAAGTGAAAAGAGAAGGGAAATGGTTGAATTGAAGAAGCTGGACTGAAGATGAACGAGTTTCAGAGAGAAGCTCTCGCCAGTTTTCCACCCTAGTGCTCGGAAGAAGTTTTCCACCTTAGAAATCTGGGGTAAAGGTCGGTGTCAGGGGCTTGGAATCTAAGAAGGGGGATGTCGGCGGCGGCGAGGTTGCCTGGCGGTAGCCATGTCTATAAATTTAGCATGAATTTAGATGAAGTCTGATGGTGAAGGGTGGGTGGGTGGTGATATTGGAAGGATGAAGAGATCGCGGGAAAAGCCGTAGGAAGAATAGAGAAGGTGACGGGGTAGGGCAAAAATCACAATGGTGATAGTTGAATTTTTTTCTTTTTTTATGTATATACTCAACTGCTAGTGATGGTGGTGGTTGTGCGGGTTGTAGTGGCGGTTTGGTGGTGGTTGTGCGGGTAGTGGTGGTTCGGTGGTGATTCATGGAAGAAGAGAGCCACAGTGAGTGGTTGTGCGGGTGGTGGTGGTCCGGTGGTGACTGGGGTAAGAAGAGAGCCATGGTGAAGTATTTTTCAATTTTTTTGTTTTGGGTAGTAAAAATCACTTTTGCACTCTAAAGTAAGTATTTTGTACAATTAACCCTAAGACGAAATTTGCATTACCTCAAAATTCAGGTTTTAATTAAGATTTTAATTAATTAAAAAATTTAAATAATAATATTCTAGAATTAAATTAATTATCCAATCTTATCTTTATTTCACCCGACTTCAAACCCTAGCCTAATCAGTTCTCTCTTCCTACATATTAACCAATACACTCTCTCTCCATCATTTGTTCTTTATCCGACCACCCCTTCCCCGTTGCGGCCACACCCCTTTCCCACCGAAGTCCACCACGTTGCATCACGCACAAGTAGCGACCCCGTTGCATTGCGCTCCGTCATCTATTGTTTATCAGACCACCCCTTCCTCGCCACGGCCACACCCCATCCCCGCCTGTTTCCGCTGCTGCTGCATCCCACGCAAGCAGTGGCGGCACTGCTTCTTTTTTTTTATCTGCTTCTGTTATGGTGCTGCTGCTCGAATCTAGTGGTATCTTTTGCGATCTGGCTTTTAAATTGGTAGGTGGTGGTAGGTGTTTGCGATCTGCTTCTGTGATGGTGGTGCCACTCGAATCTGGTGGGTGGGGCTATTCTGTTGCAGGTTGTGGGGTGGGGTTATGCGATTGCGGTCGTCGGAGTTGTTTGCATCCCACACATTTTATCAATTGAATTTCGACTGAATTGTGGGTGTTTGACTATTGTTTTGCCTTTATTACTCAATTATTGCCTAAATATGTTACTAGAGAAACCAGTAGGACTGCTTGGCTTCTCAGGCGGTCTCTTTTTTCTACAATACGAGTAAAGAGATTTTCCTTGCAGCCATCTTTCTATTACAAAATAAATTGCAGAATAAAATAATATTTTATTAATTTATAGAAAAGAACAAAGCAGTAATGAAACAATTTGCAATATAATTAACAGTAGTGAACAGATTGCAAAACAAGGCATGTGTTTTACAGAGTGCCCTTAAAATAAATTCGCTTCATCATCGCACGTGCTTGAGGTTTAGTCGAGATTTTGTTTCCCAGAATACAATGGAGGAACAGTATATCCTAAGTAGTTCAGCACCTACCAAAGCTGATCTTGAGACTTGAATTCAACATACTTCTAGTAAGAAAGTGTCCTACTTATGCAGAAACTGATGTGCAAGTTGGGTATAGAATATTGATTGTAGTTTGTTGCAAGACCAACAACCCTAGTTTTTAGTAATTGGTAAGTGTATTTTATACACTTATTTGTATATCTAAATTAGAATATATTGGTATCGTTTTAGAATATTTACTATTTAATTTGTGTCTATTTGGTTACTTTTCACAAAATATCTCAAAAGATGAAGATTGAAGTAATTGATGAGAAAAATGCACAATTGGATGCTAATTGGAGCGTAATTGAGCAATTGATGAATTTATGACAAACAATCGAGAATCATCCATGGTGAGAAAATGAAGAAATTAAGAGTTAGAGGACCCAATTAAATGAGTTGAGAATTGAAATGAGCAAATCGAGAAAATTTGAAAGTATGAGGCTATATTGTTGCAATTGAAAGTTGAAGGATTGAAGAGCAAATTAAACATGAGGGACCAACTTGCAAATATATAATGATTGATTTGAATCACAAGAAGATACTTTGATGATTTTTAGGAGTCAATTGGATGCAAGTAGAAGTAAAAAAGGAATGGAATATGATAAGAATGTTACCATAAAATTGATTCCAATCGTACAAGATTCTGGACAGAATTCTAGTCGAACTTTGAGACCTCGTTTTGGAGCAGTAAACGATAAAATTTGGAAAATCATATTTCAAGAAGAATTGTAACCCTTTAAGTTATTTTTCTAACTAACTTTGAATCACCATAATAGGATAAGTAAATAGAAAGATATGGTCTAAATATTGAACATTGTGCAAATACAAGAAAAGACTCGCGCACGGGTTTGACGAATTTCTTTCCTTCTTCAACTAGGTCTGTTCACCAACTATATAAGAAACATGTCTTGCATGGAAATCAGAACATTTGTCTCTTCTAAGAAAGAGCCACAACTATGAATTCATCATCAAATTCTTGGGGAATCAAGTACCGTAAAGGGGCGTGAATTGAAAATAATTGAAAAATCAAAACTTGGTGCAAGATTTCCATTCTTTATATTACTTTCAATGAACGTTTATTTTTATTGCTTTTGTTCTTTATTAATAATGTGTAATTAATCTCAATGTTGGGATGAACGATGTAGCCTAGTCATATTATTTTAATTCCAAATTTCGTTGTTTTAATGATTTCGTTGCATGTATTGGTTTATTATTGTTCTTAATGCTTGAATTGCCTGATCACCAATTCATGATACATCGAGTTATTTTCATAATCCGAGAGGTGAGTTAATAACTTAGAACGTGGTAATAAATTCGGTAATTGAACAAGAGATAGAGATATACTTTTGTTGTTATTGTGGTCGTGTGTGAATTCTTGTATTTATTACATCTAAATAAGGAATATTCAGACCCACTGTAGAGATACATGGTTGACTTATTTAGGTAGAATTGATTTAAACTCGAGAGAGGAATGTTAATATAAATTAGTGAATTCGACGGAGCACATAATTAGGAAATAAAACATGGAATTGGAGTTAATTTAATTGGTTAGGTGAAATCGTGAATCTCAACTACCTTACAATCATTTTTAGAAACACAACAATTTCACAAATTTACTTCTTTAGTTTATATTCTCAATTTTACTTTAAAATCTCAAATACTCTTATTTGTTCAAATAAAGTCTAGAACTAACATATTTCAATAATTAATAGCAGTCCTTATGGGTGCGATAATCCAAACTCTTAGGTCCACTTATTACTTTTCACGATCCCGTACACTTGCGGGCGTATCTCAAATCGCGAGAAATCAGTGAACAGTAACATCTCGAGTTTGAAAATTTATAGAAATGTTGATCAATACCCTAACACGAACAATTTTCCAGGAATTCTAGTAATCAAGATTGATGCTCGTACATACTTTACTAATACAAGCTACTTGAGAGAAATGTGGATAATAATTTAACTTCTTTTTCTTTAATAAGCACGTTGGTAACTTTTTTTTTTCTTTGTTACAAAATTCAACATATTTTTGTTTCCCAGAATACAATGATAATCTTGAATTCAACATAGTTTTAGTATATTTAATCATCTTATCATTGCTATCAGCAATAAGCATGTCTTCAATAAAAAGACATAAAATGACATAACAATTGTGTGTCTTAAACGTAGACACATTTATCGCATTTGTTGATCTTAAATCCGCATTCCATTATGACATGATCAAACATTTTATACCATTACTTGGATGCTTGTTTCATGTCATACAATGACTTCACTAATTTATAGGAATTCTTTTCATTCTCTGGCGATGAAAAAACCTCATGTTGTACCCATTTAGATTTCTTCCTTAAATCCCATTCAAAAAGACAATTTTAACATCCATTTGATGTACTTTAAGATTTCACGGAGCTGCAATCGCCAATATCATCCTAATAGATGTTAGAGCATCCACATTGGATGTGTTAAAGTGTCTGTTAGTAGAAGATGTTACGACCAATGTGTCAGAGAGATGTAACCCTCGTTGCAGATGTGGCTTGACGAGACAGCGCCTTTACAAGGGATGTGATGATACCCCTCCCCTATAAAGGGTAGCAATGATTATATCCAAGAAATTGGTTTACCCCTCCCCTATGGATGTGTTAATTTCTAGTTAATTCCATGAATTTGATAAATATTTATTTTTAAAATAACAAAATTTATATATTAATATGGTACTCATTTTTAAGATATCATTAGATCATTAAATATGAAATTAATAAAAAAAAAAATTTATTTTATCTATGATAAGAAATCAAAGAATAAAGAAAAAAGAAATAGGAACAAACAGGGAATGGGGTGGGGGATGGACGGTACCATTAAATAATTTCAAACATTTTCAACTTAAAAATTGTCATGTCATCAGTTAAAATGCTAACTAAATTTAATAAGAAAGTTAACTTACGGCTAAAAAGATTCTTTTAACTTGTATTTTAACATATCCAATGTAAAAATTAATTTAACCCCTTACTAACTTATTTTAATAACATTTACTTTAACACATCCAATGCGAATGCTCTTATTCACTCACTCACCCATCCAATCACTTATTTATTTATTTTCTTTTTCTTCATCTTTCTCAATTTTTTTAATATCGATAAAAAAAAAAAAAATTGTTGATTTCATATTACATGATTTGATGAGATATTTAAAATGAGGACAATATTAATATATAAATTTTACTATTTTAAAAATAAGTACTTATCTATTTCTGTGCTTAACTAAAAATTAACACATATATTGTGGTAATAATAAGTGATAAAAAATATTAAAATAAGTGGCACTCAAATTTACACAGTATTTTTACTTCCTAAAATTTTTAAAAAGTATTTTTTGTAAATTGTCCAAAAATAAGGGTATTTGTGTAAGTACCCCTATTTATTCATACAGAATAAGATATGCCCTAGTTTGGTACACAATATTCAAAATCTCATTTTTTATAACTCATTTTCAAAGATACATTATAACAATAAAATAATGTACACATAAACCTAAAAATAGTTCATACCCACACATTCTCCAAAAATTTACTATTACAAACAATATTATTTGAAATAATGGGTCCAATGTAGTGGATTTGTACTTTTCCTAACTGTAAAGTACAAGTCATGATGAGATTCGAAGCGCGGAAGAAACGCCGGAAAGTTCCGAACTCAGGTTGTAGTTGGACGGATGAATCACGACCCGATATTCACGATGCGATGGCTCGACGATGCGGAATAAAGAACCACGACTTTCGAAACGCCACAAGGATTTGTCCAATCTCCTTGATAAGTTTCTAGTTTTGAACGCCACAAATATTCTCAAGAAATATTTGATAAGTTCAGTATTTGAACGCCACAAGAAATATTCTTGATAAGTTTGAAAAACATAGGAATCCACCTATAACTTTTATTGAATCCTCAATAAAAACTGTTTATATCAAAATCAAAGTCTCAAGTCTGAATTACAATGAATGGAAAGGAATATAAATAAGTAAAATAACCTAACCGCTAATTGACTCAAAATATAATTCTAATTAGACTAAAATTCTAAAATAGGCAAACAAATAATTAAAAACAAAATTTAACCTAAAAATACGCAAAAACCCTAATTTACGTCCGCATAATTGACTTGCTGTTTTGAAGCCCCAAATGATGGAATTTGACTATAATATCAGTCGGCTCAAGGGCTTTTACCCATGAGTTTTGCTTAGTGGCCCATTTCTACTCGAAAAACACATATTATGCATCTAATTCCGACATGGTTGACTGGATTACACTTTTATTTGGCTTGAATATTTAACTTTTTCCGTCAAGCCTGCTATGACTCTGATTGTCGAGGGTCCGGAACACATCATACCCTCCTTCTTTAGGATGATTCGTCCCAAATCATAGCTTTGTTCCTGTTGTTTCACTTCACCTCCGGGATCAAATGGAAAATTTCTGTTGTCATTGCACATGATCAACCAAAAATATTCTGCAACGGGGGTCACGTGAATGACTTGAAGTTGAAACACCTTTGGGCATTGGTGGTGTTGCCCAAATTTTCACGTACCATTAACCTACAAGAAAGAATTAAATAGAATGGGGAGGGAAATGTTAGGTTCATGAGGTACAAGGTATGGATCCTTGTATTCATGAATTATCACCGTCAATTCCACCTTTTGAACTACGAGGCCCTTCTCTTCACCACGTTCTCCTTTTGCAACTTCTTGCTCACCCCCTTCTATCTTTTTTCTCTCAAGCTCGGTTACTTCCTCTAACTCAAGATTTTCTAGCTCATCCAACTCTTCAAATTTTTTTCTTTCAAATTCAACCACATCTTCTACTTCCACATTCGTATCACCATGTTCGCACACTACCTCATCACTATCCAAATGTGGATTTTTCAATTCAAAGTTCAAATGTTGAACTTCTACACCAACTTTCATTTCATTCCTCTTATCATCAACAATTTCATTCCTAATCAATTCCTCATCAAATTTTGGAGTTTGTTTATTTGTTTTTAATTTCAACTCTCCCTCCTTCTTATCAATATCCTTATCTCCACGATGCCTCCTATTACACCACTTTTCACTTTCCTTCATTACCCTCCGTGAATCTTCTAGTGCTTCCTCTAATGTCAACCCATATAGTACGCATATTTTCCCTTTCTTAAGGAATTGGTATATGTGCATACTCTTATCATAAATAGCCTCCCTCCTATGTCTCCAAGGTTTTCCCAATAAAATATGAAAAGATTTCAATGGCACTACATCACACCATACATCCTCACTATAACTTCCCTGGGTGATAGGCACTAGAACTTGTTTGTTTACTTTGAAATTCTCAAACTCCCTCATCCACGTCATCCTATATGGTTTATAGTGCGGTTTTAGGGGCAATCCTAATTTTTCAATCACGGTGCTACTAACGAAATTAGTAAAACACTTTCCATCAATCGCCAAACAGCACCCCTTATGATCCACATAACATCTAGTTTGGAATAAAGAGTCCGGATCATAATCCATTCCTTATGTGGCGTTTCAAAAATTCAAGAACGAAGAGGATTTAGACATCAAATAGCAAGAACGACTTTCATTGACTTGGAAGGAAATGAATATCAAGAATTTTAAAGAAACTCAAGAAAGTGGTTCTTGAATTTGGAATAACTCTTTTTTTTTTTTTTTTGAATAATGAATTTTCAGAATTAAATAAAAAATAATTTTTTTTAATAAATCCGAAAATTCGACACGAACGCAATAAAACAAACGGAACAGGATTTGGATAAGAATCGAATAAAACAAACACTTTGGAATTTTTGTTGGATTTTTATATGGATCAAAAACTGAAAAATTTTTACTGACACGAAGAACAAGAAAACTCAAAAAATTGAAAACAAAACACTCAACAAGATATGGATAATTCTTATGACAGACTCGATGATAAACATGAGAATTAAACTGTATAGAAAAACCTGAATTCAGAGTCCAGCTCTGATACCAGATGATGAGGTTCGAAGCGCGGAAGAAACGCCGAAAAGTTCCGAACTCAGGTTGTGGATGGACGGTGGAACCACGACCCGATATTCACGACGCGATGGCTCGATGATGCGGAATAAAGAACCACGACTTTCGAAACGCCACAAGGATTTGTCCAATCTCCTTGATAAGTTTCTGGTTTTGAACGCCACAAATATTCTCAAGAAATATTTGATAAGTTCGGTATTTGAACGCAACAAGAAATATTCTTGATAAATTCGAAAAACATAGGAATCCACCTATAATTTTTATTGAATCCTCAATAAAAACTGTTTATATCAAAATCAAAGTCTCAAGTCTGAATTACAATGAATGGAAAGGAATATAAATAAGTAAAATAACCTAGCCGCTAATTGACTCAAAATAGAATTCTAATTAGACTAAAATTCTAAAATAGGCAAACAAATAATTAAAAATAAAATTTAACCTAAAAATACGCAAAAACCCTAATTTACATCTGCATAATTGACTTACTGTTTTGAAGCCCCAAATGATAGAATTTGGCCATAAAATCAGTCGGTTCAAGGGCTTTAGCCCATGAGTTTTGCTTAGTGGCCCATTTCTACTCGAAAAACACATTTTATGCATCTAATTCCGACAGGGTTGACTGGATTACACTTTTATTTGGATTGAATATTTAACTTTTTCCGTCAAGCCTGCTATGATTCCGATTGTCGAGGGTCCGGAACACATCAAGTCATTTCGCCCATGTAGTATGTTTGGAGTCGAGAGTTTATAACTATTGTTTGGGTTAAAGGATCATACATCTTCAACTATCAACTTTTTAATATATTTTCTCTTGATAGTATAAGTGATCTTATTTTGTTTCGTTCAAAAGGATTTCGCTAACAATTAAAATGGATTCAGACGATGTATAAGGAACAATAACCTTTCGAGACAAAGTCCCAACGAGAGGTGTTTTATTTATGAAGATCATAATGAAGACAAACCGCCTCTAAGAGGCAAAAGCACACGAACTAAACTAGGGTTTGACAAGAAAATTAAAATGAAAGTAAATTACATAATCTTTGCTCGAGAGTTGATTGATTGGTCTCTTCTTCTATGTTCTCTTCTCCTTCTTATATGCCTTAAACATCTTCTCTCTTCCAAAACCATTTGCAAACGGCCTTGTCACCCTGTAACTCTCCAATTTCTTCATAATGGATGACTTGTTAAGAAACTGTTGTGTTTAACCTCTGCCATTACTCTATATGCTCAGCCAAATTTCTTGAATTATGGGGATGCGATAAGGTTATCCATTAACTGTCTAATAATTGCTCATTTCAGATAATGATAAGTCACTGCATTTGCCCAGATCTTGGAAGTTCTCCAGGCCTGAGCGACACTATTCCACGCACTCTGTCGCCCTATATTTGGGCCTCCTCGTGTGTTTATCTGGTCTTACCCTTCAAACTCTTTGAATGGGACCTATTCTTTGAACCACTTAATTGGGCCTCATGAATTAGGTATTTTTATGTGTCAACAATTACCCTCAATATGGCATAATTAATATCAATTATTAATTTTATGCCATATTCATGTATATTGCAAAAAGGTTTCAATCATTATTTTTTTTTTGGCGGTGTCTTTCTGCATCCCAAAAAGTGCAATGTCACACAAATCTCTATATAAACCAAAAGAGACGCCACTTTATCCCACCATTACCCATGTTTTGTGTCGCCACGTCTCTTTCCACTTATGGCTAACAAAAGTCGGACGATCTTCCCCTTCGTCACCAATAGTTATCTTCATTAAAGGGTCTTGTACTTCAACGTGCCCAGGTTTTGTGATCCTCATTACTTCATCATCCAGGTTTCTTATTGTCATTTCCTCTTCTAAGCAATCTACCTTGTTGATTTTTCAATCAATATTCTGCTCCACCTCAAGCACTGCCAACTTGTTCTTCAGTGTTTTCAATGCTGCTTCTTCTCTAGTCTTTGCTTTACATTCTTTATCGAAAACCATCAGTTTGACTTTAAAGGCCCGCATATCGGCCATATTCCTGTATTGCTGATTATCCATTAGGTTTCTTCAATTATCCTTTT
This sequence comes from Ligustrum vulgare, assembly GCA_963555705.1. Lineage (NCBI taxonomy): Eukaryota > Viridiplantae > Streptophyta > Magnoliopsida > Lamiales > Oleaceae > Ligustrum > Ligustrum vulgare. Next base: position 58,093,970 of record OY743177.1, on the reverse strand, counting down.
TCCAATTATTGGCTTTTCAAGGGCCACTATATTTGGCCTCATTTGACTAAATATCTCAGTAAGTGCATCTACTGAAAATGACTCTTCACTCTATGCGAAAATCTGAGTTTCTTCCTCATCTTGGACGACCCAGACGGGTCCATAGTTTCCTTCATACATGAATCTTTCCACAAAGTTTGCTTCTGTGACGAAAGGCCTGTGATTTGCTTGCACGACTTCTGCTTCTCCTTTATTGTTCCAAAAAACCAAGAACTGGTGGAGCGATGAAGGTATGTACCGACTTCCATGAATCCAATCTCTCCCTAATAACATGTTGTAACTGGTATGACCATCCATCACGAATAAGAATGTGGTCCTGGTAGTTGTTCCCACAGTTATCTCCAACGGTATCACTCATTTGGATGAAGTTGTTCCTCCATTGAAACTTGTGAGGATAACCCCCGTTGGGATCATATCACTTTATGTCTTTGCGAACTTCCTTATCATTCTGATGAGATAGTATTTATAGTTGCTTCATTGTCAATGAGCACTTTTACCATTGACTAAGGCCTTCACATATAACGACCTTAGATGTTTCATCGCTTCACAAACAGCTTCCTGAAAATAAACTTTTTCGCTGCATCTATCTCTACTTCTTGCTTGTCCCCTAGTGAATTGACTTCTCTTGTCAAATCGATCTACAATGTTTCATGTGGAGTCTCTGCATCTTTGAATTTCTTTTCACTTCTCTCTCGCAATTCTTCATTAGTAAACCAATCAGTAGGAGGAGGTAGTATTCTAGGAGGCGATCCATACTTTTCAGAGAGTGGTACTCTCACCTTCCTTTGGAGCATCCCATATAATGCATAAAAGTCAAAATAGCGTCCAGACGGTTCGCCCAATAGATCTACTTCACGGACACCTTCTTGATATAGTTTTTTTAGCAGTTTGTTGTGCGATACCCCTCACTTCTTCCTTCTACTTCTAAATCTATCTCTTCTTCGATGTCTGTCATGCCATCATCCTCCTCTTCATAACATACCTCTTGGGACGCTTGGCCTTCTTTGCATACTAGCACACATGCTTCTTCCTCATCTTCTTCTCTCCCTTATTTATCGTTCTCCGTACTTTTAAATTCATTGGCCAACAAGTAGTTGTTAGCTTCAATCAGAGATAGAATACCGAATTGAATGGCAAGGGGTCGCCCTGGATCCTCCTCGTCCTCATTTTACTTGCTACGTTCAAATTTTGACTTCCCAGAAGAACTCTTCGGTACTTTCTCTATTGATTCCATTGTACTGGTTTCCTTACTATATAAAGGACGTTCTTATTAGCCACCTTGAGTAATTTAGGTGTCTCAAGATGTGGTGATCCCTGTTGTTGTCTCATCATCCTCTCATAATTTCTTTGGAAATGCCTTTGTTGTGTCTTGGTCATCTCATTGAAAGGCACAACCTTTCCTGCATTATACTGGAATGAATGTCATACATTTGGCTGATGAAGTTGTGGTCTAAACATTCTCCTAATGTTCATCGTCCTGAACTACCCTTCAATAGGTGGCTTTCTATAGGCTGGCATACCTCGTCCCCTGTCGGGCTGGAAATTGGGAACAACACTAGGATAACTGTAATGTCCCCATGTCACCATTTTTTCGATGGGCTTGTTCACTTCCCCTTTGCATCTGGCACACAAGGTACCTTCATCTTTTTTAGGTTCCTTTCATTTGAGTTGTTCAAACACATTAAGGCGTCGCTCAATATCCTCTTTTCCATCATTTATGACTAACTTGAGCTTCGACAATTTATTTTAGAGGCCAGTTGTCATCATGTTCACCCTAAGTGGCTGTGGGAAAGGGTTTTCATCCACTGCCATTTTCTTTTTGGCTCCAAAAGTGATTCAATAACATCCTACAACACATGTTGGAAAACCAAGCAATTGTTAGTCATATAAGACCACACATAATGCCATTTACAGTATTTTTTACCCTTAATTTGTTTAGGGCTAGACAATTTATACTTATCGCTCAAGTTTATTTGTTTATCCTTATATAATTTGTCAAATATAAGGTCAGCCTTGGTTACATCAAATGAAAATACCCTAGCCATTTTGTTTTTATCCGCTATAGGCTCATTTTTAACCGTAACGTTCGATTCAGCCGCTAAAGGACAAGCATACACATCCCCTTTAACCAGTTCGACTAGACATACTTCTGTTTGGTCAAAGTATTCATCATCAACCATATGAACGTCAAAATTTGGGTCTCTACAGTAAGTCTCTTTAATAGAATTTTTCATTGGTTCTTCTTCTCTTATTAGATGCTCATATCTAATCACACTAGCGCTCAACTGGAATAGGTCAGGAAATTCCCTATCCTGAAACTTATTTTTTAAGTCAAAACTCAAACAACTTTGAGCAAACTTGACAAAATCTTTTTCAGGAAAAGGAACAAAGCACTTGCTCCTGGCCGTTTTGAACACTTGAAGGAAACCTTCTACCCATTTGTTGGACATTTGGCGTAAATTCTCCAAATCAACCAGAGTCACTTCAGACTTAGTTTTATAAAATTGAGCATGGAATAATTGCTCTAACTGTTGCAGTGTCTACACGGAATTTTTCGGAAAGGAAATGAACCATGAGAAATATACTCCTATTAATGAACTAGGGAATAATATCATCTTATGATAATCATTCACTTCACCGCATTGCAATGTGAATCGCCCTACGTGTTCTAGAGTGGAAACTTCCCCTAAACCAGTTAACAGTGAAAATTCTGGTACTTTGTACCCCCTAGGCCATGGATACGCTTGATCCACCCAATCAAGGTATGACTTGTGTAAGTCATCCTAATACAAGGACGCATCTCAATAGCCAGTTGATATCGCCCTATCTCAACAATTTGATCCTTCAACAAGACGTTGGGATCATAGGGAACACCTATAGGTTGGTTCTCTAGTGGCGTCACCTGAGGCCAAAAGTTTGGTAACGGATTTGCAGTGAAAACGCCATTGTTTAAACCATTAGTACCATTAGTTTGAATATTTCCCCAACCATAAACATGTGGGGGTATTCTGTCCATTATTTTGGACATTATCTCTTGCATTTGGGTTACCTCCCAAGTTTGACATCCCATTAGCACTATTTAGACCCATCATTCCAATACCCTCCTGGTTTGACGAGGATGGTCCAATGGATGGTTATATTCGCTAATTTGGACTCAAAACCGTGGGATTATGTCCCACAATTGTTCTCGCTTGAAAGTGGTGCCCTATGTTTCGAAAAGTTGGCTGACAAACTTGTCCTGTTAACTTACTCATGGTATCATGTAAAGTTCTTAATTTCTTGGCCATATTGTCATAATGTATTATTTCATTTTGAATGAACTTTTCCATGTTATGAATATATTAAAGATTTACCTGTTCAATCACATCTTAAGAGTAAGTTCACTAAGCAATGCATCCATTGTTCAAGGACTCACTTCTGCCATTGATTCGAAACGGCTTTGACTTTGTCCCTCTGTTTCTGGAGGACTTTGCTTCTCCTCATATCTTTCGATCACAGATGGGAGTCGATGGCTTGCTGGTTCCTTATCGGAGTTCTTATGAGGCATGATGTTTCACTTTTGTATCTTCAAAAGCACACCAAAGTTGTCCCACCGGGCGTACCAAGTTGTTTCGCACAAAAGGATTTCCTTGACAATTAAAATGGATTCAGACGATGTGTAAGGAACAACAACCTCTCGGGACAAAGTCCCAACGAGTGGTGCTTTATTTATGAAGATTACAATGATGACAAAATGCCTCCAAGGGGTGCAAGCACACGAACTAAACTAGGATTTGATAAGAAAATTAAAATGAAAGTAAATTACATAATCTCTATTCGAGAGTTGATTGATTGGTCCCTTCTTCTGTGTTCTCTTCTCCTTCTTGTATGCCTTGAACATTTTCACTCTTCCAAAACCATTTGCAAACTTCCTTGTCGCCCTATAACTATCCACTTTCTTCATAATAGATGACTTGTCAAGAAACCATTGTGTTTAACCATTGCAATTACTCTATATGCTCAGCCGAATTTCCTGGATCATGGGGATGCGATAAGGTTATCCATTAACTGCCTAATAACTGCTCATTTTAGATAATGATGAGTCGCTGCATTCACCTAGATCTTGGACGTTCTCCAGGCCTGAGCGACACAATTCCATGCGCTCTTTCGCCTTATATTTGCGTCTTCTCATGGGTTTATCTGGACTTACCCTTCAAACTCTTTGAATGAGTCCTATTCTTTGGACTACTTAATTGGGTATTTTTATGTGTCAACATATTTAAACCTCCCTTGTAATTGTAATCACAAGCTCCCATCCACCCCCATGCATTGGCGGGTGGAAATGGTTCTCAACTTAAAAAAAAATAAATTATTATTTTTTTTTTTTTGAGAAAATCACATTGTTCTCTCTCTCTCTCTCTCTCTCTCTCTATCTCTCTCCCCCCCCCCCCCTCCCTCTTTACAACTTCATCCCTTTTAAAAAATGGCCTTTCTTCTTGTACAACAGGGATTACCGCACCGTCACACCCATGACACCCTCACCCCCTATTGTGAGGAGACGGTACAAGAAGAAATTTCTTTATCAAAATCCTAACCATTCTAATTCTTCAAAATTTGTTTATAATTTATCCAAAATTACCACATCTACCGCAAATCTTCAAATTCCAGTCAAATTTCTAATTAGAACCTGATTTTGCATTTTTTGCTCCAATTTGCTCTAACACTGTGCAAAGTGATTGCTATTACACAACAGTCGATCTTGTTTTCCAATGCAATTATGATGCCACCTCTACTTAATAACTAAGTTCTGTTCTTCGCTCTATCCTTCACGCACATACGTGTATTTGCATACATTTTTTTATGGATCGTTGTTTAAAACATATAATTTCTTGTAAAGACTTCTTGTTTTGATCCTTGTTGGATTTTAGACTTGGGGTCCTATTTGTTCTTCTTGAATTAATGTTTCTGATTCTTAAAAATTGATTTGGGAGCTCTGAAAACTTTTAATAATTCTAAGAAGAAATCCTTCAAAGAAACCATGCAAGATAGTTTGGAAATATTACTCTTTATGATGTATTTGACATTTGTATGTTAAATTCTCAATTTAAAGGTAAATAAAATAAAAGAAAGTGATTAAAAGCTTAATTAGGATAAAATGTTGGACTTGATTGGAAGAATTGAAAGCTTAACCTAGCTAAGGGGCTGTTCTTGTTGGCCTGTTTTGCATTTCAGTTTTAGTTTTAAGTTTTGAATATATTTTTAGTCTTGTAATTTGAGTGTGTTTTTGAAAACGTGTTTACTTTGTTATTTTGAAAAATTATTTCTAAAAAGAGAATATTAGAACACGTGTTTGATTTGAATTTTAAGATATACCATATTAAATTAAAAAATTACGTCAAATGTCCAAACCTTTGAAAGGTGTACAATATGGTCCCCTCTTCAACCTCCCGCCCCCAACCCCCGCCACCCAATATGTGTGAACCCAACCCCTATCTCTAGATCTCCAGCCTCTTCATCCTCCTACCCCCAGCTCTCTAAAGTCGTCTAAAATTGCCACCAAGGTTGTTTCACCTCACCACCATCACCTTTACCAGCAACCCCCACAGTCACCTCACCACTCATCCAAGAAAAGGAAAATGATATGGGAAATATTAAATAAATAAAATATTGAGCAATTATAAGAAACGAGGCATCCTCCCGCTAATGCTCGACATCCTATTTCTTCTTCATCGATTCCTCTTGATTCTGGTACTTTTTGCTTTGAATCTAAGGTCACAACATATTTTATCTACCTTGGGTCAGCATTAATCAACTCATTTTCACATAGACACTGGTTTTGAAGAAATATTCATTTTTCACTCCGCAAGCTCAACTTCTTTGGGTGCGAAAATTCTGGCCAAAAGCCGGGTTAGGGGTGATGGGTACATCTACCTACACATTGATTCAGCTTTATATTGAAGATCTTACACCTTAGTTGCCTTTTTTTTAATCGAAGCTTGCTTCGATATGGTTCATCGCAACTGGGTAAGGTTAGGTTCTTGATCTTTTTTATTCTGCTTGGTTGAGAGTGATTGATTCTTGGAAGGTGTGGAAAAGGTGGTGGCGGTGGTGACAGGTATGGAGAAGGAGTTGGTGGTGGCGGCGGCAGCAGCGGCAGTGACGATGAGAGGTGTGGAGGAGGAGGAGATGGTGGTGGAGATGATGGTGGTAGAGGTCTTAGAGCAAGTGGTGGAGGAAATGATGGTTGTCTCACGTCCAGGGAGAAATGAAGGGGCAAGAAAAGATCGAGGGAAAAAAGCTCAAATAATGAACAGTTCCAGCCCCCTATTTGACAAACATTATTTAAAACTTATTTTTCTATAGTATCCATTTTCAACTATAAAATCTCAAAATAAAATATTTTGTACGTAAATCTAAATTTTTTCCTACTAATAATGGTTATCAAACATGGGCTATCCCAGATAGAGGATATAAATATACATTTATGTTTGGTGCAATCTTTATTGATATTCTAGCTTTGCCTTGTGTTTTATCTATTCACATTCACAGGGGAGATATGGAGGCACCATATCAATGCTCACCCGCCACTTGGTAGGTGGGCATTTGTTGTTAGTCGGGGCCCACCTAACAACCCACAATAGGGGACCGCCACGTGCCCGGGGGGGGGGGGGGGGGAGGGGAGGGGCAATATATAATTTTCATTAACATTCATTTGTAAAGATATAGTTGGATGTAATGTTTTGATACTCAACCCGATCCCGAGTTAAGGATCAAAGCGTCAATCGGGAATCAATATGAGATCAATCCAGTAATAGAAATAATATTAAAACATCATAAAAAGAATCACAAATCATGGTGGTTGACCAAAACGGGTTTTAAAAATATTGGTTGGACCAGATGCAATGCATTAATTTACCTAGAAAGGAAAATTAGTAGATAAGAAATATTACATTCGTCTTTGGTGGAGATTAAAATTAGATTTTTAGTAGATTTTGATAAAAGTTAATTAGATGTGTGATTAAAAAATTGTAGGTCCCATATAATATGTGGTTGAGATTGATTGTTGACTTAAATTTAGATTAAAATCTAAATTTTAATTTGCAAGCAAGGATTTAATTGTTAACAGAAAACAAGAATCAACGAATAACTTGTAATTGAAGACTAATTATGGATGTCAATGAGCCGACCCGAAGTTCAATGCTTGAGCCCGAGCTTTTAGTGTACGGGCTTTTTTTGGCTCGAGTTGAGCCAAAGCTCGTCCTAAAAAATAAGGCTCAGCTCAAGCTTTTTCAGGCCGAGTCAAGCTAAGTTATGAGCTTTTAAAGTTTGTTTTATTTTTATAACAAAATCCATAAATGTGTTATTGAAAAAATATATATATATATACGAGCCAAGCCGAACTCGTGACCGAATTTTAAAGCTCGAGCTCTTGAGACTTGTTGGCTAGTTTTTTTTTTTTTTTTTTTCAAGTCAAGTCAAGCCGAGCCAAAGCCCATGCCTAAAAAAAAAACCTTGGCTTGAACTTTGGCTCAAAATCTTGAGCCACGAGCTGAGCTAAACTCGAACTTTTTTCGAGCCCAGTCTGAGCAACTTAAGACGATAAGCTATTTTGTCATCCCTAGGATTAATAACGTTAACGATGGTGGATTCAAGATCCTAGTGCGTTTAGTGATTTGATTAAATTTCAATATTTATTTGGTCATTTCAGTTGATAGTTAGAATAATCCAAGATTAATCTCAAAATCATTAATTATGCTAGTTGTTTACCCGTGCGATGCACAGAATATATAATTTTTTAATCATATTTATAAAAATATCTTGATTCAGTCATATCAAATAAAAAACATAATTTAAATAAAATTTCAATACAAATGTTATTGAATTTGAAACTTTAAAAAAAAAAAAAAAACTATTCAAAATAAAAAATGCTACATGTACACTAAGTATACCGCGTCACTCAAAATTTGACACTCGTTTAAATTTTTTATATAATTTTTTTTTACTTTTTTTTACGTTTTTCTCTAAAAATTTGTCCACCTCATCACCTATTTCCCTTTTAATATGTTATAATTTTTTTATTAACTATATTTTTTAATGTGTTGCTTACATATATTTTATTTGAAATCCAATATATTAATTAATATATTTTATTTTTCCTTAATTTTTAAACATGCCAATTTTTGTCAAAATAATGAAATGATTAAGCCTCCGTTTGGTAATAATGTATGGTGTATAAACTTATTTATTTATTTATGATTTTGAGGTAAAATGTAGTGGCTGAAAATTAGAAAGAGAAAATAAGTATGGTTAAAAAGTTGATAGAAAATAATTAATTACTTTTGTAACATTCGTATAGAAGAGCTTACTCATTTATTGACATATTAGGAAGTAAAATTTCAATAATCTTATTTATTTATTTATTTTCAAAATATATTAATTTAATTTTTTCATTTTTAATTATATAGCATATATTTATTTATTTTAAAATATATTAACCAAAAATTTCATTTTCAATGTAACACATTTACATAGATTTGATATGACATTTATTTATGTTCAAATATATTAATCCATTTTTTTCATTTCCTACATAACATATTTTATTGAATTTGAAACTTTTAAAAAAAAAATAATCAAAATAAAAAATCCTGCATGTACACTTAGTGCACTGCGCCACTCAAAGTTTAGCACTTAATTAAATTTTTTATATAAAATTTCTTTTAAATTTTATTTACGTTTTTGTCTAAAAATTTGCCCACCTTATCACCTATTTTCCTTTTAATATGTTATAATTTTTAATTAACTTTATATTTTAATATGTTGTTTACATATATTTTATTCGAAATCCAATATATTAATTAATATATTTTATTTTTCCTTATTTTTTAAACATACCAATTTTTGTCAAAATGATGAAATGATTAAATTTTCTACCAATTTATTATTGGTGGTAAAAAGTTGATAGCAAATAATTAATTATTTTTGTAATATACTTATTGAAGAACCTACTTATTTATTGCCATATTAGAAAGTAAAACTTTAAAGACTTTATTTATTTATTTTCAAAATATATTGATTCAAAATTTTCATTTCTAACTTAACAAGTTTATTTAGCATGAATTTTTTAATTTATTTTCAAATATATTAATCCAAAATTTTCATTTTCAATGTAATATATTTACATAGATATGACATTTATTTATGTTCAAATATATTAATACAATTTTTTCATTTCCTACGTAACACATTTACATAAATAACATATTTATTTATGTTCAAATATATTAATCCAATTTTTTCATTTCCTACGTAACACATTTACATAGATATCACATTATTTATGTTCAAATATATTAATCTAATTTTTTCATTTTCAATGTAACAAATTTACACATAATACATTTATTATAGCTCTTACTAAATATGTAATTTTTCCCACAAAAATCTTTATTTTATTTATTTTTCATATATAAAAGTAGAAGTGAGGAGAGATGGTCATTAAATGCAGTTTTCCCTCCAAAATGACTCTGATGTGTTCCGGACCCTCGACAATCGGAGTCATAGCAGGTTTGACAGAAAGTTAAATATTCAAGCCAAATAAAAGTGCAGTCCAGTCAACCATATCGAAATTGGATGGATAATATATGTTTTTCGAGTAGAAACAGGTCACCGAGCAAGACTCATGGGCTAGAGCCCTTGAGCCCATTGATTTTAGGGCAAAATTACATCGTTTGGGGCTTCAAATTGACAAATCAATTATGCAGACGGAAATTAGGGTTTTTGCGTATTTTTAGGTTAAATTTTTTTTTTTAATTATTTGTTTGCCTATTTTAGAATTTTAGTCTAATTAGAATTCTATTTTGAGTCAATTAGCGGTTAGGTTATTTTACTTATTTATATTCCTTTCAATTCATTGAAATGTAGACTGGAGATTTGATTTTGATATAAACATTTTTTTATTGAGGATTCAATAAAAGTTATAGGTGGATTCCTATGTTTTTCGAACTTATCAAGAATATTTCTTGTGGCGTTCAAATATCGAACTTATCAAATATTTGCTAGAATATTTGTGGCGTTCAAAATCTGAGACTTATCAAGGAGATTAGACAAATCCTTGTGGCGTTTCGAAACTCGTGGTTCTTTATTCCGCATCGTCGAGCCATCGCGTCGTGAATATCGGGTCATGATTCATCCGTCCAACCACAACCTGAGTTCGGAACTTTTCGGCGTTTCTTCCGCGCTTCGAATCTCATCTCTCATGACTTCTACTTTTAGTTTATTTTCACCCGTGCGATGCACGACAATATGTTTGTGATAGTGATTTTGATCAAAATTTATAAAAACATGTTAATTATACAATTATATCAAATAAATTACATTTTAATATAAAGTATAAATGTGTGTTTATTCTCAACGCAGCTAATATTTATAAATATTTAACTAGATGTGGACAAAAAAATAGAACCGAGTAAATCGAACCGAAAAAATCGAAATATTTCGGTTCTTGGAAAACAAATTCGAAACCGAAACCAAAACCAAAACCAAAACCGATTTTTTAAAAAAAAATTGAAACCGATCGATTCTTAAAATCAAAATCGAAAATCAAAATCAAAATCGATAATTTTTTTTTCATTGAATTATACAGCAAAACATATTATGTTCACGCTTTAATGTGTAGATATTGGGTCAAAGGAGTATAAATTTACTCACAATTTTTCCATTTGAGAAATGTTGTTTAGATTGGTAGTATTTTAATTAGAAATCCATTACTCACAATATTATCTAAGTAGAACCACACTTTAATGTATAGACACTTAGACAATGTATGAAATGTTGTCTTTTGATACACTATTATTATAGAATTTAGTAATTTACTTTTAAGTCATTTCATACATTATTATAGTATTATTATTTTGTGAAATTTACTTTAAATGAGATTCAAATGTCCTTACTTCCTCGACGTGATTTCCTTTTCAAATAAGAATGGTTTTAGAGTAGAAAAAAATTTTTAACTATCAAGATTTTGAGATTCACATTCGTGGTAATACATGAATTTGGATTTTAATTTTAATTGGAAGCTTTATTTGTTTTGTAAACAATTAGATTTTTTTTTTTTTTTTGTATTTGCATCAAATCTAATTTTTTTAATTGGAATCGAAAAAAAAAATCGAAAAATAACCTAAAACCAAACTGAAATCGAAACTGCTCGGTTCTTGCCTTTGAAGGAACCGAACCGAAAGTTTTGGTTCGGTTTTGGTTCCTTTAATAACGGAACCGGTAAACGCCCAGCCATGTATTTAACCAATAAAATTATACTTTAATAGATAGATAGATATAGATTATGAGTTTGGTGAATTTTTGTTCTATTTTTATTTTAATCTTTTTAAAATTGTAAGTGCATTTTGAAGGGAACATGACATTTAATGTATCTCTCTCCTCACTTCTACTTATATATATGTGTGTGTGTGTGTGTGTGTGTGTGTTAGAAAGTAAACTTTCAATGATTTTACTTATTTATTTTCAAAATATATTAATTCAAAATTTTCATTTCTAACTTAAAAAATTTATATAACATGTATTTATTTATTTTCAAATATATTAATCCAAAATTTTCATTTTCAATATAACACATTTACATAGATAAGACATTTATTTATGTTCAAATATATTAATACAATTTTTTTCATTTCCTACATAACACATTTTATATAGATATCATATTTATTTATTTTCAAATATATTAATCAAACTTTTTCACTTTCTACATAATACATTTACATAGATATCACATTATTTATGTTCAAATATATTAATCTATTTTTTTATTTCCAATGTAACACATTTAAACATAGTAAATGAAGAACATACTCATTTATTGACATATTAGGAAGTAAAACTTCAATGATTTTATTTTTTTATTTTCAAAATATATTAATTCAAAATTTTCATTTCCAACTTAACAAATTTATATAGCATATATTTATTTATTTCCAAATATATTAATCCAATTTTTTCATTTTCTACATAACACATTTACATAGATATCACATTATTTATGTTCAAATATATTAATCTATTTTTTTTATTTCCAATGTAACACATTTAAACATAGTAAATGAAGAACATACTCATTTATTGACATATTAGGAAGTAAAACTTCAATAATTTTATTTATTTATTTTCAAAATATATTAATTCAAAATTTTAATTTCTAACTTAAGAAATATATATAGCATATATTCATTTATTTCCAAATATATTAATCCAAAATTTTCATTTTCAATATAACACATTTACATAGATATGACATTTATTTATGTTCAAATATATTAATACAATTTTTTCATTTCCTACATAACACTTTTACACATAGTACATTTATTACAACTGTTTTCTTTTATATATATATATATATATATTATTATTATTATTATTATCAATTACGTATATAATATCAACTGAGTTCTTGCAATTGGAGCCTACTGATTTCCCGCCTAAATGCAGAATCTGCTTTTTCCTCCTTTTTTTAAAATTTTTTTTACAGACTTTTCTACATGGATTAATAGTCAAACTTATCATTATTACTTGCCTACTTGGGAAGCTAAATTATTGACCCCACTACCTTCCTTCTTATTTGAGCCCCATCCCCCCCTTTTTTTCTTTCTTCCTGATACACATTATTTCACACGTATTTTGTACTTTTTTCAACACTGCAATTAACGCAACTCAAATAATTCAAATTATAAATTATATTTTCAAATCACCTGTTTGGTGGAGATTAAAATCATATTTTTAGCAAGTTTTGATAAAAATTGACGAGATGTGTGGTTAAAAAGTCATGAGACCCATGAATTATATGGCTGAGATTGATTGTTGACTTTAACTTAAATTCAAATATAGATTTTAATAGTTACCAAACTTGGGCTTAATCACAAATATTTTCTATTTCTAATTTTTAACCACGTATTTTACCTTAAAAAATAAAAAAAGTCAAATACCACAAATTTATATAGATATATTTTATAGTTCCATGATAATTCAAATTTCATTTATCCCTTTGTGTTAAAAATTTTGATTGTCATTTTTTATTTATAGAATATCCGGTAATTGAGTCGGGTAAATGGGCCATCATCAACAATATTATTTTGGATTAGCTCATTTTCGTAAATATTGTATAAATAATGGATTCGTTTATCTTAAGCCAATATGTTTAATTCTCTCTAAATCTTGAATATTATTCGTATTTTAGTAATTATATACTTCGCCTCCGTTTGGTAACCAAATGTAGAAACAACGAATGTTGTGTACAAAGAAGTTATTCAGAATTTGTAATATTATCGATATAAGAATGATTTTTATTTTTAAATAATTGGTACTTGCAACATTACTTTTTCTTTCTTTTTTTAGATTGTTTTTCGATCTTTCACGTATTTTACCTTAAAAAATAAAAAAATTCAGATACCACAAATTTATATATATATAGTTCCATGATAATTAAAATATCATTTATCCTTTTAGGTAAAAAATTTTATTGTCATTTTTTTTTTTTTTTTACAGAATATCCGATAATTGAGTCGGGTAAATGAGCCATCATCAACAATATTATTTTGGATTAGCTCAATTTCGTAACTATTGTATAAATAATGGATTCGTTTATTTTGAGCCAGTGTGTCTAATTCTATCTAAATCTTGAATATTATTCGTATTTCAGTAATTATATACTAAGCCTCCGTTTGGTAACCAAATGTAGAAACAACGAATGTTGTGTGTAAGGAAGTTATTCAGAATTTATAATATTATCGATATAAGAATGATTTTTCTTTTAAATAATTGATGCCTACAACATTATTTTTTCTTTCTTTTTTTAGATTGTTTTTCGATCTTCCACTTATCTATTACATATATAATATCAACCGAGTTCTTGCAACTGGGGCCCACTGATTTCCCGCCTAAATGAAGAATCTGCTTTTTCCTCATCATCTTTTTTTTTTTTTTTTTTTTTTGAAAGACTTTTATACATGGGTTAATAGTCAAACATATCATTAGTACTTGCCTACTCGGGAAGCTAAATCATTGTCCCCACTACCTTCCTTCTTATTTGATCCCCATTACCCCCCCCCCCCCCCTCCTTCTCCTTTTTTTTTCTTTCTTCCTGATACACATTATTTCACACGTATTTTGCACTTTTTTCAACACTGCAATTAACGCAACTCAAATAATTAAAATTATAAATTACATTTTCAAATCACTTGTTTAGTTGAGATTAAAATCATATTTTTAGCAAGTTCTAATAAAAATTGGCGAGATATGAGGTTAAAAAGTCATGGGACCCATGAATTATATGGTTGAGATCGATTATTGACTTTGACTTAAATTAAAATCTAGATTTTAATAGGTACCAAACATGGGCTTAATCAAAAATATTTTATCTCTCTAATTTTTAACCACGTATTTTACCTTAAAAAATAAAAAAAGTCAGATACCACAAATTTATATATGTTGTAAATATTATATTATATTATATTAGTAAATGACAGTTGCACCCCTAAAACCCTAGGTATTATTACCTTATGTATCCCTTATTTCCTTATATATATGGGGGCTTTGGTTCATAATAATACACAAGTTTATTGGTATCTTTATTTTTCTCTCTAATTTATAACACGTTATCAGCACGAGTCTCTACCAAATTGAGTTAGAATTTTCTTTTTCAAAATCTTATATACCAAAATATTAGTTAGAATGTAAAATCATGTGTGTCGAAATTAATTTGACAGAATATAAATTTTTTTGTTCCGATCATGGTTGAATTGTTATAATTTTAGGAGGTTGCTTCAATTACAATAATTGTTCCAATTCCATCTGCCTCCATATTCCAACTAATAATTTGTGTTCGTATAACAATTTTGACTTGGATGCAAGTCAAGTTCGGCTCCATATTCCATACATTAATTTTTTTATGTGTGTTTAATGTATATATTATTTTGTTGTTGAATTTTTTTTTTAAGTTGATAATTCATTAGGTTGTTGCTCTCGAAGTAGCACAACAATACATTAATATTCCAGAAGAATATTAATTATAGAATTGATTATTATTCGTTGTTGCTCATGAAGTAGGACAACATTATAATTAATATTCCAGAAGAATATTATTTGCTCCCGAAGAGTATAAATTATAATTTTCAATATTTCAGAAGAATATTGATTTATTATTCTTGAATAATCAAAATTTTAGAACTATAATTATTCTAGAAGAATAATTTGATATTACTCCTGAAGTAGCACAATAAATAATTAATATTTTAGAAGAATATTAATCGCAGAACTGTCTATTATAAATACATAGAAGCTGGTTATACGATTTGTAATATTGTTTTAACTATATTGGTTGATGATAGACATATATCTAGTTTAATATAATTTATTACTTCGTATCAATATTCTAGAAGAATATTGCGTTTCAATATTATAGAAGAATATTAATCGTAAATTTGTCTATTATAAATAATTTGTTGTTACTTCCGAAGTAGTACAACATTATAATTAATATCCCAGATGATGTTATTTCCTCCTGAAGAGCATGAAATATAATTTTCAATATTCTGGAAGAATATTGATTTATTATTTTTGAAGAATTGAAATAAGTTCGTTAGTGGAAGAAGACATATAACTTTCATTCTAAAAGACACTGAAAATTTTTCATTATCTCTTTTTGCATATATCAATTATGTTTGTCTGTACCATTTGTGACGCACAAGATCAGCCTAAAATCTTGAAATCAAAATCAGGAAAGATTGGTTGACCAATTTCACGGTTTATTTGTAGTATATCTCATGGTTTATGTTAATCCAATATTCTTGTAATATTTAGATTTTATCTTTGTCTTGTAATCCAAGTAATATCCTATATATATAATATTACTTGCTCGTGAAGAGCAGTATATTACAATTTCAATATTTCCAGAAGAATATTGACTAAATGCTCCTGAAGAAGTATAATTTATATTTTAAACGAATATGGTGTTGGTGTTCTCGAAAAAACACAACCCACGTTAGATAAATATTCCGGAATATATTTTATCGTCATTTGTGTATAACACAAATATTGTTAATTCGAAAGGTAGAACGAATTATTAATATCAATATTCCTGAAGAATATTATTTGCTCCTGGAGAGCGTAATTTGTCCTGAAGAATATTGATTTATTATTTTTAAAGAATTGCAATTTTAGAAATATAATTATTTCAGAAGAATAATTCATTATTTTGCTCCCAAATAGCACAATAGATATTAATTATTGTTATAACTGAATGAGCTTCGAATCAATATTTCAGAAAAATATTGCATTATTGCTACGTTTCAATAGTCTAGTATTTTATTACTCATGTGATAAATATTGTATTCTCGTTCTCAAAGAAATCTGAATTTATTAATAGTTCAGAAGATTATTATGATATAGAATAATATATTGTTTTGATGTTCTTGAAGAATCATAATTTTATTTCATATGAAATAATGAAACATAATTTTCTCCCGAATAGCCCAATGTTATGAGATATGTTATTAATTTGATATTCTGAAGAAGTACTTTGTTGTTATTCCTGAAGAATAACAACTTTATTTTATGATAAATATTCAATTTATTATTTTACATGTTCACAAATAACATAATTTCTTTTTCTGCTCAAAGTAAAGACTTGTATTCTATTAACTTTGAATTTTCATAGAAAGTGGTATAATTATTCGATCTTATCATATCGTTTTAATTATACCAACTTACAATAAACATTTGTTTGAATGTATGTTTTACATTCAATATTATAATACAATATTTCAGAAGAATATTGTATCACTATTCTAGAAAAAAAAAACAATCTAAAACAATGTTCCAAAAGAATATTGATCTAAATCGATATTCTAGCAGAATATTGCATATTAAGAATATCTCATTTGAGTTATTTAATAAAATATTCTAAAAGAATATTTTATTTTTGCTCTTGAAGAAGCAAAATCTTATTTCACACTACATATTCAAGTCTAATATGTTTGTATGTTGTTGCTCCCGAAAAAGTATAACAATTATAAAATAATATTAACTGCTCTTGAAAGAGTATGATATTACAATATTCCGAAAGAATATTGACATATTGATTTTGAATGAGTAATAAAAAAGTGCTTTTCGAAGTAGTATATGTTTCGAAGAATATATCATTTGAGTTCATATTTATTCATGAAGGAAAACATATAACTAATGTTATAAAGACATTGACTAGTTTGACTACTTGAATAATATATGATTATATATAATGTTTAATCACTGAATTATATCTTATATTGAACCATAAGTTCAATTTGATTATTTGGCATAACCAGTTGGACCATCACTGGATCAATAATGATGCGAAATTAAAATGGATACTTAATGAAGAACCAGAAGATTCTTCAAACCAATCATATATGATGTTTGTTCTCTTTCATGAAATTTCTTGACTGTCACTAGCTAAAATAGGGATTAAATTCCCTATATTTCTGAAATATAATTAGGGTGATAAATGGGCCACCATCATCTTCCACGTTGATCATATAAAAATAATTTGTATTTAATAGATTTGATATATATATTAGATGATTGCATGGTGTTCGCAACCCGAAGTTTGCGAAATTATTACTCAAATTTTAAATTATGGGCAAAATTTTCAGATTATATAATCAAGAATGTGTCTTGATAATGCTAGTGGACATGAATCTCAACATTTTAATAAATGTTAGTTGGGATATCGATAAATGGTTTAACATTTTTGCTTGTTAAACACCTCCAATTGAATTGAGAACAAAATACTTCTCTTTTTCTTTAGAGAAATCTAGTACGCATCATGCCTACATCATAGTTCTCCCGGTTATAATTGGCTTATGGTTAGAGCCTAATCTTTCCATATAATTTTTTAGTAGTGCAATTGATCCACCACAATGCACTGATATGGAAAATAAAGAATGTTGTGAAAATGCGTTGTTTGAACATATATCCACAAATGGGTGATATTTTACAACGTCGAAAAAAAAAATGATTGTCAATTTGATTAGATAATTTTCTCAACATTAGGGGGGAGATTAGTAGTTTAAAATCAAACAAATCTATCATATTATGTTATCCATATCCTCGCGATTGATAATACGAACCAGAAGTTTGATTGAAAATACGAAAAGATGCATAAGAGATTAATAAAATCTCATGTACTAGCTACAGATACTCTATCTTATATTGATGTATGACACGCTTGAAGCGTAGCGATAATTGATTCGAATAAAGATCCCAAAATAAATAAAAATAGAGCAAATGATTATGATTGTCTTATTGAGGAGGCATATACTCGTGAGAGAGTATTATTGCCATAATTAGTTGTAAATCTCTAGAAGAGGTTCAACTACTTGAAATATTGAAAAATTGAGATCTCTATAATTATGTCTTGTGGGGAAAGAAATCAAATTGAGATGATAATTGTGTCGACACATTTTATAAAGCAAATTACGAAGCTAGTCGCATCATAATTTGAATGATAACGAGGATAATAAAAGAAAATATGTCGAAGAAAATAGACATAAAAATAATTGGAAAAAGTATGCATTCAGGCTAAATTAAACTTATTACAAAACCTGAAGTTTTGGGACCTGAAGTCCAAACACATAAAAGTGTAAAGCCAGTAAAATACATATAGGTATATTCATAATACACGACTTGTTGCACAACGAATGTTTCAAAGATCTGGCATAGATATAATATTTTATTTGCCTAAAAATGCATAATAAGTGCCGATAATTACATGATTATTAGAAATGTATATAATGAAAAATGATTTACTATGATTACTAGCTTGCGCTCTTTGATGTACCATTGAGTGATATCAAAATGTATGATCATCAACTCGGTACGTTGGGAGTATTCTTTGAAGTACCAATGAGTGAGATTAAAAAAGGTAATCAAGACCTCGGTACTTTGGGATTGAGGTGAAATAATTATAGAAAATCTATTTGAAATATAGAAGTCGTTACCTATCTAAAGTTTCAAGACTAAAATTTGGTGGTAGCAATTTGACAATTGCAATGTGAAACATATACTATGCCTGAAGCATACAATATAATACTCGAAGGATTAAATATGTTTGAAACATATAATTCAAATTTTTAAGAAACTTGTTTGATCAAAGTATAAAGATACTTTGCTATCCGAATATATCATATGCCTTTAATAGATTCAATTTCCAATGGAATGTGATTGATAATATGAAATTAGATTACATGAAGAATGGTACAAATGACTCTATATGACAAAGTGTTGAAATTGAGATATACCATTGTTGTGAATAAAAATCGTGGCAATTGATTTTCAAATTCAATTTCATGGTTAATTATTCACCTGAAGTGAATAAGTTAATTGTTCATTGAAGTGAATAAGTCATGTGAAGAATTCAACCTTGCACAACACAAAGATAAACAAGATTAATCTCAATCTATGACAAGTAATTGGAATGATAATATTGACAATAATCAAGAATGAGAAAACTCCCTAGAACTTGATAAATGCCACATACGTGTAGTTCAAACCGAGGGCTCAGAAAAATGCCCCAATAACCACAACCTGCAACACCACACGAAGTAGGGAAGAACACACTCCGAGGCAACCCGTAACCTACAGAATTTCACCAAGAGATTGCACCAGCGGAAGCTTAAACCGGACACACCAAACACGGTGCAAACAACCCGCACACGGAGGCGGCAAGAGAGGGGCAGGTAACCACAAAAGGAGGAAGCAACCGGAGGCCAAGAAAGTGGAGCAGCGTCGCAGGTTGCGAGTTCTCACAGAGAGAGGAAGAGCCAAACGCTATCGGGTCACGAAGAAAGCGAGAGAGTGGCTAGGCAGTGAGAGAGTGTCTTTTCCGAGAGTGAGGGTTAATTAGAATAAATAGGTAGGTTTAGGGTTTAATTAGGGAATAGGGTCGAGAGCCTAATTAAAACTCGGGCCGCCAATCGGATCCACCTATCGAGCAACAGGACCAATGACCCAATTAACACCTCAAGATAGAATGGTAAAGTCTCTAACCTGTCACTCTTAGGTTACACATATTGTGGTTAGTTGGGGGCATATAATTCTTCGATCATGGGCTGAGGGCCTATGAAGCTAAATTTTCAACACGATGTTTCATTATCGCCCCGGAGGTTTGTTTGGGACCAAAAAAATCCCAACAAGTCACTTCCAAATTTTAGAACTGCATTAAATGCATTTATAATATTTATTATAGAATATGACTCGATGCAGCATATTCAAATGATTAGAAATATTTTATAGTTCTTCAAGTTCAAAAGAATAAATGAATTTGTATTTGAAGAACAAATAATATGGGATATATGCCATTTATATATGCTTGGTGAAGATATTCGATATTGTACCTATTAACAATTGAAATAATTATATGCAATATCCAAACAATTGTAATGTTCCCATGAGGGGGAGCTAATATGCGCTACACTCTTTTTTCCTTAGCCGAAATTTTCCTGGCAAGGTTTTTAATGAGGTAGCTGTTATCAATGTCTATTGATATACTCCCAATACGAAACTCCTGAAGAGATCAAGATATGAATGATTCAATAGAGATTGAATCAGGGGGAGTAACTATATTGATGATTCAATACATATTGAATCAGGGGGAGTAGTTGTACTCTTTTACATTCGTTCAGGTTTTTTCCCACTGGATTTTTCTGACAAGATTTTAACGAGACAACATCAAAATACTTCAGAATTTTCAAAAAATTCACTCAAGTGACAATGAAGCTGATTTATCTACATAAGCACTATCAACATCTACATTCAAGAAACCAGTTCACAAGATTGTGATACGTCAACTCGATGATTTACAGCGATCAACACTAGGGGGAGTAGCTGTACTCTTTTTCCTTAGCCAAGGTTTTGTCCCATTGGGTTTTCCTGGCGAGGTTTTAACGATGCAGCATTCATCTTAATACTCCAAAAACAACTGTACTCTTTTTTCCTTCGTTTGATATTTTTGTCCCATTGGATTTTTATCAAACAAGGTTTTAACGAAGCAGATATTTTGTAATATCATATGTCATTCAACGGGAAGTGTTGAAAATATTATATTATATTAGTAAATGACATTTGCACCCTTAAAACCCTAGGTATTATTACCTTATGTATCCCTTATTCCCCTATATATATGGGGGCTTTGGTTCATAATAATACACAAGTTTATTGGTGTCTTTACTTTTCTCTCAAGTTTATAACAATACAGATATATTTTATAGTTCCACGATTATTAAAATTTCATTTATCCCTTTGTGTTAAAAATTTTGATTGTCATTTTTTTTTTTTTTTTATAGAATATCCGATAATTGAGTCTGCTAAATGGGCTATCATCAACAATATTATTTTGGATTAGTTCATTTTCGTAAATATTGTATAAATAATGGATTCGTTTATTTTGTGCCAATATGTTTAATTCTCTCTAAATCTTGAATATTATTCGTATTTCAGTAATTATATACTAAGCCTCCGTTTGGTAACCAAATGTAGAAAAAACGAATGTTGTGTATAAAGAAGTTATTCAGAATTTGTAATATTATCGATATAAGAATGATTTTTCTTTTTAAATAATTGATGCCTACAAAATTACTTTTTTTTTTTAGATTGTTTTTTGATCTTCATTTATTTAAGTACAATTTATTTGGAAAAAAAAATTGTTCGTGCAACGCACAAGTGTGCAACTAGTTATTATATAGAAGTAGAAGTGAAGAGAGAGAATTATTAAATGCAGTTTTCCTTCCAAAATGATTCTCTCTCCTTACTTCTACTTTTATATATAAAGATAAAGATTTATTTTTCATATATAAAAGTAGAAAAGAGAAGAGATGGTCATTAAATGCAGTTTTCCCTCCAAAATGACTCTCTCTCCTAATTTCTACTTATAATAATAATAATAATAATAATAAAGATAACTGTGGTGTGAATATAATTACATTCAAAGATATCAATCACAATAATTCTAAATGCATGCTTAATTTTAACCCACAAATATTTGTATTTATTCAATAAAATTATATTTTTACTTATAAATTTAAGTAGTCAAAATAATAATTACATAAATCTAACAATTATCATAATATTACAACAGACAAAAAACTACACCCATGTTGAAATGCAACTAACTCGGCCCAAAAAATATGTTAAGTCAGAATATAGGTGGGGAATGGATTTTCCTCTCCCAGTAATTAAGAAACAAATTTGACTTTTTTTTTTTTTTTTTTTGCTGGGTTTTTTTTTTTTAACATATTTAATTTAATCATACAAAAGATAGTTAGATTAAGTCAGAATATAGGCGGGGAATGAATTTTCTTCTCCCAGTAATTAAGTAACAATTTGACTTTTTTTTTTTTGCTGGGCTTTCTTTGTCTTTGAACCTATTTAATTTAATCATACAAAAGATATTTAGATTAAGTCAGAATATAGGTGGAGAATGAATTTTCCTCTCCCATTAATTAAGAAATTTGACTTTTTTTTTGGCTGACTTTTCTTTGTGTTTGAACACACACACACACACACATAGTATTAATTAATTAATTAATTAATTAAGCCCATGCATGTGTATATATATGCATGTGTATATATATGTTTATTAATTGATGTTTATTGATTGATGTGTGTATGTATATGTTTGTATTCAAATTTGTCAACTATCCTCCAATTGTTTTGCATTCACCCTATCAACTCCACTTTTTGCATTCACACTTACCAACTATCTTTCCTTTATATATAGTACTAGTATTTCACCATTGCGATGCACGAAAGTTATTATTTACAATATCGATTTCAATAAATATTCATAAAATTTTAGCGCTTATACATAATCAACACATTTATAAATGCATAAAAAAGAATTCTCTATTACAATAATTATTAGAATTTAAAAAATATCATAAGTAATTCAAATTATTAAAAAATTCTTTGAATAGTAAATGTCAATTTATATATATATATATATATATATATATATATATATATATATATATATATATATATATAATAAATTATTATTGATTTCAATAATTTTTATGAATTATTAACAACTTTATTGAAAATGTAAATTTAGTAATTTTTCAATGGTATATCATATTTGATGTAATATTATGTGCACGAATATTGATGCATAAGAAATGTATTAGCATATTTCTCATAACTTCTACATTTGCATCTTGTATTTAACGTACTTTTAATTTTCATTTAAAAAATCAATTACAATAATTAAAAAAAATAGTAAAAATATTTGAATTTAACCAATAAAACTTTATTTACAAAAATAAGTAGTCAAAATAATAATTTTGAAAATCTCGCGATTATCATGATACGACAACAGAGTAAAGTTGGAGATTACGAAATTATACCCTATCATCTTTAAAAAAATTTTAAAATTAAGAATGATTAAAAAATATTAATCATTCTATTAGTATTATTAACTAAAAAAAATATCAAAGTATTCACTCTTCAATATTAACCTTCGTTCAATAACTTTTTTTATAAATTATTTATAAGCAGCACATTTTTCAACCCACATTTTAACCACACGTTTTTTCAAAATTATTTTTCAATCATACATTTTACCTCGAAATAGTTGCTGAACAGATGCTTAATTTATATATAGTATAGATAGTATAGATGTATTTCAGATTAGAGATAGTTTTAATTAATATCATAAGTAGAAAACTCGTCCTTGTAAGTTCGACTCTCTTTTGATTATTTTATTGGTTCATGCTACGTTGTCAGATTAATTTACTGACTGACTTACATACCTACAATACACTTTGACAGACATCCATCATTTTACCCATCACATTATCTTTATAATCAACCACCATAATTGTGTCAACACAGAAATTGATAAATTATTAGATAAATCAATCTGGCTAGATTAATTCTATTTTATCGCACAAGATGGTACAAGTTTTTCGGACCATCTCTAAGCATAAACAGATTACTATGTTATTCAAGAAAATATTGTCCTTAATGGTCTTTATCATGAGATTTTTAGCAAACCCTTTTCATATCTAAATTAAAAATTTAAAATGCAGCAGCCTCTATAATGGTCCAGAAATAGGGTACGTGCACGTTTTCTATATTGCTGAAATTTTGTATTCAGACACTTGATTTTTCTTCCCATTATTATACGTCGTCAAGCACGATATCATTCCGCTTTCACATATCTATCCTAAAAATTTTGTTACCAAGACAATGTTAATAATAATTAACATTGATTTTTGATGGTGACTATAGATCAATATTATCAAATACTGTCAATCTGAAATTTTATGACGGATAACTTAAATGTCCATATTTACTTGGTAAGACGAGTTTTTTCATTAAAAAAACCAAATAGAGTAGGCAAGGCGACCACAAGCAATCAAATCCTTCCAAATGGACGGTAAAGTTGTAACTTGATATGACTAGGACGACAAATTCAAAAATGGGTAAAGATTAACAAAAAGGGTGTACAAAGAAATCTCTCTTTAATATGCTAATACAAAAATTCCAACAATTGTACCACGTCTTTATTTTGTTCAAATTCTAGCAAGATAACACCATTATTCTGTCTTCACTTCTTTGAATGGATAAAAAGTGCCATGTCTTATTTTCATCGACACTAATCTTTATCAGACAAGTTTTAGTCTTTTACTTTTGGATAAATAGTGAAAAAGTCCCTATCGTTTCGGTGTATTGTGAAAATCATTGCTATCATTTCATTTTTTGCAATTACACCTCCAAAATCACATTTCATTGTGGAATTCATCCTTATCGTCGAAAACCGTTAACATTTCTGTTAAATGCTGAGCTGGCAACAATTTTTTGTTTAAAAGTCAGGTGCAAAATCGTCAATGCACAAGAGTAAATGTAGTATGTATACATGTTTGGCACAAAACGTCATTGGAATGTAAACGTTTTGCACAAAACTTCCCTGACATGTAAACGTTTTGCTTAAAACATCCATGCCTCTCAAAAATTAATTAAGTAAATGATAAATTATTAATGATTTCATTTATATAATGATCTTGTGTGTTTGACTAGATCATTTAAATCAAAAAATTAAATTACTTAATTTCTCAAACAACTTTTTAACCACACACATTTTCTCTTTCAACTTTTCAACCACTTAGCTTCTGTTCGATAAAAGGGGTTTTTTTTTATTAATATATAATCACTACAATTTTCAATACAACTTATTAATCCAAATTATCAAACAAACTATTATAAATATTTAAAGATCACAAAAGAATTATTTTTTGTTCGGCGACTTACTAAAGAGGAGAGAGATGATTTTTTGTTGTTTTCGAGGTAAAATGTGTAATTAAAAATTGGAGAAAAATGTGTGTGGTTAAAAGTGGTTTGAAAAATTGTGTAATTTAAATTTTAGTTTAAACACCCCATTAATGGGCTAGGCGAACGAGTATTTATCAAATTATTTAACAAACAGAGGCTTAATCACAAATTACACATTTCGATGAATATAATTCTCGTATAAATAATTTGATAAATACTCGTTCGCCTAGTCCATTAATGGGTCGTTTAAACTAAAATTTAAATTACAAAATTTTTCAAACCACTTTTAACTGCACACATTTTCTCTTCAATTTTTAACCACACATTTTATCTCGAAAACAACAAAAAAATTTCTCCCTCCTCTTTAATAAGCCGCCGAACAAAAAATAATTCTTTTGTGATCTCTAAATATTTATAATA
Source organism: Ligustrum vulgare (assembly GCA_963555705.1). Taxonomy (NCBI): domain Eukaryota; kingdom Viridiplantae; phylum Streptophyta; class Magnoliopsida; order Lamiales; family Oleaceae; genus Ligustrum; species Ligustrum vulgare. The sequence continues at coordinate 58,068,158 of OY743177.1, read as the reverse complement.
GTTTGTTTGATAATTTGGATTAATAAGTTGTATTGAAAATTGTAGTGATTATATATTAAAAAAAAAACCCTTTTATCGAACAGAAGCTAAGTGGTTGAAAGAGAAAATGTGTGTGGTTAAAAAGTGGTTTGAGAAATTAAGTAATTTAATTTTTTGATTTAAATGATTTAGCTTAACACACAAGATCATTATATAAACGAAATCATTAATAATTTATCATTTACTTAATTAGATTTTGAGAGGCAGGATGTTTTGCGCAAAACGTTTACATGCCTGGGAGGTTTCGTTCAAAACGCTTACATTCCAAGGACGTTTTGTGCAGAATATGTATACATACTACCTTTACTCTTGTGCATTGACGATTTTGCCCTTGACTTTTAAACAGAAAAATTGTTGACAGCTCAGCATTTAACAGAAATGTCAACCATTTTCGACGGTAAGAATGAATTCTGCAATGAAAGGTGATTTTGGAGATGTAATTGCAAAAAATGAATCGATAGGAATGATTTTCACAATACACCCAAAAAATAGGATCGTTTTTCGTTATTTACCCTTTACTTTTCTTCTCGCGACAAAAACCCAAATGACTTGACAACTACTTAAAAGTCAAGAAAAGACACAAGAACAGGAAATCAAAAGTGGTCTATAAATACCCATTTGCATTTGCATGTAATAATCATCAACCTTAAAGCAATCAATTTGTAAGAAAAGAGCATATATCGCTAAACATGTCATCTGAATGTCAAGGTATTTACATATATCAACCTTCAAAACTAAACAGTGTTAATTTTATTACAACGTCTCTTTCTTACGATACCAAGTTTTTCTACTTTGTATTATAGTCTCATGAAGGTGATGCTAATGCGTGTTTGATTTGTTGCTTACGTAGGTAAGAGCTCGTGGCCAGAACTCTTAGGTGTGCCTGGGGAGATTGCGGTGGCAACCATTGAAAGGGAGAATCCTTTAGTCACGGCAATAATTGTGCCACCAGGATCAAGTATCATCCTTGATTTCCGTTGTGATAGGGTGTGGGTTTACGTTGATGCCAATAACAATGTTAATCGAGTTCCCCGTATTGGTTAGTGTTCCAATACAAGGTGATTCTTAAACTATGTCCACTAGTACGATACTGTATTTTGAATAGATACCTAAATAATGTTGTTATTATGTTAATCATGTTCAATGTATTCTAACAAAGTCTACTTACTATTATTGGTGTAATCTTGTGATACAATTTTAAATAATGAGTGTGGCTCGCAAGTGTTATTAATGAAAAGATCATAATGTTACTTCTTCATTTATATATTTTGACTTTCGTGCTTCTTCTTTATTTTAGCTCGTATATCCATAAATTTTCTAGATACGTTTTGTTATTTAAAACCTTATTTTGTAATATGAAATAGCTGTCAAAGGCTTATCTTTGTTTGGGTAAAATTTTATAAGTGGATTTATAAATTTGTCAAACAAAGGCTAATTTAAGATTTTTCATTTGGAATAAGGTGTTAACTGTTAAGGGTAAAATCCTTACATCATTAAGTATAAAAAAAAAAAATACTAATTGACATAAGAATTTAAACTAAAGCTAGTTATATTCAGACCACAATTTTTTATATCTACATCACCTTTTTTTTTTGGGTATTACAAGGGATAGTAAGGAGGGGATTATTGTGGAAAGGACATGGGTTTCGAACCAAGGCCAACACCAGTTATGAGAGAATCTTTGGACTAAATAAACACTATGGCAACTCTCACAACCCCGTATCTACACCACATTTTAATTATATGAAATGTTTTTAATATTTGCTCACTTTTTCTTTTATATCCTCAATTCTTTTCAAAACATTATTATTCTTAATTTTTAATTAATTAACATATTTTGTTTTTAATCACATTATATTCAAACATTCTACTAATATGCATTGAAAAGAGTGAAAATATTTATTTTTGACTTTTTTATTAGTTATGTACTTCGATTATTTAAAAATATAAGAGATAAATAAGTTTTTTTTTTGCCTTCATAAGAAATATTTTGGACAAAAATAATCTTTATGGATAAAATATGAAAATTAATAGATGATTGATGATAAAATTATATAAAAAATTTGGGAGTATAAGTTTAAAAATAAGAAAAGCTTGGAGATATTTATTAAAAATAAAATATGATGTAAGTGTCAATATAATTACCCTTTATACTATTATTCGTAACCGATTAATTTTTTAAGATAAAGCTCCAAATCTTGAAACAGAAGATCTGCAAGCTACTTATGTGAAGATATTATACAAGAGCCAAATTAAAAATAAAATAAAATGAATAAGTGGGTTTTCTCGATCAATCTTTTTTGAACGCACGTGTAAAATTGTTGTATTGGAAAAATATGTTATTGAAAATAACATATGAGGAAAACTAAGAATGGGGTTCAAGCGCGACTATTTTTTTAAACAATGATTTGTACCTTTGACAACAGAAAAGCAAACGATTCAACTGATTATGATGACAAAAAATTATATTTATTTGGAAATGAAAGTTTGTCAATTAGAACTAGACATATTTGAAGATTCTACAACCAATAATTTTTCAAAATATAAACAATATATGTTGAATGTATATAGAATTTCACATATTAAGATGAAAGTCACAAACTTAACGCATATCGGGTAGTTGTATTTCATTTTACATAATGTTATAACTAGAAGTATCAAGATATATCTTATCGATTTGGGATTGTTGGCTTAAAACCAAACAAGCTCTTAAGAAATATTATATTGTTTAATATAAACTTGTGTAGCATTTCAGAGATTACTTAAAGTAGTGGAGACAAAAATAAATAAATGACTTACAAATATAAAGTCGATTGAAAACCATTTTTATTAGTTGTTGCGTTAAATGATTTTTACAAGTTATTGAAACTTGGGTAGATTTACTAAAAGGGTTGGCTTTTGGGTAAAAAATTGGCAACCACTACTAGAAAACAAGTTTTTGGAGACGGATTTTTTTGGACGGTAGTCGAGATCGTCGGAAATTTTTGACGGAATGTAGATAGCTTTGGAAATTTTCGACGGACCAAATTTCGTAGGAAATTTCCTACGGACAAAATTTTCCGTCGAAATTTTCCGACAAAAAACTTGTTTCGTTGGAAATTTGCGACCACATTTCTGAAAACTTATACATTTCGTCGGAAATTTTCATTATTATTTTCTACTATTATATCGCCCTATCCATATATAAATAAATATGGTAAAATATAGAGATAATAATTTCTATTATTATAAATGGTGTTATAATTTAGGACAATTAGATAGCTAGCAACCAAAAAAAAAAAAAAGTTCAGTGTATTTTACAAATTCGAACATAAATATAGATTTTATTTCATAAAGTTGTATTTTGTTTCTAATATAATTGCCCAGTTAATTTCCAAAAAAAAAAGCGTATTTTTAGAAATTATAACTATATTACTTCTAAGCAATATTTTAGTATTTTTACAAATTATAACTAACTAATTTAATTAACAAGTTATTTTTTACAAATTATAACTACCATTTTTAAAAATATAATTAATTTAAAATAATTGAGTCCAATTAACTAACATAAATAACTAATCTATATATATGAAAAAAAACTCATTTGCTCCAATGGTTATGTTGCTTTCTCCTTACCCTTTTGTTAAGGGTTCAAATTTCCCAAGATGGGCTTCGTGGATCGGGTCAACAGGGTCTTGGGTTAAGCGGGTGGGTAGGTGGGTCGAAAAACCCTTTTTTGTAGTGAACATACTATTTTTTCAAAATAGGGTCTCGGTTGACTCTCTCTCTCTCTCTCTCTCTCTCTCTCTCTCTCTCTCTCTCTCTCTCTCTCTCTCTCTCTCTCTCTCTCAATAGATTTTGGTTCGTCATTTTAAACCAAAAAATCTTCATCTTCTTGCTCCAATCAAGTTTGAATTTGGGGATTACTTTTGGGGCTTTTTACATAGAGAATTAGAGCTTGTCGAGAGGGATAATGGTGTGTTTTTGGTTTTCTCAATCGGAGGTTGTAAGCAGGCACATTCATCTTGTTGAAGTTTGATTCGATTTTTGATTTTGTGATGTTTATGTCATTCTTGGTGTTCTTGATGATTTGAGTTAATTGTTATATTGAGGTATAGATTCTACAGTGGTATCAGAGCAAGGTGGAAAGCTGTCCAAATGAAACTGATTATTTTGTTCAAGGTAATTCTCATAAGATAGAGTCAAATACTATCCATTTTAACAAGAATAAGGGTAAGAGACAATGGAAAGGCAAGGGTAGTGATAGAGAGGAAGATAAGTGCTATCAATGTTGTAAAATTGGGCATTTCAAGAACAATTGCTACAAGTAGCTACGAAAGAAAGAGGAGTTGCGGGATGTAGCTCAAAATAATGCTGCTTTTGTGCATGATGATGATCAAGGTGTTAATTGTGACATTAGATGAGCGAAATCAAGATTGGATTCTTGATTCAGGGTGTTCCTACCATATGACCTCCCATTAGGCTTGGTTTAAGACCTATAGGGAGATAAATGAGGGGAATGTGTATTTAGGGAATCGTAAGGCTTTTCTGTGATTAGAATATGTGAATTTTTGGTTAAGATGTATAATAGGGTAGTTAGAGTCATAATTGGGGTGAGGCATGTACCTACTTTATCAATAAAACGTTATTTCTTTGAGCACATTGCACATTTCTGGTTTTCATTATGAAATAAAGAATGATAATATGTTAGTATATAAAGAAAATGACATTGTGATTAAAGGAATTTTGAGAAATAAACTTTATTACATGCTTGGCACAGCGGTTGTACATGATCATTCATGCTTACACACGGTTGAAATTGATCACACTCATTTGAGGGACAAAAGGTTAACACGTGTAGGCAATAAATGTCCTTGTATTGTTATTTCTACTAACAATAGTGCAGGTTTAGCTCCAAATTCACTTGAAAATGAATTTTTGGAGGGTACAGAGTTTAAAATGAACTCAAATGATCAAGAAACAAGTGGTCAAACATATGGAGTTCAAAATCAGCTTTAAAATAGTGATTTTGAATTAATTTTTGAGGAAATTTAGCAAGAAAATGATGGAGAAGTTGTTGAAAATAAAAAAATCCAACAAGAAGCTACCTAACAAAGCTTGTATGACTATCAATTAGTCATGGATGGAGAAAGGAGGCGGGTAAAACCTAATCCTAGTTGATGCAAACCACGTAGCAATTGTAGCTACGCAACCCACAAATTATTGGAATTGACCCAAGAACGCCAAAGAATCACGATTTAGAGATTGATTCAAATTAATTGAACCAAGCAACCAACACAATCAATTGATATGTTGACCTCTTGATCACAATGAAAATAAATCTCACCCAAGATTTGAACAAACAAGAATTAAACTCGCAAGTTCGGATTTTATTCAATAAAGAATAAAGTATGAAAGCAAATTGCCTCTCAATAATAATATCAAAGTTGTGTAATGAATAATGAAAATTACATCCCTATAAATAGGGTCAAAACTCGGTTTAAGAGTTGTAATTAAATAAGGAAACAACTACCTAAAAATAAGGAAATAAAAATAACCTAAAATTCACGCGTATTCGATTTTACGGCCGTGACTGATTTTCTTACGGCCGTAAGACCCTTTCTGTTTCCTCATTACGGCCGTGAGACTATTTTTACGGCCGTAATCCATATCTTGAAATTCTCGTTCTTTTAACCCGAAGCTTACTTACGGCCGTGACAAAAGCTTCTTACGGTCGTAAGTCCAATTCTTCGAAAATTCAGATTTCAGCAGTAGGTTGGTTACGGCCGTGAGGATTTGTATGTTACGGCCGTAACATTGAAATTTCACCACTTTCTTCGACGCAATGAATAAGGTTGATTCACTCATCGTTTTGGCTCGGCCCCAACATGGAACTTGTTTCTTTTGATGACACGAACATTGTTTTGGCCCTTGTTTCTTGAACTAACTTGTCCATTGCTTCCTTGGCCCTCTTGGTTTGCAATCGACTCATCGGTCCTCCTTTGATCTTCAACGGATCTTTGTGCGGGCTTGTATCCGTGGTCTGGATCACATCACTAGTTTTGATTCCCTGAATCTAAAAGAGTTCTCTCTTATGACGGGTAGTAAGGAACCGCAACTTATGAAGAAGCTAAGGAATGGCAAAGTGCAATGCAAGAGGAGATGTCTTCCTTACACAAACCTAAACACTCAAATCAAGAGGATTGGGATATTAAAGGCTTTCAAGAGGAATTTCGGCTTAGCTGAAGGTATTTCTAACTTAGGTGAAGGTTTGGTTTAAGCTAAGGTGAAGGAATGTTGTGATAATTAGCTTAAAACCAAACAAGCCCTTAAGAAATGTTATCTTGTTTAATATAAACTTGTATGGTATTTCGAAGATTACTTTAAGTAACCGGGGCAAAAATAAATAAAGGTTTTACAACCATAAAATCGATTGAAAATCATTTTTGTTAGTTTTTGCGTTAAATTTGTTAAATGGTTTTTACAATTAATTGGGACTTGTGTATTTTACTAAAAGGGTTGGCTTTTGGGTAAAAAAACTGGCAATAGACTATTTTTTCAAAATAGGGTATCGGTCTCTCTCTCTCTCTCAACAGATTCCGGTTCTTCATTTTACACCAAAAACTCTTCATCTTCTTGCTTCAATCAAGTTTGATTTTAAGGATAACTTTTGGGACTTTTTACATAGAGTGTTAGAGCTTGTCGAGAGGGATAAGGGTGTGTTTTTGGTTTTCCCAATCTGAGGTTGTAAGCCTACATTCATCTTGTTGAAGTTTGGTTCAATTTTCGATTTTGTGACATTCATGACATTCTCGGTGTTCTTAATGATTTGAATCAATTGTTATATTGAGATATAGATCCTACAATTTGACATGAAAAAGGCATGGGCTCTCTACTTGTTAAGGAGTTGTGTGGTGAGCTAGCTTGCTCCTGCAAACCTGGGTCACAAAAGGACTTGACACTTGAGTCACAATCTAGTTTCCAGTCGCCACATCCATATTGGTTGATTCATTTGTCATTTTTGAAAACAACGACAAATGTAAGTTTCTGAATGAGAAAAATGATAACCTCTTTTTTCTTTCTAAAATCTCTTTGCGCTTAACCAAATTTTGTTTTATAAAATACATTTTAAGCTTGTTACAAAATAAATAGCAGAATCAAATAATATTTTATTAATTTACAGAAAAGAAAAAAAAAAGTAGAAATGAAACAATTTACAGTAAATGATGAGCAACAACGGTGAACGAATTTCAAACCGAGGCTCGTGTTTTATACAGTGTCCTTAAAACATATTCACTCCCTCACTGTACATGCTTGAGGTTTAGTCGAGCTTCAGTCTCCCAGGATATAACAGAAGAAAAATAGATTTCCAGCACTTCAGTACCTACCAAGGTGAACTTTAACTGTACTAGTACAATTACAAAGACTTGACAGTAAGACGAAGATGTGTTGAACACTGGAGTGTATGCCGAGAAGGAAAGTTTGTGTGTTGAAGAGAGGAAAAACTCGAGCTTAATATGGGCCCAGCCTCATGAATGATGAGTTAAATGCACCGAATAACCTGCCCTTTCTATGAACACTGGAGTTTCGTAAGGTAAAAAGACAATTGGAATGGAAAAAAATGACAAAATATGGATTACGCGAGGGGGGCCAATTTTGGTTCATTCGGTTAAACATTCATATACGCAGGTCGCTCCCGTATACAAGTTCAAGGGTAGAAGGTCAATTCGATTCAGGATTTGCACCCCATTGTCGCAGGTGGAGAGAGATTTTATGCTTTACTTGATTAAAACATTCCAAAGTATGGCCATATATAACGTGGTCCTTAATTTGGTCATTTCCTGAAGCGACCAAGAATTTTTACGCATTTAATAATTATTTTTAAATGTATGAAAACATGTCGCTGCGATCTCATCCATTTTTAAGTTAACGTCGCGACGTATTCATCTAGCCAAGTCGAGAAATATCAAGTCCATTCGATTTTAAATAAATTCCGAATTTCTAAAATTTATTATTTTAATTATTTATTTAAATTATTATTTTCAAAATCATTTTAAATTCCAAATTACGTCAAGCCCATTTTATCATATTCATTTTTCGACTCAATTGAATTCACGTACTATTTTCCTCGAATTACGTGCATTGCTTGTCAAGATCTCATACTACCAACTTCCACCTATCACATCAATCCCATACCATATCCTAGCTCTACATCACCAACCCACCCCATTTTTCAGCGCTCTCTCTCTCTCTCTCTCTCTCTCTCTCTCACGACAATCCAACCCTCAACATCACCATCTTCACCAACCTCTCCTCTCAACACAACCACAGGTTCATCCTTGTTCCCAGCAACACCATTCACGACATTGGAGCTCAGCAAGCCGCAACCTCATTTCCTCAACTCCATTGTAGTCACCTCCCACAGCCAGGTAACCACTTCAACGCACCACAATTTTCGCCCTCTGCACAATCCACTCAAAACGGCCACCACTCACCACCAAGCTGCCACAAGCCAAAAACCAAAGCAGCCACACAACCTTCATTCGAGCACTGCCACCGCCACCTACAAACCACCTCCAAACCATCTTCATTACAGCCCTCAATCCACTCATCGCACAACCTAGCAGCCATCACCACCGTCATCACTATTGAACAGCCACCTCCTCCAACTCAGCTCCCCCACCTCCATCACTCTCAATCAGAACCACCAACACCACCACCCCAACTCTAAACCGCCATCTACATCAATATGCCCAACTCCAAAATTCCTCAAATCCTTACCCAAATCAAACCATAAACCAATAATAGACTAACCCAGTTACTTACCTCAGCTGCAGAGCCCTTTTCCGCCGAATTATCGCCAGAAACCGCGACCTCCATGCCTCGATTTACCTCTGTTTCTCGCACCCAACCTCGCACCTAAACCCCAAATCTGAACCCCCATCCTTACCCGTCGCTCGCCGCACCCTGTGCCGGCGTTTCGCCGGAGACACCGCTGGCTGGAGACCAGATTCCCGCGACCCCTTCTTTCTCTTTCTCTTCTCTGCACCGAGCCATAGAGAGAGAATGGAGAGATTGGTTTTTAATAATTTTGATTTTTGAAAATTACACTTTGGCCCCCAAGTTTTTAAAATGATTTAAATAAGTCCTTATAGTTTTAAATTAATCATTTCAGCCCTTAAGTTTTCAAATGACTTTAATCAGCCCCTTCATTTTAAAATCAATTATTTCAGCCCTATAGTTTTGAAAATTTACATTTTAGTTCCCTAACTTTCAAAGTATTCATTTTAGTCCCCTCAACTTTCAAGTCATCAATTAGTCCCCAAATTGTAAATTATCATTTTTAAACTATAAATTTCAAAAGACTAATTTAACTTACTTTTGTAATTGACTAGACGAGACGTACAGAGAGTTAAATGATTGAAGTCTTTTCCCGCTCGATTTTGCACTCGTTGAAATTAAGGTAGACTCGCCCCTATTAATTGATTTAAATTATGATTACATGTGAATGTGTATGTGTATGTTATGTGATTTATGTGAAAGTTATTTCATGAAATGAGACGAGAATATATTTCTTATGAAATAATTATGTTGTTATGCTTGTCATAACTTATATGCTTTTATGCATGAGAAAGAAAGAAGAGAATATCTTGTAAGATAAATGATGATGTTATGCATAACTTACGTACCTTAAGTGCACGAGATGAGACTACCCACACCCGATGATTTTAAAGAGCCTATGATTTTTCAAAGAGAAGCCATGTGCTTTAATGCACGAGAAGAGACTACCCACACCCTATGATTTCTAAATAACCCGCATTTATGTGTTCAATTATATTGTAAATTAATTAATTGACGATTAGTCTACTGAGTATTTCTATGAAATACTTATGTCTATTTTAACAATATTTGCAGATTTCGGAGAGGGTTGCAGATGATGAATGATTGTGGCAATAGTCATTAAATAATTGAGAATCTTATTTTGATGATCCATATTTCTAAACTTTGGCTATTTTTGAAATTTTCAATTATTTGAGAAATTATGGCATTGCCGAATGTTTTGTATTATTAATGGCTAGATTCGTTATTTTGAATCGTTTCATAAATGTTTTCAAATTTTATCGACAATTACAGTTTATTTAATGTTGCCAAAAATGAATTTCAGTTATTTCTTCCGCAAGAATATTATTTTAAAGTTTAGACCAGAAAATGACGTGGTGAACCAGTTATATAGAACTCGGGGCGCTACATTTCCTATAAGGGACAAACAACGCTAGTTTTTGCTCCAATTTCTTATTCACCCAAACATCAATTTTGGCAAATGAATATATCATTTCGATATTTTCATGGATGAAAACACAAATCAAATTTGATCTCCCACAAAGAGCAAACGGGTCTCACTCAAAATTGTGCCCAAACATCCCTTATTAACTCTTTTTTCCAACACTTTCTCTACTCTTGGTGGACCTACTTTAATGCAACACCTTTTAAATCATGGTTAGATCTGGTATTTGCTTTTTTTTTTTTTTTTTTTTTTTGATCGGACAGATCTGGTATTTGTTAGTGAACGAACTAGGAAACAAATTTAATTGGTAACATTGTGACATGAAGACCATTTCGATTTGAAGTATAAAGTTATGTCTACATTTACAGCAACGCATTATTTTGGGTCATAAAAAAACTTGCGCACACTGTTTACTTTTTAAGTCATTAATACTGAAATGATTGGATTTTAAATAGTTTAGAATTTAGACTAGTACAATGCAAAATGCAGTCACAACCAGTTTAAAATTGGAATACAATATTTTTACAGAACATCTGATTAAGAACATCTGATTAAGGAAAAAAGGCAATTCCGTATTGTTTAAGCTTTGGAGCAGTTACAATTTAAGCTATAAACATAAAACATGGAAAAATGCTTACCTTAACAAATGCAATGGGTGAAGATCGTTCTCAATTCACAATTTTGATGTCGTTTTTATACAAATTGCTTCGTAGCCGAACTAAATCTAATAGCCCAGCAAATTTTAATCTTTCTTGTTCTTTGTAGCGAAATGTGGGTCACGTTATTTTTTCTTTTTTGTTTGATGAAAGAGAAAAAGTAGTATCACGTTGCAAAAGAGTTGAAGACAGGGATAGATCTAGGCGATTGCAAGGGCGGTCAAATGCTTATGTTGAACCCGTCAATTTTTATTTTTATTTTATTATTATTATTTTTTTTCAGGCGTAAAAAAATAAAAATTCTCATACCCATAGGCATTTGGCTGATGCTCACTTCAATTTGATAGTACCGACTCGAAATGAAATTTGGAGAGTTCCTAAATTTTAGGAAAAAATGCTAGTCACGTGAGAGAATTTGCAAAATGTATCCAATACTACTAGGTTTCTTGCACCTTATTTGAACAGTTAACTGATTAATAGGTAGATAGTTACAATATTTTATTTATCTAAATTAATTAATTACATATACTACAAATGCATGAATTTTCAAGGTTCACGAAATGAACCTAGTTTTCCAACTAGACTTATATATAAATTTTTCCTTATATATTTACTTAAAGCAGAATAAAGTACGCCTGTTTGGCAATGGCAAATCCAGAATCTTTTTCAGTACAGGCGAATATCAATAAAGAAATTACAGCACGGGTGGACTTCAGTAATTTTTCAAGTCGCAAAAAAAAAAATATCAAAAACTCTTATTATTTTTTTTCGGGCGGATCCAGCATGGGCAAGCTCGACAGCTTGCTATGCCATAGATCCGCCCTTGTTGTTTGGTATCAATTATTTAAAATTTCATATTTTAAAAAAATTCACCTTCAACCACAAATTATACTAATAAGATAAACTACACATAAACTCGAACTTTTTTTTTACACTTTTTAGTTACATATTTTTCAAAATTTTACCATTACAAATGACATTATTTGAAACAATATGTTCCATGTAGTGGATTTATATTATTCATTAATGTAAAGTACACGCGTCATTTCACAACATCTGATCAACTTTGTAAAATATATTTCTTGACTGTATGAGTGATCTTATTTGAACCTCCTTTGTAATTGTAATAGCAAATGTATTGCTATTACACCCCTAGGTCTCGTTTGTTAATGCAATTTTGATGACCTCTCTCTCTCATTAATAACTAAGGTCTCTTCTTTGCTCTTTCCTTCACGTACATACGTGTATTTGTATACATTTTTTTTATGGATCATTGTTTAAAACATATAATTTCTTGTGAAATTTTAAAGTTATCTAATTTTGATTGAAATAACAATTAGATTAAATTCTACTGTTTTTAATATTGTTATTAGTTAGATGAATCTGACTTTCGTAGTTTTGTCAGAACAGTGAAGTATAAATAGACGTATGTAAAGTCTTGTTACAAATATAATAAAACTGACTTTCAGAAATTTATCTAGATAGAAGACGTGAAGTTTTGTTTTAGCACAGATCCAGATGAATCCTTATATTCCAGATTCGTCTGGATTATAGAACGTGAACAGTATAAATAAAATATGCAGAATTGTAAAGAGACAAGAACACAATGTTTGAGCTTAACGTGGGGAAAACCCACGTGCTCGCACTCTGGGGACAAAAATCAATCACTATTTTAAGAAAAGTGTTTACACAGATCAATCTAAGGTATATGATAAATCTACCCATATACTTATCAAACACCTAAGAAATAAATCACCCACTGATCCTTCTATGGTGTGTAATATGAGTTGGCGTCTCACCACTCTTCAGTAGCTTTCTTTGAAATGCAACAATCTTTAGCACACTCGAACTCCCATTCGATCTCGATCCAAACATCCCGTTTGATCTTTAGGCTGAACAAATTTTCTTCTTTAAGTGATTGATAATCTCCTCCCGGAGGGAGAACCAACAACACAACAACGTAGAGAACGTATATTTTTGTGCACCACACGGATTTTTTGAATTCTACACGTCTAGGTAAACCATTCACGTTTCCTTTATTTACGTGCAATTGGATTGCTTGGCCATCAAGAATTCTACTTGCACCAAATCTTGATTTCCTGTAATAAAATCAAGAAAGATAAGGTAAGATAAATAAAAAATCTTACCATGATGAACAATAAGGTAAGATAATTATAAATCCAATAATCTTACCATAAGTGATGATAAGGTAAGATAATCATGGTTGTTTGTAAATCTTACCATAAGTAATAAACTTGGATATCAAGAATGAAATCATCAAGATACTCGGCATAATCACAAGATTATATTCGGCCACATCACAAGATTAACACAATATTTCGTGATCAACATTTCTTGATTCTAATCATAAAAGATAAGTAACAAATCTTGATCAATATTTCTTGATTCAAACAAAATAATCATTATCTCCAAAATAAAATGATTTTCACAAATATATAGGAGATGAAAATATTAGATCCAAGAAATATTTAAGTAATTTAATTAAACTTAATAAATTACTAAATACATGTATTTAGTAATTAAATTAAATTTACTTAAATTACAAACTTGTAGAAAAATAGAAAATACCAACTTAAATAAGTTAACAATCTTCCCCTTTGGCTTTTTCTATTTTTTTAAAACCTAATCATCTTTTCACAAACATAGAATGAAGTAACAAGCAATTATTAAGCTCCCCCTATCAAAATTCTCCCCCTCAAGTCATGCATCATAATAAGCTCACTTCAACAAATTCGTACATATAACGAGAAGAATATTAAGCACATAGAGAGCATAAAAATAAACCGAAAGTTAATTTAACATTCAATCAATTAGAAAAGATGAGAAATACTACTCCCCCTTTTTGGAAGAAATAGGGGAAGCATTCCACGTCTTGTAACATGCCAATGTAAGCACGAGTAGACAAAAATAGGCAAAAGTCAGCTACAGACCATATAAACTGGAAATAAAAGTTGAGTTTTTAGAAAACTCTGAAAACACAAAAAAATATTCCCCCTTACTGCAACTCTTAGAGATTTAATGCAGTAGGATATAATATCTATATCTCTCCCCCCAACGACCCCTCAAACATAGAATTAATGCAAACACGTAAACTACAGTTTTCTTCTAGTTAGAAATTATTTTTGGACTTGGTTTTCTTCTTTTTAGTAGAAGCCTTTGAGATCTCATCTCTGGAAGAACCTACAGAAAACACATTTATCTTCAAACCTTTTGAAGTGGTTTTAAGTTCAACCACTTCTGCTTTTAGAGCGATAACTTCTGCTTCCAGTTGCCAATTTTGTCATCCTGTCCAGACGAATCATGCTGGCCAGATCCATCTTTAGGTCTCTGACACCCTAATCATCCAAAAATTGTGAAATAATCCAGGGGTAAATAAGAAAATATGTGTTCCCTTGTCGATGACCACTTCCTGAAACACAATCAACAATAGAATTCCAAATACAAGTAGCCAAATCAATATTCCTCTTAACAACGAGGAGAAAAAGAGTCCGGGCATACTCACGTTTAAAACTCGATTCATGAATAAGCTGGTCAAAATTTTCCTTAACAATCTATTGCAAAATTTGATATACGAGACTCATAGTGCAATCCCTTACCAGGCACCAGTCGACCAAAATTTAATACTAGAAGGTGTAAGCGTACCTTTGGTAGTCTGCATAGGGATGCTCACACATGATGAAGGATCATACCTAGATCCATCTGGAGCGACATATGCATCTACCTTTGTGATCGATCTCTTTTATTTGCATACACTGTTTTCTTCACCTTTTTCTTATTCTTTTTGTCTGGCCTCATAATTTCTTCTTCTTCTATTTCTTCAGATTTATCTGTTTCCTCAGCATTATCCTCATCTCCACTTCCTTCAATAACATCTTGAGACAAAGTCCCAACGAGGGTTGCTTTATTTATGAAGATTACAACGAAGACAAAACACCTCCAAGGGGTGCAAGCACACGAACTAAACTAGGATTTGATAAGAAAATTAAAATGAAAGTAAATTACATAATCTCTGTTCGAGAATTGATTGATTGGTCCCTTCTTCTATGTTCTCTTCTCCTTCATATATGCCTTGAACATTTTCACTCTTCCAAAACCATTTGCAAACTGCCTTGTCGCCTTGTAACTGTCCACTTTCTTCATAATGGATGAATTGTCAAGAAATCGTTGTGTTTAACTGTTGTCATTACTCTATATGCTCAGTCGAATTTCTCAGATCATGGGGATGCGATAAGGTTATCCATTAACTGCCTAATAATTGATCATTTCAGATAATGATAAGTCACTGCATTCGCCTAGATCTTTGACGTTCTCCAGGCCAGAGCGACACTATTCCATGATCTCTGTCGCCCTATATTTGGGTCTTCTCATGGACTTATCTGTACTTACCCTTCAAACTCTTTGAATGGGCCCTATTCTTTGGACCACTTAATTGGGCCTCATGAATTGGGTATTTTTATGTGTCAACACATTTAAACCTCCCTTGTAATTGTAATCGCAAGCTCCCATCCACCCCATGCACTGGCCGGTGGAGATGGTTCTCAACTTAAAAAATAAATGATTTTTTTTTTTAAAAAATCACATTGTTTTCTTTCACCCTCTCTCGCGATTCTCCCCCTTACAACTTCATCCCTTTAAATAAATGGCCTTTATTCTTGTACAACAGAGGTTACCGCCCCGTGACACCTGTGATACCCTCACCCCCCTATTGTGAGGAGGCCGTACAAGAAGAAAATCTCTTTATCAAAATCCTAACCATTCTAATTCTTCAAAATTTGTTTATAATTTCTCCAAAAATACCACATCTACTGCAAATCTTCACATTCCAGTCAAATTTCTAATTAGAACCTAATTTTGCATTTTTTGCTCCAATTTTCTCTAACACTGTGCAAAGTGAGTGCTATTACACAACAGTCGATCTTGTTTGCCAATGCAATTCTGATGCCACCTCTATACTTAATAACTAAGTTCTGTTCTTCGCTCTTTCCTTCATGCACATACGTGTATTTGCAAACATTTTTTTTGGATTGTTGTTTAAAACATATAATTTCTTGTAACGACTAGTTGTTTTGATTCTTGTTGGATTTTAGACTTGGGGTCCTATTTGTTCTTCTTGAATTAATGTTTCTGATTCTTAAAAAATGATTTGAAAGCTCTGAAAACTTTTAATAATTCCAAGAAGAAATCCTTCAAAGAAACCATGCAAGATAGTTTGTAAATATTACTCTCTATGATGTATTTGACATTTGTATGTTAAATTCTCAATTTAAAGCTAAATAAAATAAAAGAAGGTGATTAAAAGCTTAATTTGGATAAAATGTCGAATCGCGTGGACATGATTGGAAGAATTGAAAGCTTAACCTAGCTAAATTTATGATTATTTTTGGGATTCACGTCGACACTGAGAACTACTAAGGTGTTTCAGTTTTAGTTTTAAGTTTTGAATTTATTTTCAGTTTTGTAATTTGAGAGTGTTTTTGAAAACGTGTTTACTTTGTTATTTTGAAAAAATATTTCTAAAAAGAGAAAATTAGAAAACGCGTTTGATTACGTCAAATGTCCAAACCTTTCAAAGGTGTACAATGTGGTCCCCTCTTCAACCTCCCGCCCCTAACCCCCTCCACCCCGATATGTGCGAACCCAACCCCTAGCTCTAGATCTCCAGCCTCTTCAACCTTCCCACCCCCAGCTCTCTAAAGTCCTCTAAAATTGCCACCCAGGGTCATTTCACCCACCACCACCACCACCATCACCTTTACCAACAACCCCCCACATTCACCTCACCACTCATCCAAGAAAAGGAAAATGATAGGGGAAATATTAAATAAATAAAATATAGAGCAATTGTAAGAAACGAGGCATCCTCTCGCTAATGCTCGACATCCTAGTTCTTCTTCATCGATTCCTCTTGATTCTGGTACTTTTTGGTTTGAATCTAAGGTTAGATCCTCCTTTATCTACCTTAGGTCAGCTTTATTCAACTCATTTTCATATAGACACTGGTTTTGAAGAAATATTCATTTTTTTACTCCGCGAGCTCAACGTCTTTGGGTGTGAAACTTCTGGCCAAAAGCCGGGTTAGGGGTGATGAGTACATCTACCTACACATTGATTCAGCTTTATATTGAAGATTTTACACCTCAGCTGCTATTATTTCGAATCGAAGCTTGCTTAGATATGGTTCATCGCAATTGGGTAAGGTTGGATTCTTGATCTTTTTTATTCTACTTGTTTGAGAGTGATTGATTTTGGAAGGTGTGGAAAAGGTGGTGGCGGTGGTGAGAGGTATGGAGAAGGAGGTGTGGCGGTGGCGGCGATGAGAGGTGTGGTAGAGGAGGAGGATGTTGAGATGCAAACAATCCCACATCGGTTGTGAGGAAGGAAATAAACCACCATATAACCCAAGTGAGCTACTCCACCCATTACCAATTAGTTTTGGGTTGGAACCTCACTTGGGCCTGGGGTTTGGGCTTGCGATTGGGAAAAATTAAAATATCCATGGTCCCAACAGTGGTATCAGAGCCGAAAAGATTGTATGGTGGACGCACGATCGAGTGGATGTACGTGACTCCCTAACAACGGCAGATGAATCGAGATGATGAATCTCAAGATGAAGAGTTCCTGTGGTTTCTCACGAGATGGAAGATCCATGGTAACATAGTGTGTAGCGACTATGGTGGATTATCTCGGTGAATGGTGATCTCCCTAGACATGAGGAGATGTGATAGGATTTATCTTTAGGGAGGGCTAGATGGGCCAGGTGTACCTCGTGGGCCTTGTTTGAGGGAGGGATTTTTGAGATGCAAACAATCCCATATCGGTTGTGAGGAAGGAAATAAACCACCATATAATCCAAGTGAGCTAGTCCACCCATTACCAATTGGTTTTGGGTTGGAACCTCACTTGGGCCTGGGGTTTGGGCTTGGGATTGGGAAAAATTAAAATATCCATGGTCCCAACAGAGGAGGAGGAGGAGGTGATGGTGGTCCGGTGGAGGTCTTAAAGGAAATGGTGGAGGAAGTGATGGTCGTCTCACGTCCAGGGAGAAATGAAGGGGCAAGAAAAGATCGAGGGCAAAAATATATTATATGAAAATTTTGATTCGTTTTTCATGTTTTGACACTAAAAACACTCAAAATGTCAAAAAAGTTGTTTTTCAGTTTGTTGCTTTTGAAAATACTTTTTCAAAAACAAGCAAGTAAACACATTTTTAGTGTTTTCGGAAACTAAAAACACCACAAAAACAGTAAAAAGAATGGCACCCAAGTGTTTCTAGCTTAAATAATGAACAGTACCAGTCCCCTGTTTGAAAACCATTATTTAAAACTTATTTTTCTACGGTGACCATTTTCAATCACATAATCTCAAAATAAAATATTTTGTATGTACATCTAAAATTTTTCCTACTAATAATGGTTATCAAACATGGGCTATGTCAGATAGAGGATATAAATATACATTTATATTTGGTGCAATCTTTATTCATGATATTTTAGCTTTGCCTTGTATTTTATCTGTTCACATTCATTCGTAAAGATATAGTTGGATTTAATGTTTTGATACTCGACCCGACCATCAATCCGATCCCGAGTTAAGGATCAAAGCGTCAACTGGGAATCGATTCGAGGTGGATCCGGTAATAGAAATAATATTAAAAACATCATAAAAAGAAGCACAAATCATGGTCAAACCGAATTTCTATGGTTGACCAAAACGGGTTTTAAAAATATTGGTTGGACCAGATGCAATGGATAAATTTACCACAAAAGGAAAATTAGCAGATAAGAAATATTACACCCTTCTTTGTTAGAGATTAAAATTAGATTTTTAGTATATTTTAACAAAAGTTAATGAGATGTGTGGTTGAAAAGTTGTAGGTCCCATAAAATATGTGATTGAGATTGATTGTTAACTTTAATTTAGATTAAAATCTAAATTTTAATTTGTACCAAACAAGGATTTAATTGTTAACAGAAAACAAGAATCCACTAATAACTTGTAATTGAAGATTAATTAGGGATGTCAACGATTCGAGCCGAAGTTCAAGGCTCGAGCTTTTAGGGTGCGGGCTTTTTTTGGCTCGAACCGAGCCAAAATTCGTCCCAAAAAATAAGGCTTAGCTCAAGCTTTTTCAAACCGAGTTAAGCCAAGTTATGAGCTTTTAAAGTTTATTTTATTTTTATAACAAAATTCATAAATTTGTTATTGAAAATATATATATACAATGAGCCAAGCTGAACTCGCAACCGGATTTTAAGGCTCAAGCTCTTCTTAAGACTTTTTGGCTAGTTTTTTTTTTACCCGAGCCGAGCCAAAGCCCATGCCTTAAAAAAAAGCTTGGCTTGAGCTTTGACTCAAAATCTTGAGTCACGAACTGAGCTAAGCTTCAGGTTTTTTTTTAGACTAGTCCGAGTAACTTAAGACGGTGAGCTATTTTGCCATCCCTAAGATTAATAACGATGGTGGATTCAAGATCCTAGTGCGTTTAGTGATTTGATTAAATTTCAATATTTATTTGGTTTGGTTTTATGACCAAAAATATTATGGAATAAAGAATTCTTGTTTGACAAGAAAATTAAAGTGGTTTGATTAGGTTAAGAATATTTTTTTTGTATGTATAATACCAATTGAAAAAGGAATAAAATATTATTGGTATTATTATACAAGGAAAATAATTAAGGAATCCTAATACAATTAGGAAATTAACCTAAATTGTAATTAGGTAAGTTTTTGACATATTTTATTATATATGGAGATTATCTGCAGTTGAAGAGAGTAGCCAAAAAGAGTAGTCAAAAGATTGACGTGAGAAAGAGAAGACAAGCAAGAGAGAAAAAAAAGGAGAAGAAGAAAAAAGGCGCGTGCCTTCGGGCACGCGCGTTGGCGAGTGATGTTTGTTGTGTCGCGTTGAGTATCGTGGTGAAGTATACATTGGTAGAGAATGAGATTCGTCTACCATGGTTTTGATGACAATGTTGTGGTGGAGAGTACACATGGGTAGAGAATGTGATTCGTCTACCATGGTGTTGTTGGCACACGACAGAGAGACCAAAGAGACTGTTGGGGTCCATGGTGCATATTGCGTGTTATGTTTAGTGTTCTCGAGATGGATTGCACATGGGAAGTAATTGAAAATTGACTGTCGTGGTGAATTCATTGTCAAAAGGATAAATTGTTGGCGTGATGAACTGGAAGGAAACGGTACGAGTGGAGGTACTGTGTGCGTTGTTCTTCTAGTTTTATTTTGGGTAGGGAGAAATTGTGAGAATGAGAGAAAAAATTGTATGAATGAGTTTCTTTCATTATCAATAAAAGTGTTCTTCGCCCATGATTGTCAGCGGTCAGCTGAGCCACGTTAAATTCTTTTTCTTTTTCTCTTTGTCTATTATTTTAGTTTATGTTGTTCCACTGGGTGGGAAAATTGATATTTTTTCCCAACAATTTGGTCATTTCAGTTGACAGATAGAATAATCCAAGATTAATCTCAAAATCATTAATTGTATGTATTTCAAATTAGAGATAGTTTTGATTAATATCATAAGTAGATAACTCATCCTCGTAAGTTCGACTCTCTGTTCATTATTTTATCACACAAGATGGTACAAGTTTTTCAGACCATCTCTAAGCATAAACAGATTACTATGTTATTCAAGAAAATATTGTCCTTAATGCTCTTTATCATGAGATTTTTAGCAAATCCTTTTCATATCTAAATTAAAAATTTAAAATGCAGCAGCCTCTATAATGGTCCAGAAATAGGGTACGTGCACGTTTTCCATATTGCTGAATTTTTTATTCAGATACTTGATTATTCTTCTAAGGGCCTTGTTACTCGTATAAACTGGTTTACAAACTGAATTACTCCCCCCTCACATGGAGGAGGGTCCGCAAATATTATAATATTTGCGGACCCTCCTCCATATGAGGGGGGAGTAATTCAGTTTGTAAACCACATTATGCACAAGTAGAATTATTCTTCTTCCAATTATACGTCGTCAAGCACGATGTCATTCCGCTTTCACATATCTATCCTAAAAATTTTGTTACCACGACAATGTTAATAATCATTAACATTAATTTTGATGGTGACTCTCGATCAATATTATCAAATACTGTCAATCTGAAATTTTACGTCGGATAACTTAAATGTCCATTTTTACTTGGTAAGAAGAGTTTTTTCATTAAAAAATCAAATAGAGTACGCAGGGCGACCACAAGCAATCAAATCCTTTCAAATGGACGGTAAAATTGTAGCTTGATATGACTAGGCGACAAATTAAAAAGGTTCAACAAAAAGGGTTGACAAATTAAAAAGGTTCAACAAAAAGGGTTGACGAAGAAATCTCTTTAATACTAATACAAAAGTTCCAACAATACCACGTTTTATTTTGTTCAAATTCTAGAAAGATAAACACCATTATTCTGTCTAAACTTCTTTGAATGGATAAAAAGTGCCACGTCTTATTTTCATCAACACTAATCTTCTTTATCAGACAAGTTTTAGTATTATACTTTTCTTCTCGTGACAAAAACCCAAATGACTTGACAACAACTTAAAAGTCAAGAAAAGACACAATAACAAGAAATCAAAAGTTGCCTATAAATACCCATTTGCATTTGCATGTAATAATCATCAACCTTAAAGCGATCAATTTGTAAGAAAAGAGCATATATCGCTAAACATGTCATCTGAATGTCAAGGTATTTACATATATCAACCTTCAAAACTAAATAGTGTTAATTTTATTAAAACGTCTCTTTCTTACGATACCAAGTTTTTCTACTTTGTACTAATGTGTCATGAAGGTGATGCTAATGCGTGTTTAATTTGTTGCTTACGTAGGTAAGAGCTCGTGGCCGGAACTCTTAGGTGTGTCTGGGGAGATAGCGGTGGCAATCATTGAAAGGGAGAATCCTTTAGTCACGGCTATAATTGTGCCACCAGGATCAAGTGTCACCACTGATTTCCGTTGTGATAGGGTGCGGGTTTATGTTGATACCAATAACCACGTTGATCAAGTTCCCCGTATTGGTTAGTGTTCCGATACAAGGTGATTATTAAACTATGTCCACTAGTACGATATTGTATTTTGAATAGATACCTAAATAATGTTGTTATAATGTTAATCATGTTCAATGTATTCGAATAAAGTCTGCTTACTATTATTGGTGTAATCTTGTGATAAATTTTAAATAATGAGTGTGGCTCGCAAGTGTTATTAATGAAAAGATCATAATGTTACTTCTTCATTTATATATTCTGACTTTCATGCTTCTTCTTTATTTTAGCTCGTATATCCATAAATTTTCTAGATACGTTTTGTTATTTTAAACCTTATTTTGTAATATGAAATAGCTGTCAAGGGCTAATCTTTGTTTGGGTACAATTTTATAAGTAGATTTATAAATTTGTCAAACAAAGGCTAATTTAAGATTTTTCATTTGGAATAAGGTGTTAAGGGTAAAATCCTTACATCATTAAGTATAAAAAACGGATAATTATATTCACACACAATTTTTTATATCTACACCACACTTTAATTGCTAGAGAGATCTTCAATATTTGTTTATTTTGTTTCTAATTACAAATTATATTCAAATACTCTATTTTTTTTTTTTTGCATTGAAGATGTGCAAATATTTTGTTTAATTTTTTTATTAATTCTTTGTTTTGATTATTTAAACGTTTGAAAGTTAAATAAGTATTTCTTGCTCTCGTAACAAATATTTTGATCGAAAATCGTCTTTAAAGACAAAATGTGAATTTAATTACGAGTTGATGATAAAAAAAAATTATAAAATAACTTGTAAGCATAAATGCAAAAATAAGGAAAACTTAGGGATCTTCATTGCAATTAAAAAATGGTGTGGTTAACAAAAAGTGTGGTATCAATATATTTACTCATAAAAAATACTAATTGACATAAGAATTTAAACTAAAGATATATTCATACCACAAATTTTTATATCTACACCACGTTTTTGTATTACCAGGGATAGTAGGGGAGGGTATTATTGGGGAGGGACATGGAGTTTCGAACCTAGGCCAACACTAAGTGTGGGAGAATCTTTGGACTAAATAACCACTGTGGTAACTCCCACAATCTCATATCTACACTATATTTTAATTACATGAAATGTTTTTAATATTTGCTCACTTTTTTTTTATGTCCTCAATTTTTTTCAAAGCATTATTATTTTTAATTTTCAATTAATTAACATATTTTATTTTTAATCACTTTATATTCAAATATTCTATTAATGTGCATCGAAAAGAGTGAAAATATTTATTTTTGACTTTTTTATTAGTTATGTACTTCGATTATTTAAAAATACAAGAGATAAATAAGTTTTTTTTGCCTTCATAAGAAATATTATGGATAAAAATCATCTTTATGGATAAAATATGAAAAATAATAGATGATTGATAAAAGATTTATATAAAAAACTTGGAAGTATAAGTGTAAAAATAAGAAAACTTGGGGATATTTATGAAAAATAAAATGTGGCGTAAGTGTTAATATAATTACCCTCTATACTACTACTCGTAACCGATTAATGTTTTAAGATAAAGCTCCAAATCTTGAGACAGAAGATCTGCAAGCTACTTATGTGAAGATATTATACAAGAGCCAAATTAAAAATCAAATAAAATGAATAAGTGGGTTTTACTCGATCAATCTTTTTTGAACTTACGTGTAAAATTGTTGCATTGGAAAAATATGTTATTGGAAATAAGTTTGAGGAAAATTGAAGAATGGGGTTCAAGCGCTACTATTTTTTTAAACAATGATTTGTACCTTGGACAACTGAAAAGCAAACGATTCGACTGATTATGAAGGAAAAAAATTTCTATTTATTTGGAAATGAAAGTTCGTAAATTAGAACTAGACATATTTGAAGATTCTACAGCCAATAATTTTTCAAAATATAAACAATATATGTTTAATGTATATCGAATTTCACATATTAAGATGAAAGTCACAAACTTAACGCATATCGGGTAGTTGTATTTCATTTTACATAATGTTATAACTAGAAGTATCAAGATATATCCTATCGTTTGTGTTGGAATTGTTGACTTAAAACCAAACAAGTTCTTAAGAAATATTATCTTGTTTAATATAAACTTCAGAGATTACTTAAAGTAGTGGGGACAAAAATAAATAGATGGCTTACAACCATAAAGTTGATTGAAAACTATTTTTATTAATTGTTGCGTTAAATTTTGTTAAATGATTTTTACAAGTTATTGAAACTTGGGTATATTTTACTAAAAGGGTCGGTTTTTGGGTAAAAAATTGGCAACCACTACTAGAAAACAAGTTTTTAGCGACGAATTTTTTTCGACGGTAATTGAGATCGTCGGAAATTTCCGAAGGACCAAATTCCGTTTGTAATTTCTGACGGACAACATTTTCCGTAGGAAATTTCCAATGAAAAACTTGAACCGTCAAAAATTTTCGACAGAAAACTTGTTCCATCGAAAATTTGGGACCGCATTTCCGAAAACTTATACATTCCGTCGGAAATTTTCATTATTATTTTCTCCTATTATATCGCCCTATCCAAATATAAGTAAATATGGTAAAATATAGGGATATTGATTTCTATTATTATAAATGATGTTATAATTTAGGACAATTAGATAGCTAGCAACCATTTAATTGCAAAAAAAAAAAAAAAAATGTGTAGCGTATTTTACAAATTCGAACATAAATATAGATTTTATTTCATAAAGTTGTATTTTGTTTCTAATCTAATATCCCAGTTAATTAAAAAAAAAAAAAAAAAGATCGTATTTTTACAAATTATAAATATATTACTTATGAGCAATATTTTAGTATTTTTACAAATTATAACTAACTAATTTAATTAACAAGTTATTTTTTACAAATTATAACTACCATTTTTAAAAATATAATTAATTTAAAATAATTGAGTCCAATTAACTAAAATAAATAACTAATATATATATATATATATGAAAACAAACTCATTGACAAAAACTCATTTGTTGCAATGATTGTATTGCTTCCTCCTTATCCTTTGGTTAAGGAACCACGCTTTACATAAAACAAGTAAAGTCCAAGATGGGCTTCATGGATCGGGTCAACCGGGTCTTGGGTTAAGCGGGTGGGTAGGTGGGTCGAAAAAGCCCTTTTAGTAGTGAACATACTATATTTTCAAAATAGGGTCTCGGTTGACTCACTCTCTCTCACTCACTCTCTCTCTAGATTTTGGTTCTTCATTTTATACCAAAAATTCTTCATCTTCTTGCTTCAATCAAGTTCGATTTTGAGGATAACTTTCTGGGATTTTTACATAGAGTGTTAGAGCTTGTCGAAAGGGATAAGGGTGTGTTTTTGGTTTTCCCAATCGGAGGTTGTAAGCCTATTCATATTCTTGAAGTTTGGTTCAATTTTCAATTTTGTGATGTTAATGACATTCTCGGTGTTCTTGATGATTTGAATTAATTGTTATATTGAGGAATAGATCCTACAGTTTGACACGAAAAAGGCACGGGCTCTCTTCTTGTTAAGGAGTTGTGTGGTGGGCCTAGCCTCATGAATGATGAGTTAAATGCACCCAATAACCTGCCCTTTCAATGAACATTGGAGTTTTGTAAGGTAAAAAGGCAACTAGAATGGAAAAAAAAAAATGACAAAATATGGATTACGTAAGAGGGCCAATTTTGGTTTATTCGGTCGAATATTCATGTACGCAGGTCGCTCCCGTATACAAGTTCAAGGGTAGAAGGTCAATTCGATTCGGGATTTGCACCCCCTTGGCTCACGTGGAGAGAGCCTATATGTTTTACTTTATTAAACCATTCCAAAGTATGGCCATATATATAACGTGGTCCTTAATTTGGTCATTTCCTATGAGGGACAAACAACACTAGTTTTTGCTCCAATTTCACACTCATTCAAACATCAATTTTGGCAAATGAATATATCATTTCGATGTTTTCACGGATGAAAACAAAAATCAAATTTAATCTTCCATAAAGAGCAAACGGGTCCCACTCAAAATTGTGCCCAAACATCCCTTATTAACTCCTTTTTCCAACACTTTCTCTATTCTTGGTCAGGGACGGATTTAATTAAGGCCCAGGAGGGTCCTTGGCCCACACTGACATTTAAGGAATTTTTGGGTTGAAAATGGGCCGTCCAATTTGATTTAATTTTGGCCCAAAAAAAATTGAATATTTCCTTGCCCAAGCCCAGCTCCCCAGCCAGTCTGCCCTCATTTCTTTCTTCCAACCAACTACTGAGAATTCTTTCTTCTCCATTCTACTCTCAACGAACGACCACGCTGACGGCCTGACGCAGTCAAGCAGACCCGCTCCGGCGCTCTCCCCTCCGTCGACGCCTAGCTGGCTGTGTGCTTGTGCTGCCGCTGCCGCCTGCCTGTGCTGCTGCTGTGCGTCGTCCACACCACAGTCCACTTCGTCTGCGTGCGTGGCTGCGCCGCTACCTCACGTCGACTGCCGTTGCCCTTCGTCGACTCGCCACCAGCAGTCAGTCAGTCGCCCCAATCCATTCGCCAATCTGAGACTTGAGACTTGAGAGGCAGTGAGAGGACTGAACTGTGGAGTGACCGAGTGAGGAGCTGGGCCAGCAGCTGGGAGCAGACTGCAGAGCGATTCCAATTGCTATTTGGCTTTGCTATTGGCCGGCCGGTTCAGATCAGCCGTTCAGGGACTTGGGTCTTGGTAAGTTTTATATTTTAAATTTTTAATGAATTGATTATGAGATGTTGATTATTTCTTTTTCTTGACATCAATTACATATTTATACTTATATTCAGTATGCTTGTTAGTTGTTCAATTGTTTCATGTATCATGTTTTTCTTGTTAGTTTGAACTTTTAATGAATTGATTATGACTTTAACTTATGTATTGGGGTTAAAGTTTTTGGTTTATTGCTTTGGAAGTTTGAATTGATTATTCATTATTGATGGATGTATTGTCAATTTGTCATATTCCAGATTAATAGATTATGGAGAAATATTTAATAAAAAGACATCGTCAAGAAAATGTTGTTGAGGAGAGTTCAAATAGAGTTGAGAACAATGAGATTGACTCAAATAGGGTTTAGAATTGATTATTGATGATGTATTGTCATATTTGCTTCGTCATTTCAATCATTTCGATTCAAAAAAATTTCGGGGGCTCCGTCCCTGAACCCCCGGGAGGGGACCTCCGCCTCCCCCCTCACAACATTTGAAAATTTTGGCCCCCACTCACTCGAATCTCTAACTTCGTCCATGTTCTTGGTGGACCTACTTTTATGCAACACCTTTTAAATCATGGTTAGATCTGGTATTTGTTAGTGAACGAACTAGGAAATAAATTTAATTGGTAACAATGTGACATGAAGACCATTTCGATTTGAAGTATAATGTTATGTCTACATTTACAGCAATGCACTATTTCGGGTCATAAAAAAACCTGCATGCACTGTTACTTTTTAAGTCATTAATACTGAAATGAATGGATTTTAAATAGTTTAGAATTTAGACTAGTACAATGCAAAATGCAGTCACAACCAGTTTAAAATTGGAATACAATATTTTTACAGAACATCTGATTAAGGAAAAAAGGCAATTCCGTATTGTATGATTTTATCGCATTGTTTAATCTTTGGAGCAGTTACAATTTAAGCTATAAACATAAAACATGGAAAAATGCTTACCTTAACAAATGCAATGGGTGAAGATCGTTCTCAATTCACAATTTTAAAGCCGTTTTGATACAAATTGCTTCGTAGCCGAAGTAAATCTAATAGCCCAGCAAATTCTAATCTTTCTTGTTATTTGTAGCGAAATGTGGGTCACATTATTTTTTCCTTTTTTTTTTATGAAAGAGAAATAGTGGTATCACGTTGCAAAAGAGTTGGAGACAAGATAGATCTAGGCGAGGGTGGTTAGATGCTCATGCTCAACCCGTCAATTTGTTTATTTTTATTTAGGGTTCTATTTGTTCTTCTTAATTCAATGTCTCTGATTCTTATAAACTTTTTGGGAGCTCTGAAAACTTTTACTAATTCCAAGAAGAAATTCTTCAAAGAAATCATGCAAGAAAGTTGGAAATATTTATAAGTGTTCAGCATAAAAATACATTGATCGACTTAAATAAGTTTGATTTTTCTTGTTTAAAAGTTTCAAGGTCCCTGGTTGTGTTGTGTGTTTACAACTCACGGGATTGGAAAATATTTTTATAATAAATATAGAATAATAGGAAAGATACCAAATTTAGATCTTGTATGGTATTTATGCAAATGCTCATATAGATCAGAAATCCAAATATATATATATATATTGTTAATCAAATGCATTTTCATGATTTTAAAACTAGACTATTTATTTTTATTTTTATTTTTTGGTAATGAGAAAAAAATATTGTTGTATTTACAAACTTCAAAATGTATATATATTACATTTATGATATATTAGCATTAATGTATCTAATTTTCTTAATAATAAAATTCATTAAATAAGAAATTATAAAATATTTTTTTCTCAAAATTACAAAGTGAGCGTATTTTTAGAATAACATAAAGAATGCATTTTTCATAATCTCAAAACGAGCACCCAAAACACAAAACTAAAACTGAATTCAAAAAGAAAACTGCAAACTGAAACACAAAGAGAACAACTCTTAAGAGTTTCTAGCTCAAATACTAAACAACACTAGACTCTTGTTTGGTACAAATTAAAATTCAAATTTTAATCTAATTCGAAGTCAACAATCAATTTCAACCATATATTTTATGAGACCAACAACTTTTCAACCACATATTTCATCAGCTTTATCAAATCTACTAAAAAATGATTTTAATCTCCACCAAATAATGACTAGATCTGATAGAGGATATAAATATACATTTATGTTTGGTGTAATATTCTTAGTTGATATTCTAGATTTGCGTGTTTTATCTATTTGCATTCATTCATAAAGATATAATTGGATCTAATATTTTCAAACCGACCCGACCATCGACCTGACCTCAAGTCAAGAACTAGAGGGTCAACCCGAAATCGATTTGTAATCAGAATAATATTAAAAACACAAAAATATCATTAAGGGTGTGTTCGACTATCCCATTTAAATGGAAAATCTTCAACATTTAATTTACACAATTTTTCATACTACTTTTTAATCATCCACACTTTCTCTCTCTAATTTTTAACCACATATCTCACCTAGAAAATACAAATAAATCAATCAAATAATTTCAATTCCCCTTTAATTCTAGCCGAACAAAGGCTAAATAATAATAATAATAAAAAACTAGTCAAGTCGAGTCCAACGAATTTCTCGAGTTGACCAAAACAGGTTTTTTAAGTGTCACCTGACCAGGTCGGGTTTGACAATATTGGTTGGATCAAATGCAAACTTGTGAAGGTTATTTTTCAAATTAACTAGACGCATCCCTAAGGATTCAAACTCTCAACATAGAAGTTTGTTGAATGATTCCTAGTATCATTAGAGCAACTTGGACAAAAACCTTTCACATGGAACAATCCCTATGTTGCGAAGAAAGACACAGGTTGCTAATCGTCAACATTAAAAATGCCCTTTTTATATTGAGCCACGTAGCGTTGTGTAACACACAATCACTACAAGAAATCAATTCATTAATAGCATGCGAAGAATGCTATCTATTATGTTTGATAGCATTCTTTCGTAAGCTATTACTGGTGGGGGTAAGTCTACTTCTTATTATAGCATTTTTTGAATGTTATTAAATTTGGCTCATATTATAGCATTTTTTTAATGTTATTATCAATTGCTATAAAAAAAAAAATTAAGATAGCATTTATTTTTCATTATAATTTCATTTTTTTATATCATTCTTTGATTGTTATAGTTTCATTTTAATAGCATTTTTTTTTTTTTTTTTTGTATAATTTCATTTTTAATAGCATTCTGTAATAATATTATATCTTTGATGTCATTCAAAGAATATAATACATTTTAAACAACATTCTTTAATCTTTATTTTCAAATATATCATATATTTATTAGATAAACATGATAATATACTCGTTTACATCATATAAAAGAATAACATTTATATTCTCAATTAATAATTCCCATAAATAAATAATAAAATATGTTTAAAATGTCAAAACATTTAAAATAAAAGTAATGACCTAATGATTAAGTCTTACAACATTCCTAACCAACTATTTAAGAACCAATTTCATCATGACATTGAAAAAATACTTTAAATGAAGACTCCTCTTCATGTAAAAAAGAACCTGAAATAAAAACATATACCAATGATTAAAATTCTTAAAAAATGTATTTTAAAAAAAGGTTAAAACTATAATCAATTAGTAAAAATCTGTTAATAAACAAAACAAATTTATCTTTTATTTGATTCCTTCAAACGAAGCTTTTTCTGTTTATTCCTCACCAACAGTTTAGCTTTTCTAATAAATGATAGCAATTAATAAGAGGAAATTCAATATCCAATACGATAAGCGAGGAAATATAGTGCAAATAATTCTCATCAAAAGCTTCATAGAGCAAATAATTCTCAGTGAAGAAAAGGAATTATATTCGTGACACCAAAATAGATTAATGTGAAATTTGAAGTCCAAAGTAAGAATCTACATAAATAATATTTTAGAACAATTTCCATGACCAACCCTCCTCTAGTTGTGTATTTTCCAATATTCATTAAAAATGATTATAATTATAACTTTCTTTTTGGAATTTACCACTTTAAAAATTCTTATGCGCTTTACTTTCTTAATTGCAACATTCATTAGGCAAACATACTTGCATGGACACAAGTGTGCAAACAGAGTACTACCTTTATTGAAACATCATTTAATGCTACAATCTCGTTAGCATGTTCCACTGTGATTTGTTGATAAAAATACATAAAAACATCCTTTGTTAGATAGGATGAATGACAAATTGCCTAAGTTAGATTTTCCTAATTTTAATGGGGTAGGGCCTAGAGAGTGGTTGAGGAAGGCACATAAATACTTCCAAATTCACAATGTTAGAGATGATTTAAGAGTTGGTATCGCAGAAATGTAGTTGCAAGGCAAAGTGGACACAGAGCCGGCCCTGGGGTAAGGCTAGTAAGGCAACCACCTAGGGCCTCCACTTCCAAGGGGCCTCAAAAAAATTTTTTTGCCCAAAGCTCACCTTATTCAAAAGCTCACCTCAGCAATGTTAACTTTGATGTATGTGCCTTCAAAGATGGATGTAATCCATTTATTTTAACTCATATTTTCTTTTATTATGATTAGTTATCTACCAATTAATTAGGAAAATCATTGATTCATTGCTCAAGTTTTTAATTGAATGTTGCGTCAAGTTGATTACTGAATCTTTTTACTTTAGAGAATTCATTATTCATGCTCATGAATCTGGTTCTGTCACTCTTTACTTATAATTATATCTGCTAAATTTGATTTTGTATTGCTACATTTTTAAAATAGTTAAAAAAAATAAGGGCCTCAAAATACTTTGTTACCTTGGGCTTCTATATTCTCAGGGCCGGCCCTGTGGACATATGGTTTCACGGATTTTTTGTTAGCTATCCTAATACTTCTTGGAACATCTTCACAGAATAAATTTGTAAGAGGTTTGTTGAGGCCTCTGGAGAAGTAGTAACAGAAGCATTTTGTAAGATTAAACAGAGGAATGGAGTAGGAGAATATCAGGAACTTTTTGAAGATCTAAAATCCCAAGTAATAGTTCTACTGTCATCTGCATCTGAGAGTTTCTACGTTTTAGTATTCACAAGTGGTCTTAAGGATGAAATTAAACCCATGGTGAAAATGAGGACACCTACATCCTTATCCCCAAGACTTTGAGGTTGCCCTACTACAAGAAACTACCATACAAGCCATTTCCAGAAATTCCAAAACCCAAAAGGCTGTAGCCAATTCCAGCAGTTACAAAAACCCTTATCCTTTTCAAAAAAATACTTATTCAGATCCTCAAAACACCCGTTCCTACCAAAGAACCTGTCGGCCAAGTGAAGAAAATTTATTTGTTAAATTTCAGCAAAATCAAGAAGTTGATCAGTTGATTTTTGGGGTAATGATAATGTCGATATGGTGAAACTTTGCCTTAATTCTAAATAAGGCTCGAATTCCCCAGAGTCAATTTTGATGACTGATTTAGTGATTGCTTTGAAGAAGATGAATAAAATAGAAATTGATTTGCAGAAATTGGTGCAGGTACTTCTTCTTAGTGGCTTGAATTCGAGTTTGATCCATGAGTTGTCGAACTTGCAAGTATCCTTAATTGAAGAAATCCAGGTGGCTAAAAGTGGAGAAATATGGCTGATGGGCTCCAATCCAAATCATAATTGGGATCCAGGAATTAAAATGGCCTAGCAGTTGGGTGATCAGGTTGAAGTAAGTTCTGGCCAACTCCAAGTGGAGGTCCAGCCAGTCGAGAAAATTGGATTATTTGGTCTGCAAAATGCTACACGATGTGATCTTTGGAGGGGAGAAATGTCGAAGGCTAGGAATCGGTATAAGGATGTTGCCGGTAATTTTTGGTTAAAATTGCACTGACAAATGTTAACTGCTTATGTGAGCTATGCGCGGAAATATATACATCCTAAGTTATCAAACGAAGTTGCTGGACAGTTGACAAGAGGGTACGTAGAGATGAGAAGAAGAGGAAATCTCACTGAAAGCAGTTGAAAGGAATTAATTATATCAGCAACAGGGTTCGATCAAGAGAGTCCCAGGAAAATTGAAAAATTGATTTGCATCAGTGAAGCGTTGGCCAGAATTCATTTCTCAAAAGGGGATGAAATTCCAGATGTTGAGGAGGTTTTTGGGCTCCTTGAAATTGCACTACAGCAGTCTGCTGCTACCTACCACTCATCTGGAATGGTTGATATGGATCTCATTTCAACTAGAGACTTTACAAGTAAAAGGAAGGGAAAGGAGAAATTGACATCAATTACTTGTAACATAATAATGGAGAAAATGCTACTTTGGGATCCCTCAATTCACATGTGTTACTGCATGAATTAAAGAAGCAGAGTATTGGCGCTGAGGTTTACGTAGGTGAACAAAATTATGCGCTTGCTACTCTTTCAAATGAAGGATTCGTTGCTCCTTACGGGAATGGCGTGAAAAATAAGTATGGAAGCTTGATTGCAAAACTCTCTTCACAGTTGGAGAAGGGAATTGGGGATGGAAAAGAAAAAGTGGGAAACTTCATCAACGATATGGAATTTAGGGTTGAAATGAGCTTGAAAGAGATTAGACAAATGGTACAGTCAATTTCCGGCCCATACAGAACTAAATTGAGAAACTTTGGATCCATTTCGATTACAAGCCCATATGTTTAAGGTGGAGTACAAACGAACCCAAGGTGACATGGGCCAAAATCGAAGCTGGGACCCAGGGATTCAAGCGGCCTAACCAACATTTGGGGCCAGTCCATTTGCAGGTCTAAACATCATGGTAGAAAACTCACTCGATCGGAAAGTGGTTCTCACGGCTCCAAAGACTATAGGTGCAATTGGTTATGGGGTCTTCAAGGATGCTATACTAAGGGTGATTAGATGGTCCAGTAAGATTGAGACGGATGGGTGGAGGCACTTCATCTTATGAGTCTGCTGCTACCAATACCCATAAACTCCACCAATCTCATTCAAATTTAATTTCCCTACAACTATCTATATTTTTCCAACCACCACGAAAACCGCCCGACTATATTAACCACTCGAACCTTGAGGACAAGATTCTTTTAAGGGGATAGTTTGTCATGGTTAGCCCGCCTCACACATCCCATGTGCACCAACTCACCAATTTTAGAATACTCTATCATTACTCTATAAATAACAACACGGGGAAAGTGGAAAGTATGGTACTTAATAAGTGTGTTTTCTACATTTATTTGTATGTCTAAATTAGAATATATTGTTGTTATTTTAGAATATTTACTATTTAATTTATGTCTATTTGTTTACTTTTCAGAAAATATCCCAAAAGATGAAGAATAAGTAATCGGTGAGAAAAATGCACATTTGGATGCTAACTGGAGCTTAATTAAGAAATTAAGGAATTTATAACAACAATTGGGAAAGATTGAATAAATCAGAAGTTGGAGGACCTAATTGAAGGAATTGAGAGTTGAAACGAGCAAATTGAGAAGATTCCAAAGTATGGGGACTAAATTGGTTCAATTGAAAATTGAAGGAATGAAGAACAAATTAAACATGAGGGAACAACTTACAAATATCCAATGATTGACTTGGATCACAAGACAACACTTTGAGGATTTTTAGGAGTTAATTGGATGTAAGTAGAAGTTAAAAAGAAATGAAATATGATAATAATATTATCATAAATTAATTTCAATCGTACAAGATTCTGACAGATTTCTAGTCGGACTTTGAGACCTAATTTTGGGGCAGTAAATGTTCGAATTGGGAAAATCATCTCTCGGGAAGAATTGTATCCCTTTAAGTTTTATTTCTAACATAATTTGAATCACCTCAATCAGATAAGGGAATAGAAAGATATGATCGAAATACTGAACGCTGTGCAGAGACCAAAAAATACTCGCTAGTTTGACAATTTGCTTTCCTTTTTCGATTAGGCCTCTTCTGCAACTATAAATACAACCTATTGGAATGAAAATCAAACATTTGTCTCTCCTAAGAACGAGCCACAATTGAGAATTCAACATCAAATTTCTGGGGAATCAAGAATCACAAAGGGGCGTGAATTGAAGAATTGATACTTGGTGTAAGCGTTCCTTTCTTTATATTATTTTCAATGAACGTTTATTATTGTTGTTTTTGCTCTTTAATTTTGATGTGTAACTAAATTCTATATTGTGATGAGCGATATAGCCTAATTTTATTATTTTAATTCCAAATTTCATGTTTTAATGATGTTCTTAATGCGTGAATGAATTGACCACTTATTCATGATTACATGAGTTATTTCCATAATTCAAGAAGTGAGTTAATAACTTAGATCTTGGTAATAAATATGGTAATTGAACAAGAGCTATATACTCTTGTTATTATTGTGATCGTGTGTGAATTCTTGTGTGCTATGCATCTAGATAAAGAATATTCGGACCCTCTGTAGAGATAAATGATTGACTTATTTAGGTAGATTTGACTTAAACTCGAGAGAGGAATTTCAATATACATTAGTTCGACAGAATACATTATGAGGAAATAAAACTGAAATTAGAGTTAATTTAATTGACTAGGTAAAATCATAAATCTCAACTACTTTACAATTATTTTTTAAAACAAAACAATTCTGCAATTTTTAATTCTTTAATTTTAGTTTAAACAATCAATCATATTCGTCCGTTCAAATAGGAATAAGAATTAACATATTTTGGTGCTTAGTAAGCAGTCTCCGTGGGATTATAATCCAGACTCCTAAGTCCACTTTATTACTTCTCACGACCTGTACACTTGCGAGGATATTCACATTGCGAAATATTAGTGAACATTATTACTACATAATAGCATTTCCCCTCCCCCTTCTATGCCTCCGGACTATTTCCCCTTCTATCTGATTCTCATCCCCCGCTATATCTCTTCCCATCCCTTTCTCTATTTCACCAATACTGTTGCATATTTTATTTTCTGTCAATGTTTGATTTCTACTGCATTTCAATTCCTGCAATGTAATAGATTCCATCAATATGTGAAATGAAAATAATTCACAGTTACAAACTATAGTCTCCAGTTTGAATACTTACAGTCTTTATTTCTGGCTATATTTTCCTATATTTGTTGGTGCTGCTACAAAATTTGTTTGCTGGTTTTGCTGCTATTCTGGTTGAATTTATGCTCAACCACGATATTATAGAACATGTAGAGGATTATAACAAAGTGGGTTCAAGATTGTTTCAGAATTTTGAATTGGTGCTTATAGCTTATTTCCAGTTTCAAACTACTATACCAGAAGTTAAAAGACAAAAAACTACAAATCCATTCCCGATCATCATGCACCAAAATAGTATTTATTTACGAAAATCAACAATCTCTTACTTGTTACTTATATTTTTGTGCGTATACATACAAAAATGAAGCACCTGTTCCTTGTCCATTGTTGTTAGTGGTGAATTGCTTTAAGCCATTATTACTCCACTAGTATAGCTAAATGTAATTTGAATAAGATGAAGGTAAAGTGAGAAAGATGAATTGAAAGAATTGGATTATTGATCAATCCTAGAAGAAACAGGGTTTAATTCAATTTATATAAAACTACATGGAGAAAAAAACATTTAGCTCCAGATTTAGTTTCAATTTAAAAAAAATCACGGGTAGAAACCCCAAACATACAAATCGACCAAAACCCAAATCAAATCCCTTATTCACAAAGACATCATACCTTTGCAGCTAAGAGCCTAAGACTTCAATAACCGGCGACCCTTCGAAACCACAAAGCTATCTTTGACAAAAACCAATGGGCTGGCCAGGACTCAGTAACGATCCAAAATTTCAGATAAAAACAAAGAGATAGTGTGGAGAGTTTGTTGAATGTGCAGACTATCAAAAACAAACTGAAATATGGTTTAGATTTTTGATTGGTGAGAGGAATTGGATGAGAGGGAGGACGCGGGAAAACGAAAATATGAGAGAATTGGAAGGAGGAAGAAGCGGCGTGGGAGAAGAGGTAGATCTGAAATATTGTTTTTTTTTTTTTTTTGAGGCATACAAAGAAATTCCTCCCAAATATTTTTTTGAGCTCGATTTGAGTTTT
The DNA here is from genome assembly GCA_963555705.1 of Ligustrum vulgare. NCBI lineage: Eukaryota > Viridiplantae > Streptophyta > Magnoliopsida > Lamiales > Oleaceae > Ligustrum > Ligustrum vulgare. The sequence continues at coordinate 58,031,435 of OY743177.1, read as the reverse complement.
CGATTTTTGGAAATATCGAAAACGCGTTCATTTTGCCCATTTTCATAAACGAGTTTTCCAAAACACCAAAAAAATTACAAAGGAAACTCAAAACGAGTTTATTGCGTTTTGGATATTTTGTGTTAAAAAGTCCAAAATGCGTATTTTGAATTTTTTTTTTTTTTTTTTTTTTTTTAAATGTGAGACACTTCATTAACTTGAAGTTCTTATATTATTTTGACATTATGTATAGATCCATGTTAAGATTTTTTTTTGTAATTTTTTATTTTTATTTTTATTTTTTATTATTATTATTATTATTATTATTATTTTAAATGTGAGACACTTCCTTCATTTGAAGTTCTTATATTATTTTTTCATTATATATAGATCCATGTTAATTTTTATTTTATTTTTGTAAATTATTATTATTTTTTGTAAAAGTGAGAGATACTTCATTCATTTGAAATTCTTATATTATTTTGTCATTATATATAGATCATGTTAAAATTTTTTTTTTGTAATTTTTTTAGTAAAAGTGAGACACTTCATTCACTTGAAGTTCTTATATTATTTTGTCATTATATATAGATCATGTTAAGATTTTTTTTTTTTTTGTAATTTTTTTAGTAAAAGTGAGACACTTCATTCACTTGAAGTTCTTATATTATTTTTTCATTATATATAGATCCATTTTAAGATTTTTTTTTTTAACTTTTTTTATTTTTTGTAAAAGTGAGACACTTCTTTCACTTGAAATTCTTATATTATTTTGCCATTATATAGATCCATGTTAAAAAAAAAAAAAAAATCTTTTTTTTTTTTGTAATTTTTTATTTTTTATTATTATTATTATTATTATTATTATTATTATTATTATTATTATTATTATTTTTGTAAATGTGAGACACTTTTTTCATTTGAAGTTCTTATGTCATTTTGTCATTATATATAGATCCATGTTAAGATTTTGTTGGTATGTGGTTAAATCTTTGTTTAACTGAAACAATATTAATGATGAATTTATTGACATAGAGAACTAACTGATTTATTAACATTAAAATTAATGATATTCAACAAATCAATCATTTTTTACATATAAAATATTACAAAATAAATATATAAAAAAATTACAAAGTAAACTCATTTTTCAGTTTTCTATTTTTGAAAACAGTTTTCCAAAATTACAAAGAGAACATGTTTTCAGCAATCCCAAAACAAACAACCAAAATTCAAAATTCAAAATAAAATCCAAAACTCAAAATCCAAAATCGAAACATAAAGAGAACGGCACCTAAGTCTTGGTAAGGGGTGTCCTTACCACTAGGACAACCCCGTGAATTATTGTGAAATATTGTGTATTATTGGGCTTTTAGGCTGCGTTTGATAGTAAGGGTGGAATTTGGGTGGAAAGAAAATAAATTTCAGGGAATTGAATTCCTGAGAATTGGAAGTTTAATGTGTTTGATTGGTTTAATTTTCTAGGTGGAAAAAGTTGGAAAATTTTCAACTTTTATTGTTTGATTGATATTATTTTCCATGGAAAATAAAGTAAAATTGATCTATTTTAATAAAAAAAATATTTTATTTTTATTTTTTCACACATTTGTACTTGATAATAATAATGTTTATTTTTAGAAAAATAAATAAATTAATTAACAACAACAACAAAAATGATCAAACGTAACAAAAATGGTATAAGATTTTCCATGAAAAATAAAACCTCCTCCCCCCATGGGAAAATGAATTCATTCAAAACAAGGAAAATACCGAATTTCGAGGCAAGTGAAAAAATGAATTACATGAAAAATTTAGGTAACCAAACAACGCAAAGTTGGAAAATCACATATTTTTCATGAAAAAAAGGGCTATCAAACGCACCCTTAATTTAAGTGGGCCTATGAATGCTATTGTTGAATGACTAAATTTAAGTTTATTATTTATGACATTAGTGTAAAGAATGCTATAGTAAAGTGTTATGAAAGACTTAATTTCTTGTAGTGAATTATTCCCTTAGAAGGATTTTGTCTTAGACTTGATTGGACGCATCCATCAGGGAGTCGAACTCTCAACCTTATGAGGTTTGCTGGATCTAATTAATCAATAAACTAGAGCACACAAGATAGCATAATAAAAAACTATATTATCTACATTTATTTACATCTACAATCTATATTTATATTTATGCTACTTCTAAACGTTCCTTAAATGGAGAAACATTTTTGGACGAAAATGTCCTCGATATATTTTATAATTCCTAATTTATCCTTTATAATTCTAAACTATTTCTAAAAGTCCATTAAATGGAGAACCATTTTTTGATAAAAATAACCTCAATTATATTTTATAATTCCAAATTTATCATTTATAATTAACATTATTTTATTATAATTTGGTACTAGCTCCCGTTATTTCATATTTAAAGATTCGATTAATGATAAGGAATGAAACACCCATTTGACACTATCAACCAACCATTGTCATTATTTATATAACCTGAAAATGGTTAGTGATAAAAACTATATCTCATCGGTATAAATTATAAACAAGGGATTGCATTTGAGTTTGATTGATTTTTCCATAGTTTTTGGCTGGAGTACAATACTCAATGTTTAATAAGGTGCTTTTATGTGCAATTTAGGAAAATGCACACCAAAATTTGTTCAGAGAGTTTGAGAAAAGCTTACGACGCACAAGATACGATAGGGAGAAACTTGATGATGCTGCATCGACAGTAAAAGACTAGCAAACGAATATATATATATATGATCGGGCTATTTTCCGGGATTATCAGTGGGCCTATGAAAGTAACAAAACAGGTCGGCCCATCCCGATGAAGAGGCCGGCCAGTTAGCTTACGGTCTGTGGATCTTCTCAGGCCGGGCTTTATGCTCGACCTTATGACCATTAACAGCCCGGGATTGTCCGATCTAATCAAGTCCATCGATAGTGGGAATTATGCCTGGTATTGCCCGGCCACTAGACGATTCCCGGTGTTCACCGTTTATGGGCTTCATCAATGGGACACCTTCTTGGGCCCTCAGAATAAAACATAGCCCATAAGGAATCATCCTAAAAAGGAGGAAGTACAGTTCTTATAAGATTAGAACTCCTCCTAAAAGGTAAAGTTTATAGCAAAAAGGACTCCTTCCTTAAATAAAGGAAGTTATGGGCTTTTTCAGCCCTATAAATACAGCTCCTTTGACCATGCATATTCATTCATAATTCTTTACATATATTCCAGTTATATATTTTCTCTCTACTACAGAAAACTAATTCTCACACCGGAGGGGCGACGGGGAGAATCCTCCTCGCCTTTTTTGTAGGTCATCCAGGGCGAGTTCATCATCTTTTCCAGCAATCAACTGTCATCAGATTATGCCACGTCAAGGTTAGGATTTTTGACAGCATCAATTGGCGCAGTCTGTGGGAAGATATACAACTAGCCATGGTTAATAGACGTCAAGTCCGTCCCTCCGCATCCACTAGTCAATCCCTTTCGGCCAACACCTCGGCTGAGGATAATAATCCTCCACCTCTTGAAGATGTTGGGGAAGAAAAAAACCCAGAGGCCACTCCGGATAATGAACCTGTTAGTCGGGAAGATTTCAACGAACTTCAGCAGCAGCTCCACGAACTTCGTCAAGTTCTTCAACAACAGAACGGCCATCAAGCGCAACCTGACCCGAACACTCCAGGCACAATTCCCCGGGAAGATCTCCAGCCAGCTAATCCTATGGCTGACAAACTCCCTGGGGATGAGGGGTGCCCATCCCATGACAGAAGGATCTGCCAACTTGACAGAGCAAGAGCTCTCAAGAATCATTCAGGAAGGAATTGCTAATGGAATACGACAGAGCACCCAGGGTCGGACGTCATTCGTGAGAAGAACCCCCTTTACTCCTGAAATAACATCCTTTCCCTTGCCAGATCGATTTAAATATCCTCGGATAAAGGAATACGATGGAACAACAGATCCTAACAACAACTTGAATACCTACACTGATGTCATGGACATGCAAAATGCTCCCGATCAGATTCTGTGCAAGGCCTTCCCGCAAACCTTGACAAATTCAGCTCGAGACTGGTTTTCTACGATACCTCCAGGATCCATCTCTTCCTTTGCAGATCTTACTGAGAAGTTCACCGCTTTCTTTGCAAGTAGCAAAAGAATCAAGAAGACTGCCGCATCCCTCATGCAGTTAAAGCAAGCTCAGAATGAGACGCTGCGAGAGTTCATGACTCGGTTTAACGCTGAAAGACTTCAGATTCCAGATCTCTATATATCATCAGCAATTTCAGCCCTTGCCTTGGCCATTCAAGGCTCGGAATTCAGAATGTCCCTATCCAAGAACCCACCATCAAATGTAACAGAGCTTCTCCGAAGAGCAGAAAAGTACATAACATGGAGGAAACACTTTTGTCAGTTCGGGCACAGGATCAAGGGCATGGAGCAGTAGCACAATCTTCACAATCAACAAGGCACGGGAATAAAAGGTTAAGACAGGAAGACGAAAAGAATTCTTCCCGAACTAACTCGAAGGGGAATAGCAATGGGCATCAGAGTTTAACTCCGCTAAACGCACCCCGATCCCATAATCTCATGGAAATCAAAGGACGTGAAGACTTGCGATGGCACAAGCCTATCAAAGGGAAGATCGACGAAAAGAATCGACATAAGTATTGTGACTTTCACAAGAGCCCGGGCCATACCAGGGATGAATGCAGAACTTTGAAACAGGAGATAGAAGCCCTCATAAAAAGGGGCTTCCTGGGGCACTACATAAAGAGAGACGATAAAGAGCATGGAAAAGGGGAAGAGAATACCAGATCCGCTGGCACCATAAATTTTATCGTCGGAGGAATAGCATCTGGAGGAGATTCGAATAATGCACGAAAGAACCATGCCCGTGCACTGAGTGATCGGGAATAAAGGTCGGGATGTCATGATCAGGAGATCTCGAACAACATCAGCTTCAGCAATGCTGATATGGAAGGGATTTCGTATCCTCATGATGACGTTGTTGTTATCAGTGCAACAATCGCCAATTTTGATGTCAGGAGAGTGCTAGTTGACAATGGGAGCGCAGCCAACGTTCTTTCCTTGGAAGCTTTCAATCAGATGCAACTTCCCAAAGATCGGCTTCGACAAGTCATTATTCCCCTAACTGGGTTTGGAGGAGGAACCGTGAAACCCAAAGGCCTAATTGACCTTCCCACTTCACTAGGATCAGAAGAGAAAAGTGTAACAAAGATGACTCCGTTCCAAGTCGTCAAAACTCCTATGGCCTAAAATGCTATCTTGGGAAGGCCATTCCTGAATAGCCTCAAAGCTATAGTGTCAACTTATCACCTAGCAATCAAGTTCCCAACTTCCGCAGGAATAGCAACTATTCAGGGAAATCAATCGGTAGCCAGAAGTTGCTACATCAACTGCATTGGAAAAAATAAGAAAGATCTGATGTCAATAGAACTTCCTCTTGAAGAAATAATGTCGCCAGTAGAGGAGCTGGAAGAGGTTCATGTCTCAGAAGGGAAGAGCTTCACAATTGGGAAAGAGCTCCCCAATATGATGAAGGAAGAGTTGTCACAATGTTTAAAGAAGAATATCGATGTTTTTGCATGGAGTGCTGAAGATATGCCCAGGATAAATCCCGAGCTCGTCGAACACAGGCTCAACATCATGCCCGACAAGAAGCCCATAAAACAGCGAAGAAGACAGTTTGCCACAGAAAGGAGGCAGATAATAAAAGAGGAAATAGATAAACTCTTGAAAGCAGGATTCATCAAAGAAGTGAAATATCCAGAGTGGCTAGCCAATGTGGTCTTGGTAAAGAAGCCAAATGGGAAGTGGCGAGTTTGTATAGACTTCACTGATTTGAATAAGGCATGTCCGAAAGACAGTTATCCTCTCCCCAGGATCGACAGGTTGGTGGATTCCACATCAGGGTCCGAACTTTACAGCTTCCTAGACGCCTTCTCGGGATATCATCAGATTCGGATGGCACAGGAAGATCAGGAAAAAACTTCATTCATGGCAGATGAAGGAATATACTGCTACAAGGTCATGCCGTTTGAATTGAAGAATGCTGGAGCCACGTATCAAAGGTTGGTTAACATAGTCTTCTCCCGACACATTGGGCTTAACATTGAAGTCTACGTTGATGGCATGGTTGTAAAAAGCTCAAGAAAGAAAGAACACATTTCTGACCTTGAGGACATATTCAATACACTTAGAAAACATCGGATGAAACTGAATCCTGCAAAGTGCGCCTTCGGAGTGGGCTCGGGAAAGTTCTTGGGATTCATGATCACTCAGAGAGGCATCGAAGCTAATCCAGATAAAATTTCAGCCCTAGCCTCAATGGAACCTCCCCGAAACATCAGGGAAGTGCAGAAGTTAACAGGAAGAGTAGCAGCATTAGGTAGATTTATGTCAAGGGCAGCGGACAAATGTTTCCCCTTCTTCAAAACTCTTAGAGGAAACAAAGACTTCAAGTGGGACGAGGAATGCGAGGTCTCCTTGAGGAAGTTGAAAGAATACTTGGGTACACCTCCGATACTGGTAAAACCGAATCCAGGGGACAATCTGTTCTTATATCTAGCAGTGTCTGATCATGCTATGAGCGCTGTTTTGGTTAAAGAGGAAGAGAAGACTCAAAAACCTATATATTACGTCAGTAAAATGATGCTGGAAGCAGAAACCCGATATACATTGGCAGAACAGCTCGCACTTGCCTTAGTTACAGCAGCGAGAAAGTTAAGACCATACTTTCAAGCCCATGCCATAACCGTCCTCAGAAATCAGCCCTTGAAGCAAATCTTGCAGAAACCAGATGTATCCGGTCGTCTACTTAAGTGGTCAATCGAGCTCGGGGAGTATGACATCGAGTACAAACCTCGACCTTCCATCAAAGCACAGGTCTTGGCTGACTTTATCGCCGAACTCACGCCAAGACCTCAGGGGCCAACAGGTCATGACCGGGAAGAGACCACTTGGACCTTGCAATTGGATGGAGCATCGAATGCTGCGGGCTCGGGGGCTGGAATCATATTAAAGAAAGATGATGGAACAATGGAAATTCAATGTGCAATACGGTTTGACTTCCTACAACCAATAATGATGCACAGTATGCGGCCGTAATTACTGGACTTCAAACAGCCCAACATCTAGGGGTAGAACATGTTAATGTCCAGAGTTATTCACAATTGGTGGTAGAGCAGGTAAACGGCACTTTTGAAGCAAAGGATGAGAAAATGTCATCTTATAGGATGATGGTCTTAGATTTGCAAAGAAAGTTCAAGACTTACTTCTTCCAATCTAGACCATTTGGAGAGGACCATATTCGTACGAACTCTTCATGAGCCTAGTATCGCACAACAACCCGAGGTCATAGATATTTCAGATCATGAGCCCAGTTGGATGGATCCAATAATTGAATATCTAACATCAGGAAAGTTTCCAGATGATAAAGTAGAGGCCAGAAAAATCAAAGCAAGAGCCCCGAGGTATACCTTGCTGCAAAATACCTTGTTCCGCCGAAGCTTCACACTTCCTTATCTACGATGCCTAACTCCAAAAGAAGCAGCTCTTGCTATGGCCGAGGTTCATGAAGGAATTTGTGGAGGACACCAGGGAGCAAGAGCTCTAGCACTGAAATTAATAAGATACGGGTACTACTAGCCAAACATGAAGAAAGATGCCCTTGGTTATGTGAAAGTCTGTGACAAGTGCCAAAGATTCGCAGCCCGACTACATCAATCCGTGGAAGAACTATCCTCAATATTGTGCCCATACCCTTTCGCCCAATGGGGAATCGACATACTCGGACCTTTCCCTATAGCCCGGGGTCAGGTCAAGTTCTAGGCAGTTGAAATGGAATATTTCACTAAGTGGGTGGAAGTCGAACCGCTGGCCGTGATCACAGAACAAAATTTGGAAGCATTTGTATGGAAATCAATAGTTTGTCGTTTTGGTCTTCCCAAGACATTAATAACAGATAACGGGCTTCAATTTGAGTGCCAAGCCTTCAAGCAATTCTGCAAGAATCTGGGGATAGAACACAGGTTGACCTCCGTTTCGCACCCGCAGAGTAATGGGTTAGCTGAGGTTACAAACAGACTCATCTTACAAGACTTAAAGACTCGCCTTGGTAGTGCCAAGGGAGATTGGCCCGATCTTCTCCCAGAAGTACTTTGGACCAACCGAACCACGTTCAAAACAGCGACGGGGGAAACCCCATTCATGCTTGCCTTCGGGATGGAGGCCGCTGTCCCCGTAGAAGTAACCATTCCAAGCTTCCGTACTATATCCACAGGGTCTCCCGACCACATCGAAGGACAAAGAGAAAGTCTGGATCTTCTAGAAGAAGTCAGGGAAAATGCATCATTAAGAATAGCAGCTTACCAATACGCCATGTCTAAGAAGTTAATATTCGAGTAAAGAAGAGGGAATTCAGAATGGGAGATCTTGTCCTTTGCCGCAGTGAGGCTGTCGGTCATCAACCAGGGAAACTTGGGCATATTTGTGAAGGACCTTATGAAGTCATACGAAAGGTGGGCAATGGGTCATACAGCCTCTTCACAATGGATTCAAAACCTCTTCCTCGGCCATGGAATGTGGAAAACTTGAAGACATACTACAAGTGATCATATTTCTATTGATATCAAGCCCTCGTAGGGTCGGGCCTGCGCGCCCATTTTTATTTTTGTTTTCGGACTTGCACGTCCATCAGTGAATATTATGGTCGGGCCTGCGTGCCCATTATTTTGTCTTTCAGTGTCAGGGACGGGTACTCTTTTTTCTTGTCCAGATTTTTTTCCAATGGGTTTTTCTGGATAAGGTCTTAACGAGGCCCATCGTTCAGTCCCCTTCAATAAAAGTACTTCTTCCAAAGAATGAGCACTACAAAGATCAGATATCGAAGAAAATTTACAAGGTCATTCGCATGACTTTACAAATTATTTCCCCTCAAATAATTTACAATGTCTCATGGCAAGACTTTACAAATTATTCTTCCACGAATAATTTACAATGTCTTATGGCAATGCGTTACAAATTATTTCCCATCAAATAATTTACAATGTCTCATGGGAAGACTTTACAAATTATTCTTTCACGAATAATTTACAAGGTCTCATGGTAAGGCGTTATAAATTTTTCCCATCAAATAATTTACAATGTCTCATGGCAAGACTTTACAAATTATTCTTCCACGAATAATTTACAAGGTCTCATGGAAAGACGTTACAAATTATTTCCCATCAAATAATTTACAATGTCTCGTGGCAAGACTTTACAAATTATTCTTCCACGAATAATTTATAAGATCTCATGGCAAGACGTTACAAATTATTTCCAATAATTTACAAAATAGATCGGTACCGCCCGATCTTTTCAAAACACATTTCGCAATTCTTACTAATCAATTGACTGAAAGGGTCGGGCAAACCCGGTCTCACCAGTCAAGTTGTATTCAGCTCAAAGTCTTGATGCTACAAAAGGTTAAGTCCATTCTTATGATCATAATATAAGGTCGGACACTACCCGATCATATAATTATACGGAATCAAGAAAACTTAACATTTGTAAGGAACATGCTCGATCTAATCTATGTATTGTTGTAAAGATCGATCATTCCCGGCCTTTGTTAGCAAACACTCAATAAAATATACTAGTAAAAGGCATGAACTTTCAAATAAATATTTTCATTGAAACAAGAGTTGATTACACAAGGACCTCGGGGCATACCCCGGACTTTACGTCAAAAATTATCCTATTCACATCTAGGGATCTTGATTACCAACATCCTCGGCCTTCTCATCAGAGCTGACCTCAACCTCAACGTCCTCCTCCAAGAATGGGGATAAGTCGAGGCCTTCAGTTCCCAAGGGAAATTGAGAGAGGGAGGTGGTATCAAGATCGGGCGCGTGGAGTTTGATCCAAGCTCGGGCTTGTCTCATTCCTTGAGAGTATGATTCCAAGGCATAGTTGCCTAAGGCCAAATCGTACTCCTCGGATTTTTTATATACTTCCACAGCCTCAACCTTGGTAGCCTCAACCTCTTCCCGTGCCGGGCGAAGTTCATCAGCAAGCCTTTTATTTTCCTCCCGGGTGAGATGTCGATCTTGGGTCATCAAGGCTAAATCCGACTCCACGCGAGCCAGTTTCTCCTCTGCAGCCCGGGCCTTAGTCACCTCGTATTGGACTGAGTGAACAAGCTGGCTTGAAGTCTCTTCGCGCTTGACACCCTGGTTGATGAGTCCCCGGCCAATGCTAAGGAGCTACAGGTCGGGACGAAAACTTCAATAATAATTAGAAGAAAATCAATGCTCGGGAAATAGGGATCGGTCATACCGTCACCGCTGCATTCAGAAAGTGATCTACTCCATCCTCAATGGCCACTTCTTCGGTGTACTTCTCTAGCAGACCGGGATGAAGGCTTTCCTCTATCTTACCCCTTAGGTCGGCCAAAGTAGGGCCTTCGGGCACTACCTCCGGTGCAGGGGATACGCGATCGGGCAAGTCACGGGGAGGTGGCCGGCGTGTTTCTCGACCACTTTGAGGAGGAACCTCCGCACTCCTCCTTGAGGTCTCTCCTACCCCGGAGGTATCTTTTCGGGGCCTCTTCTGATAACGGCGCCTCACGACACCGTCGTCCTTCCTCTTCTGGGCAGCAGCCCGGGCTCTCTCCTCGGCCGCTTTCCTTAGTCTATCACCATCAAAGCCATCCCTGCCAAAAAATTTAAAAAGAAAGGATGAGCAGTGAAGCAGACGTTGATGGTTATAAAAATTCCAAAAGAAAAATATTTACTTAATTTACAAGGCCGAGAACTACCGGGCTGTAGATCAAGCTCGGCCTAGCCCAAAATTTCATTAGTGGTCAGGTCAGAAGCCTCCTAGGCTAATAAGCCAAAATCACACACCCTAATGGCGTTGGCAAGAAGGTCAGCCATCTCCTCCTCAATTTTGTTCCCCATCCTATTAAAACTATCTACATCAGGTCTTCTAAAGGTCAACAAAAAAATGTTCTCCCGTGCCCAGGGCTTTACAAAGAAGAACATTTCCTTCCAATATTTTATTGAAGAAGGGACCCAGGGAACTTCAAAACGTCCCTTCCGCTTAAATAGATGAAACAATTACATCGGGGCAGATACTTTAAATCCAAGAGACACTTACACAAGTCAACAGTTGGTTCTATTCCTAGACTCCTACACAAAACAAAGAAGTATACGAGAATCCTCCACCCATTAGGTGCGAGTTGGCCCGGGACAATGCTGGCAGTAAGAAGAAAGTCAATAAAAAAGTGGTGTAAGGGAAACCTAAGCTCGGCCACAAGGGAATCATGAAATACAACCATCTCCCCCTCCTGGCAGTGATAAGAAACATCATCTGCCTCAGGAGTCCGGGCTATATACCCCTCGGACATCCCGAACTTCCTCATGTCGGCCTCAACCATATGCTCCTTCATCCTACTGTTAAAGGTCGGGAGTTCCAGGTCTGCCCCACCAGTCCCTCTGTCTAGGTCAACATCGTCCTCGATCCCTTCCTCGCCATCTGACTCCTCATCCCGGGAAGGTGGGGGCTCATAAAACCATATGGGCTCGACCTCTAATGGTTCGTCTAGATTCTCAACTTCCCTAAGGTCTGTGATGTTCACCTGCCTGGCCATTTTTCTAGCAATAAGTTATGAAATTACAAAGGTCGGGTGTGGTCGAGCTTACCTAAAAGGCAATGTTTTTTGTATATGAGATCGTGCTAGTTGCTCGAGGAGTTCTCTGATTTTCGCAAAATCACAAAGTAAAAGGAATGAGGGGATAGAGACCACATATATATAGGAAAAAAATAGGCCGAAAAATTTTCAAACTACTGCATTTCATTATGAACACGTGGCGGCCATCCATTTACAAGATATTAATTACGCCACACACATCACAAAGCGTAACAGTTGGCAAAACATGTTATTAATAAAGGTGCCAGCTGTCAAGGGTTAATTGCATTCAGGCATCAATCACCAATCCCTGATGCACGGGGGCCATTGATCGGGCTACTTTCCAGGATTATCAGTGGGCCTATGAAAGTAACAAAACAGGACGGCCCATCCCGATGAAGAGGCCAGCCAGTTAGCTTACGGTCTGTGGATCTTCTCAGAGCGGGCTTTATGCTCGACCTTATGACCATTAACAGCCCGGGATTGTCCGATCTAATCAAGTCCATCGATAGTGGGAATTATGCCCGGTATTGCCCGGCCACTAGACTATTCCCGGTGTTCACCGTTTATGGGCTTCATCAATGGGCCACCTTCTTGGGCCCTCAGAATAAAACATAGCCCATAAGGAATCATCCTAAAAAAGAGGAAGTACAGTTCTTATAAGATAACTCCTCCTAAAAGGTAAAGTTTATAGCAAAAAAGACTCCTTCCTTAAATAAAGGAAGTTATGGGCTTTTTCAGCCCAATCAATACAGCTCCTTTGACCACGCATATTCATTCATAATTCTTTACATATATTCCAGTTATATATTTTCTCTCTACTACAGAAAACTAATTCTCACACCGGAGGGGCGACGGAGAGAATCCTCCTCGCCTTTTTTGCAGGTCATCCAGGGCGAGTTCATCATCTTTTCCAGCAATCAACTGTCATCAGATTCTGTCACGTCAAGGTTAGGATTTTTTACAACATCAATTTATGTGTGTGTGTGTGTGTGTGTGTGTGTGTGTGTGTGTTATTCTTTAATGACATCTACCAGATGAGATTTTGATGTTATGGGGGAAATTAACATCTTCTTTGAAAATTGCAACTTTTCTTGGAAAAATTATGATAGCATTTGTGATTGTCATTGTTGGAGCTGACTTGCTCTTAGTATTTATTAATGCTAGTCCTGTTAAGTGGACCTATTTATTGCGACTTGGAATGTACTATTTCTCATAGAAATGCTTGTTCACGAGACATGTTGTTGTAGAGTAAGTTGAAGGTAATTCTAAGCATGTCGTAGTAATATATAGAACAATACAAGCAACATTTGTTCTTCCAAAAAAGTTCTTTGAATATTGGATATGGTATGCTTTAATAAATCAATTGCTTATATATTGATGTAAAATATAGGAAAGAAAAAATTCATAGAAGAATTAAAAAATCACGTACAAAGCACGTGTTTCAAACTATCTATACAACATCTAAAAGTAGCTTAAGGGGAGAATTTTTTTTGGACATTTCTACCCTTACAACTAGTGTTGGAAAGGGGTGGATTCTGGGCGGATCGCCCGATCCGAATCCGCCCCGTGTGATCCGTCGTTTTCAGGGCTGATCGAATAACTGATCGGGGCGGATCACGTCCTGATCCGCCCAAGACTAATATTTTCAAATTCATCATTCATTAGTCTCAGATTTACGTTTATCATTATACATTCATTAGACTCTTAACTTCCTGTTTATAGAATTAAAACATATATATTAAGAATGGTATGTGCCAAAAAACAGGGAAATGAAAAACGAAAAAATGATGGGAAAAATGAAAATTTGGGGAGATGACTGAGGACTGAGGTGTTAGTCGAATTACTTACTGGCTACAAGGTTGAGAATATTGAGAAGAGAAGAGCTCGATTAGGGATGGTGGTGAAGCTGTGAAGCTCGTTGGTCGGCGTGGTCGCTGCTCGGTGCCGCAGTTGGAGAGGAGAGGAATGAGAATTTTGACTTTTGAAATGTTAGAATTATTAGGGTTGGGAAGTGGGTGGGATTTGGGATGCTGCTTTTGTAATTGTGAGTCTGTGGTGTTACTTTTTTCGATTTTTTCTTTCACCTTTGCCCTTTTTTTGTGTACAGTAACAGAGCAAGGCAGATCGAGTCCCCTGATATCCGATCCACCCTGAGATTCGTGGCAGATTTGATTATTCGTACCCGCTAATCCGTGGGTCGGCATTTTTTTGCTCCGTTCGGGTTGGGTATCCATCGTGTTCGGACCGGATCTGGTTTTTTTGACATCCCAAATTACAACTTTTTATATTTTCATATTTACCCTTAATGTTAATTAATTAATGAATAATTATTTTTTAATATTATTTTTGCCTTTTTATCAACAATGTCATTATTCTCAATACATTTATAATCTAAAGTATTACTAGCTTAAAGGGAGAAACTTTTTTGAACGTTTCTATCCTTTCAACTTTTTATATTTTTAATTATCAAAAAAAAAAAAAAAAAAAAACTTTTTATATTTTTATATTTAATTTTGATGAATATTTTTTTTTTTTTCATTTTATTAACAATGTCATTAATCTCAATACATTTACAATCTAAATTATTTACTTTCTCAATAAAAGTCTTTACAATAAAGTATAAAACTTTCAATTCCCATTTTGATTTGCTGATGTTTATTTCAAATTATATATTTATTCTCACTAAACAAAAATACAATTATATTAATAATTATCATAAAGGAAATAGTGAAAAAGTCCACAAACACAATTATATTAATACAATTATTTATCCTCAAACTTGAATTTTTAATAAATCAAATGGTTTTGTCTACAAATAAAAGTATCAACCATACGTTGCTACAAAATTTGATCGCTGATAAAGATTGAAGTATAAAAATTTTCAATATCTGTACAGATTTCATTGAAATTTCAAGATTGAAAATTTTACTTCCACGCTTCAGAAAGAAAAAAATATATCAACTTTATTATGAAAAAATCAGACCAATAGGAATTATACATTTCTAAATGTGCACGATGAAATTGAAATCAACTTGAAGACAAACAATAATATTCAAGAGAATGAAGATGATATCTATCAAATTTATACGTTGATGAAGTCTCACAAGTCTCAAACTTTGTCATGAAGGAAAAATACTTGGTATTAAATCTATATTGACAATTTTTTTTTTTTTTATAATATTTCAAATATTATATAAATAAAAATTATCATTTATTCCAAAATATTATCGAATGTAAGATCATATTTGCTTTTATCAAATAAGTGAGTCCAGCCAATATTTTGATTGATTGCTTTCATCAAATAAGTGAGTCTAGTCAATGTTTTGATTGAAAGAGTAAAATATGTTATCAAAACTTTGTTTAAATGTTAAAAATTATTATATTTTCTTAATTCTATTTGTCCTGTACGTTTGACTAATTTTCTTAAGAAAAAACTCAAAATTTCTGCCAGACATAATTTTTAAAAATTACTTTATATGGACAATTAATGTGCAACGCACGTTTAGACAATTATTATTATTATATAGTAGTATATAAGAGGGTCGATATTGGAACTTTTGATTTCTTACTATTATACAATATAATAATCTATATCTACGTTTATCTATCTATATCTACATATATTAAAGGTGGACGAGTGAAAAACTTTTGATTTTTGTCCTTAAATTATTGTATTCTCGATCAATATTACCTTAACATTTAATTTATTTTCAAGTTGAGAACGTGCTCACTATTAGTTCAAGACTATTAGTTCAAGAAAATAGTGTCATTAGAGCATCTTCAATGCACACTATTAATTGAGAAAAATGATTAGACACGTCGTAAATTGATAGAATGAGTTAAAAATATCTTTTTCAATGCATAATGTCAATTACAATGTTAAACTAACGTGACTAAAAATATCTTAATGTTCCGTCTGACCAGATGAGTCAGCATTTATTTTTATTTTATAATTACTTTAACAATTAAATAAATGAAAGTTATAGATAAATATATAAATATATCTTCTCAAATTTATATTATTATTATTTTTAAATTTAAAAAAATGTCACATAATCAACAATTTTAAATATAGATAGCAGAATTGGAGATGAAATTTTATATATCTCCGTCAGTTTATCCTCGTTCTTCAGATATCCGTTAATTTTATTGTCACGTTAACCTCAATTCACGAAATGCATTAAAAATGCTATTAATGCTATCTGTCGTGAGATTTCTAACAAACCCTTTTCATATCTAATTAAAATGCAGCAGCCTCTATAATGGTCCAGAAATAGGGTACGTGCACGTTTCTTTATTGCTGAAATTTTGTAGTCAAATACTTGAATTTTCTTCAATTATATATCATCAAGTACGATATGATGCTGCTTTCACATATCCATCGTTACAAAAATATTGTTATCAAGAATATGTTAATAATATATTATTATTTTTATCGAATATGTTAATAATAATTAACACTGGCTTTTGATGGTGACTCTGGATCAATATTATCAAATACTTTAAATCTGAAAATTTAAATCAAATAACTTAAGATCCACTTTAACTTGATTAGAAGAATTTTTTTTTTTTTTTTTAATCCAAACCAACCAATAGGTGTTATGATGATGATCCCCTGCTGCCGAACTCCCCAAGCAATCAAATCCTTCCAAACGACGGTGACTCAAAACCCTAGGTTGAAAATTGTAGCTTGATGTGATTAGGACGACCAATTCAAAAATAGGTAAAGGTTCAACAAAAAGGGTTGACAAAGAAATCTCTCTTCAATACTAATATGATACAAAAATTCCAACACCATGTCTTAACTTTGTTCAAATTCTAGCAAGATATACCATTATTCTGTCTAAACTTCTTTGAAAGGATAAAACGTGCCACGTCTTTTTTTTTTTTTTTTCCAATTTCATCAACACCAATCTTTATCAGATAAGTACGTATTACTTTTCTTCTTGTAACAAAAACCCAAATCCCTTGACAACAGCCTAAAAGTCAAGAGAAGACACAAGAACAAGCAATCAAAAGTTGCCTATAAATACCCATTTGCATTTGCATGTAATAAACATCAACCTTAAAGCGATCGAATTGTAAGAAAAGAGCATATATCATTAAACATGTCATCTGAATGTCAAGGTATTTACATATACCAACCTTCAAAACTAAATAGTGTTAATTTGATTACAATTTCTCCTTTTTACAATACCAAGTTTTTCTATGGGTATTATAGTGTCAGGAATGTGATGCTAATGAGTATCTGATTTGTTGCTTACGTAGGTAAGAGCTCATGGCCGGAACTCTTAGGCGTGTCTGGGACGACTGCGGTGGCAACTATTGAAAGGGAGAATCCCTTAGTCACGGCTATAATTGTGCCACCAGGAACAAGTGTCACCTTTGATTTCCGTTGTGATAGGGTGTGGGTTTACGTTGATGCCCATAACAACGTTGATCGAGTTCCCCGTATTGGTTAGTGTTCCAATACAAGGTGATTCTTAAACTATGTCCACTAGTACGATATTGTATTTTGAATAGATACCTAAATAATGTTGTTATCATGTTAATCATGTTGAATGTATCCGAATAAAGTCTACTTACTATTATTGGTGTAATCTTGTGATACAATTTTAAATAATGAGCATGGCTCGCAAGTGTTAATTAAAAGATCATAATGTTACTTCTTCATTTATATATTTTGACTTTCATGCTTGTTCTTTATTTTAGCTCGTGTATCCACAAATTTTCTAGATAACCTTATTTTGTAAGAACAATTCTACTATATACCTTATCGGCATAAATTTTATAGATAACCTTATTTTGTAAGAACAATTCTACTATATACCTTATCGGCATAAATTTTATAGATAACCTTATTTTGTAAGAACAATTCTACTATTACCCTATTGATTTACATATTGGTCATACAATCCACATGACATACATTCATAACTTTATTCATCACATCGTTACCAAAATCAATCATCATAATAGAACCAACACACAAATCGGTAATGTAACGACCCGGGTCCCATTCAACAGGCTATCCTGATCGTTAGATGACGACGTACTGTTCCCATTGTACAAACATGTGTCATTTCAGTATGCTTCGTCATCACTCCTGTACAAAATATGCTGAAAAAACTCATGTTGGTACAGTGAAGACAATTGTCGATCTATAAGACAACCCGAGTCGTTACAGGTAAACCATTAGGTAAACTACTAGGATAAAGTAGATTAATTCATTTTGTAATATGAAATAGCTGTCAAACGCTAATATTTGTTTGGATACAATTTTAAGTAGATTTATAAATTTGTCAAACAAAGGCTAATTTAAGTTTTTGTTTTGGAAAAAGGTTAAGGGTAAAACTCCTACATCATTAAAGTATTAAAAATACAATTAACATAAGAATTTATACTTTTACTCGTAACCGATTAATCCTTTAAGATAAAACTCCAAATCATAAAACAGATTATCTACAAGCTAATTATGATAAGGCAACAAGACTCAAATTAAAAATGAATGAATAAATAAGTGAAAATGAGGGGTTGTACTCGGCCAATCTTTTTTTGAACTTACGTATAAAATTCTTTTATTGGAAAAATATGTTATTGAAAATAAGTTTGAGGAAAACTGAAGAGAATAGGGTTCAAACGCGACAATTTTTTTTTTATTTTTAAACGATGATTTGGATATTTGACAACTGAAAGCAAACAATTCAACTGATTATGAAGAAACAAAGTTGTATTTTATTTGGAAATGAAAGTTTATAAATTAAAACTAGACATACTTGAAGATACTACAGCCATTAATATTTTTTCAAAATATAAACAATAAACGTTAATGTATATGTATATCGAAATTCACATATTAAGATATAAGTCACAAACTTAACCATCGTCGTATTTCATTTTACATAATATCATAATTAGAAGTGTCAAGACTCAAAATATATCCTGTCGTTACATGAAAAAGGCGCGGGTTGTCGACTCGTCAAGGAGTTGTGTGGTACGTGGGCTAGCCAGCCCCTGCAGGCTGCAGCGATTGCGTTGGGGCGTACTTATAGGGGGACGTGACCTGCTAGACTTGCCAAGGCCCATGCAAGCTAATTATCGAAAAAAAAAAAAAAAAAAAAAAGAAAGGAAAAAAAAGGGTAAACCACTAGAAATTCAGATTCCATATCACGGAATCAAATAGATCCAAGCAATATAGATTCTTATTGTTATGCATCACCTGTTGAAAAAATGACTTTTGTATTTCAAAATCGATTCGTGTTCTTCTGTCAGACTCAAAATATCCGACTCATTTATTTCCTAATCAAAATTGATACTTGGAAGAATAAGAAATTGGAAGGAATTTATATGTTAAACGGAAAATAATTTAAGTTTGTCCAATGTAGGAAAATTGATGCAGGTAGAAACGTATGTGAATGAAGAACACAAATTCAAGTAGTTGATTCGAAAGAACACAGTTTAAATTGAAGAAACTCCAAAAAAGAATTAGGTTTATGTAAAAACAACAGCCTCCAAATGCAACACAAAGAAGTTTAAATAGTAAAACATAATCCTAAACGAGAATTATTACAAAAAGACGAAAATAGAAATAAAAACATAAAAAAATCCCTTTTTAAATGTTTAAATGATTTCAAAAGCCAAAAATTCATCATTAGCAGTAGTAAAGCAGCTGTCCAGTTTGTCTCTTCGATTCTTTGAGAGCTTTCCGGAAATATATTATGGGTCAAAATCTAAGTCCGTATGCGAATTATATGCCCGTTTCTTTAAAAACTTCGAACTCGAACTATCCCGCTTGTCCAAGCAATCCAACGCTCGATCTTCAATGCCATAAAAAATGGAAAAGGCAATGACTAATTTATGTAGACCAAAATTTTAAAATGTGTAATCATGTGTAACATAGATCTTCTTTTTACGTGTGCGAGTAGATGGTGCAAATCACTTACTGGATTAGTACCTCGGCCATTAAACTCGTACGCAAGAGCGATATGCATACACGAATGTTGAACCGAAATTGATTCCTTAAAAGAATATACATTTTGCCACTTTATTTTTTCTATTTGTTTAATGTTTTTCCAACTGCCTTGTGGAACTTCTTTAACTCACTAAACTATAACTCCATCAAACTCTTGTGGTTAGACTTTAATGACTTGTTAATATTCTTTCATTCCCAATTATACAGACTGCATTTCCTTCTTTTCTTGTCCCAATTATATAAACATATTTCTTTATTGGGAAATATTTATTTTGTTTGTTTACTAATATACCCGTATTCATTACTTCCAATAATAATAGTTTTGATACTTATATAAGGGTAAGTTGAGAATTTTCTTTACAAAAATTATTTTTTCAATAATATTAAATATGTTTTCTTAATTTGTATGAACAGTCAAATCAACTTATATAATTGAGACGAGTGAGTGTGTTGAATTAACTCTCCAATTGTGGAATATGTAACCGCTTAAGGAAGAAAACAAAAATTCTCATTATCTGGTCAGAAATTTCCCTTCTCCGTTGCGCAAATATTTTCTGATCGAGTCTTTCTGATAGTTTAGATGAAATTCCGTTCATCGGAGTAAAAACTAAAGTCCTTAGATTCTATTAATTTTTTTCATTATATTTTAGGAGACAACAACTCAAACAAAACCTTAAACACTTACGTTATATTATAGTACTTGTTATTTTTCTTTGTTCTTAAATATATTTCCTGTTATAAACTAAAGAGAAAAGAAATAAAGAAGCGACTAGACTTGTCTGTATTATTATGAACCAAAACCCTATATATATATATAGAGAGAATAAGAAAAATACAAGGTAATAATACTTATGGTTGCAGGGATACAATTGTTATTCACTAATACAATATAATATTTACAATACTCCCCTTGAATGACATATACAAAATATATGTTTCGTTAAAACCTTGCTTGATAAAAACTCAATGAAACAAAAGTATCAAACTAAGGAAAAATAGCACAATTGATTTGGAGTATTAAAATAAGTGTTGCCTCATTAATACCTTGCCAGGAAAATTCAATGGGACAAAACCTGGACTAAGGAAAAAGAGTACAGCCACTCTCCTTGATGTTGATCACTGTAAATCATTAAGTCGTCGCATCCCAATCTTGTAAACCAATTTCTTGAATGTAGATGTTGGCGGTGCTTTTGTAGATAAATCGGTTACATTGTCACTTGAGTGAATTTATTTAAAGTTCTGGAGTTTTTTGATGCCGCCTCTTTAAAACCTTGTCAAAAAAATCAATAAGACAAAACCTGAATGAAACAAAAAGTGGACATCAACTCCCCATGATTCAATCTGTATTGAATCATCCATATAACTACTCCCCCTAATTCAATCTGTATTGAATCATTCATATTTTGATCTCTTTAGGAGTCTCGTATGGGGGAGTATATCAACAGATATATGGGAATGTATGACTTATACATTATGAAGATCATAAAAATATTCTCCATGTAATATCATTGTACAAAGAATATGCCTCATTATTTACTTGAGATTTGTATATTATATTTATCTTCTTAAGTGTCTTTGAAATCTCTTCAAAAGATCTAACCATATTTAAATTAGCAATATAATTAAAAAAAAAAGGTTGAACCCCAACCCTAAGGGCCCCCACCTGTCATGCCCTGCCCTGGGCCTTAGTGGAGGATGTAAATCGTAGGTTACACCTCCCAAAGTGCAGGGTGAGGGCTTGCCTTTGCACTTGACAAGGGCCAAATTAGAACCCCTGACCAAGCGAGACTGGTCTTTAAACCACCCTCTTTTTTACCGCTGGGAAATGTGCCCTGGGGGCATAATTATCAATATAATAACAAATACAAACATTGAACTTTGTATCATATTGGCATTATATGGTCATTCTTCATCAATACGTCATAATAACTACCTAATTAAAAACTTTGTTAGGAAAACTCAGTGCAACAAAACTTCAACTAAGGAAAAAAGAGTGTAGGTCATATTTGTTCCCCCTCATGAGAACATTACAATTATATTAATATTGCATTGAATTATTTCAACTGTTAATCAGTGCATTATCGAAAATGTTCACCAAGCATATATAAATGGCACAGATCTCATATTATTTTTTATTTGAATATAAATTAAATTCTTCATTTGAACTTGAAGAACTATATCATATTTTCAATCAATTGAACATGCAACATCGAGCCATGTTCTATAATCAATATTCCTCAATGCATTTGATGCAGTTTTCAAATCTGGAAGTGACTTTATTTACTTCAGTGATCAATTAACTTATTCAATTTAGGTCAGTAAATAACCATGGATTTGCATCTTGAAAACTAACTTTTACGATTTTCAAATATTATTTACAATAATGGTACATCCCAATTTAAACACTTTTTCATATAGAGTCATTTATAACATTCTTCATATAATCTAATTTTATGATCAATCACATTTCATTGCAAAGTGATTCTATTCTAGCAAATTAAATATTCATATTGCAAATTATCTGTATACTTTGATCAAACAAATTTTTTAAAAACTTGAATTAAATATTTCAGACATATTTAATCCTACAAGGATTATGTTGTATGTTTCACGCATCGTATATGTTTTATGTTGCAATTTTCAAATTGCTACCACCAAACTTAGTTGTGAAACTTTAGATAGGTGATGATTCCTATATTTCAAATTGATTTTCTCTAATCATTTCACAGCAATCCCAAAGTATCGAGATATTGATTACCCTTTTTAATCTAACTCATTTAAGTGTATAACGACTATAAAATTTTGATTTCTATTTGCAAATATTTATTGGTATTTTACTGACTTTACACTTTTAAGTGTTTGGACTTCAGGTTTTATAGCAAGTTCAATTTACCCTGAATGCATAATTTTTCCTAACTATTTTTATGTTGATTTTCTTCTACATATTTTTTTAATTATCCTCGTTGTTATTTATATTACGAAGCGCTTTCTTATAAAAGTTTATGGACTTGAAGATTTCAAGCACCAAGCGTCTAGCTTCATAGTTTACTTTTGCACAAGTGCTTTATAAAGTGTGTCGATATAATTATTATTTCAATTCGATTTCGTTACCCACAATGACATAACTATAGAGATCTCAATTTTCAATATTTTCAAGTACTTTGAACCTCTTTTGGAGATTTACAATTAGTTATGTCAATGTATACTTTTTCACTAGTATATATATCTCCTCAATAAGACCATCATAATCATTTGCTCTATTTTTATATATTTGAGGATCTTTATTCGAATTAGATATCGTTGCACTTCATATGTGTCATAAATCAACATGAATAGAGCATCTGTAACTAGTATATGAGATTTTATTAATCTCTTATAGATATTGCATCTTATAATTATGTTATCTTTCAAACTTTTCGTTCATATTTTCAATCGAAATTCAAGTTCGTATTATCAATTGCGAGGATATAGATAACATAATAAGATGTATTTATGTGATTTTAAGCTACTAATCCTCCCCTCTTATGCTAAGAAACCATGCTATAAAGCATCACCAGTTATGGTTTGTGCTATTTCATAGCATCTGATTTCAAACTAAATAAGCATTCTCAACATTTTTAAATAATATGGGATTATATTATTGGAAAGATGTATATCTGTGTTGCTACATGTAGTTAGCATTCCCCTAGTGGGAAACGTTTTGTTCTCAATATTAACAGTTTAGCAATTGATTGGAGAAGTTCAAAGAATTTGCTAAACTACGAGCAATTGAACTATCATCCCAATTAATAATCTTTAAATATTTGGGATGTAAAATCACTAGCATCAAGATAATATTATCCTATCTGAAAATTGTGCTCATGCTATATCAGATGAAGCAAATAATCTCGTAAACTTCCAACTACGAGTTTCAATAAACATACATGTGACTTATCTATGGATCCATATAATCATAATCATAATATTTTTAGACAGTTCACATGGAGGGTGAGTGGGCATAGAGCTCACCCTAAATACATTTCAGATAATTTGGGATTCTATCCCAATTTTAGCTAGTGATGGTTTAATGACCAGTTTGCTCCGAGAACAAGCAACAAATGAGATTTTGTTGTATTTGAAGAACCTACTGGTTCTTCATTTAATGCATTTTCAAATTCTCAATTTTTTGCATCTTATTGATCAAGTTTGATCTTTACCCATCGTGCTAATCTTATTGAACTTATAGTCGAATAAAATGTTTATTTTAATTGTACCATCACCATTATGTCACACTTTTAAGAAACTTATTGTGTTTCTTTTTAATTTAGTAGATAATAAATTACTATCAATAGTAAATCTATCGTCGCACTCTCAACATAATACACAATTACCTTTTCTGGAGTATCAAAATAATATTCTTTTGGAATATTTACATAATGTCCGTCGTACATTTTCAAGAGCATCTACGCTATATTCATTTAATAATAAAATTTTTAATTATGCTTCTTTCGGAGCATTGACATAATCGTATACATGTGCTCTATTCAATAAAAATGTGCTTCTTCTAAAGCAATATATCAATAATCTTAAAAAATATTGAAATTGTAATATCATTCTTCAAGAGTATATAATATTCTTTTATAATTATTGTGCTTCTTGGGGCGTAACAACAAAATAAACTTATTAAATTTTTAATGTGAAATGAGATTTTGCTTCTTCAAGAGTAAAAGCGAAATATTCAAATGAAATATTCATAATACTAAAATATTTTTCTTGAATAATGACATTAATGATTTATTCTACCTTTCAAGCTAATAATATTTGTACTCTACATGAGTTACAATAAAATATTCTTCTAGAATATTTTTGTAACATGTGTTGCGTTTCTTCGAGAATATCAACATCATGTTAAATATAATTTGAATCATGCATCTTTAGAAGCATTGTGTCAATATTCTTCTAGAATATTGTAATTGTAATATCTTCATGAGCAAGTGATATTCTTCTACAATATTAATAATGTTGTGCTACTATAAGAACAACAAGAAGTTATTTATAATAGACAGATTTACGATTAATATTCCTCTGGAATATTAAAACGCAACAATAACCCAATATTCTTCTGGAATATTGATTCGAAATTCATTCAATAATAATAATAATAATAATAATCCGAAATATTGATACAAAGTAATAAATTATATTAAACTAGTTGTATGTCTATAATCAGTTAGTATAGTTAAAACGATATTTCAAATTGTATAACATATACCGCTTATATTTATTTATAATAGACAGTTCTACGATTAATATTCTTCTGGAATATTAATTATCTATTATGCTACTTCAGGAGCAATAATGAATTATTATTCTTGAATAATTATTGTTTTAAAATTTTTATTTTTCAAGAATAATATATCAATATTTTTCTAAAATAAATTGGAAATTATAGTTCGCGTTCTTCAGAAGCAAGTAATATTCTACTGGAATATTAATTATACTGTTGTACGTGCTATTTCAGGAGCAACAACAAATATTTGTAATAGACAAATCTGTGATTAATATTCTTCTCGAGTATTAATATAATATTATACTACTTCAGGAGCAACAACATAAGAAATCAATAACATCAATAAATTTGTAATGGACAAATTTATGATTAATATTCTTTTGGAATATTAATATACTATTATGCTATTTCAGAAATAACAACATAATAAATTAATAAATTTCTAATGGACAAACTCTAGAATATTAATATACTGTTGTTCTACTTTAAGAGCAACAACATAATAAATCAATAACATCAATAAATTTGTAATGGACAAATTTATGATTAATATTCTTCTGAAATATTAATGTATATTATTGTTCTATTTCAGGAGCAACAACATAATGAATTATCAACTTAAAAATAAAAAGATTCAACAACAATAATATTTGCAATGCACGGATCTATAATTAATATTCTTTTGAAATATTAATATATTATTGTGCTACTTCAAGAGCAACAACATGATGAATCAACAACATCAATAATAATATACACATGAAACAAATATAAAGAACGTTATTTTTAAAGAAGAATACATTCACAAGCTGAAATCAAAAAATTAAAATAATTTTGTTAACGAGTTTGATTTTCAATGAAATTTAACAAGAAAGTCATTATAATAAAATTGGCCGAGTCAAATAATTTACGAGCAGATTCAGAACAATAAAATTGGGAGTTAGATTGGTTCAAATACATATGCACATGAATTTGAATTGAAAATTTTCGTAAGCATAATTGATTTCAAAAATAATAATAATAAAGCTTGCGTTAGGTATTAAAAAAAATAAAAAAACTTGTGATACATGATAACTTGAAATTTGCAAATAAAAATTCACATGCCACCAAACTAATTTCGGAGCACATAATATTTCCTTCTAAAAAATATCTTTATATGTGAGATTTTGGGAAATTTTTCTAACTCAATTTGGTAGAGACTTGTGCTGATAATGTGTTAAAAACTAGAGAAAAAAATAGAAAAATAAAGAAGCGAATAAACTTGTGTGTATTATTATAAACCAAAACCTTGTATATATATATAGAGAGAGAGAGAGAGATACAAGCTAATAATACCTAGGGTTACATAGATACAACTGTCATTCATTAATACAATGCAATATTTACTAGTGTAATTATATCGACACAACTAATTTTTTTAAACACGTCACATTTTTCATATTTACTAAATTAATCACAAATAAATTGACTTAAATAAGCCTTCCATTATATTAATTTTTCTTCTTCTTTATTCTTGAACACCACAAATATTAAAAATCTTAAATTATAGTATATGTATCACTTCTTTGAAAAAAAGTTTTTTATACATTTTTTTCGAAGTACTAAGTACTAAAATTTCATAAT
Organism: Ligustrum vulgare; assembly: GCA_963555705.1. Classification (NCBI taxonomy): domain Eukaryota; kingdom Viridiplantae; phylum Streptophyta; class Magnoliopsida; order Lamiales; family Oleaceae; genus Ligustrum; species Ligustrum vulgare. The sequence goes on along the minus strand of OY743177.1, from coordinate 58,004,878 downwards.
TTAAATAAAAGATTTCATAATTTTTTTAAAGAACGACATATATATATTTTACTCTAAATAAAAGATTTCATAATTTTTTTAAAGAACGACATATATATATATATGTGTAGAAGATGAACCTCAACGAAAGCACCTACGAGCCGCCAACCATTTTTTCCCAATATAACTAATCACGACTCAACATTGACGATATGCCCAAGAAACTCAAACATCAAAAGTGTAGTCACAAAATTCATCTCATTTGCTTGACGTTTGGAGTCTCTGTTAGAAAATACATCACAGATAATTGTTTATCTATGATTCAAAATCATCATGCTGAATTATCAAAAATGAAATAACTGAAGCGGAAGCGTACCTTAATCAGAGATTGTTCACGATGATCGATTCGGCGGTTGGATCTTCTAAATCGATACGTAGTCCTTATTTTCTCTCTGATGATGGGATGTCAGACATAATGAACAGTATGTACGATTCAGGGACCATAACCGTGTTTATATACTGAATTGTCTATTAACCTAATTCGGCCCATCATGAATTATGTAATGACCTGGTATCTACACATAAAAGTCCATACATTAGTTAGATGCATTAAAGCCCGATATATATAAAATCCTTATTAGATCACTTTAAATGGGCGTAACCAAATTTGATAATCTTTTATTCAATACACAATAATTTACATATAAGTCCACACGATTGATTAAAATCCTTACAGTCTCAATTCTCATCATAAATGCATTAGTAAAATTGTTTAAGAAATGACACGAGAGAAAATGCGTACAGTATCCAAAAATGCTTACTCCAAAGCACAGTGAATCAAATCTCAAGCTCAAATTGTAAGAGTACAACTTTATAATCCCAAGCTCAAATTATAAGAGAAAATGGGTACAATATCCACCGGAAACTTGTTTGACATGGTTGTTATTCTATAAATTTCCAGTTCCCTGTTTGACTGAGACACCCTCCTCCACCGGAAAACTTACAAATCCATTTTTATTTTTTATTTTTTTTATTTTTTTATTTACAGTTGAAATCCAAATATTCTAATAAAACCAGAAATAAGCAAGAAAACTATGGAGAACTAGTTGTGGTGTATGTTGTGTACCGTGTTTTATTTTCATTTTATTTAACAAATGTTATATTTATAAAAAGGATGTGATGTAATAATAAAACTTATGTTTTAATTAGTGGTGTCAATATAATGTGGCGTGGTTAACAAAAATAGTGGTGTCAATATAATTACCCTATTTATTACATTTCCATATGTTGCAATTTTTAATAGCAATCTTATGGGGGTTTATTCAATTGAGATTTCGAAAGACATTTAAAGACTTTTTTTGATGGACTTTTTTTAATGGATTTCATTGAATTTTATTGACTTTTATTATGGATTTATATAGACTTTTAAAGACTTTCGTGAACATTTATTTAAAAGACTTTCATATACTTTCAAAGACTTTTATAGATTGATTTAAAAGACTTTCAAATACTTTTAAAGACTTTTACAGACTTTTATTTTTTAATTGAAAAACATAAACGCTAATAGATTAATTTTTGTATGATGTGAATATGAATCATTAATAATAATTATATGTAAAGTGAATTACAAAAAAAAAAAAAAAAACAGCATGAGAAATATAAATAGTTTTATGGTTGTTTAAAAAATGACAGCTGAATAAATCCATATGAATGTGGTGATTACAGACCAAAGAGTTGCTCAATTCCCAAGTCTTGTGATCCAAACTGTCGTTAAATTGTCTAGTTATGATGTTACACAGACAGTGGCCGTGAACTGCCGCTTGGACGCCACGAGCCAAGGAAAAAAAATATTGGTGATCTTTGATAGGTGTAATTTCTACACCATCAAACCATCAAAGGTGAAAATTTGGGAGTTAAAATTTGTTTAAATATTGATTGCTATAGGATAATTCAAGTTTGGTTAGGTTCTGATATAAAGAAGTGGAAATTGGTCAAAGAAGGCGAAAATGAAAGAATTTCAAAGTTTAGGACTAAATTGTAAATATCCAAAATTTAGTTCGGACAAAGAAATGATGATTAAAGATTACATGGAGTCAATTGCATGAAATTAGAAGATGAATGATGGAAATTATACGAAAAAGAGACTCAAGATGCATAAAATGTAAAACTGTAAAAGCATTAGTCTGAAACCGAAATCTGCTTCACCATGGCCACGACCGTGACTAGTCCAACCAAAAGGTGGTCCACCGTCCACGCCCCCACTGAATTTTTTTTTTTTTTTTTTAAGAAATAAATGATTGCTTCAATATCAGAATTTCAATAGATTAATATTCTCACGTGAGTTTGAATATGACTACGAATTCTATATATATCGTAAGCCTTTGTTTCTGTCGATGAAAAACAGAAGAAAACATTCTTTTTCTCACTCTTTAGGTGATGAAGAAGATAATCTTTTTCTCTCTCTTTAGGGGGGTGTGTGTTTGTATTTGTTGCCTAGATTATTTACTTAATATTGCACGTTTGGTCGATTTCTATTAGTTGTGAGCAATTTTTCTTGATCTTTAAACTTGACAAGGAAAAGAAAAGTGTACAAAATCGTTATTTACAAATTATTGTGTTAAATTTGAAGAGCCAATTTTTTAATGTACCATTACTTATGACTATCCTTGTTGAGAAATTTCCTTTCTCAAATAAATATGCTATAATGAAGTTGACACAAAACTTGAAACAAAGAATCAAGAAGAAATCAAAATATTGCAAATTGACTTGAATCGCAAAGAATGTTGTCCTAAAAGCGAAATTTGCGCCCTCTCGAAATGAGAATGCTAAAGGGCCTCCAAACAAATTGCTTTAGCGGATTGCAAGTCTCAAACCAAGTATCAAATAGCACAATTGATAAACTTGGAGAAATAGGAACAAGAAGAGCAAATTTGAAGATTCTAAGTATAAAATTCAAGACTTTTGGATGATAATCACTATTGAAAGTATATTGATCAAAGGGTTATATAAAACCATGAATTCTATACCTATTTATAGAATTCTATCATCCCCATTTGTTGTTCATGCAACTCTTCACGAAAGAGTGCCAAAAATAGTTGAAAAGGTGCATGAGAAATTCTGAAAAAATTCTCCAATGGTCAAATTTTTAGGCCACGCGATCGCGCGATAGGAGGCTCTCGCGATAGCGCGATGCCTCGAATAAACATTCAGTGACCATTATCACTTAATCACGCGATCGCCGGACCATCAACCACGCGATCGCCTGGTCCTTCATTTGGTCCGGACCTTTAGGTCCGGTCCGGACCATTTGGTCCATCCAGTTGTATTTGGTCCTGTTTTTGCACTTTTTGGACCGGTTCTCGCACTTTTTCAACTTTATTTATATATTTGAACAACATTTTCATAACAGTCCCCCACTTGTTCAAATATATGAACTCAACTTAGAATCATAAACGATGTCACGCATAAAACAAGGTATCTTTCGATTTTAACCTTATATTAGTGCTAATATTGCAAAGTAATATCGAGATCCCAAGTAGCCTTGGCTTTGAACCAGTTATCCTTTATGACATTACCGGCGATATTGCACACATGAACATTCTTGCTCAATACGTTCCATACAATTTATTTTGACGCGTTAATGGCCTTGCGCCCATCCGAATTCATGAAATTTTTAGAAAGTAATTCCAAAACTTTCCTTGAAGCGGTACCACTTGTAGCGACCCAGAATTTTAACGCAATTTAATAATTATTTTAATATTTAGAAAATCGTGTCGCTACTATTTCACCCATTATTTTGAAGTTAACGCCGCGACGTGTTCGTCTAGCCAAGTCAAGAAATAGTCAAGATTGTTCGATTTTAAATTAAAGTCCAAATACGTAATTCAATTTTATACCAAAATTGTACCATGAAACCACGGTTTCATCATCACCAAACTTTCTCCCCATGATGATAACATGTAACATGACTAGATAATCAAAAGTATGAAATACATGCTGTAAAGTAATAAAAGAGAACAAAGAAAGACATGAAATCACATGCTGAAGATTGGAAAGAACGTGAGAGAAGAGCTGGACTGCAGGATAAATATATACATATACAGCAGAAACCATTCATCATCACCTCACGTCTATGTCTATGTCTATCTCAATCTGCAGAGACTTCAAGTCACAATTCCATTGTTTTTCCTACCATTTTCCACTCAATTAATCTATCAAAAGATTCCTTCAATTATGATGTTCTCCACCATTTTATTTTTTTACAAAACCATCTTTCCAGCAAGAAAGATGCCTTCTCTTATTACATAAGAGACCAAACCATTATCATGAATGGAAGAAAATCAGTTTCTCACACCCAAGCTTCACGCACCCAAACTACAGCTCAAGTCCACCCCTGCCCACATCAAATTTCAGTCCCCAATTTACAATCAACGAGTGGCAATCACTGCCGGATCATAGCCACAGACGAAAACGAACTCACTGCAACCACGAACCACCGTCTGTACCAAGATCCACCCAGCTCCAGTTCAACCCCAGCACTGCAAATCATCATCACCACCACCAGTACACTGTCTGCATAAGCTCCACCTTCACCACCAATATATTGCCTAAATCGACTGGCTACTGTCGAATCCAAATCAATACCCAATCTCACATCAAGCAGCCATGAAAAACAAACCAAAAATACAGAATAAGCTAAGCCCAAGAACCTTACCTCAGCTGCAGATCATTTTTCCACCGGACTTTCGCCGGTAAAGCTTCAAATCGCAGACACGATCAGATTTTGAGTCTCGTTATTTTCCTCGGTTCGCACATCAAACCATCCAAATCGCACAAGCGTGAACCTAATCTTCAACCCCATCCCTTGCCGCACCTTACACCGGTGTTTCGCCGGCGAAATCACCGGCGGATTGGCGGTGCAGAGCAACTCCTTTTTTCTTCCCTAGCCTCGCGTCTCTCTCTTTGGCTCTCTGATCTGAAGATTAGGGAAAGAGAAGGGAAAGCTGAGATATATATTTATTTTCGAAAATTTCAACTTTGGTCCCAATTTTGAAAAGTGATCATTTCAGTCCCCAAGTTTTAAAAAGTTTCAAATCGGCCCTACAGTCTTAAAACATATTATTTCAGCCTAAGTTTCAAAAGTTATTATTTTAGTCCCTAAGTATCAAAACCATTTTATTTCAGTCCCTGCTGATTTACTTTATTTGATTTTATGCCAAGTTTCAAAAGTATTCATTTTAGTCCCTAAACTTTCAAATAATCAATTTCAGTCCTCAAATTGTAATTTATCATTTTGAACTATATAATTCAAAAGAATAAGGTGACTTATTGGCTAAGACGAAGCGTACGGAGAATTTAAAGAAATTGAAGTCATTCCCGCTCAACTTTGCATTCGTCGGATTTAAGGTAGACTCGCCCCTATTAATTGATTTAAATTATGATTGTATGTGAATGTCATGATTTGTGAAATTATGTTTTTATGAAAAGTAAGTATGTTTTTATGACAAGTAAGTATGTCTTATGTTTTTATGAAAAGTAAGTATGTTTTTATGACAAGTAAGTATGTCTTATGTTTTTATGAAAAGTAAGTATGTTTTTATGACAAGTAAGTATGTCTTATGTTTTTATGAAAAGTAAGTATGTTTTTATGACAAGTAAGTATGTCTTATGTTTTTATGAAAAGTAAGTATGTTTTTATGACAAGTAAGTATGTCTTATGTTTTTACGAAAAGTAAGTATACCCTATGTTTTTACGAAAAAGTTTGGATCATTGCTATGAAAACAATCTCACAAGATTTCTATGGGTCACATATGATATGTTTATGATTATGCTAAGAGGACCGGAGTTTAGTAGCGCTACACATAAGAATTCTTGCCATCTAAGTTCGGTGAAATTCTTGTGTCTCCCTATGTTTATGAGTATTTCAATCCTATCCTATGTTATGATGAAAATGATCCCTATGCTTTCAAAAGAAAATTATGCTTGGTATATTTATGTGATTATATGTTGATATGTTTTTCAAGGATGTTTTCAAAGAGCCGGTATTTATATGTTCAATTATATTGTAGATTAATTAATTTACGATGAGTCTACTGAGTATTTCATTTATGAAATGCTCACTACACTTTTAACAGTTTTGCAGATTTCGGAGACGGTGGCAAGTGATGGATGATGGTGGCAATAATCGATAAATGGTTGAAAGTTAAACTTTAAGATTTCCGTATTTTCCAAGCATCGAATAATTATGAGAACTTCATTTATTTGAGAAATTATGATATTGTAAATTTCTTTACAATATTAATGGTTCGGTTTACTATTTCAAATTGTTTCATAAATGTTATTATATTTTATCGACCATTACAGTTTATTTAAGGTTGCCATAAATGAAATTCAGTTATTCTTCCGCAAAAAATATTATTCTAAAAAAAAAAAAAATTTGATTAGATAATGACGTGGTGAACCGGGTATACGGAACTCGGGGCGCTACAGTTGGTATCAGAGCCAGTCTGCGTTTCTGTAGACTGGAAAAAAAAAAAAAAAAAAAAAAAAAGTTTTCAAAGAGAAATTTTCAAGAAAACATTTTCCATTATAAGATTTTTATCGATGAAGATTGCCGCTGCCATCATTTCGTTCCACCAACTCCGAGGTAAAGAAGTTTATGATGTTTAAAGTTATTTCAGTATTTCAGATACTTATGTTAATGATTTATGAGAAAGAGAACGAGTGTTGAGCATAATGGGAATAATATGATTTAAGAATGATTTTATAATAATTTTGTCCTTAAGTTTAGAATTTATGAACCCTAAATGGACTTTGCATAATTGATTTTAGACATGGCACTAAGTATGAGAAGTCAATAGAAAGGATTAGAATATATTTTCGGATTATTTATCGTTTAGATTAAACGAGAAATAGAAAGTCAGTTTTATGAAGTTATGATGAGATGTTGAGATTATAAGTTATATGAATTTATTGAGACTTTTTATAAGAAGAATTATGGAATTAGAGATTTAAAGATTTGGTTATTAGTTATTGAGAATTAAGTAATAGGATATTGTGTTAAGTAAATTATTTCCTCTATTTTGAGTGAAATTTATTATGAAGTTTGGCATTGAGAATAAATTTTGGAAATATGATTTGTGGTATATATTTATAAGTATGAATAGTCATTTGACCCAATTAATGTATTGAAGGAAGTGAGATGTGATATTGGGAACTATGATTTGAAATTTCTATGTTGAGAAATTATGAATTGATTTTCTGGAATATTTTTGATGATATTGAAGTGTTGTAATTGTTGTCAATTTTTAAATAGTTGTGGACAAATTTGGAGTCATTTGTTATTATTGGTTATGAAGTATACCTACGGATTTGATAAGTCCAAATTACAAGGGAGACTCTACCTAGAATTTTATCATTTGGAATTAAGAGCATAATATGGTATGCAACGACTAAGGGAATTGATGTTAGAATCTCAAGTTCATTTATACAAAGCGAGATTTTAGTAAGTGATAAGTTATATGTTAAAAGATGAGTGAAGACAAGTATTATGGCAATATTGGGAAGAATCTTAATTATTATTGGGAACTAATTGATCACTATTAAGGAATGATCACTTGTATTGGAGAATATTATAAATTATGAGGATAAGCGATAATACGGTTGATTATTTTGGAATTTGATCGGGAAGATATGTTAAAGATAAGCTGATGATATTATATTGATTTGTGAATAATATGTTATTGGGTATACTACATAGAGAGAATATTCAGGTAATTGTTTTAAATTATTTTGGTGATATTTGGTGATAAGAAGTTTTAGAAATGACAAATTATTATGGTTTGATATGTTAAAGATTTATTGAAATTTGGAGAAAATTTTCATGGGTTTATAGAAAGTAGTGAAGTGACGTGATGTCATTTGGGTTCTTAAATAATGACTTAAGTATTTAGTAAATATTTCTTTATACAGAGTTTAGAGGCTATGTCAAGAGCTTACATGTTAGACCTTTGTGATAGTTAAGAAGATCATTTACCGTTTGTTGAATTTACATGTAATATGATTATTGGGAATAGTCAGTTATCATATTATGGTGAGATGCTTTAAAGAAGTAAAGATTTATTTTATAGTGAGAAATTTGGGAACATATGATTTAATGTTTGGGATTATGTGAGATAATGATGATGGTCATTTGAATACAAAAGGTACAAGAGATAATTATAAGGAATAATGTGATTTTCTTGGGTCAAGAATTTAAGGTGATGATGTGTTGAGATTATGAAATAAGTTGATCTTTCATGAATAAGTTATTGTGTATATTGGTTCTAAATGGAATTCAAAGAATGATGAATCTCAGTCATGGAAAATAAATCAGGTTTACTAGTAATTTGAATGATCTAGTGATGTACGTTAAGTTTCAATTACGATACTAGAAGATCATGAGAGAAAATTTTTTGATGAAATTGATGAAAGAAAATTTTATCAGGTCATAGATTTTGTACAAGTATTGATGAAGTAATGCATTTGATCAGAGAAAGGCTTATGATTGATCATATCTTGAAATTTTGGAGATTGTTATTAATGGTATCTTGTTTAGAAAAATAGGAAATGAAATTTTATGTAATTATCCTGGTGGATAGAATTGTGGAAAATAGGGATAAGACTTCAAAATGATGACTTATTATGGAGTAGTGTGCAGGAAGAGTGACAATAGTAGAATCCAAGATTTATTAGTCTAAGAGATTAATATAAGTGAGCATATTGACGTATAAGGTTCACGTGATAGGTATGATGATTATTATATTGAAATTTTAGAGATATTGATACGAATATTTGAGGTCACATGATACAATGATAAGTGACAGGTTACATGAGTACTACAAGATATGATGAAATATTACATACGATTGGGAATTTTCATTTTGAATCATAATATATGGATTTATTTAAAGATTTGGTGATGCAGTTTCGATTAATTGTTATCGGTTGTACTTTGAAGTGAGTAAATATTTTGGCTACAATAATGGAAAATCTGAAATGATCAGTTGTATGATTTTTAATTATGAGATTGTATATTTGGGTTAAACAAACTTGATGAGAAATCCTATATGATTCACAGAAGTCTTATTAAATGGTGATAGACGTAATCAGAGTATTGTTCATAAGTGTTACATGAATTGAAGTTTTGGGAGAACAGGAAATAAAATTTTGAACTTCAGATTTCGGAAATTAGTGAAGTTTCTTAAGTATGGGAATATCATATCTAATACGTATGATGCTTTAAGTTAGTACCTTAGCTATCAGCTAGAATTGAGTATGTGATACCGAGTACATGATGTATGATTTAAAGTATGAATTAAAAGATTTAAGTTTGAAATCTACAATTTTGAAAAGGAAGTTTCAGTCGAGCTTATATAAAGATTACGCTGGTAAATCTTTTCAGAAAGATTTTATCTTATTATGAGGCACATATGTGCATAGTATAAAGAGAAAGTCCAGGTTCTTAAGAAAACAAAGAGATGCACTTAGTCAAAGTCCAGTGGGTTAGATATTATAACGATGAGATTACTAAGAGAAAGAAAGAAGAAGAGATTCTGATTAAGAATTCGGAAATCATAAGACCGAGTAAGTTTAATTTCGAGGACGAAATTATTTTAAGGGGGTAAGTTTGTAGCGACCCAGAATTTTAACGCAATTTAATAATTATTTTAATATTTAGAAAATCGTGTCGCTACTATTTCACCCATTATTTTGAAGTTAACGCCGCGACGTGTTCGTCTAGCCAAGTCAAGAAATAGTCAAGATTGTTCGATTTTAAATTAAAGTCCAAATACGTAATTCAATTTTATACCAAAATTGTACCATGAAACCACGGTTTCATCATCACCAAACTTTCACCCCATGATGATAACATGTAACATGACTAGATAATCAAAAGTATGAAATACATGCTGTAAAGTAATAAAAGAGAACAAAGAAAGACATGAAATCACATGCTGAAGATTGGAAAGAACGTGAGAGAAGAGCTGGACTGCAGGATAAATATATACATATACAGCAGAAACCATTCATCATCACCTCACGTCTATGTCTATGTCTATCTCAATCTGCAGAGACTTCAAGTCACAATTCCATTGTTTTTCCTACCATTTTCCACTCAATTAATCTATCAAAAGATTCCTTCAATTATGATGTTCTCCACCATTTTATTTTTTTACAAAACCATCTTTCCAGCAAGAAAGATGCCTTCTCTTATTACATAAGAGACCAAACCATTATCATGAATGGAAGAAAATCAGTTTCTCACACCCAAGCTTCACGCACCCAAACTACAGCTCAAGTCCACCCCTGCCCACATCAAATTTCAGTCCCCAATTTACAATCAACGAGTGGCAATCACTGCCGGATCATAGCCACAGACGAAAACGAACTCACTGCAACCACGAACCACCGTCTGTACCAAGATCCACCCAGCTCCAGTTCAACCCCAGCACTGCAAATCATCATCACCACCACCAGTACACTGTCTGCATAAGCTCCACCTTCACCACCAATATATTGCCTAAATCGACTGGCTACTGTCGAATCCAAATCAATACCCAATCTCACATCAAGCAGCCATGAAAAACAAACCAAAAATACAGAATAAGCTAAGCCCAAGAACCTTACCTCAGCTGCAGATCATTTTTCCACCGGACTTTCGCCGGTAAAGCTTCAAATCGCAGACACGATCAGATTTTGAGTCTCGTTATTTTCCTCGGTTCGCACATCAAACCATCCAAATCGCACAAGCGTGAACCTAATCTTCAACCCCATCCCTTGCCGCACCTTACACCGGTGTTTCGCCGGCGAAATCACCGGCGGATTGGCGGTGCAGAGCAACTCCTTTTTTCTTCCCTAGCCTCGCGTCTCTCTCTTTGGCTCTCTGATCTGAAGATTAGGGAAAGAGAAGGGAAAGCTGAGATATATATTTATTTTCGAAAATTTCAACTTTGGTCCCAATTTTGAAAAGTGATCATTTCAGTCCCCAAGTTTTAAAAAGTTTCAAATCGGCCCTACAGTCTTAAAACATATTATTTCAGCCTAAGTTTCAAAAGTTATTATTTTAGTCCCTAAGTATCAAAACCATTTTATTTCAGTCCCTGCTGATTTACTTTATTTGATTTTATGCCAAGTTTCAAAAGTATTCATTTTAGTCCCTAAACTTTCAAATAATCAATTTCAGTCCTCAAATTGTAATTTATCATTTTGAACTATATAATTCAAAAGAATAAGGTGACTTATTGGCTAAGACGAAGCGTACGGAGAATTTAAAGAAATTGAAGTCATTCCCGCTCAACTTTGCATTCGTCGGATTTAAGGTAGACTCGCCCCTATTAATTGATTTAAATTATGATTGTATGTGAATGTCATGATTTGTGAAATTATGTTTTTATGAAAAGTAAGTATGTTTTTATGACAAGTAAGTATGTCTTATGTTTTTATGAAAAGTAAGTATGTTTTTATGACAAGTAAGTATGTCTTATGTTTTTATGAAAAGTAAGTATGTTTTTATGACAAGTAAGTATGTCTTATGTTTTTATGAAAAGTAAGTATGTTTTTATGACAAGTAAGTATGTCTTATGTTTTTATGAAAAGTAAGTATGTTTTTATGACAAGTAAGTATGTCTTATGTTTTTACGAAAAGTAAGTATACCCTATGTTTTTACGAAAAAGTTTGGATCATTGCTATGAAAACAATCTCACAAGATTTCTATGGGTCACATATGATATGTTTATGATTATGCTAAGAGGACCGGAGTTTAGTAGCGCTACACATAAGAATTCTTGCCATCTAAGTTCGGTGAAATTCTTGTGTCTCCCTATGTTTATGAGTATTTCAATCCTATCCTATGTTATGATGAAAATGATCCCTATGCTTTCAAAAGAAAATTATGCTTGGTATATTTATGTGATTATATGTTGATATGTTTTTCAAGGATGTTTTCAAAGAGCCGGTATTTATATGTTCAATTATATTGTAGATTAATTAATTTACGATGAGTCTACTGAGTATTTCATTTATGAAATGCTCACTACACTTTTAACAGTTTTGCAGATTTCGGAGACGGTGGCAAGTGATGGATGATGGTGGCAATAATCGATAAATGGTTGAAAGTTAAACTTTAAGATTTCCGTATTTTCCAAGCATCGAATAATTATGAGAACTTCATTTATTTGAGAAATTATGATATTGTAAATTTCTTTACAATATTAATGGTTCGGTTTACTATTTCAAATTGTTTCATAAATGTTATTATATTTTATCGACCATTACAGTTTATTTAAGGTTGCCATAAATGAAATTCAGTTATTCTTCCGCAAAAAATATTATTCTAAAAAAAAAAAAATTTGATTAGATAATGACGTGGTGAACCGGGTATACGGAACTCGGGGCGCTACACCACTTCTAAGTTCATATAGGAGAAATTCTTACAGTGTCTTGGTAACTTTTAAAAACACTTATACTAAGTACTGAATTTCTTTAAGATTTGTTCAACCCTCCAATCAGTCACCCCAGCACTTGTATCCTTAGGATAGGGCCTTAAAATAATTTTCAAGTGCTGCAACAATTCACTTATCGAATGACTTGTTGTTACCCTTTGAACCCGTGAATTACTCATTTCGTAATGATAGGTAGGGTTGCCGTCATTGGTGAATTTATAATAAGAGTTTTAGCCCCATCCTACTCGATGTTTGTCTTACCAACTCTTTGGTAAGTGGTTTTGTGAATGGATCAGCCAAATTTTCACTTGACCTCACATAGGTAAGTGATATTACTCCATTCTTTATTAATTTTCTTATATAATCATGTCTAAGACTCATATGTCTTGATTTTCCGTTATAGACTTCATTATAAGCCCTTGCTAGAGTGGCTTGACTATCGCATAGTATAGATATTGAAGATTCATTCTTCGTATCTAGTGGAATTTCATAAAGAAGATCCTTAAGCCATTCTGCTTCCTTTCCAGTTTCGGCTAATGCAACAAACTCGGATTCCATAGTGGAATGTGTTATAATTGTTTGTTTCTTTGATCTCCAAGAAACAGCACCACCTCCAAGTGTAAACAACCATCTCGAGGTTGATTTATTTTCTCCAGCATTTGATATCCAACTTGCGTCGGTATTTCCTTCTAATATTGCTGGAAACTTGGAATATTGAAGTCCAAGGTTTTTAGTTCTCTTTAGATAACCAAGAACTCTTCCAATCGCTTTCCAATGCTCAACACTTGGATTGCTAGTAAACCTACTTAGTTTACTCACGGCAAATGCAATATCCGGTATCGTGCATTGAACTGCATACATTAGACTTCCAATTGCACTCGCATATTCGAGTTGTCCAATAGCCCTTTCAACATTCTTTACAAGTTTAATACTTGAATCAAATGGAGTATTTGCCTCTTTAATGTTCAAATGTTTGAACTTTTCAATCACATTCTCTATATAATGTGATTGGGTTAATGCATACCCCATCTCATTCTTGATCACTTTTATACCCAATATGGTATCAACTTGACCAAGATCTTTCATATTGAATGTTGACGATAGAAACCTCTTCGTTTCTTTTATGCCATTCATGTGATTACTTATAATCAACATGTCATCCACATACAAACACAAAAATGTAACAAGTTTATCACAACTTTTAATATATAAATATTTATCTATCACATTATGTGAAAAACCAAAAGACATAATTGCATTATCAAATTTCTCATGCCATTTTTTAGGAGCTTGTTTTAAACCATATGGCGATTTAATAAGTTTACAAACTTTATTTTCATTACCCGGAAGAATAAAACCTTCCGGTTGTTCCATGTAAACTTCTTCATCTAGTTCTCCATTTAAAAATGCAGCCTTCACATCCATTTAATGTACATGTAAATCAAATATAGATGATAGTGCAAATAGTATTCTAATAGTAGTGATCCTAGCCACCGGTGCATAAGTGTCAAAATAATCAATTCCTTCCTTTTGTCGAAAACCTTTAGCAACTAATCTTGCTTTATAGGTTTGGATCGAACCATCGGTATTGTATTTCCTTCGAAATACCCACTTGCAACCAATGGCTTTTGATCCAGCCGGTAAATCAACAATCTTCCAAGTATTGTTGGACGTTATAGAATCCATTTCATCATTGATAACATCCTTCCAAAATGTGCTATCTCTAGAAGTCATTACTTCTTTATAGGTTTTAGGATCACTATCAATTTGAAGAACATATGGAATTGTTCTTACTATATCTTCCTTACTTGCTTCAACCAAGTAAAAGGAGATCCTTTGAGAATCAATCTCATCATGTCCTAATACCTTCTCTTTACGAGAACGCTTGCTTCTTCGAGTTTCACTAGTCTCAATTACATCTTGGGTAGATGTTTCTAGTGATTTAGAAGCCGGAAATTCATTTTGAATTTCTATTGAATTTTGAGGAATATCATCAACGCTTAATGAATTCTCAAAAAATTCCACATCTCGTGATTCTATAATCACATTGGATATTAGATCAAGTAGCCTATATGCTTTACTATTTATAGCATATCCAACAAAAGCACTCTTGATCCCTCTTGGTCCTAGTTTTGTCCTACTAGGATTGGTGTTTTTATAATAAATCAAACACCCCCACACTTTAAAATATCCAATGTTAGGCTTCCGACCTTTCCACAATTCATAAGGTGAGACTTTAAGTTTCTTAGAAGGAATTTTATTATGTATATGACACGCAGTAACTAATGCCTCACCCCATAAGTAATTAGGCAATTTAGACCTTGTTAGCATAGCATTTATCATCTCAACTAAGGTTCTATTTTTCCTTTCCGTCGGCCATTTTGTTCCGGTGTTCTAGGTGCACTACATTGGTGTAAAATATCATGTTTTTCACAAAAGATATCAAATTCTTTAGAAAAGTATTCACCGCCTCTATCACTTCTAAGAATTTTAATCCTTTTATCCTTTTGATTTTCTACTTCATTTTTATATGCTTTAAACGTTTGAAAAGCCTCATTTTTATGTTTCATTAGATAAACATAACAAAATCTAGAATAATCATCAATGAAAGTGATAAAATATTTATTACCACCCCTAGTTAACATGCCATTAAGTTCACAAATGTCGGTATGAACTAAGTCAAGAATATTAGATGATCTTCCTACACTTTGAAAATGTTTTTTAATCATTTTGGACTTAGTGCAAATTTCACATTTTTCATACTTTGTAAAATCACAAGATAGCATGCCATTTCTAATCATTCTATGCAAAGTAGAATATCCAACATGTCCTAATCTATCATGCCATAAATCTAAAGAACACACAAAGTAATAAGAATTTATTTTATTAATTGCATTGTCAATAGTACACAATTTGACCATTCCATTAGTGGAATAGCCTTTACCAACAAAGAAACCATTTCGGGACAATACAAGTTTTCCCGACTCAAAAATACATTTCACGCCTGGTTTTCCCAACAAATCACCACTTACAAAGTTTCTATTCATATCCGGCACATGTAAGACATTTGTAAGAGTTACAACCTTTCCGGATGTGAATTGAAGATCAACATTCCCTTTGCCTATGACTTTCGAACAATGTTCATTTCCCATTTGAATTTGTTGACCATCATCAATCTCTTGATAGGTCTTGTATAGGGACTTGTCATAGCAAACATGAACGGTGGCGCATGTATCATACCACCATCCCGGAATTTTTCCTTTGACAGAATTCACTTCGCTTATAGTAGCAATAATTTCATTCTTGTCAATGGAATTAACCTTGCCTCCAAAATTGCTTTGTTTTTTATGTCGGCAATCTTTCACAAAGTGGCCGAATTTTCCACATATAAAGCATTCTCCCTTGGGCTTTTTTTTGAATTTGTAGTTGTTGTTGTTAGTAAACTTTCTTTTGTTTACTTTGATCACTTTGTTGTTCTCCAAGGCATTGGCTTTAGAAGTACCAACATGGGAATGTTCAATCCCATCTCTTGCCCTCGACTCTTCCTCAATTCGGAGATGTTTTTGAATTTGCTCCATTGAAAAGTCTTCGGAGTTGTGAAGAATTTTCTTCCTATATCCTCTCCAAGTAGAAGGCAATTTAGCAATAATTGCTCCTACTTGAAATGATTCCGGAAGTTCTATCTTCACCGCTTTTAATTTATTGAAAATCACTTGCAATTCATGAACTTGGGGTAATAGGGGAACATTTTCCAAAAATTTAAAATCAAAGTACCTTATTATAAGGAATTTTGTAGTTCCTTCCTCTTCAGCCTTGTACTTGTTTTCAAGTACATTCCAAATCTCTTTTGCAGATTTAGTGTTGGTGTACAAGTCGTAGAGACGATCCGAAAGTGCATTCAAGATATGACCACGACAAATAAGTTCGTCTTCTTCTCGCTTCTTTCGATCAATCCTTGCTTGTTCGGTATCTTTCTCGGAAGGTTCGGGCAAGTCTTCCAAATTGGCATCAAGGATGTAGAAGATTTTTATCGCCGTTAGTAGAAACTTGATTTTGTCTTGCCACCTTGTGAAGTTGGTACCATCAAAACGATCAAAGCGAACCAAATCTTGATTCATCAACTTGATTGTAGCCATGGTTGTGTCTCCTTCGGTTGCCATCGCAGAAAATTTCGCTTTTAGAATGTTGAGAAATTTCCTTTCTCAAATAAATATGCTATAATGAAGTTGACACAAAACTTGAAACAAAGAATCAAGAAGAAATCAAAATATTGCAAATTGACTTGAATCGCAAAGAATGCTGTCCTAAAAGCGAAATTTGCGCCCTCTCGAAATGAGAATGCTAAAGGGCCTCCAAACAAATTGCTTTAGCGGATTGCAAGCCTCAAACCAAGTATCAAATAGCACAATTGATAAACTTGGAGAAATAGGAACAAGAAGAGCAATTTTGAAAATTCTAAGTATAAAATTCAAGACTTTTGGATGATAATCACTATTGAAAGTATATTGATCAAAGGGTTATATAAAACCATGAACTCTATACCTATTTATAGAATTCTATCATCCCTATTCGTTGTTCATGCAACTCTTCACGAAAGAGTGGCAAAAATAGTTGAAAAGGTGCATGATAAATTCTGAAAAAATTCTCCAACGGTCAAATTTTTAGGCCACGCGATCGCGCGATAGGAGGCTCTCACGATCGCGCGATGCCTCGAATAAACATTCAGTGACCATTATCACTTAACCACGCGATCGCCAGACCATCAACCACCCGATCGCCTGGTCCTTCGTTTTGGCCGGACCATTTGGTCCGTCCAGTTGTATTTGGTCCGATTTTTGCACTTTTTGGACCGGTTCCTTATATTTTGGACCGGTTCTCGTACTTTTTCAACTTTATTTATATATTTGAACAACATTTCATAACAATCCTTATATTCGATTTGGTATTCAAAATCGTCGTTTCAATCATTTTGATTCAAAAAAATTCCGTTTGAAAATTTTTGCTCCCACTCGTTAAAATCCTGGTTCCGTCCCTGCAATTAAACCAGTGGGATGATGCCATAAACCAGAGGGATGATGTCATAGGATGGTGGCAAATGCATTATAGTCTTCGCTTGACATAATGGTGATGGCGTGTTTCTTGCAGGAGAGGGCACACCACATGTGGCTTTCGATACCATGTTGGTGCTTTCGTTAACTACAACTATGATCTATGAATAAAAAAAAAAGGCTAATTCTCCACAATATCTCGCCTTCATGGATTGAGATATCTTTCAACGGAAATAGTAGCTTATGTCAATTTAAAATTATTTTAGTACTAGAGAATTAATACAAAAGTTGTGTGAAAATGATTTTTTTTTTTATATATTCTCAAATCTATTAAAAATAAAAAAAAAATATAACTTAACTTGCTATTACCGCCACCAAGGACGAATCCAGGGTGCTGTGAGCTCGGCTGGTCGTTCGTGCTGGATTCACAATTTTTTTTTCTTTACCTTATAATTTTGACGTAAACTTTTTTTTCCCCTTAACCTCGTAGTGGTCACTCGTGCTAGATCACTTTCCTAGATTCATCACTGACCGCCACCATTTATTCAACGTGGAATATGTCAAATTAGGCTGTTAACCTTTTTCCTAAATTATAAATTGATTTTTGAGAATTCAAAAATTCGTGTCTTTGATTTTGAACGTAGACTGCATTCTTTTAAACATTATAATTTCATGTGAAAATAAAGTTTGAACTGCCTATAAATATTCACCAACTTTCAGAATATATTTTCATTCAGATCCTAACAGTATTTTTCCGCTTATAAATTATAATTAAACTAGCCGAGAATTAAAGCTTTTATGTAGTAATCAAATTAGATGGGTTCGATTACTACTTATTTTCTCATTTTCTGCGCTTTTTTGGTTTCAATATCTTTTCAACAAGCTAATGCTATAAGAGCATTGGGCATGGAGAAATGGCGGCTTAGGGAAGAAATTCCATTATTGGCTTCTCTTCCTAGGGGTCCAGTGCCACCATCTAGTGGTTCTCCTTGCACTTACATTCCCGGGCATCCTGGTTCGAGCTCCAGCACGTGCCCGTTGAACGAAAAGCACTTTGCCGGTGGTGGTGCCGCTGCTGCCCATGCGGCACCAGCTTCTCAGAGGAGTGTTATAAACTTTGGCAGCACTTCGACGACAAACCATGAAACTGGGAAGAATGATTCAATTTCTTGAGATTTTTTTTTCGTATTTATATATTTTTTTTTCCATTTTTTTATTAATTTGTTCTTACTTGGACAACAATAATTACATATATGTTGAATTCCAGTATAAAGTACAGTATTTCATTATTTCTTAGATGAAATTAAAAACTCTATTTTTAGATTATATTCATGCATAAAAAGCCTATTTTTTTGGTATCTACTTCCAATTTTGTCCCCATTTGATTTTGTTTAAAGTTTTCTCTTTTTTCTACACTACTCAATCTCAATCATTCATTAAAAGTCAAGCAAAAAATATTTTACTTTTCAACTCTCAATCATCCATTCTCCTAAAAATCACTATTCATTTAAAAAAACCTTTTTTAAACAATATCAAACACACTGTTTATCTTATTTTTATTTTCCCCTCTGTCTTTTGTGATACTAGTTATAAGCACGTGCGTTGCACGTCTCACGTAAACGATATATGATATGAGTATTAAATTTGAAACTATAATCTATTTTTTAAGGCAATTGAGGTAATTAAGAATGTTAAAGACAAAACTATAATTAAAAAAAAAGATATAAATTAAATAATTGAGAATATGAATACAACATCACAAAGTTTTGAATATACTGGAATATAATGTTGCAAATACAGTCGTACTTCTTTGAACACGATTGTATGAAACGAAATTTTATATTCCACATAGTAAAAATGTTATGACCTACACTTTAGCATATGTTTGTTTCTAATCTTTTAACAATTCTAAGTATAAAATAATTGTCCAAATAATACTAATTAGGAGATTAAAAATTACGAATTAATATAATCTAAAAATATTTCTCCATATGAATTTTTTTTTTTTTTTTTTCAAAATTGATAATTTAGAAAGTTAAAAATATTTCTTCATATAATTTTTTTTTCCAGTATTGACAATTTAGAAACTTCTTGAGATCTGCCAGGATTTGGTAGTGGCCATGGAACAGTGTGTTAGTATTCAGTTGTGCAAAGCATCATTGACCAGACTTACAAAACTCACTACATTCACCTACTTCTAGTGACAACTACCACTCTCTTATGATGGAACTCATTTTAATTCATATTAATTTGTCACCAAAGCAAAGTAACAATTCAGTTTAACATGAAGGCATGTTTAAACAACATACAGTGCGTAACAAAAAAACACTTGAAATTCTCACAAAGATGTCCCAGAATTCAAACGTGAAGACAACCAATAAGATATCACAAGTATTAATTGCATGAAGTAGTTTTTCTTCTTAGCATGAAGAAACAAGTTTCAAAAATAAATATGAACATTTTGCACAATAGATTATTATAGATCACATTAGCAATACATTTATACAAAGTGAATTGACGCCTAACATTTTAGACTTCTTATATGGTAGACTTAAAGTAAAATTCCACACCACATAAAATTACAAGAAACAGAGTGGCATAGAGTTCTTAATAGTGCAAAGAATCTACTAAGCTCCTGTTTGAGACTCGATTTTTGAAATTCAAAATTTTTTCAAACTCAATCTCAACCATCAATTTTTAGTCAAGCCTACAATATTTGACTTTTTAAATAATTTTAAACCATACATTCTTCAAAAAATCACATAAACTCCACAAAAAGTCTACACCAAGCAAGGGCTAAATCATCACATGTGCAAAGAAACATCATAAAACAGTAAACACTAATCCATATCCAATATTTAAAAAAAAAGAGTGGAACTGCATAACAAAATAGGACAACTGGATTAGCAAGATATTACACAATAGAAAAACTTATAATTTTCATCTACATGGCTATATAGTAAAGATAGAACATTGTAATACAGCGTGGTGTAAAGGGCAGACAAACATTTACCAATTATCATTATCTGGTTCCTGCTCTGAAGACTCAAATGCACAAGGGGGGAAGTGGATCAAATCTAATATTAAGTGGTAGACCATCTTCCCGTTAATGACTTCTCAGCTGCTTTTAAGGTAGTGTAGTAATAGCAGCATTTTCAGCCCGACCTTTCACTTTCAAATAACTTGATGGGCCAGATCTAACTTTAACTTCCTTTTTATCCACAAAAAACTTTTGTGCTAAGCATTTTGAGATTGCCAGATCGAAAAAGTCACCATTACGATGGGAAGAATGCGTAATGATGTACTACCTCCTGATGAAGCATCATTTATACGATTAAAGTTACTGGTATAGCAAATACCAGGCTTATAAGTGAGTTCGGGAGGAGAAAATTCGTGGTTGGCTAAGCTTTCACTTTCAACTGCCTTGGTGTCAAAATTGATATCTTCTCCCAATTTTGTACTACCAAAGGAGTCTTGCTTAAATCCACTGCCACCATCCTGTATAATCCCACTTGAACGATTTTGTCTCTCGATTGCAAATGGTTCCCCATTCAACAATCTCTTGTCCTTCAACATTCTGTGGCAAAACCACCCAGAAATTTGGTTTTTTGAGAGTCCTAATGACTCAGCAAGTTTCTATTTCATCGACACGGTAGGATATTTGTGTTCTAAGAAATAAGACAAGTTCTTAACAATTAGTTATGAGGATAATACATTAATGGGACAACATATGGTAAGGCATGAGTCACATGACAAAAAAAAAAAAATGAAAAAAAAAAAGTTAAGAGGAATCTCAATAATAAAGAAAAAAGAAAAAACATCAAGCAAAAACAGCAAGAACCAATATGAAATTATTTGAGGCATGTCCACCTGTTGCACAATAACAAATCCCAGGCCTTCTTCCCCAGTAGGTATACAAATTCTTAGTCTCACTTGAAAATTCTGTTTCTTATAAAGCTGCTATTAAATTATTTTTAGATACTAAAATTGATCTCTCCATATATTTCAAGAGAAGCCACCATCTCCAAATACATCAAAGTCCAAAGTCAATGACAAGTATTTATCCTGCTAACTTTTTAAGTTGTGAAAACCAAAGGAGTATAGCATGTATATGAGAAGATCACCGCCACATGGTTATCGTACTTCGAATGCATAATCATACAAGCATTATGAAATAGCTAATCAAAAGCATTTGTTACCTACTCTCTTTCTTTAAACCATAACGCTCATCTTTGGACTTTCTACTTGCCATTGGCGAATGATAGGAAATGCCCGTAATTTTATTAATCTGTCCATATAAAAATGAAGCAATCATTCATTTATCCACATTGCATAAAAAATATAACTAAATATTAAAAATTTTCCAAAAGTTTCTATGGAAATACCTTAGATTGGTTTACTTGATTTGCAATTGACCTTCGGAATCATTCTTCAGCCTCCCATTTGGATTGATGGTTCCACCTCTCACAAAGGTCTTGGACCTGGCGTATCATCCACTTCAAATGATTCTATGAACTCTTGATATAATCTAGCTATTTCGTCATCCACCCTCTGATAATAAAATAATATTAAATAGAATTTAAAGCAGTGTCGCGATGGGGGAAGAGGTATTTAAATTATTTTTTCTTAAAAAAATACATTTTTCTTCGCCTCTTCCTCTTCTCCGTGCTTCTAAAAAGGTCTCTTCTTTCGGGAACTCATTATCATAAAATGCTTGAACTGCAAAAAAGCCAAGAATGTGCCGTAAACCATACAATTCTCCCAAAGTACATATAAAACCCAAGAGACAGAAATATCAATGTTATTAGCTTTCAATATAAAACACATTGCAAAGAATAATTAATAATAAATTCAAAAACATGCACCATAATTACTAAAAGGAAGTCGAAATCTAAGAAAACCACTTTTTAATTTCCAATAAATAAATAAATAAATATATATATATATATTAGTCAATTATAATTAAGCCCCCAAACTAAAACCCATGGTATCATGACTCCATAATCAAAGAATTATATCAACTGAAAAATAGTATAAATAGTTAGAAATGAGATAAATTTACATTCCTTCTAAATATGAAGCCACAATCAGAAGAAGAGACCTTACGGTGATTGTGAAGATCTGCATTCCTATGCCGGCTTTGATTTCTTCAATGGTAGATGGTGGTGGCGTGTTGAGGGATAGCCTTCGGTGGAGCTACGACGGCATATTCGGTGGGGAGCAAGACATGGCGCCGTCCCTCGCTGAGAACTCCATCTCCACCGCTGACCTCCCCTTCTCTAGATACTCCATCATAACCAAATATTTGGTACCTTAAATCTCGAAAAATGTATACAGGGGAGAGAAATGGATGGAGAGAGGAGTATGTGTGAGAGTGACGATAAAGAATGGGGTTTTTTTCTTTCGCCTTCTGGAGTTTCAATTGGAGAGTGGGTGATAGGGGATGTTTTGTTTCTTTATTGCCTTTAATTAATGGCACAAGCAAGGATATATTTGGATTTGATGAAAATATGTGAGGATAAATTTGACAATCAAAAGATTCTTACCTATTCACACTTTTCAGGTAGTGTAGATAAGCTTTGCATGGGATAGCTTATTAAAAAAATATTTATTCTTATTAAGCCTTGACAGACAACCACTTTTTAATCATACATATTTTCTCGATCTTCACTTTTCATATATATATATATATATATATATATATATAAATGCGGAGTTTTAACAAACAGGGCCTAAATAGTAAGTTATCCAAATAAAAATTTACTTGAAAGTAATTTTATCCTTTTTAAGCTTAGCCAGACATGATAAAATTAAGGTTTAAAAGTGATTTTGCTAATTATATGCCAAGTCGATACGTATAACTTTTATTAGTAAATATCCTTCTCTTTATAAACACTACTTTACTACTTAAATCTTGGAGGAGGTTATTCTCCCTCCTTGTTTTAAAAATTCTTACTTCAACAGTTCAACTTAACTTGTTCAGACCAAATATCCATCAAATGATCAAAAGCATTTTTTCAAAAGCATTTTTTCAGTGACTACCCACTTTTTAAAGAAACGTTGGATGGAAAACAAAAAACTTATATCATAGATTCATAGGCCTTTTGATTAAAAATAAATATATAAATAATTGTGATTGTTTGACAAAGCTTTTGATATTTTTTTTTTCGCCTTCAGATTTTAATAAAAGTCGGTGTAACTTCTTGTAATTTAAAGTTGATAAAAATTGTGAAACTAATAAAAATATGTAATTAAAATTGAAACTTGACCAATTGAAAAATTGATAAAATCTATAGAAAACGAGCACTGAGTTTAAACAAGGATTTTATCAAGTTCAATTCAGCATAATGAAAGTGAACTTAATAGAGTATGCCCCTGTTTGGTATAGATTAAAATCATGTTTTTAGTAAATTTAAATACGTTGATGATACGTGTGGTTTAAAAGTTGTGGGTCTCATAAAATGTATGATTAAAATTAATTGTTAACTTTGATTTGATATTAAAATCAAATTTTAATTATAACCAAATTAACAGAGGCTAAATAAAAAAAGAAATCAATCTAAAGCGATAAATAAATGCTTAAAATAAACGACACTGGCGCTCGAGTGCCTATCGAGCGTCCCATGTATTGTTAAAATTGCTCGAGCGGTGTTCCCGTGGCCAGCAACGGTCATTAGTATTCTCATCATAAGTTTCTCTCTCGATATCCAATTGAGGTGATTCAAAGTTCATTGAAAAACTAATTTAAAGGGTTACAACTATTTTGGAATGTTTGCTGTGTGAAAATTGGGTCTCAACCTATGGCTGAAAATCTGAATCATTATCCTTGCAAATTTTTTATTCTTCTTTAACTTCTAGTTGCATCCCAAAGCTTCTTGAATACTACTTTGATCTTCTACAACACTTTGACTTCTACTGTAACTCAATAAAACGTGACATTTTATCTACGAGATTGTCAATTATTCAAAAACTTAACAAATCTACACTTTCGTGTTTCGTGACAAAATCACAAAATAATAAAATGATTAGAATGACCAACACAAAAATTCAATATTGTATCTTGATTGCTTGCTGACCTATTTACTGCTTATCAACCCAACAATATCAAGTGTAAAAGCAAGTGATATCATATGAAAGTAAATGAGATAACTATCATAAACATCAAATAACAACATCGAACTGAGATATTAAAAATATTTAAAAATAATAATAATATTAATATATTCAAATAGATTTGATAGAAATAAAATGTCAAAGTGTAAAACAAAATAAATCAAGTAATGACAATCACTCCCCCCAACCAAAAGCATAATACTATCCCTTAACTCATAAACTAATCAAACGATATATATATATCAAACAATATCAATCAAAATAAATAAATACTCCATCTCAGTACTAACTCGATCTCCCCTAAGTAATATTACTTCTTCACCTAATCATATAATAATAACTCTTCTCCTCCTCCTTTGACACGAATGACAAAGGAAAATCAAGTAATATAATCACTAGTAATGTAAAGAGGAATGAGGGAAACAACAATCCACAATAAACAAATTATGCAAACCATGTGATGAAAAAAAAATTATATTTCCTTTTTAAATATGACTTTAATTAGTGAAATCATATGAATAGCTATTCGCTTACTTATACAGGCATAATCTACAAATAATGACATCTTCTCACATAACTCATTTTATGTAAATCGTATAAGTTACCCGTATGTGAAAAGCGTCAACAATCTATTGTAATCAAGTCTCAAAACCTTAAATCAGTGAGAAATGACATGCAAAGAAGATCAATGGTTAATGAATTTTTTCTCAAATTACGAAAGTCAAACATATTGCTACTAGGACCTTTTAATCAAAACAGCTTATAAAGAATTTATATTGCACATTTTCCTTTCTCCCCTTACAATGAGAATATAGTATTTTTCTATCTTATATGCAGAATTTTCTCCATCAAGCTATCTAAATCACCTATATAATGAACTCTCAAAAGATGACTTCAAGTTAATTGATCATAGGGCATCAGGTTTTAAAGAGCCTAATGGACTTAATTACTCGAGTAAAATAAACTCTGAAGAGAAGTGTAAGATGTATCTCAATTTTCTTTTGACATATAAATAAATTATTTTTAAGCACAATGCTTTGTCTTTTCTAGGGGAATATGCTAGAGTTTACATCAACTAGTTAAAGTTCATTCCACATTCAAAGTCAACTCACAACACCGATGATCGCCATCACAAATCTTACACACACACACACATGGTGAAGACTCGCTTACAAGAGTTTAATGTTTGCATTGTGTAGGATATATGAAATAACGTATACCAAGTACTCCAAACAAGTTCTAAACAAATTTTATTTAACATTCACAAATTTCACTTGTACTTGATAACAAATAAACACCCAGTTTAGGCACTTCGTAAAATAAAAAATCCTTTTTTTATTTTATTTTATTTAATAAAGCATATAATGGAAAACAAATGCGACGAGGAAAAACGTAAATGAATGCATGGGTAAATATCATGAAAAATGTAGATGCATGCACCTAGAGACCTACTCAATGAGTCACAAAATGGCTCTTACCTTTAAGAGTCACACTAGTCACATCACAATTTAAAACATCATTTTAACCAAAGAGTTCATTCTTTTCGACCAAAATCTTCTTAAGAGATGATGTAATCTTAATCAAATAAGTCATCAATTCAGTCAAGTAACATACTAGATTAGCTAGACCTTTTAACTTGAAATGGATGTCTTAATTGTTATTCCTAGTCAATAGCTTTTGAATCTATGTCTAATGTGGCCTAATTCACCATAATGGTGATCAGTGAGAATGAACATATGAGAAACTCCAGGTCTGAAGCTTTGAACTTTAGATTGGATAACCTATTTTGCTTCAACTACTTATATCTTATGGATCCTACATTCTTAGACTTCATGGAGGTAAGAGAAAATGTGGTCTTAGATGTGGACATTGTTTGAATACTAGGTTCTTTACAACCCAGACCTTCTCTATTTCTTGTGATTTTGCTTGATCCTAAGATGTTATCAAGTTTTTTATATCCATTAGAGAGATTTTGAATTTTAGTATTGGATTTCTCAAGATCAGACTCTAAAGTCCTAACCTTATTTTCTATGAGCTATTTCTTAACATTTAAATCATACAATTCTCCTCCTGAAGTTTAAACACAATTGTCTATTTTCCACCTCAATATTATTGAGCTTATTGAGAAGGGATTTATTAATTTTCCCAATCTTAAGGGTTCCCTTATACAATTGATAATAATTGTCTCGCCAATCAGTGGTAGTGGTAGATTCTTCCTCATATGAGTTACTTTGATATGTGTTCACCTGATATCTCGCGATGCGAGATATCCCCGCAAGTGCACGGGTCGTGAGAAGTAATAAAGTGAACCTAAGAGTCCGGATTATCGTCCCACGAGGACTGCTATTAAGTACCGAAATGTGTTAGTTCCTAACTCTATTTGAACGGGCGAATTTGTTTGAGATTGTTAACTACAACTAAAGAATTAAACTAAAGAGATAAAATTACAAAATTGCTTTTGTTTTTAAATACGATTGTAAAGTAGTTGGGAATCCCGATTTCACCTAGCCAATTATATTAATTCCAATTCAAGTTTTATTTCCTAATTATGCATTCGGTCGAATTCACTAATTTAAATTGAAATTCCTCTCTCGAGTTTAAATCAATTCTACCTAAATAAGTCAACCATGTATCTCTACAGAGGGTCCGAATATTCCTTATCTAGATGCATAACACACAAGAATTCACACACGACCGCAATAATAACACGAGTATATCTCTATCTCTTGTTCAATTACTGGATTTATTACCACGTTCTAAATTATTAACTCACCTCTCGGATTATGGAAATAACTCAATAAATCATGAATTGGTGATCAAGCAATTCAGGCATTAAGAACAATAATAAATCAATACATGCAACAAAACATTAAAACAACGGAATTTGGAATTAAAATAATCAGACTAGGCTACATCGTTCATCCCAACATAGAATTTAGTTACACATCATCAATAAATAACAAAAACAATAAAAATTAACGTTCATTAAAGATAATATAAAGAATGGAAATCTTGCACTAAGTTTTGATTCTTCAGTTATCTTCAATTCACGCGCCTTTGCAATGCTTGATTCTCCAAGAATTTGATGTTGAATTCTCTATTGTGGCTCGTTCTATGGAGAGGCAAAGGTCCAGATCTCGTGCCTCTTATGCTGTATATATAGGTTTTGGAGAAACCCTAGGTCAAAAAGCCCAAAGCCTGTTAAAAATTGCGAGAAAAATTTGATCTGCGGCCCAGTCGGACAACCGAGCGATCGCGTGGTATAACCTCTGGCGATCGCGTGGTAATGCTGTTTTAGCCTCGGGTTATGATTTAACACCTTATCGCGATCGCTTGGTATGCAACCAGCGATCGCGACTTCCTCTTTTCTCGGCTGTACAATTTAGTCCCTGACTTTTAATTGCACCTTTAGTCCTCAACTTTCAATTGTTGCAATTTAGTCCACAAACTTTGTCTTCTTCTCGGTTTGACCATTCAAACTCTTAATTCATTCAATTAGGTCCTCCAACCTCTGATTTAGTCAATTTGGCACCAAGCATGTTTCCCGGTTGTTGTCACAAACTCCTCACTTATCCAATTTAGCTCCAATTAACATCCAATTGTGTCCTTTTTCCATTGATTTCATCATTCTTCATCTTTTGAGATATTTTCTGAAAAGTAAAAAAATAAACATAAATTAAATAGCAAATATTCTCAAACGAAAATAATTAATCCTAATTTAGACATACAAATAAGTGTATAAAATACACTTATCAAATACCCCCAAACTAGAAATATTGTTCGTCCTCGAACAATGTAAACTAAACTACAAAAATCAAAGAAATAAGAGAACAAATATTTTTATTGTGTCAACATGTTTACCATATGCCTCCAAAGTCCAAACCAATTTAAGCTTCAGCAAGCGTCATGAACAACAATGCAAAATATTTTCTAATTATATCCTGCCAGAGTTTCAAGTGTGTGTGTGAATAGCCAATGTCAAAGGCATACTTATGCAAAAGATATACTCAACACTGTGTGGCTCATTATGCATAATCCAGCCCGAATCACATGTGGTCAATCTATGATTTCTAATAAAATTCCTTTCAACGCTCATGGATGATCACCACTTTCTGTTTTTTCTCTCGCATCCCAGGTTTTTATCTATGTGGGTTCTAAAAATATTCTTTGCTTTTTCCACACAAGGTAGTCAGAATCAGAAATATGTGTGCATGACAAATCAAACGAAAGCAATCCCCAATTCTACAACCTCAACCACCACAACTCAGTCAACAAAGCTTATACCATACAATAATTTTTTATTGGACGACTTTTTCTTTTAATTGTCCCTGTCTTTTACCATCTTTGTGCAAAAATTTTCATACGGGCTTTCTATATGACCCCTGTAGCGGGCTTTCAGATCGACAACTCCCAAACCAGACGGATTTAGGGTACCAGGTTCAAAGAACCCCTCAGACGTACTTGCCCGAGTCATAAAGGCTTAAACATACTAGTTAAAGATGCTATAATGTCTTATGTGTAAGTCCACTCTCCGTACTTGCTTTCTAATTAACCCCTGTAGCGAGCTTTAGGTCGATAACTCCCAAGCCAGTTGGCTTTAGGGCACCAGGTTTTAAAGATCCCTCGGACTTACTTACTCGAGTCAAAAAGGCATTTGAAGAGCAGAATAAGACCTTCAGCATTTTGCTGTTTTTATGCTGGAAATAGTTTATACTAGTTGACCAAACTGCAATGACTAAAGTGCAAAACCAAGAACCACAGACCTCCAACCCGTCAATACATACAAATTCCAACAATTTTACCCCCAAACTTGCATTTGAGCATGATTGGTTCTAATTTAGAGGTGGGATAACTTATGATCTAAGTTCAGGGATTTTTAAGTCATTCTTAAGTTCAAATTGCATAAATTTGCCCCATATGTATTAAACAAAATCCCTTACACAAGCAATTATCCAACACTGACTATGTGCGCAATAAATATGAATCTAGCAAAACATAGTTCAAAAATAAGTTCATGCTTTCATGTTGTCCAATTTTCAAGCCTAAACACAAATTGATTCATACTATATCTTAGGCAATAAACATGTCAACAAAGTTTTCAATTTTTTTTTTTAATCCCAATAAGATAGAATGAAAAGTAATAATATGGAACTAATGAGATCCACCCCCAAACTTGAAATCAACATTGTCCTCAATGTTTTGCCACATAAATAAGTAAGAATATGCAAAACTTGACAAAAGAAAGAGAACGAGAACTTCCCAATTGTAGAGGAGATGTCTCATTGCAGTCTTGATGCTTCAATTTGAAATGATGTTGGATGAATTTGACCCTATTTCTTGTCTTGCCCAACTTGATCGGATGTGTCTTGACTGATGTTTACCTTGCAAATAAGAGATACGTAATATTAAAAGTCATAAACATCAATAAGAAATAATGGAAGTTTAGTACCACACCCCCAAACTAAAGTTAAAGCAAAATTTTGAATTTTCAAAATTGGTCGACCACACACATTCAAGCCTTGACGTCGCCTAGAAAAACATAAATTTTCCCGAGCCATCTTTTGATACTTTAAAGTTCACAGCATGATCAACAATATATTAAAAATTCAGCTCATTTGAAGGTCAATAGTGTCATGCAACAATGTGGAGAAGTAGGTGACGTGAGACAGTTTCTGGGTGCAATGGCATGCAATTGCCTTGCAATGGGGCTGTCATGATGCCAACATGGTTTTTAATGGTTTTAATGCCATGTAGTGTACTAATTCATGAACTAAACACACTTACTCAATGAATACCATGTCATGAAGATAAATGCTCGGAAGAATCTCTAAAATTAGCACAAGAATGTCTTTGTGGCATTTCATCAAACACTATATGTGCACTCCAAAAATTAAAGAACTTGCATCAATTTGGAAACATGGATTGACCAAGAAATTTCTACTTATTAAAGCACAAATCACATTCTCCAACAACTAACTTAAGCCCATACTCCACTCCCCAATAAAGTTTCACTTATGAATTCAAAGAAAATTTCACTCTTTTGAATAACTTGAAGGAAAGTGAAAACTTCATACCTTTGATTGAGTTTTGTAGGTAATGAAAGCAATAAGTTTGATGCAACAAGGTGTTGATGACAAGCACACAAAATGTAAGATCAAACATGAAGTGATTAGGGGAGAGAAAACGAGTGTCTAATGTTTGAAATTGAAAACATGAAGCACAACACTTAAAACTGCCGATTATTGTCCCAGAGTACCCACGCGATCGCTTGGCTGGAGTGCCAGCGATTGCGTGGTTCACGGTTAAATAATCTGTTGATTTTTTAATGCATTGTCGCGATCACTAGAGCCTATAGGCCCGCGATCGCGTAGTTCACGGCAATAATGAAATTTTTTCCTATTTTTGAAATTCAAAATCATTTTTATCCTCCTAATCACTTCATGATCGATGCAATGATTTTTCAAACATTAACTTCATGATCCAAACTAGTGTGTGTGTGAGTTTGGAATGACGATTAAAAACCTAGTCTAATATAAACATGCAAAATTAAAAACATACATAAATATGCAATAATAGACTAATATGCAAAAGTGTCCTTAACATGAACATGCAAAACACCCAAACAATTTTCCTACCATGCATATATCTAAAATTCAGCAAATAAATAAATTATGAAAGCGTAATAAATAAAAGGGAAGAAAGGTTGGGTTGCCTCCCAACAAGCGCTCCGTTTTAAGTCTAAAGCTCGACTTTTTGCATTCTTTATCATGGAGGCTTGAATGATCCTCTTGAAGCTTTGCATTTCTTGCAATTCCCTGCCTTGCATATCTCCATTCGTTTTCTCACTTTCTTGAATTCCAAAGCCTCACTTTTAGCCAATTGTTGAGGGATGTTCGGCTTTTCTTCTTTTTTGTCCCTCCATCCCTCTTTTTCCTTTATGAACTCATATTTTGTGATTAGATCCTCCTCGAACTTAATCCCCTGCTTCTCATTTTCTTCTGGTTTCTGAATTACTCCTTCCACTTTGAAGCAACTTTCCTTTAGGTATTCGAGATCCTGTCTTGGCTTGATGTTGAAACTGACTTGTTCATGCTCGACTCGAAAAATGATTTCCCCTTTTTCGATGTCTATGAGAGCTCGCCCTGTAGCAAGAAATGGTCTTCCAAATATCAGGGGCATCTGAGAGTCCTCCTCCATATCAAGGATCACAAAGTCAACTGGAAAGAAGAACTTGTCCACTTTCACAATCACGTTCTCCACTATCCCATATGGATACTGTATAGACCTGTTAGCAAGCTGTAGTGTGATATTTGTTGGTTTAGGCTCCCCCAAACCAAGTTTCCTGTATACAGACAAAGGCATTAGGTTAACACTAGCCCCTAAGTCACACAATACATTATCAAAAGTGAAATTACCAATAGTGCAGGGGATAGAGAAACTCCCTGGATCGGTCAATTTTTGTGGTAATTTCTTTTGAAGTATGGCGCTGCACTCCTCACTCAGTGCTACTGTCTCAAAATCAACCAACTTCCTTTTATTTGACAGCATCTCCTTCATAAACTTTAAGTAGAGGGGCATTTGGGCCAATGCTTCAGCAAAAGGAATATTAATGTGCAGTTTCTTGAATATTTCCAAAAATTTTCCAAACTGCTGCTCCAACTTATGCTTTATCAATCGTTGTGGATAAGGAACTGGGGGCACATAAGCTTTGACTGGTGTTCGAACTCGAACTTCTTCTTCGACTTTTTCATGAACTTCAGGAGTCGATCTCTGTTCTTTCTCGCTTTCCTGTTCTTCCACCACATCTTCCTTTTTGCTCTTTTGCTTTTCATATTCCCCTACAGTTACTTCAGATAGCTGAACCCCGCTCCTCGTTGATATTGCATTAACATGCTCACGAGGGTTCATTTCAGTATTGCTTGGTAACTGTCCAAGCTGTCTTGTTGAACTGCTTGCTGCCAGCTCTCCCATTTGTCTCTTCAAATTTTTTATTTCAACAGCTTGATTCATAATCTCACCATTCTGACTCTTGACCAGCTGGATTAACACTTCTATGTTCTCGGACATGTTTTTCTGAGATTGTTGCTGTTGCTGTTGCTGAAATCCAGGTGGATGCTGAACATTTTGATTATTAGACCAGGAGAAGTTGGGGTGGTTCTTCCATTCTGGGTTGTAGGTTTGTGAATAAGGACCACCCTGTTGCCTGTTGCCCATGAAGTTAACTTGTTCTGGATTTGATTGACTCTGTTGCATGGGACAGAAACTCACAGTGTGATTTTCAAAACAAAAATCACATAGCACTGTTTGAATTGAGTTGACTGTCTGCACACCCATTCTGTCAATTTTCTTCGTCAACGCATCCAATTTAGCATTTAATGATGTAATCTCATTAACAGAAATTACTCCCCCAGACTTAGGTGTAGCTCTATCCGAGTACCACTGATAACTGTTCGCAGCCATCTTCTCAAAGATCTCAGATGCTTCTTCATATGTCATATCCATAACTGATCCTTCAGCTGCTGAGTCGGCGTACTTCTTGTTTTCATTTGTCAGCCCATTATAGAATGTCTGAACCAAGATCCAATCTGCAATTCCATGGGTAGGACACTGTCTGATGAGCTCGTTGAATCTTTCCCAAGCTTCAAAAATTGATTCCCCAGGTTGTTGACTGAATGATAGAATCTCACGCCTTAGCTTTGACATGCGGCCAGGTGGGAAAAATTTATCTACGAATTTCTGGCTCATAACTTCAAAAGTGGTGATTGTGTGTAGGGGCAAAGAGTAAAACCAGGCTTTTGCTTTATCCGCCAAAGAAAATGAGAATAGCTTTAATTTCACAGCATCCTCTGAAACTCCATTCATGCGTTGCATATCACATAGTTCCAAAAATGTCCTAAGGTGCACATGAGGATCCTCAGATGGCAGTCCATGAAAAACACACGAATTTTGGATCAAGGATATCAAGGAAGTCTTGATCTCAAAATTATTGGCTCAGGTTTCAGGAGGTACAATGCAGGTTCCAATGTTTCCCACATGAGGAACCATGTAATCTCGCAAAACGCGCCTTCCATGATTTTGTTGCTGTCCATTCACAGCTTCTGGCAGATTTTGTTGATTTCCCTGATTATTCTGAATTATGTCATCTGCCATGGCTAAGTCTTTTTGTTGATTCGCTTCCAACTGTTGTCTACGCCTCTGTCGAAAGGTGCGTTCAATTTCTGTATCAAAAGGAAACAAATCAAATGACTTAGTCCTTCTTAACATAAATTAAATAAAACAAAAATTAAAAACAAAAACTGAAAATAAAGATAAAGAAAAAAAAATAAGCAAAATAAAGTTCAAAGTAAAATAAGAACTAATGGGTATCGATATTAATTAACAGTCCCCGGCAACGGCGCCAAAAACTTGTTCACCTGATATCTCGCGATGCGAGATATCCCCGCAAGTGTAGGGTCGTGAGAAGTAATAAAGTGGACCTAAGAGTCCGGATTATCGTCCCACGATGACTGCTATTAAGTACCGAAATGTGTTAGTTCCTAACTCTATTTGAACGGGCGAATTTGTTTGAGATTGTTAACTACAACTAAAGAATTAAACTAAAGAGATAAAATTGCGAAATTGCTTTTGTTTTTAAATACGATTGTAAAGTAGTTGGGAATCCCGATTTCACCTAGCCAATTATATTAATTCCAATTCAAGTTTTATTTCCTAATTATGCATTCGGTCGAATTCACTAATTTAAATTGAAATTCCTCTCTCGAGTTTAAATCAATTCTACCTAAATAAGTCAACCATGTATCTCTACAGAGGGTCCGAATATTCCTTATCTAGATGCATAACACACAAGAATTCACACACGACCGCAATAATAACACGAGTATATCTCTATCTCTTGTTCAATTACTGGATTTATTACCACGTTCTAAATTATTAACTCACCTCTCGGATTATGGAAATAACTCAATAAATCATGAATTGATGATCAAGCAATTCAGGCATTAAGAACAATAATAAATCAATACATGCAACAAAACATTAAAACAACGGAATTTGGAATTAAAATAATCTGACTAGGCTACATCGTTCATCCCAACATAGAATTTAGTTACACATCATCAATAAATAACAAAAACAATAAAAGTTAACGTTCATTAAAGATAATATAAAGAATGGAAATCTTGCACCAAGTTTTGATTCTTCAGTTATCTTCAATTCACGCGCCTTTGCAATGCTTGATTCTCCAAGAATTTGATGTTGAATTCTCTATTGTAGCTCGTTCTATGGAGAGGCAAAGGTCCAGTCGGACAACCGAGCGATCGCGTGGTATAACCTCTGGCGATCGCGTGGTAATGCTGTTTTAGCCTCGGGTTATGATTTAACACCTTATCACGATCGCTTGGTATGCAACCAGCGATCGCGACTTCCTCTTTTCTCGGCTGTACAATTTAGTCCCTGACTTTTAATTGCACATTCAGTCCTCAACTTTCAATTGTTGCAATTTAGTCCACAAACTTTATCTTCTTCTCGGTTTGACCATTCAAGCTCTTAATTCATTCAATTAGGTCCTCCAATCTCTTATTTAGTCAATTTGGCACCAAGCATGTTTCCCGGTTGTTGTCACAAACTCCTCACTTATCCAATTTAGCTCCAATTAACATCCAATTGTGTCCTTTTTCCATTGATTTCATCATTCTTCATCTTTTGGGATATTTTCTGAAAAGTAAAAAAATAAACATAAATTAAATAGCAAATATTCCCAAACGACAATAATTAATCCTAATTTAGACATACAAATAAGTGTATAAAATACACTTATCAATATGTATCGCCGCCTATAAAAGGGTGGTGACAATTTGGTAAATATGTGACAGAGTTTATGTGTCGGTTTCATTAAAAAATCGACCCATAAAAGTGGTCGTTGATTATAAGCGTCGGTTGTTATAGTACAACCGACGTGTATACGTAAAAAAAAGGCGTCGGTTGTCTAACAACCGACATGCTTTATTTAATTAATTATATTACGCGTCGGTTGTTATACAACCAACGAGTAAAATTGTTATGACGTGGGTTCCAACTCTATTTCCTCCTCTCATTTCACTCTTACCCGCACACTCCTCTCATTTCTCTCTCAACTTCGCGCCCCCTCTCCTCTCTCAACCCGTCCCCTATTCTCAACATCACCGCCGCCCCGTCTCCGCGGCCTCTTTCTTAGCATCACTTTGTAAGTTTTCTTTCTCACATTTTGATTATTTAGTTTATATTTTGAATGAATAATTAATGTTAATTTCGAATTTAGGAAAGTTATAATGTTTTTATGTTTACATATATGAATATTTATATTTATTGTGTATATATTTGTATGGATATCCATATTTATATATGTGGTGTAATGCATATTTATAAGTATGTATTGTCTCTATATATATAATGTAGATATGTTTTTATATATATGATTATTGTATATTTATTATGTTTATATTCATAGTGTAGAAATGTGTGTGTGTGTGTGTGTGTGTGTGTTGCATATATATAAATATATGTATTTGATTCAATTTAAGATTTTATGTTGTAATTGATTTAAATAAACTTTTTATTAGTTTAGTTTGAATATTAATTGTAGATTGTTGATTTTAAGTTAGCAGATGGATATATTGAAACTTTTGAATTAAGTTATGAAATCTTAGTTTGAGATTTTACTCGTTCATAATTTGTAGGAACCACTGGATGTTGCTAGTGATTTCTCCTCAGAAGAATACGGTGTACTTCTTGGATTTAGCTGTTGCATCGAAGCGTGACATTGATATCAAGCTGATATTGAACACATAAGTAATTATTTTCTTGATCATGGTTTTCGTTTATAAGTGGATAAGTTAGGATAATTTTTATGAAGTAATTGTGGAGTTGTGGTGAAATTGATTGTGCAGTTGTGGTGATATTGATGCATTTATGTTGTGATTGTTGAGAAGTTGTGATAGTATTCTATAGTAGGGTCTCTCTACAGGTTGAATAAGTTCAATTTATAGGGGAGACTCTGTCAAAATTTCTGTATAAAATTTGAGTATAATTATTATTTTGTAACTTGTTCATATAATTTATTAAAACTTTAGAGCTTTCAAAATGTATTGGGCATGTGGAGGCTCTAGGACAAAAATGAATACAACGTGAAAAAATATAAAGGTATGAGAACACAGATTTCAAATTTATTAAAGATGTTTGAATTATTTCAATATTTTATTTAGTTTGATTATTAATGTTAATTTACAATTTGAGAATTTCAGTGTCCTCGGTAAGCTGGGGGTTCTAAGTGTGACTATTACGTTATGAGAAATATGTATGAAATAGTCACATAACACTTTCAACTCGAGTCGTTAGAAAATGTATAACTTAGAAGAATGAGAATTTTTAATTATGACTTTATATTTTATTAACAAATAACTAAATGTTCATTTTAATTGGTTGTAAGCATTTAAAGAATACTACTCAACGGAGGAAATCGTGGAGATTCAAAATTTATGGGCAAAATACTTCGTTGATGTGTGTATGTAAATTTTTTTCATTCAAACTTCATTTACATATTTGTATAATAAATTAACAATCTTGTAAATATAATTATTTTTTATTTAATTTTATTACAAATATGTCGATTATATATATTCGATGATATATTTGGTAATGTGTATGTGGAGAATGTTCAGGTGATCGTAGGCCACATTCATGTGATTGCACGTGCAGTGACAAAGGTCATTGCAGGTCATGACTTGTAGTGACATAGGTCACTGCAGGTCATGGGTCATTGCAGGCCACTTTTAAGTGATTGCAGGTCATGATCTGCAGCATTGCAGGCCACGTTAAAATAATTGCAAGTCATAACCTATAGTGGATATATTGAAAGAAGAAGAAGAAAAAAAATCGGCTTTAGGCGTCGTTTGTAAGGTTACAACCGACGCCTAAAGTCTTTACACAACCGAAGCCCAGGCGTCGATTAACAACCGACGCGTAAAGTCAACATTTTACGCGTCTGCGTCATATACATCTCCTTTACAACCGACGCGCATTGTACTTTACAATCGACGCGAATGAGTATGTCTGTACTAGTGAGCTCCCATTGAAAGCTTATCGAGCGCCACATTTATTGTTAAAACCCCTCTAGCGATTTTCCCGTTGTCAACAAGCGACCGTCAGTCTTTTCGTCACAACTTTCTCTCCTTATGTCTGATTGATGTGATTCAAAGTTGGTTGAAAAGCTAACTCGGTGGACTACAATTCTCCTAGAGTAGAATTTTCCAATTTCGAATGTTTTTTGTGCTAAAACTTGGTATTTCCTTATAAATAGAGTCTTTCTCGATTTGATTCAATAATCGTAAAGTTAAAAATTGTATTATTTCTTCCGATGTTTTTGTTTTGAATTACATCCTTCCTTAAGTAGTACTAGAGTTTTTGTAACACATGGTTCGGTTTCATCATCTATGCACGATTATCCACCAAATATTAAGTTTTAATTTAGATGATGATTAAAGACCAAACATCTTCACCTTTTTTTTTCATTTGGTGTCAATACGAACTTGCAAGGCAAGAAGAATAGGGTTAAAACATTCCTAATTTATTGAGTCACTAGGTTGGCCTTTAATTATACTTTGAATTTCCCATTGATTTTGTATTATCATGGTTAGTCAAAGTCAAATTTGTTCTTTTTCTTTTTTTCCTTCCAATTAATCAAAGACGTGTTAAGCAAAGTAAAAGATCATCAAAAATTCTACTTGTACAAACAAATCCTACAAACTAGTGTATAAACATAAATTAATACCTATTTTTCCCTTTAGCTAAAAATATAACCAATATCTTATTTTACATATTATCTTATTAAGTTTAACACATAATAAGTTCTAAAAATTAATAACTTTAAAATTTTTATAATTAAAAAATTTTTATGCCTGTTTATGATCCCCATATACTTCACGAAAAAATAAAAGATTTAATTAGAAGTTTACATAGAGAATATTTAGAATTGAAAAGATCAAGAAGAGACTTAAATACTGATCCTATTGCTATAGAAAAATATAGAGAAATTAAAAGGCTAGTTTTACAACATAATGAATATTTAAAATTAAAAGAAGAAAACCTAATTAGATAAGAAGATATAAGATATATGGATGAATTTGAAGAAAGATTTTTAAGGAGAATAAGACAAAGATTATAATTCCGCAAAATTAAATTTCACGATCACGATCACGATCCTGTCCACGGTGGTATCAGAGCTAGTAGGTATACTTAGAAATATAATTAGAAAAATGTCTAAAATATTACCAATATTCGAATCTAGAGTATATAATTATAAATCTAAAGATTTACCAAATAATAGTCATTGACCATTAATAACTGAAACATACGAAAATTTTATACCATTTATACTATTAGGAAAAGGAGGATTTGGAGAACATAAACAATTAAATTGGACAAATTTATTTTTACTAAATAAATTAGGAATAAGTTTAGATAAAACTACAGATCAAAACTTAGAATAAGCAAAAAATCTGGAACAAGTTCAAGAAATTATCAATAATTTACTATTAGAAATAAGACAAATGACAGAAATAACTAATGATTATAAAGATATAAACAAAAATATACCCACACAAATATTAGAAGTAAAGCAATATGTAAATAACCTATCAAAATATTTAATAACCTTAGAAAACCAAATTAAGCAAATAATTGATAAAATAAATAAAATAAGAAATATGGTAGGAGTATATGAAAACCCAATAGAAATTACCGAGCAAAAAATTATTATAGAACAAATAAATATGGTAAGAACAATTAAAGAAGAAGAAATAGGAAAAAATGATTTACATAAAAGATTAGATAATATACAACAAAATATTGAAATTATAAACCAAAATATAACAAAAATATATGATGAAATGGAAAAAAGAAAACCTAAAAGAATAATAACTGACAAAGAATTTAAAGCTATCAATAGATTAGGAATAAATATGATTACTGAACAAATAGAAAAATTTATGGAAAATCCTAAAGAAGAAGGTGAAGCAGATTACATAACAGAAGAAGATTATATAAAAAAATTTAAAAATCTTAAAATAGAAGAAATTAATATGAATGAACAATAAAGAGTTTTAATACTAGCAGGACAAAATCCACCAGAGTATATACAGCAACCAGTACTAAGCAAGTTAAAAAAGAAAATACAAGTAATACTAATCTACAAAATACACCAGAAATCTATATGAATCAAAGACAAAACACAAATTTTAAAACAAATAATTTTATACCACAACAAAAATATTACACCAAGCCAAGTAAAAATTATCCTATAGAATATACACCATGGAGAAGTATGGAAACACAAATTAGCTCAGAAGGAAGATGGATAGATTTAGGATGTGTGCAAGATGTAGATCATGAATTAGAATTATGGATGAAATCTATTGCTATGATGGCCTATACTATAGAATTAACAGGAAACAATTACAATTAATGTTAGAAAATACATTTGTAGGAACCACTGCAAGATGGTGATGAAATTTAACAGAAACTTATATAGGACAAGTTAGAAGAAATGACCAAGATGAAATAGGAACTATTTTGAGCAGATATGAGGGTGCATTAAAAAGAGAATACACATTAGTAATAGACAGAGATACCAAAATTAGCTCAATACTAAGAAATATATATTTATTAGAAAATCTATCAATATGTGATATGTGTTATTTTAAACAATTTGCATGTGAATTTAGAGAATATTTTTAAAATGCAGAATATAATCAGGAAACATATGGTATGAAAATTATGAATCAAATATTCTTTAAATTACCAAACCCATGAAATTTAGAATTATTTAAGGATTGGGAAAAATTAGAAATACCATTAAGTAATAATAATCTAGGAACAAGAGTACAATTTATAGAAATGAGGCAACAAGAAAAATGTATGGAAACAAATAATATGATAAAATTCCATAAAACAAGTAAAAAATCATTATGCTGTGATAAATTACAATATAAATCAACCCAATGGGGATGTCATTTAGAAAGAAAATATAAGAAAAAGAAATATTATAGAAAATATAAATTTAGAAACAAATTTAAAAAATTCAATAAATACAAAAAGTCATATAATAAAACATTTAAAAGTTATAGAGTACCATATAAGAGATATTTAAGGCAAAAAAAAAAACAAAAACAAAAACAAAAACATATCCTAAAAATCCTAGAAAGTGTAAACGCTATTCATGTGGAAAAGTAGGACATATATCTCCAGAATGTCCTAAGAAAGATAAAAAGAAAAATATGATGTATATCTCATTAATAGAAAAAGAAAATTACAACTTATTACCTATTGAACAAGAAGAAGAATGAGAATAAATTCCTGAAGATGAAGAAATTTATGAATTAGAAGAACATGAAGTAATAAATACAATAATGAAATTAAAATTTTCAGAAGAAAGTGAATCTAATGAATCTAGTGAAGAAGAATATTTGTATATAAATATGATTAGACAAATTAGTGAAGAAGGTACATCTAAAGAATATGAATACCGATTAGAAGAAAATGAAGAACAATTAAATGAAAGATTACTATTTAATCCTAAAATGTATGAAAAGATCTTAAAATTAAAATTAGATGTAGAACCAAAAGAAATATTTAATTTACCATTTTGGTAGAAAAACAAAGAAATAACATATATAGTAAGAAACCATAGTCACCCTATAGACATAAGAGATACTACAGGAAATACATTAATACCTATAATAAATGAAGAAATTATAAGACAAGAAATAAACCTATTGAATCTTGAACTAAAAGGAAAAATAAAGAATATATATTTAGGAGCCGTACAAATTATAGCAAAAGCCTATTTTAGAGAAGGAATAGATACACTTATAGAATTCTATATTATGGATGATAAAATTGTAAGTTCAGTACAAGATGCTCTAATAGGAATAGTAACAGGAAACTTAATGTACCAAAAAGTAAAATTTACAATAAGACTTTCAGCATAAGTATGGGAGAACAAAATAAAAATAAAGCATTAACATTATATTACAGATTAAGAGGAATAGATATGGAACCAGGAAGTAAAACTATAAGTCTAACCATTAGAACAATATATGCTTTTACTAGTAAACATGAAGTAAAAATTAAGAACACACATAATAGAACCCATATTTAAAAATTTATTGGAATACAAATCAGCTAAAGAAAATTCAAGAATGACAATATCAGACGATATAGAAATAGATTTCAATTAAGCTAGAAGATTAGTAAATATGGATAAACCACAAATAGAATTTGGAAGAAGATCAATTAGCCTAAGAAGAAATACTAGTACAAGATCATTACTTGAAATAGAAAATAGAAATGATTCAGAAAATTAAATAATGACAAAAATATATAGAAAAATACCAAGAATGAATCTATCTAAAAGAAATGAGACAAAACAATTTGAAGTTATGATAGAAATTAGAATAAATGGAGAATGAAAAGAGCAGAAACTATTAATAGATACTGGAGCAACTGTATCTCATATAAAAGAAAACATAATAAGAGATTTAGAACTTAAAGTAACATATATTCCAATTCAAAAACAAGATTATTTTGGAAAATATTCATCCCATGGATTATATACTAACCAAAATGAATTACAATGGATATCTTAGCAGAAATTATCATGCATTATTTGATACATGAGCATCATCCTGTTTATTTAAAGAAAATGTATTACCCCCAGAAATGTGGAGTAATAAAAAAGATAATGAAGAAAGAGTAATACTTTTAGGATTTGATGGAAGCACAAACCTAATAACTAAAGTAGTAAGGAATGTTAAAATACAAATAGGAAAATATGAATTATAAATACCTTATATATATCAATTTGATTATATGCAAGGGGATATATTATTAGGAAATAACTTCATAAAACAATATTATCCAATAACTATTGATGAAAAAGTTATACTTTTATCTACCCCTTGTCACCATATAGCAATAGCAATAAGAATTAATGATCCTTACTGTAGAGAAAAAAATGTCACATATAGCAGCTCAGCGTGGTGAGGATAGACAAAAATTAAAACAAACACCACAATTTATGCCTAACAAAAATAGAATAAATCTAATACAAGAACATTTTGATCAAATAGTAATAAAAATTATTACATAAAAATTATTAAAATTATCAGGAGATAATCCTTTGGAAAAATGGCACATAAATAAACCTATGACAGAAATTATATTAGAAGATGACACTAAGATTATTAGTGTAAAACCAATTAAACATACACCAAAAGAATTACCTGAATTTGAAATGCACATAAAAGAAATGCTAGAAAAGAAATTCATTAGAGAATCTAAAAGCAAACATAGTAGTCCAGCCTTCATTGTAATAAAACATTCAGAACAAAAAAGAGGAAAATCTAGAATGATAGTTAATTATAAAAGATTAAACACTTATACAAAATAATTAAAATATCCAATACCAAACCAACAGGTATTATTTAACCAAATTAGAGGAAAGAAATATTTCTCTAAATTTGATCTCAAATCAGGATTTTATCATATTATGTTAACTGAAGAATCTAGACATTTAACAGCTTTTAGGGTACCACAAGGATTTTATGAATGTAATGTATTACCTTTTGGATTTAAAAATAGTCCAGGAGAATTTCAAAGGTACATGGATAAAATATTTAAAGATTATTATCTTTTATTACAGTATATATTGATGATATTCTTATTTACTCTGAAACTAGACAAGACCACCTAAAACATCTTAATATTTTTATAAACATTGTAAGGAATAATTGAATTATATTATCAGCTACAAAAATGGAGATAACTAAATAAAAAATAGAATTTTTGGGATCTATAGTAAGCCAAGAAGGAATAAAACTCCAAAAATATATTGGTATAAAAATACAAGAATTTGAAAATCATATAAAAGAAAAAATACAATTACAAAGCTTTTTAGGACTTGTAAACCAGACTAGGAAATATGTACCTAATTTAGTAAAACATTTAATCCCATTACAAAAAAGATTAAAAGGAAAAACTAGATAGACACCATGGTCTAATGACGAAGAAGAAAAAGTACAAAAAATGAAAGACATTTGTAAAGATTTACCAGAATTAGAATTACTCAAAAAAGAATGTGATTGGATTATAAAAACCGATGCATGCGAAACAGAATAGGGAGCAGTTGAATATATTTATCCAAATGAGGATGAGGAAAGGATTGCACAATACACTAGTTGCAGTTTTATCCAAACTCAAACTAATTATCATATAAATGAAAAAGAATTATTAGCTGTAAAATTTGCTATTAAAATGTTTTAATTATTTATTGTTACTACAAAATTCAAAATTAGAACCGGTAATACACAAGTAAAATATTGGTTAACTAAAGAAATTGATCCAACTATTGCAAAGAAAATGTTAATTAGATGGCAAGTAGAACTTAGCCATTATGATTTTGAAAT
The DNA here is from genome assembly GCA_963555705.1 of Ligustrum vulgare. Classification (NCBI taxonomy): domain Eukaryota; kingdom Viridiplantae; phylum Streptophyta; class Magnoliopsida; order Lamiales; family Oleaceae; genus Ligustrum; species Ligustrum vulgare. The sequence continues at coordinate 57,960,758 of OY743177.1, read as the reverse complement.
TATTCATATCAAAGGTACTGACAATGTTATTGCAGAATATTTATCAAGACATGGAAGATATACTTAAGAAAGTAGAAGAAATTAACTTAGCCATGGGTCAAATGAATATCAACTATTCAAATCTATTTAACCATGTGAATACTTGCATGACGCAGATTGTACAAATTAACAGTGAACTAGCCTTTTACAAGTCAAGGGTTAATTCTCTTGAGGAAATGTACAAAGGAGGATCTCAATCCTCTCCAGTGAAGAAATTATTTGTAGGACTTCCTATTGAGGAAGAAATATCTAATGTATCAATTATTGGAAGTTCATCTTCCAAAGCCATTAGCAAAACTATTGAACCATCTAAAGAAACTTTTTTAGAAGCTGAGAAGAAATCAGCAGTCGTAACAAAGGAACTATCAGAAAAGGAGAAAGTTATGAAGAAACTAGAAACATTCTTGAAGTATGTGGAGTATCTAAACAAGATGACAAAAGAATGAGAATGGCTAAGGACAATTAGCCATCAAAAAATCAATAAAGCAATTTTTTTTTCAAGGAGCAGAACCAAGAACAGTCAGGGGGCTGTTTGACCAAGGACTTATTCAGTGCATCTACCCCAGCAAGGATATGAAGGAAATATCATTATTATCTAATTCTATCAAGGCAGCAGTTAAAACATATTTTGAAATTACCAAAGCTTAAAAGATCTATGTCAAACCAATCCAGAATCAATGAAGATGAAACCTACTTTGTCTGAACATGAATTATTCAAGGTATGGGGGTCCAGACCCATGTGAAACTTTAGAAAAATAGTAGAAATTATTGTAACTTTAGCTTTACTTTATCTACTTTAATTCTTAGCCAAGTATGCAAAAGATAGGAAATATTATCTTGTTCTCCAACTTTGCTTTTACCAACTATAAAAGGAGGAGTCTCTACTCATTGTAAGCATCCGAAAATCATATTGGTTTTCAGCAATAAAAATCTATATTCTCTCTATCTATTGTCTTTCTTTTTATTCCTAGTTCAAAATTTTCTTTTATCAAACCAATCCAGAATCAATTAGCAAAAGATATGAGCAACTAAACTCCACATAGATATATATGAAGCCATAAAATAGTTAGTAATACTCTATTTATTTATGAGTCCATAAGTTTATTCTTTATAAAACTTTTGTTAAAAGAGTACATTCGGAGTATTAAACGAAATTGGATTGTGTTGAACCTCTTTGAAGTGTTTGTTTAAGTGTTAAACAGAAAGTGTTGGAGTAAGTCTTTCGAGCATCCATTAATGCGTAAGTCTTTCGAGCAGCAACGATCTCCTATGAAGTTATGTTTAATACTTAATAAATAACTGAAGAGTAGTTGGTCAAAAATCTTTTAAAATCAGATTTACAAAGAAGCGTGATGGACCCATAGATAGAAAGAAGTATTGTTGATTATTTATGGTGGATTATATATCGTCTTTTTTTATTGATATTATCCAAGTACTGTTATCATAGTCTTAAATTTATCATTTTGCTTATGATATCTATTGCACGTTTTTACATATGTTGAAAATTTGTTTTTACTATTCCAAGAATTAACTATTTGAAGAGGATTTGAATTAATAGCTTAAATATAAATATTTAGTTTTATAATTTATGAATTCTAAACATTTAATAAAATTAAATCCTTCAAAAGTAAACGACTTTAAGTACTTAAGAGAAGAAACAATTAAACAATTAGAAATTATAAGAGAAGATTTAGGAAGATTTTATAATTTATTAGACTACGCAATAAAAGAACCCTCATTTACAGATTTTTCACAATTTACTAGAATTATAGTAAATAAAGGAAGAATAATTAGTGATCTAGAGAAAAAAATTGAAGAATTAAATATAATTATTGAAGAAGAAACTTTAACATATAATAGTATATATTACGCATTTTGTGTAAACAATAAATTTAGAGATATATACATAACATCAGAAAACTAAAGGAGTTATAACCAAAAGGATAACATAGTAATTAAACATTCAAAAATTTTGTCTTTTATCTATTTGTACAACTGTTTGTAATGTTTGTTTGTACAAATAGCAAGGTCCAAAGATCATTTGATGACCAAGGGGTTAGCCCAGTTGGTAAAGTCCCTGCCCCTTACCAAACTTTGCCTCGTTCGAGTTCCTATCCGAGAGGTTTGGGTGGGTTCTCTTATAAATACTCGAAATACTAAAAGATCGTTTGGAAATGCTTTAGGAAAATCAAAAGTTACTTTTCAAATTAAAGAAACTAGTATTTCTCTCGTATGATGTACGGAAGTTGCTATTTAAAAATATCGATTTCGATAAGTATTTGTAAAATTTTAATGCTTATACATAATTAACACAAATTTAAAGTGCATGAAAAATAATATATATTACAATAACTATTAAAATTTAATAAACAATATAACTAATTCAAATTATAATAACTTATTTGAATTGTAAAAGTCAATTTATATGAGTGTTAATTTCAACAATTTTTATGGTTTATTATATATTAACTTCAAAGAAAATACAAATTTAGTAGTTTATTTAATTTTATATCATGTTTGATATAATATTATGGATACAATATTGATTTTGTAAAATTATCATTTATACATTTGTCTCTCGTATTTAAGTTTTTCAATTTTCATTCAAAATATTAATCACAATAATTATAAAGGCGTGTTTAATCTTAAACCCATAAATATATGTATTTAACCAATAAAATTATATTTTTATTTATAAAATTAAGTTGACAAAATAATAATTACGTAAATCTAGCAATTATCATGATATGACAATAGAAAATGTTGAACTCAAAAAATTATATCAAAAATCGTATATCATATAAATTTTACACAATTATTAAAATTAAGAATGATTAAAAAAATATTATTCATTCTTAACTATAATATTTATAATTTCTATATTTACCTCACGTGTTTAACATTTTCTCTAAATTTCTTGCAAAAACATCAATCACAATAATTATAAATGTGTGTTTAATATTAAACCAACAAATATTTGTATTTGGCCAATAAATATATACTTTTATTTATAAAATCAAGTAGTGAAAATAATACTTATGCAAATTTTGCAATTATCATGATATGGCAACTGAGCAACATTGAATGCAAATAATTATATCGAAAAATTTAGACTTTATAATCTTTAGACAATTATTAAAAATAATCTTATATTTATTCTATTTAAAAAAATATATTTAAATACGATATTAATTTACACGAATTCAAATGACAATTTCATTAATCAACACACATTTAAACAATATGACATACAACGACATGTAAAAGAGTTAGTTTTAAAGAAATAGAAAAATAGGGGACTAATCGTCGTGGAAACTTCATATATAATATTATTTTTATAAATTCGAGTTAATCATTAACGTCCGTTAAATATAAAAATAATGCAATCCAGCAAACAAATTTTATTTACATAAATAATGTCATCTTAATTCTGATCATTTGTTAAATTTTTGAATGATGCTATTATGTGTAGATTGTGATCATCTCCATGTAATATGATAGATGATAGATGGCGCGATATGATTAATTAAATGTGAATTAACGACTTTATCTTTAGAGATTACTTTTTAAAGAGTAATTATATATAGTTATATGTTTTTTCTAGTTTTAGAAAATGATGTCGACTTCTTTGTATTGCGCCGAGCACTAGTTTTCATTAACGTTGACTGATTCTTGATTACGTGTCTGCTTATAAGTTTGAAAAATACAGTATAAACTATGAAGTTCAAACTTCAAAGCTGTGAGTGCAAGCACTGTAGCAGCCAAGAAATTTTCAAAAAGGAAATTCCACAAGTTGGAGCACAATTTTGCATGAACCAACTAATAAATAATAAATGAGAGGGAAAAAAATTTCAAACCCAACTTTTTTTACTGTGTGAAAATCGAGCACATGATCGAGGAAATTGCTCATTACGAAGAATAAAGAGAACGGATCCAAAAACTAGAAATTCATTCCCGGAAGTAGAAAATTACAAATTAAGTGAATAAATAACACAATTAAATGAATAAAAATACCAAAAAATCGAATCAAACTTGCACGCGCCTTAACGTGCATTACAATATATCGAACATATCATCTAACTCGGACGAGTAGATATTGCCAGTAAAAGATAGTGCTTCATTTCTGATTATTAGTCACACCCGTAGACTCTTGTGGTGCGAATAGGCGGCAGCTCTAGGCCGCACACCACCACCAGCAAAGTGCATTTCCTTGATTGGACAACCGGAGCCGCCACTTCCCGGGATGTTAGTGCATCCTGATGGTCCAGAAGGAGGGACGGGACCCCTCTGAAGTGCATGCAAAAAAAGGCCTATTTTCGTCTCTTGATCATTCAATAATCGACTAGTTTTGCCCGGTTGGACATGTAAAAGCATGACTGCAACAACTACTACCAAAACAATAGATTTGAGATGTCTCATTTTGTACAACAAAATAGATTTCTGCAACAATGGGTAGTTTCATGTAGGGGAATTGGATATTTATACGAAGGGTCATGAGAATTTTCTCATTCTTTTTAGTTAAAAGGTTTTGACTTTTCCCAATTAAGAAATTTGGATATGTATTGACTAATTAATTGATGTCTAGCAAGACAAGTAATTAAGGAGAATGGTTTTGAACATGTGTCCATTGTTTTTCTATCGTTTGACTTTACGATACATATATTTATTACTTATTTGATTATAGAGTAATTCTAGAAGATATTTTTAATTGACATTTTTTAAGTGATATTGTGATGTGGGGCACGTACATTGGGTGATGAAAAAGGAAGTAGTGAGGGTGGTTATTTATACCACTAAATGTATGTGCGTCATGTCATAATATCACTTTAAAATATCTCTCTATAGGCTACAATTACTCTTGAATATAATATGAAGATATTTTAAACGGGATTTTAGAAGGATATGTCAAAGTTTTGGATTGTGCTTAGTAGAAGCTTTCGCAGGGTAAAACGGGAGCAAGTAAAAGTACAAAGTTCGTGTAAAACTAAAAATATTTACTTGTCTAATTATAAAAAAGGTTGAACCCCAACCTTGAGGGCCCCCACCGATCCTATCCTGGACCTCCGGTCGAGGAGGTAAATCGCAGGATGTGCCTCCGAGGAGCTAGTGTGAAGAGCTTATGGATAGGCCGATTGTTAATCATGGTAACTCCCGCTTGCGACAGGGCACAAATTCAGTATTTCAGAATTCGAACCCTGCACCCTGTCGCGCTAAGCCCTATCCGCCCTCCCTTTTGTCACTGGAAGATTTTCCCTGGGGGCAACTTGTCTAATTATACTTCTTATTCAACGTGCACAGAGAAGACGGTTTTGTCCATGAAAATAAAATTTCTTTCTCATTGCAAAACTCCTATTTGCTGCTTGTCCATTGGTTCATGCAAAATTCTGCTCTGCTTCGTGGAATTTCACTTGAGGAAATTTCTTGACATCCGAGTTAATGAGAAGTGCATTTTGTGCACTTATTCGAATTCTAAAACTAAGCAATTGATTTGTTATTTTATGATTTTCTACTTAATTTATTGTATATTGTGATTATTTCAGTTATCAACACAAATTTAATACATTGGATAAATTGAAGTGAATCGAGATCAATTAAATGCACTGTACACTTATTGTACAGCATGAAAGTGGGTGACAAGAATAAAAAATCCCATAGTTGAATTAATAAAATCAAGGGTTCAAAGATTAAATTGCATCAATCAAAAGATGAAAGACAGATATGCAAATAAAGCTAGAGGACTAAAGCGACTGGACTCAAAATCGACCTCAAGTGATTGTCTGACTAATGCTAAGTGATCACCTCAAGGCAATGTCAATCGGCAGAATCAGTCAGGCGATCACTTAATTGATCTCTAATGCGACCCATATCTAATTTTCCTTTTTTAACACAAATTCTACTTGGGTTTAAGCTTGGACTCTAGTTCTCAGACCTAATATAAATATATGGAGGCACGAAATTCAAAGGGAATCATCAAGGAGTCGACTTCGGGACTAAAGAACGATAACGTCTTAAGATTTGCATCAAGATTTCATCCAACAATGAATTTAAGTCGTATTTTTTGGTGATGAAATCAATTATTTCTTGTTGTTTTATTCCTATTATCATGCTAGGCTAAATACTATATTGTGCTATGATTGTGATGAAACTTTTATTTTAGATTGTTTAATTCTTGTTTTTGTTTGACTTCAAAACAATTTGATGGTTTTGAGCAATTAATATTATTCTTTCTTATATCTACAATTATGTGCACAGTAATTGTATGATATGTTGTGGCTTATATCTAGATTCGAAACATCGGTAACTAACCATAATGTCAAATATGAGATATAAATATATCGTTATGCTTTGTGTGATATCTAAGTGTTCATGAATTCATTAATGTTTTTTTTATATGTTTGCATTCATCATAGAAATATAGACGAGTTGTCACTATAGGAATAGATTTAATTCTGCTCAAGAGGGAGTCTTAAACAAATTAGTAACATTGATTTTCATTATCGAGAAATTATTGTCAATCAAATAAATTGGAATTAATAATAAAGTATAAAAGTAGATTTTAAATCTTAGTACTACATTCACACACTCAATCAACCCAATCATTCAAAGAAATTTGCAATTAGTTAAATTTTCATTCATAGCTATTTTAACTACCCAGTTTAATTTTATTCCAGAACTCTTAATATAAATATTAAATGTTTTGGTTGAGGTTGGGAACTAAGAAAATAATTTATCACAATTCTATGAGAACGATACACAAATTAAATATTCATTTTATTACTTGTACAATTTATACACTATATGAACCACGCAATCGTTAGCTTGTACTTAACCCCTTATTTGAACTTTTGAATATTTTATTTGCCAAACTCATCTAAGTCAAAGTTAAACTGCAGAAAATGATTGGACGTGGACTGCAGTTTTTACTACCTTATTAACAATGAGAAAATTAATTAGTGGAAAAAGAAAAAAGAACTGCACGAGTGACTGTTCGGCTGCTCGTAGCCGTCACTTCTTTTGATTTGTTTGTATTTTATAGGTAAAATGTTGTTAAAAATTAGAGAAAAATATATATATAATTAAAAAGTAGTTTGAAAATTTATGTAGTTTATAAAATGATTTATAATTTTTTTTTTTTTTTTGGCATTTGTTTGGCAAAATATTTAAAAACATATTTTTAAACAACACATATTTTCTCTTTATTTCTCAACAACATATTTTATTTCGAACACAAAAAAAAAGTTTTTAAACACAAAAGTTTTAACAAACAGAGACTTTTAAGATGTTTTAGCCTATGTTCGGTAAAGTGAGGATATATTAGTTTATAATCGGCACAATTTTTCAAACCGTTTTTTAAGCACACATATTTTCTCTATCCAATTTTTAATCACAAATCTTACCTTGAGATTCGAAATAAACCGATTTATAATCCATATTTTGGATCCAAACAGAGGCTAGTAAAAGAATGTGTTTTATAAATTGATTTAAACCCTTCGTCTCATAAAGATGGTCCACTATTCCTTTTTCGTTCGTCCCACAAAGATAGTCCTCTTTCTTTTTTGAGAGAAGTTAATATTATGTCCAATTTTGTCCTTATTTTATGTATTTTTTATTAGTCCTTCTTCTGTGGAAAACTGCATAAAATTTATTATGGATATATTATGAAAAGTGATTGTAAAATTTATGTTTTCAACAACATTAATTGATATTTCTTAATCTGTGTGAAAATGAGTAGAGAACTATCATTGTTGAAAGGAATGAGTATTTATGATTTTGAGGAAAAATGTGCTATTAAAAAGTGGAGAGAGAGAATGTATTTGATTAAAAAGTGATTTGAAAAATTTTGTAGTATATAAAGTGAATTTTAAACGATTTCAAAAAAAAAAAAAAAAAAAAAAAAGTGAATTTTAAACATCGAGTGTGGCGTGAGGGCACGGTCTCTGATGAGCTGGGGCGTGGTATATACTCAAAATAGCAATACAAGTTTGTCAATTTATGAAAATAACCATAAATTTTATCATAACATAAAAATAGCCTTAAACATTAGGAACTATCAAAAATGCCCTTACATATAATGTTTCAACTATACCTATTAGGGTGTGTTCTTTTAGATTTAATTTGGAATGTTTTGTGTCAAATCAAAGAATTTAAATTATTTGTTGATTTATTTGTGTTTTCGAGGTAAGATGTGGGGTTAAGAATTGAAGAGAGAAAATGTGAATGGTTAAAAAGTGATATGGAAAATTGTGTAGATTAAATTAAAATAATCATTACATATTAATCTATAGTCGAACACACCCTAAAATTTAGAAGAGTTAAAATTAGACCCTCAAAACTTTATATCTATATACTTTTAATTAATTTTGTTTACAAGATTTTATTTGTTTTTTATTTGCTCACTGTAGCACCTCCTCCATTAGTATTAGAGTCATATAACTGATCTAAAAGATAAATATTATATGACAAAAAATAAAAATAAATATATTATACATACACCAGAATTTATAATCACTCAAACATTAACATTAACTCATAGTGGAAAAATAAGAAGTTTAAGAGCCTTAAAAGGTTTAGATGAAGATATAAAAAGAGATATATATGATCTAACAAATTTCAATATAATTGTAGCGCCCCGAGTTTTAAATACCCGATTCACCACGTCATCGTCTGATCTAACTTGTAAAATAATATTTTAGCGGAAGAAATGACTGAAATTCATTTTTGGCAACATTAAATAAACTGTAATGGTCGATAAAATTAAAAACATTTATGAAACAATTCGAAATAATAAATCGAGCCATTAATATTGTAAAGCAATTGACAATGTCATAATTTCTCAAATAACTGAAATTATCAAAATTATCCAATGTTTGGAAATACGGAAATCATTAAAATAAGACTTTCAACCATTTAACGACTATTGCCACAATCATCCGTCACTTGCCACCCTCTACGAAATCTGCAATTGTTGTTAAAATAGACATGAGCATTTCATAGAAATACTCAGTAGACTCATCGCCAATTAATTAATTTACAATATAATTGAACACATAAATGTAAGCTTTTTAGAAACATAGGGTGTGAGTAGTTTCTTCTTGTGCATTAAAGCACGGGGCTTCTCTTTGAAGAATCATAGGCTCTTTAGAAATATCGGGTGTGGGTAGTCTTGTCTCGTGCACTTAAGGTACGTAGGTTATGCATAACATCATCATTTATCTTGCAAGATATTATCTTCTTTCTTTCTCATGTATAAAAGCATGTAAGTTATGACAAGCATAACAACATAATTATTTCCGAAGAAATACATTCTCATCTCTTTTCATAAAAATGACTTTCATATAAGTCACATAACATACACATTCACATGCAATCATAATTTAAATCAATTAATAGGGGCGAGTCTACCTTAAATTTGACGAGTGCAAAGTTGAGCGGGAAACGACTTCAATTTTTTAATTCTCCGTACGCTTCGTCTAGCCAATTAGAAAATAAGTTAAATTAGTCTTTCGAAATTTATAGTTTAAAAATGGTAAATTATAATTTAGGGACTGAAATCGCTGATTTTGAAAGTTGGAGGACTAAAAAGAATACTTTGAAAGTTGATGGACTAAAATGAGTAATTTGAAAGTTGAGGGACTAAAATGAGTAATTTGAAAGTTGAGGGACTAAAATGAGTAATTTGAAAGTTGAGGGACTAAAATGAATACTTTAAAAGTTGAGGGACTAAAATGAATAATTTTGAAAGTTTGGTTGAAACTCAAAATGGATATTAAATTATAGGGCTGAAATAATAGATTCTAAAAATGAAGTGGCTGATTAAAATCATTTAAAAACTTAAGGGCTGAAATGATTAATTTTAAAACTATAAGGACTGAATTGAATAACTCTAAAACTTGGGGACTAAGCTGCAAATTTCAAAATCAAAATTATTAAAAACAACTTTTCCCCATTCTCTCTCTCTGGTCCGAAGAGAAGAGAGAGAGGAGGAGATGCGACCGGAAGTCGCACCTCACGCCGGTCCGGCCATTTAGCCGGCGAAACGCCGCCGCAGGGTGGCGGCGGGTGACGACCCAGAAAAGATTCAGATTTTGTGTGAGTTTGGGATGCGAATCAGAGGTAAAACGAGGCTGATTTCGCGATGTTTTCCGGCGAGTGAGCGGCGAACTAGGCGGTGGCCGAGGTAAATGTTTGGGTTAAGTCTTATTCTTGGTTTTTTTTTTGGGTTTTGATTTTGAGTTTGGAAGTGGGTTGGCCGCGGTGGTTGTTGGCTGCGTGCAGTGGTCAAGGTGATGATGATGATGATGATGATGATGATGTGAAGGAGGTGGCGGTGGTGATGATGATATAGGTGAGATTTTGGGTAACTTTGGAGAAGGCAGTTCCAGGTTGAGGGTGGTGTTGATGGTGGATTGGCCGTTGATATGGAGGAGACCGATTTGTGAGTTTGCAGGTTAGATGTGGTCGACTTTGGTTGTGATGTGTGTGATGAATGTTGAAGGCAGCCTATTATGGTGGTTGGCGGTGAGGTTTGATTGTGCGATGGAAATGGTAGCTTTGTTGGTAGTGTTCCGATCTGTGGTGGTTGGTGATGATTTCTGATGGTGATGTTGGTCATGAATGGTTGGCGGCGGATGTGGTTGTTTTGGTGAGGCTGAAACAGCAATATGGGAATTGCTGGAAATGGGAATTGTGGTGGTGTTGAGAGAGAGGGTTGATGATGTATAAGGATAGGGTTGGGGTGAAGTGAGAGCTAGGGTATGGAATTGGATGTGGTTGGTGGGAGTTTGTAATACTGTTTTTCATTGTTATGTGCATCTTTAAATTCCACGTGACATTTATATTAATGTTATTATAAATTTTAAATTTGATAAATTTTACATCAATGATTTGAATTATTTTGCAGTGAAAGGACTTGGACGCCGCCTTGATCAATGTGCCAAATAGAAAGTTCATAAATTGTCTATGTGTAATTTTATGTGTTATTATTAACGTTATTTATTAATCTTGTTATTTTGTATTTAATTAAGTTGAAAGTGGCCTAAATTGTGTTAAATGGGAATTGGGGAAAGTTTAGTGACACTTTGAATTTTATTTGAGGGATGTGGACTTAAATTACCTATTTATGAGAGTCGAAGGACTGATTTGCAAATTAACAAGTTTTACATTTAAATCCTAAACCTAATCTCATCCCTCACGCTCGCACTCTCACACTCGATCCCTCTCTCTCTCACACTGAACTCTCTCTCGCCTCTCACTCGTCTCACCGGACTCAGCCCTTGAGGCGCACCACCGGCGGCCACGACCACGACCCAACCACCACACCACCAACCTCGTGGTAAGGAGCCCCTCTCTCACGCACACACACCACGCAGACACACACAATACACGCGCGCACAAATTCCACACACATGATTTTACACCCACCCACACACTATTGTATGTATATACGAGATTTTATGTATATATTAGGGAGTGTGTGTGTGTGTGTGTGTGTGTGTGTGTGTGTGTGTGTGTGTGTGTTACCTGTATCTGTAATCTTCAGATTTTTTAACTTATGAAACAAATTTCAGATTTTTGAATTTGGGGAATTGGATTTCTATTTGCCTTAGATGTGAAAATTGAAAAATGGGTAATGTTTATATATGTAAGTAAAGATTTCAGAATTTTCAAATTTGAGTTATAATTCAATTTCGAAAATTAAACAGTTAAATCCAGATTTTGGGCAATATGTATGTATGTATGTATTGATGCGTATATGTGTATATATATGTGCATAATTTTCACAGCATTTTTCAGATTTCGAAAATTTAATATTAGTTTAGTTAATTGATATTTTTAGCCTGATTTCGAATTTTAAATTTGTTAAACTTCAGTTTTGGGGTAATGTGTGTATACATATTTGTTTGTGTATACATTTCAAACTTGTAAATGTACGTAAATTTCCAGATTTTGATATAGTACGAATTTAAGTTTGTTAATTTATTTTTCATGCTTAATTATGAGTTGAAAATTTGTGAATTTCTAAATTGGGAAAAAACTTCATGAATGGTTAGAGTCGTTGGTAAGAATTTTTGTTAATTTTGGTATAAGTTGTATATAAGGTGACATTGAGAGATGTGAATTTTGAATTTTTAGTTTTACATGGTTAGTTATAGATTTACTTTTAACTTTTAGTTAAAATTTCCGGATTTGGTAAATGATTATGGAATTTGGGAATTTAGTTAACTAAATTGTGATTTTAGTGTGAACGTGAGTAATAATTATAATTCCTAAATTTTGGGAAAATTGTAAAAGCGAGTACATTTTTTCAAACTTTGGTTTTGATTTAAGTACCTTAATAGGTAAGCTTAAAATGTTGTATCGAATGGTTTAAATATTTGCTTTCGAGTATTGTATGGAAGTATTTAATATATGTTAATACCTTGTTTGGGATAAATGATCACAAGAATGAAAAAGGGAAAGAAGATTTATTGTTTTTACTTGTTTAATGATGATGAATATACCAATTTGAACTGAAAGTATATTTTATTGAATGAATGGATATAAATTAGGATTTTTGGGCACATTGACGTTACGGGCATCCGAGACTTTTCCACTTGCAAAATTCAAAAACGGTAGATTACTAAGGACTGCAAGTAAGTAAACTTCCCCTATTTTCATGAAGGTAGAAAGTTAATGTGAAATTAATGTGCGCAAGTGATTTCGTGTTAATTACTTAATGTTGATGTATTTGATTTACGATATGTAAGTATGTGTATTTAAGGAAATGTTCAAGCATCCACGTTATCATGTCATTGCATCATTAAGCATGTATTGGCATCGAAATGGGGAAGTCAAATGTTTTAATGAAAAGAAATGTGTCAATGTGCAAGTTTGTTCAAAAGTTATGTATCCCAAGTTTTTTAAGAAAGAATGGGTGTACTTCTAGTTCATGAAAGATGCGAGTGGGAAATGGGGCGCGGGGGACCGGCGCACCCGAATTAAGTCGCTTTGTGACGGAATGTTCAACCGTTTTACGGTGGACTGTTAAACCGCTTGGCGGTGGCAAATATTAAACCGGTTGACGGTAGCAAATATTAAACCGCTTTGCGGTGACGATTGCTAAACCGCTTGGCGGTGACAAATATTAAACCGCTTTGCGATGACGATTGCTAAACCGCTTGGCGGTGGCAAATATTAAACCGCTTTGCGGTGACGATTGCTAAACCGGTTGACGGTGGCAAATATTAAACCACTATGAGGTGGCTGGTCCTAAATAAGGAATATTTCCCACTGCATTGTGATTGGCTAGAAGATACACTAAGTGAGTTCACGATAGAAATGAAGTTAAATTTTTGGAAATGTTTAAGTGAAAGTTTGGAAAGTGTGAAAGTGTTGAAAAGTAGAGTAAATGGGGATAATTACTTTGAATGGTCTAAGACATTTCATGTCATGAACTTGCATCATGTGCATAAAGTTTACTTACTGAGCTTTAGTTCACCCCAATCCCTTCCCAACATTTTAGGTGATGAAAGTTAGGTGATCCGAGGAGAGCACTTGGCGGCTGACTCAGACAGTACCAGGATTTATCATTTTAAATAGGGTTTGAAGTGGAAATTTCATAAATGTTTTAGTTATTTTTATTAGTTCATTCTTTTAATTGTTTATTGGATTTAGTTTTTGATAAGTCATTTATCTCATTAGTAGTTTATCAATCCTCCATTTAGTTAAATAAAGAGCTCATGGTTTAAATTTATTTATATTGAGGAGTTTGGGAATTGATGTTGAAGTTAAATTTTAGAATTGTGGTTGGATGTTGAATGTTGGATGTTGAATGAGTTGAGAATTTCATTTGTATTGTAGGTATGATGTCCCTCTACAGGTTGGCTATGTACAAGTTATAGAGGAGACTCTGCCGAAATTTATGTAAAAATTTTATAACAGAAAATGAAAAGTTTAAATGTTTTAAACGATTATTTTCGCATTTAATGTGAATGGAAGTAAACACGCCTAGGTTTTAGATTTTAAACTTGGGGTGTTACATTTAAACTTAAGTGCATGGGTGTTACACTTCGACTTCAAGTTCAGTAATATATAATTATCCGTCAAAGTTTATATATCTATACGGATCAGTTCTATGAGATATTAATCTTTTATTCCTGTTTGAAGCTATATGACATTCACTAGCCCCTATATCAATTGATAAATTTGATCATTTCACATGTTTTTTTCCATTGAAATATTCACCTTCTGTTTTCATATTTTAAGCATTTCTGTGAAGTTTTATCTCTCTTATATAACTAGTTTCTACTAATTATTTTATATTAGGTAAACTTAATGATCTTCTAATTAATCTTCCAATTTTCGAATGTTATTTTATTATTAGGGTATTCTTCTTCTCTTAATTCTATTTATTTTCAGTTTATTTTTTGTTATAGTAAGTTCATAATTTTCTGGGACTAAATTTATTTGTTTATCTGGTTCCACAATTTTACCAATATCTTTACATTCTTTATGAACTTCAATATATGATTTTTTAGAGTAAATATTTTCATAATTAGAATTAGTAAATGTATATAACGCTCTATATTCTATTGTCGTTATTTGATCTTCTAGTTGCATTATATCATTTCTATGTAACTTAAAATGTAATTCTAAAATTTCATTGAAGTTTCTATCTTTCAATGAAACACAATATTTTGGGTAACACGTAAATACTAGTTTCTTATATGCTAAATTTCCTTCTATTGTTCCTAAATGACTATCTTTTAAATTTATTATTCTTCAATCATGTAAACTCACAGTCAAAGGTGAATCTATTTATTCCCTAAATAAGGATTTAAACATTATTTATATACCTGCTAAATAAACATATTGAATCTTTTCACTTTATTTTTTTATTGATCTTTGTTAATAATTCTGTAACTGTATTTTTTGTTTAAAAATTTAATTAATGTGTTCCTTGAGTTGTTCTAACATCTATTATTTTTTCAATTTTATGATATTAATTTATTGCTACCATTTCTCTTCTCCATATCCTGTCTAATATTTCTCATTTTTCTATTTTCAAATCTAAAGATAATTTTTATATTTTCTTGAACTTATTATTATCAAAGTTATTTTTAGTCCATAACCTTCTATTCCTTCATATTCTTGTACATCTATGTTATTATTTTCTATTTCTTCTATCTCTCTATTCTGATTCTGATTCATTACTTTCTGAATCAGTTTCACTTGTATAGACTTCTTGATCATAATATTCTTCAATGTCAGATATTTCGCTTAGTTCACTATCTATTTCTAAATATTCTTTTTGTAATATTTTAACTTTCTTTTTGTTACAATCAGAGCTTATATGACCTATTTGTCCACAATTTCAATATTTGCATTGACTTTTATCTTTCTTATGATGTTTATTTTTCTATTTTTTATTTGGATTATATTTTCTTTTGTAATATCTTCTCTTAAGTTTTATGTATCTTTTCTTAGAATTTCTAATTTTTTTGAACTTTTTATTTCTATATTTTATTTTTGTTTTTCTTCTTTTAGGGTTACATCCCAATTGGGTAGATTTTTCCATATTTTTCACAACATATTCTAATTAATTTTTCTTGATTTCTTTAATAATTGTCTTTGTTGACATATATATGTTAACCTTTCAAATAGAAATTTTATCCTTGATACTAATAATCTAGGGATTTTAAGGTTATCTCTTGCAAATATTTCAAATTCTATCTTAAAATATATTCCCCATGAATGTGGTAATTTATTATAATACATATCTTGGTATACTTCTTGATTTTCATTACTACGAAATTTAAATAATAGTAATCTCTGAATTCATAAGTGTATTCTTTAATTTTACACATATCACATATTGTTAAATTTATTAATTTCATTATAGTATTATCCTTTTCTCTTATTGATTCATGTTCTGAATTATTTATCCAATTTTCTCCTAAAAATTCATTTGAAATGTATTTTACTAACCTTTGTATACCTTCTTTGTCTGATTTTATTATTTCAGTTTGGACACTCATTCTTATTAATGTTTTTGTATCATTGCTAAATCCTTCCCATCAATTTCTAACATTTCCTTCAAAGAATGTTACGAGGAAGTGTATTCTTCTTTCAGTAAAAAGAATAATATCATTGAATCTGCCCAAGTTAATAAGACTTTCTTAGTATCTATTTTACAATTCAAATTTAGTTTTGTTCCTCCATGATTAATTGGTTTATCATAATTATCATTTGATTCAAATCTATCTCTATATTTATTTCTTTTAGGTGGTTGTATATCCCTGATTCTATCATAATATTGTCTATGTGGTTTACTATATAGAGGTGCATAACTTTCATGTGGATCTAGTAATTCTGATTTAGAAGTTCCTATTGGAGCCCAATTAAGTGCTTCTCCAATATTCATTAAACCTTGATATTCACTTGAATTATCTAGACTTAATTGGTCAAAATTCTCTATAAACAAGTCTAATTCTTTATTCATCTTTATCTTGTTTTTCTTCAATTTTTAGTTTTCCTAAAGTTTTTCCTATGGATTTTTGTAACTCTAGTTCTTATTCTAGTATCTTTGGTAATATGTTTTTACTAAATTCATCATCCATACTTCCTGCTTCTATAACAATATTTTCTTGTTCAATGTGTTTCTTTCCTATTCTAAGCATTTATTTTTCTATAAGTTTTTTTGTCTATTTTCGTATATTTATTTTTATTATTTTCTTTAAATTCTCTAATCTCTTGTTTTAATATATTTATATCATTTCTTATTTCTTTTAATCATTTTTTACTTCTTAAACATCACTTATTAATGATTTTATTAATATTTTCAGGTCTTCAATATATTCACTTATCGACATTTTATACTCTTGATTTAGTAGTTTGAGTTTTTTGTACTTTAAATAGTCTATCATACATATCATCTATTTTTACCTCTAGTTTTTTAATTCTTTCTTCTATTGATATGATTCTTTCATTTTCATTTATCCTTATTTTTTCTATAATAATTTTTATCTTGATTAATTAATTCTCCTGATTTTCTTTGGAATTCTTTTAAAATCTCATTTATATTTTTAACATCTCCTAGCACGTCTTTTAATTCTTTGAATTGTATTGTTAATTTGTTTTGGATACTTTGTAATTTTTCTTTGACTTTCTTATCTTGTATATTTAATGGTTGAAACATAGTTGTATTAACTCATTTTATTTGGTATGATCTTACAGGAAGTCTAATATTTTCTATTACTCGTTTTTCAAATTTTATTTCTGAAAATTCTGTCATTAATCCTTCCTCTAGTATACTCGATTTTTAGAATTAGTCATGTTTCATATTTTACTTCTTTATATATCATTATATTATCTTTACAAAAATCTTCAATTGATTTTATCATTAATTTTCTTTGTCATGTTCTATAACATTTTACATAATCTTCCATTTGTCCTATTTTATTATATTTCTCTTTATTAGTTATTTCTTTGTTTTCAAAAATCATTTGTATTCTAGGTAATTGCTTTAAAAGTCTATTATAATATTCCATTTTTCTCTAATAATTTTAATCTTAGATTTTTTTGTCTTTTTATATTTCTTTCTTCTCTTATCTGATTCATTAAATTTCTTCTTTGTTCAATTAATAAATCTAATTCTTTCATTTGTTTTTATGTCTAGATATTTAGTTCATATAGGATCTGATATATGGTAATCCATACTTTTTCGTGATGTCTTTTTGTATTAATTCTTCTATGATGTCATTCTCTATTAAGTCTAATATTTCATTTATTATAAAATCTTCTTTTATTATTGTAGCGACCAAGAATTTTTACGCAATTTAATAATTATTTCAAAGTTTCGAAAATCGTGCCGCTGCAATCTCACCCATTTTTAAGTTAATGTCACGACGCGTTCGTCTAGCCAAGTCGAGAAATGTCAAGTCCATTCGATTTTAAATAAATTTCTAATTTCTAATTTTTATTATTTTATTTATTTATTTAAATTATTATTTTCAAAATCGTTTTAAATTCCAAATTACATCAAACTCATTTTATCAGATTCATTTTTCCGACTCAGTTGATTTCACGCGTATAATTTTCTCAAATTCCGTGTCTTGCTTGTCAAAATTTCCATAATATCCTAAACCAACCCATACCTCCACTAACTCCCACCAACCACATCCAATTCCATACCCTAGCTCTCACTTCACCCCAACCCTATCCTTATACATCATCAACCCTCTCTCTCAACACCACCACAATTCCCATTTCCAGCAATTCCCATATTGCTGTTTCAGCCTCACCAAAACCACCACATGCGCCGCCAACCATTTATGACCAAAATCACCATCAGAAATCATCACCAACCACCACAGATCGGAACACCACCAACAAAGCTACCATTTCCATCGCACAATCGAACCTCACCGCCAACCACCATAATAGGCTGCCTGCAACATTCATCACACACATCACAACCAAAGTCGACCACATCTAACCTGCAAACTCACAAATCGGTCTCCTCAAAAGTTACCCAAAATCTCACCTATATCATCATCATCATCATCATCACCACCGCCACCTCCTTCACATCATCATCATCATCATCACCTTGACCACTGCACGCAGCCAACAACCACCGCGGCCAACCCACTTCCAAACTCAAAATCAAAACCCAAAAAAAAACCAAGAATAAGACTTAACCCAAACACTTACCTCGGCCACCGCCGAGTTTGGCGCTCACTCGCCGGAAAACATCGCGAAATCAGCCTCGTTTTACCTCTGATTCACATCCCAAACTCACACAAAAGCTCTCAAAATCTGAATCTTTTCTGGACCGTCACCCGCCGCCACCCTGCGACGGTGTTTCGCCAGCTGAATGGCAGGACCGGCGTGAGGTGCGACTTTCGGTCGCATCTCCTCCTCTCTCTCTTCTCTTCGGACCAGAGAGAGAGAATGGGGAAAAGTAGTTTTTAATAATTTTGATTTTGAAATTTGCAGCTTAGTCCCCAAGTTTTAAAGTTATTCAATTCAGTCCTTATAGTTTTAAAATTAATCATTTCAGTCCTTAAGTTTTTAAATGGTTTTAATCAGCCACTTCATTTTTAGAATCTATTATTTCAGCCCTATAATTTAATATCCATTTTGAGTTTCAACAAAACTTTCAAAATTATTCATTTTAGTCCCTCAACTTTCAAATTACTCATGTTAGTCCCTCAACTTTAAAAGTATTCATTTTAGTCCCTCAACTTTCAAATTACTCATTTTAGTCCCTCAACTTTCAAAGTATTCTTTTTAGTCCTCCAACTTTCAAAATCAGCGATTTCAGTCCCTAAATTATAATTTACCATTTTTAAACTATAAATTTCAAAAGACTAATTTATCTTATTTTCTAATTGGCTAGACGAAGCGTACGGAAAATTAAAGAATTGAAGTCGTTTCCCGCTCAACTTTGCACTCGTCAAGTTTAAGGTAGACTCGCCACTATTAATTGATTTAAATTATGATTGCATGTGAATGTGTATGTTATGTGACTTATATGAAAGTCATTTTTATGAAAAGAGACGAGAATGTATTTCTTCGAAAATAATTATGTTGTTATGCTTGTTATAACTTACATGCTTTTATACATGAGAAAGAAAGAAGAGAATATCTTGCAAGATAAATGATGATGTTATGCATAACTTACGTGCCTTAAGTGCACGAGACGAGACTACCCACACTCGATGTTTCTAAAGAGCCTATGATTTTTCAAAGAGAAGCCCCGTGCTTTAATGCACAAGAAGAGACTACCCACACCCTATGTTTCTAAAGAGCCTCCATTTATGTGTTCAATTATATTGTAAATTAATTAATTGACGATGAGTCTACTGAGTATTTCTATGAAATGCTCATGTCTATTTTAACAACAATTGCAGATTTCGGAGAGGGTGGCAAGTGATGGATGATTGTGGCAATAGTCATTAAATGGTTGAAAATCTTATTTTAATTATTTCCGTATTTCCAAACATTGGATAATTTTGAGAATTTAAGTTATTTGAGAAATTATGACATTGTCAATTGCTTTACAATATTAATGGCTCGATTTATTATTTAATTATTATTGATGAAGATTTCCACTGCCATCACTCGTCCCACCAACTCCGAGGTAAAGAAGTTTATGATGTTTAACGTTATTTCAGTATTTTGGATACTTATTTTAATGATTTATGAGAAAGAATGAAGAGAAGAGAAAGAGATTGTATTCGAATAAGAAAGAAAGAAATGAGCTTTGGAGTATAACGAGAAATCGTATCCAAATTAGAAAGAAAGGAAAGAGAACGAGTGTTGGGCATAATGGGAATAATATGATTTAAGAATGATTTTATAATAATTTTTGTCCTCGAACTTAGAAATGATGAACTCTACCTGGACTTTGCATAATTGATTTTAGACATGGCACCATTTACGAGAAGTCAACAGAAAGGATTAGACAATATTTTCGGAATATCTATCGTTTAGTCTAACACCTCATGTAAAGATATATGACCACACTATCGACTATTTTTTCGTGCATTATGAGGCCATGGCTAGTGATTTTAGAGTAACTGTTGCGAAAATTCATTAGTCACTTATTGTCAACATTTTCAGTAAATCAACGAGAATTAGCAAGCCAGTTTTATGAAATTGTGATGAGATGTTGAGTTTATAAGTAATATGATTTTATTGAGACTTTTATGAGAAGAATTATGAAATTAGAGATTTAAAATTTGGTTCTTAATTATTGGGAATTAAGGACTTGATATTGCATTTGAGTAAGTGGATTGTATCTCTATTTTGAGAGAAATTTATAATGTTGTTTGGTCTTGTAATTAAGAAATTTTGAAACTATGATTTGTGGCATATATTTTATAAGTAAGAAGAATGAGTGATCATTTGAGCCAATTAATGTATTGAAGGAAGTGATATTGTGATATTGGAAACTATGATTTGAAATTGTTATGTTGAGGAATTGTGAATTGATTTTCTGGGATATTTTGGTGGTATTGAAGTTTGTTTGAATTGTTGTCAATATTTAAATCGTTGTGGTCAGATGTGGATTGTAACTACAGGTTATTATTGGTTATGAGTATACCTACAGGTGGGATAAGTCCAAATTATAAGGGAGATTCTGCCTAGAATTTTATCATTTTGAGTTAAGAGCTTAGTGCGGTAAACAACCCACTAAGAGAATTGAGGTTAGACTTGCAAGTTCATTTACACCCCAAGCGAGATTTAGTAAATGATAAAAAGGGATAATGACTCTTGAGATATTTTTGGCTTCTTCGAAGTATAATCATCTTTGTAATCGATATAGTTACATTGAAATGCTCTCCTTGTTTCACAATTTCAAAAACAAGATGATGTATACAAATACTGGGGTATCAAGGTATACATGAAGTTATGTGATGACTTGATGCATACATTGGAAAATGTCAAGTTATATTTTGAAAGATGAGTGAGACAAATATTATGGTGTTATTGGGAAGAATCTTAATTATTCTTGGGAACTAATTGATTATTAGTTGGAAATGATCACTTGTATTGGAGAATATTATAAATGAAGAGGATATGTGATAATACTGTTGATTTATTTTGGAAGTTGATTGGTAAATGATGTGTAAGATTTGGTTATTTACATGCAATATGATTATTAAGAAAGTCAGTTATCATGAATGAGAGATATTGGAAGTATTTTATAGTGAGATGCCCTTAAAGGAGTAGAGATTTATTATAGTGAGAAATTGGGGACATGTGATTGAATGTTTGGAATTATGTGAGATGATGATGATGGTCATAAGGTCATTTGAATATAAAAGGTACAATAGATGATTATAAGGAATAATGCGATGATGAGAACTGAAGGTGGTGACGTATTGAGATTATGAAATAAGTTGACTTTTCATGAATAAGTTATGTTATATTTGGTTCTAAGTGGAATTCGAAGAAAGATGAGTCTCAGTCATGGAAATGAATCAGGGTTTCCTCGTAATGTGAATGATTCACCGATGTACATTAAGTTTTCATTTATGATACTAGAAGATCATGAGAGAAAATTGTTGGATGAAATTGATGAAAGAAATTTTTATCAGGTCCTAGATTTGTACAAGTATTGCAGAAGTAATGCATCTAATCGGAGGAAAGTTTATGATAAGAACATACCTTTAAATTTTGGAAATTGTTGCTAATGGTATCTTGGTTCGAAAATAAGAAATGAAATTTTATGTAATTGTCCTTGTGGATAGAATTTGTGGAAATAGGGATCAGACTTCACAGTGATGACTTATTATGGAGTAGTGTGAAGAAAGAGTGACAACGGTAGAATCCAAGATTTATTGAGTTTGAGAGATTGATATATAATCTTAGTGAGCAGATTGACGCATAAGGTCGACGTGATAGATATGATGGTTATTATATTGTAATCTTAGAGAGATTGATATGATTAGATTGAGGTCATATGATACGATGATGATAAGTGGCATGTTACATGATTACTACAAGATATGGTGACTAGATGGTTAACGGATGTTATGGTTAAACCGTGAAAGAATCGTGTGAATATTGAGTTAATTGATCTTATCTTGATGGTTTATTGAATTATGTTGAAATATTACCTACGATTGGGAATCTTCATTTTGAGTCATAAAATATATGGAATTATTTAAAGTTTTGGTGATGCAGTTCGATTACTTATTATCGATTGTACTTTTGATGTGAGTAAAGTATTTTGCTACAATAATGGAAAACCTGAGATGATCTGTTGTGTGACTTTTACTTATAATGGGATTGTATCTTTGGGTTAAATAAACTTGACGAGCAATTCTATGTGATTCACAGAAGTCTTATTCAATGGTGCTAGATCTAATCAGAGTATTGGTCATAGTGTGACATGAATTGAAGTTTTGGGAAAACGGGAGAAATTGTAACTTGAACTTCAGATTGGGAAGTTAGTGAGGTTTCTTAAGTTTGAGAATATCGTATTTGATTCTTATGATGATACTTTAAGTTAGTACATTAGTCCTCAGCTAGAATGAATATGTGTTACCAAGTACTTGATGTATGATTTAAAAGTATGGATTAAAGGATTTAAGTTTGAATTTCTTCAATTTTGAAAAGGAAATTTCAGTCGAGTTTAGAAATGATTACGTTTATAAATCTTTTCAGAAAGATTCTGCCAAGTTCGGGTTTGTACTCAATATTTTGGAATTGATACCGCGTTTCTATATTTTGGATAATAAGGTTTTATTCTTGATCAATCTTCTTGATTTTTAGTTTAAGCATTGGAATGATTGATATTTATATCGTGGATTCGATATCAGTATAGATCCTATGAAAGGTCGGAAATAGAAGGTTAATGAAGGAGTTAATAAGTTGGATAATGTCGGATGATTGATTGAGTTCTACTCAATAGCTATCAAACGTCTTTTCGTATAGCTTTGTACGAGGTACAGATATATATTAGAGAGGTTGTTTGATTTCATGGATTGCTAGTGTCCATTTTTCGGATAGAGATCCGAGAATTTTCCCTTGAGAGTTGGAAGATTTTACATTTGGCAATGGGTACTAAATTAAATTTTAGTACTGCCCACCATCCCCAGACAGACGGGCAATATGAACGTACTATTCAGAAGCTGGAGGAAATGCTTAGAGCCTGTGTGCTAGACTCGAGTGGCAGTTCGGAGATTCATCTACTATTGGTGGAATTTGCCTACAATAACAGTTTTCAGGCTACCATTGATATGTCACCATACGAAGCACAGTATGGGTGAAGATGTCGATAGCCAATCCATTGGGATAAAGTTGGCAAGAGGAAATTATTGAGTGCAGAATTAATTGAGAAAACAATGTAGGCTATCGAGAAGATCAGATTACGGATAAGCTACTCAAGACAAAAAGAAAAGCCTACGCCGATCAAAGAAGAGACTTAATGTTTGAGATTAGAGAGAAAGTGTTCTTGAAAGTAGCTCCTATGAAGGGTACTCTTTTCGTTTCGGCAAGAAAGGGAAATTAAGGTCTTGTTTCATCAGACCATTTGTAATACTAGAAAAGGGGATAATGGGGCTTATTGTTTGGCTTCACCCCCAGAACGTGCAGCCGTTCACAATATTTTTCATGTTTCCTTATTGAGAAAGTATGTTCATGATCCTAGTCATGTGGTGAATTATCAGTTTCTTGCAGTTCAAAAAGATTTTTCTTATGAAGAGACACTTATGTGCATAGTAGAGAGAAAAGTCCATGTCTTACGAAGCAAAGAGATTCCTTTAGTCAAAGTCCAGTGCGGGTAGACACAATAGTAATGAGGCTACTTGGGAAAAGAAAGAGGAGATCCTAGCCAAGTATCCAAAAATCATAGATCGAGTAAGTTTAATTTCGAGGACGAAATTATTTTAAGGGATAAAGTTGTAGCGGCCGAGAATTTTTACGCAATTTAATAATTATTTCAAAGTTTTGAAAATCGTGCCGCTGCGATCTCGCCCATTTTTAAGTTAACGTCACGACGCGTTCGTCTAGCCAAGTCGAGAAATATCAAGTCCATTCGATTTTAAATAAATTCCGTATTTCTATTTTTTATTATTTTATTTATTTATTTAAATTATTATTTTCAAAATCGTTTTAAATTCCAAATTACGTCAAACTCATTTTATCAGATTCGTTTTTCCGACTCAGTTGATTTCACGCGTATAATTTTCTCGAATTCCGTGTCTTGCTTGTCAAAATTTCCATAATATCCTAAACCAACCCATACCTCCACTAACTCTGTAACACCCCAGGCCAGGAAAGTTTAAAAGAAATGATAGGTACTACTCATACCAACAAGGTACACTTTCTTTTTCGGAAGTCCATCGTTAGAAACTCCACAGTTAAGCGTGCTTGGCTTGGAGAAATTCTGGGATGGGTGACCTCCTGGGAAGTTTTCTCGGGGAGCGTGTGAGTGAGGACAAAGTATGCTGAAAAGAATCGTGTTGGTACAGTGGGGACCGTACGCCGTCATTTAACGGCCGGGACAGCCCGTTAAGTGGGACCCGGGTCGTTACAAATGTTATCAGAGCCAGCCGAAAAATCGGAAACTAAGTGCTACGCCATAGGGCGAGAGCCACCTCTAGAATCCCAACGCCTGGCAACAGATCCTCAAATGGATTAAGCGCGACGAGGACGTCGCGAGTCTAACAGGGGGTGATTGTAACACCCCAGGCCAGGAAAGTTTAAAAGAAATGATAGGTACTACTCATACCAACAAGGTGCACTTTCTTTTTCGGAAGTCCATCGTTAGAAACTCCACAGTTAAGTGTGCTTGGCTCGGAGAAATTTTGGGATGGGTGACCTCCTGGGAAGTTTTCTCGGGGAGCGTGCGAGTGAGGACAAAGCATGCTGAAAAGAATCGTGTTGGTACAGTGGGGACAGTACGCCGTCATTTAACGGCCGGGACAGCCCGTTAAGTGGGACCCGAGTCGTTACATTGAATCTCTTTAAAGTTTAGGGGTCAATTAGATGTTGACCACTAGCTTATGATCAGGGATGCAATTAATTTGGACTGTATATTGAAAACTCACGTATTTTTTAGGGTTAAAATTTCTATGTTATATATATAATTGTTATGATGCATGTTATGATATATATTAGAATATTTATTTTAGTATAAATCAACATTTATTACCTTAATAGTAGTAATCAAATTTTGATATATATGTGTATATCTCCATATAAGGTAAAATTGGAGATTTGATTTCTAGGAAAAATGGTAAGATATATGTACGCATGAAAATTATGAATTGTGAAAATAAAAAATATTATTTCATATGGGAAAAATATTATTTACGCCAAGACAAATTATATTACTTCCATTTTGGCCAAAATTGTGTGTTCATTATATGGAATGATTTTGGTTCCAAAAACTAGCAAAAATAGATTCTTTACCCTATAAATATGCCCCCTTTCACGTCACTTTTCTTACACACACACACAAAAAACCACTTTTGTGTTCTCTCTCTCTCTCTCTCTCTCTCTCTCTCCATCAATCAATCACACATATACAAACACATTACACATACGAATTTCAAAGCAAGGGGATTTTTAGCACGCACAAAGTTCGAAGTACTTTAAAGTTATATCATTAATTCATCCACTAGACAGTAAGTATATACGTGTAATTTTACGTTATGGCTTTTGAAATAATATGTTATGGTCCATATGTATGTTCTAAGATTCGGACCAGAGTTTTAGTAGCGCTACGCATGCAAACTTATACCACCTATGTTCGGTATATTTTTCGTGTATCCATTAAGTATGAATTATGATTTCAAAATTTATGATAAACATGTATATATTTAGAGGTGGAAAACGGGTCAAGCCGCTCGTCGGCTTGTGAAAACACGAGCCGAGGGCGGCTCAGCTAGTCAAATGAACGAGCTCGTGGGCGAGCCAGGCAACGTCGTTGAACCACGAGCTGAGCTTCGCTCGGCTCGGCTCGTTGAAAAAGAAAGAAAAAAAAAATTGAAACGTTTGTTACGTTTCCAAAAAGTGTAATAAAAAAAAGTGAGGCTAGCCGGCTCCTTGAAAAAGAAAGAAAAAAAAAAATTGAAACATTTGTTACGTTTCCAAAAAGTGTAATAAAAAAATGAGCTCAAGGTTTCGGGTCGTCATAATTGGTATCAGAGCGAAGGTATGCTTTCTTGTAGACTAAAAAAAAAATTATTTTGAAACATTAGATATATTATGTTATTTATGGTTAAGTATATTAGTTTCTCTTATATTGTTTTAAAAGATTCACGTCAAATCCCTTTTTTTAAAAAAAAAAATTCACTTAGGTGAACAGTGTCCGAGTAACGCCCCGAGTTCTGAGAAATGCGGGAACGCCACTTTTCTAAATATCTTAATAAACTTTATTGCGGAAAAATGACTAAATATTAAATATCACATTTATTGAATAAAATTTTAGCGATAATTCAGATGAAACAAAATAATTCGTACAAATTTATTAAAAATGAAAATTCTTGATAAAATGAAATAATTGTTTCGAAATTTGCGACTTTTAAAAATAATATCAATTTATAATTTGCCCCCATTGCCCATCACTCGCCACCGTCTCCGAAATATGCAAAAATTGTTAAAACAACGGGGTGAGCATTTCAAAATGAAATACTCAGTAGACTCAACTCTAATAATTAATCTATAAAATAATTGGACAAGTAATTATGCAAATAATGTAGTGATATTCTCTTCTTATTCATAAGCATCATAAAATGAGTGCAAATGAACATAGTCTTGTCTTTTCTCATGCTAACAAATAAGTTATGACATGCATAACATAAATTCTCAAATTTATCTCATACGAGATATTCTTGTCTTTTCTCATGCAATTAAGCATATAAAAATCACACAAATCCACATAAATACATGCAATTATAGTCTAAATTAATTAGTGGGGGCGAGTCTACATTTAACTTTACGAGTTCTGAAAAATCGGAGCGGGAATAGTGCGTCAGCTTCCCAAATCACCAACTGCTTCGTCTAGGCAGAAAGTAAATTAATTAAATTAGTGTTTTAGAAATTTAAATATTTAAACGTGATAAAATAAAGTTTGAGGGCTAGATTGAAATTTTTGAGAAAATTGAATTTTAAGAATTTTGGGACTGAAATTGAATTTCACGAAAATAATTGGCTAATTCGTTAATTATAGGAACATTTGTAACTAAATTGAAATTATTTTAAAAGAAGAGACTGAAATTAACAGCTTTTAAAAACTTTGGCAACATGGCAATTTTCAAAAACTTAATATATTAACAAAAATATTTATTTCTCTCCCACTCTCAAAATCAGACAAGAGAGAGAGAAAGTGAGGTCGCGGGCGAGCGACGGCAAGGAGGGGTTGGGCTCCGCCACCGGCGCGAATCCGCCGTCGAGTGGCGGAAATGAAGGCGCGGGTGTGTGTGTGTGTGAAAAGAAAAGATTTTTGGGGTTGTTTTGGCTGCGAAAAGTGGAGGTAACCAAGGCTGTGGGGCTCGGGTTTGTGGCTTCCAGCGAAGAAATCCGATCAATACATGGTGGCGGTCAAGGTACGGTATTTGAGTTTTGTTAAATTCTGGGTTTTGGGTTTTATTTGGGGATTTGGCTTTTATTTTCGAATGGGGAAGTGGAGTCGAGGATGGGTGTTTGATCACGGTTTGAGAGAGAGAGGGGGTTGCGATCGTGATGGTAGTTGGCTGGGGATGATGGCTACGGTTTTTGGCTGTGGTTCGGGTTATGGTGGGGGTGGCTGTCGTGTGGGGCTAATGCAATGGTGCACCATTGGTGGCCGATTTGAAGTTCTGCAGGGAATCACAATGGAGGTTTGTGCGATAGTGATGATTGGTTGTGGAAATTAGGTTACTGTGGTGGTCGTGGCTGTGAGGTGTTGAAGCAATGCAGTAGAAAATTACCAGAAAGGTTTGTCTGGCTTGGTGAGTTCGTGTGGGAGGAGAATTTGAGTATATGTTACTGTTGGTTTTGCTGAATTTTGGTAAGTTGAGGGAGTCTTGTTGATCTGGGGAGAATTGTAGGAATTGTAATCAGTTGAATGCATAATTGAGGGAGAGATTTGATAAATGGACAATGCAGACTGCTGGATATGATCAAAACGTGTGTGAATTTGAAAGAGGAAAATGTGTGATTTAGGGGAGAGAGTGAGAAAATCAGGGAGTGCAGACTGGTATAACGTGTGGAGGGCTGAAATTTTTGGAAAATTTGGATTGCTGGTAGAATTTGCAAGATAAAATGTCTGATTTTTAGGGGATGGATTATGGAAATGTGGGGAAAAGAATTTTTCATACCAATTGGGATTGTGCTAAAAAAAAACTATATTTGGGGATTAAAGAAATTTAAATTGGACAAGGATCAAAATGTTGAAATAAACGAATTTGAACTTTAAAATCATTAAAATTTGAATTAAGATTTAAAATGGTGACATTGGAATATTTTGAATAAAATTCGAAAATTTAAATACGATGAAAATTAATTTAATTTCCTTTATAACTTGGCTAGACGAATACTCTTTTAAATTAAATTGAAAAAAGTCATAGCGACGCGCATTTAAAGTTCTAAAAGTATTTTATTTAGAAATAATTGAAAATTCCCGGTCGCTACAGTCTGCGTACTGTTCATGGCTACCGTTCAAGAAAAAGATGTTTTTTTTAAATGATAGGTTAAATTATGATTATGTTAGATTTTGGGCTTTTATCTTTGTATGAAAATTTATTTGGACTGTCAAAATATTTTTTTATGATAGTATTAAAATGGGCTCAATTTATATGAAAATTTAATCGGACTATTTTTCTTTTTTTTTGATAATATGTTAATTAAGTCCAACCTTATATGAATTGATAACTATTTCTCTAAGAAATGAACTAGTATTTTAGTCATGAGATATTTTAAGTCATCGCTCCGCTACGTCTCTTCACGTCTTGACTTATCGAACAAGGTATGTTATTTGTGTTACAAGTTATTAGTTATTTATGATTTCATTGAAGCATGATGAGTATGGAAATTAATAATGTAATGTCATAAATGTTTTATATGATAATAATTGATTTTAGTTTTGTTAGAAAGATATTGTAGTAGTTATGCGAGTTGCATGTATGCCTAGCGAGGGGAAATTTTTAATCGGGTATAAACCTTTTCATAATAAACAATAAGATGGTAATAAGTTCTCATACAATGATTCATCCCTTTATCACTACCTTTGTGTAAAAGCAAGGAAAAACTGTGGATGATTATTTGTATCTCCTCTCTAAATTCCAAATCTTAGTGCAATGATTTATCCCTTTATCACTACCTTTGTGTAAAAAGCAAGGGAAAAACTGTGGAAAATTATTGTTACTTTTGTTCAAGTTTTCTTGATTGGCATGTTCGCGGCATTAGAGGGCTTTGTCACCAGGCTATTAACATGCCTAAAGAAATTGGGTTTTAAGTGGGACAGCAGTGACCCCTACAATTTCTTCGAAGCCTTTTAATAGTGATGTCCAAACCAATAAAACAAAGACAATAGTACTACTGGAAAACAATTCCTCCTCTCAAAACATTATGGATAAACTTTGAGGAAACACCCATGAAATTTCGATAATAGCAACATCCATTTATGAAACTTTTGAAAAACTTCTACTCTTGAAAGAAAAGTAATTATGTTTCCTTTCCCTAACTCGTTTCAATTCTAAGTAATTTTACCCTTTTATTTAAGGACATGGATACTCGCAGTAGAAATACGAACAATAGGAATACCGCTATGGGCAATGCCAATGACGCGCAATTTGCTCAACAGTTCATGGAAATGATGCAAAATTTCACACAGGCAGCACCGCCGCCAGCTCCGATACCTCCTACCGAGGGCCAAAGGAATACTGCTGCTATTGTTGAGCAATTTAGGAAACTTCAACCTCCAACATTTGATGGTGGCCCTGACCCGTTAGTAGCTGAAGATTGGATAGCTAACATTGAAAGGATATTTGATCTCGTCGAATGTCCAGACTCGAAGATGGTGACTTGTGCAGCATTTATGTTGCAAAAAGGTGCTAGCCACTGGGGGGACTCAACCGCTAGGTCCAGAACTCGTGATCACATATGGACATGGAATCAATTCAAGGAACTATTTCTTCAAAAGTACTACCCACAGAGTATCCGGAGCCAGAAGGAAGCATAGTTTGTGATGTTGAAACAGGGAGCAATGACCCTGACATACTATGAAGGAAAGTTTGACGAGTTGTCACGCTACGCTCCATAATTGGTTGACACCGAGCTCAAACGCGCAAGGCGTTTCGAACAAGGTTTGAGGGATGATCTTAGGCAGGCTGTGGTAACTTTTGAATTTCCTACATACCATGTTGTGCTAGCTAAAGTTCAACTAGCCAAAGTTCAACTAGCCAATTTCAGGGAGAATTCTGATAGTAGTTATAACCAACAGTCTAGACCACCTGAGAAACGTAAATGCGAGGACAAAAATGAAAAAGGAATACTGGACTCTTCAAGAAAGTCAAATGGAACTCGACTAAAAACGACTTCCAGGAGCATCCGATTTGTGGGAAATGCCAAAAGCGCCATGCTGGAGTGTGTCCCATGGGAACCCGTGCGTGTTTCAACTACGGAGAAACGGGTCATATGGAAAAACTCTGTCCTAAAGGTCTGACACAACATCAATAATATAAGTTTGAGGAACTCCCTAAAGGGCAAGCCCGGGTGTTTGCACTCACCGGGCAGGAAGAGGATCAGGACCGCAATACTTTAGCAAGTGACATTATTATATCTCATACACTTGCTCATGCTTCGATAAAATCTCCCTTAGTGAATTTTATGTACCTTTGGAACATGCTAGTACCCCCTTAGAGTTTGATTTTCTCCATGAGTGGTGTTAAGTGCAGAACACATAGTGAAGAAAGAAAAGTTTTGAGGACGGAATTTATTTTAAGGATGGTAGATTGTAACACCCATGCACTTAAGTTTGAATCTCTTTAAAGTTTAGGGGTCAATTAGATGTTGACCACTAGCTTAGGATCAGGGGTGCAATTAATTTGGACTGTATATTGAAAACCCACGTATTTTTTAGGGTTAAAATTTCTATGTTATATATATATAATTGGTATGATGCATGTTATGATATATATTAGAATATTTAATTTTAGTATAAATCAACATTTATTACCTTAATAGTAGTATGTGTGTATATATATATATATATATATATAATTGGTATGATGCATGTTATGATATATATTAGAATATTTAATTTTAGTATAAATCAACATTTATTACCTTAATAGTAGTGATCAAATTTTGATATATATGTGTATATCTCCATATAAGGTAAAATTAGAGATTTGATTTCTAGGAAAAATGGTAAGATATATGTACGCATGGAAATTATGAATTATGAAAATAAAAAATATTATTTCATATGGAAATAATATTATTTATGCCAAGACAAATTATATTACTTCCATTTTGGCCAAAATTGTGTGTTCATTATATGGAATGATTTTGGTTCCAAAAACTAGCAAAAATAGATTCTTCACCCTATAAATATGCCCCCTTTCACGTCACTTTTCTTACACGCACACACAAAATCACTTT
Organism: Ligustrum vulgare; assembly: GCA_963555705.1. Taxonomy (NCBI): domain Eukaryota; kingdom Viridiplantae; phylum Streptophyta; class Magnoliopsida; order Lamiales; family Oleaceae; genus Ligustrum; species Ligustrum vulgare. The sequence goes on along the minus strand of OY743177.1, from coordinate 57,928,631 downwards.
TGTGTTCTCTCTCTCTCTCTCTCTCTCTCTCTCTCTCTCTCTCTCTCTCTCTCTCTCTCTCTCTCCATCAATCAATCACACATATACAAACACATTACACATACGAATTTCAAAGCAAGGGGATTTTTAGCACGCACAAAGTTCGAAGCACTTTAAAGTTATACCATTAATTCATCCACGAGACAGTAAGTATATACGTGTAATTTTACGTTATGGCTTTTGAAATAATATGCTATGGTCCATATGTATGTTCTAAGATTCGGACCGGAGTTTCAGTAGCGCTACGCATGCAAACTCATACCACCTATGTTCGGTATAGTTTTCGTGTCTCCATTACATATGAATTATGATTTCAAGATTTATGATAAATACGTGTATACTTATTGAGACTTTCTCACCCCCTTTATGTTTTCCCTTTTCAGATAATTGATTGGTTCGAAAAGGTCAACGTGGAGATGCGGGCGATAGCGGATTAGAAAATAAATCAGTCTTTTATTCATAATTTTTATTTTAAAAAAGTTCTAGACACATTTAATTATTGTTGGCTTCTTTATTAAACCGTTATGTTTAATTTAAGTTCTTTCTTATGACAATTTAAATATTATGAAATTATTTGTTAAACTATTTCTATCTTATGAGTTAATGTAAGTTTCGTGACATCCGAGTCGTCATATAGATAACAATATGGTAAATCCTCATATATTATTAGGAATGAGTTTCCTAAATGGACTAGAAGATTATAGTATGAAACGTGAAGGATTATACATAACCCATAATGGTCAGAATATACTATGTAGAAAGTCTGAATAACTAAATAAGTTTTCTATTAGTTGTTTATATACAAGTTACCATTGTTGAGACAAATATAACAATTTGTACATTAATTGACACAGGAAATGATATAAAAATATTTAAAAGTTTCTTAATAAAATCATGGAATACTAATGGAAAGATAAAAATAGCAGGAGTTACAGGAAAAAGTACTCGAACAATTAATAGTGTTGATAAAGTTGATATAATACTTGGAAGTAAACAAATAGTTGTGAACAAGATATATAGTTATAATAAATTAGAATGTGATATATTACTAGGAAATGAATTTATACAACAATTTCAATATTATAAACAAAATAATTACATGATAATGTTACAAACACCTTGTGGACATTTACTAAAAATACCAAGAGAATTTAGACCTTACAAAGTTCAGTCAGCTTACCGTGGTGATAGATGGGAGAAAAACTAATTACACAAAATGAAATAAAAAATAAAAACATAAGATATAAAAAAGTCCTAAAAACAAGAATAGAAACAACTACAGAAAAGATCATTGAACAACCGAAAAAAGTTTTTGGAGAAAATCCATTATTATTCTGGAAACCACATCACCCTAGAGCCAAAATAGAATTAATAGAAAATGTTATCATGAGAGTAAGACAAATGATGTATATTATACAAAATACACAAGAATTCAAAACCCAAATAAAAAAATTGGTTCATAACCATTAGGCCTAGTAATAGACCTCATAGTAGTCCAACTTTTATGGTAATGAAACATTCTGAACAAATAAGAGGAAAAGATAGAATAGAGATAAATTATAAAGAATTAAATAAATATAGCAAATTTGATGGATACTTTTTACCAAATAAAGAAATACTGATAAACATTGCAAAAGAAAAACAATACTATTCGAAATTTGATTGTAAATCAGGATTTTGGCAAGTAAGAATGGAAAAAGATAGTATACAATATACATCATTTAGTACACTCCAAGGTAAATATGAATGGATGGTTAAAATGGATAACATATTTAAAAAATTTAATGAATTTTTAATTTTCTATGTTGATGATACATTGATACGCCTAATAATAGAGAAGAACATAGAAATCATTTAATGAAATTTATAAATGAATGCAAAAAAGAAGGAATTTTTTTTTTCAAAGAAAGCTATAATAGAAAAATAAGAAATTAACTTTCTTGGATTATCTATAGATAAAAAAGGAATAAAATTAAAAATCCATATATCTAAAAAATAAATTTTTTTTTAGATAAATTAGAATCAAAAGAACAAATACAAAAATTCTTAGGATGTTTAAATTATGCAAAAGGTTTTATTGAAAATCTTTCAAAAAAGTGACATAAAATCCAAATCTTACTCAAAAACAAATACTAAAGAATGAGGTGATGAGCACACAGAAATTGTTAAATCACTCAAGGAAGAATGTAAAAATTTACTAAAATTAAAATTATCAGATGAAAAAAGATAAAATAATAGTCAAATACTGATGCCACAGATAAATATTGGGCAGCAATATTAAAAACAAATCTCAATAAAATTTATAGATATTCCAGTGGAACTTTTAATTAAGTATAAATAAATTATACTACCCATGAAAAAGAATTAATAGCAATCATCAGAGGAATAAAGAAGTTTTTATTATTTTTATTATCTAAAAAATTCATTATTGAAACTGATAATTCTCAAGTTACAGGTTTAGTAAAAAAATAAGTTACCACCTGAATCTCAGTAGAGAAGGCTCCATAGATGGCAAGCTTACTTAGCGTTTTATAATTTTGATGTAATACATATTAAAGGAGTTAATAATTATCTTGCAGATTTCTTGAGCAGAAACATAGAATTTGTGAATGGATAAATCCAAAGTCATGGAATTATATCAATTTGTCCTTCATATACAAAAAAGAACTGACTTCCTCAATGAAGAAGCTGAAGACATAAATACCGGTGCGAAAACAGTGTCAGAAATATTCAACTCAAATATAAAAGTATTGTTGGACATTATTGCTGAGTAACATAAAAATGCTCTTGAACTAAAAAACCAAGTTGATGCTATTGGAACACAACTAAAAAATATATTATCTGAAATAGAAATACCGAAGAGCTTAGAAATGATTTTTCCAATCCAATGTTAAACAGGTATAGCTGGAGGCAACAGTGAACCCAGACGTGACAATACAAAAGAATATACTATTCCAAAAAAGGTGACAATACAAGCAGACTCAAATAAAAGTGATTCCAAAACAATCAACATTATGGACCAGGATGACTTGACCCCTTTAAGTCCAAGAGAAGAAGAATATCTGTCAAAATAGTCTGAATTGTGTACGAAATAAAAATTAGTGAACTACATTTCATCTCTCCGAGAAATAATGTTTACCCCAGAGTAACTGTCATGGAAGGAAGTGAACCATTATCGTAAAACTAATTGTGGATTATGGATTCTTGGATTTAATATATCCAGGAAAAAACCTCATGGAAATAACAAAATTTGATGACATGTTCATAAAAGAAGTGTCAAAATTTGCCAAGGGAAGGAAAGTATATTTGAAATTCTACTCGATAAGTCCTGAATACAACGAAGTTGTTTTTCATCTGGTTAAACACATAATATCAATTGGATATGTGGCAGCTAACTTCCAAATAGATGTCAAGGAAAATGATAATATTGCCCCCAAAGGTTACCAAGTCATGGATTAAACATAGAATAGCACTTGGGATAAAAGCCATATACAACATTGCCAAAACTCTATGATAAAAAACTCTCATGCTTATGCTAGTATGATAATTGGATGCTAGTTACCAATACTAATGGTGGATATGGAAAATCTGAGATATTAAAGGAATACATCACGAGATTTGATATACGTCAATTTCTAGGATGCCCAACCACTATCAAGGAATCTTGGCAGTTAAGGGAGTGTCCTAGTTGCAAGTGAAGGCCATGTGAAGAAAGAAATAATAGAGGGACAGATGTCCTTATAATGTAAAGATTTAGTTGCATATGAAGAAATAGAGGGACATGTGTGTCCTTGTAATAAATAATAGAAGGACGGGTGTGTCCTTGTGATATTATGTAAAGTTTTAAAATCATTGAGTCTATGATGCAAGCAGTGATGTAATCATATTCAATGTAGTATCATAAATAGAGGCATCCGGGATAGATGAAAGGCAAAGATCACTTGAGCACTCAATCTATGAGAAAGCCAAATAAATCCTCTGTCCTTGAAAGTTCTCATACTAACCTTGTATCAATTTTCATATTATCAATAAAATTCCAATCAATTTATCAAAACATGATGAATTTCTAAGTTTCTTTCTTCTAAATTCTATTTCCTACAAGAAGATATATTATTCAGAAAACTCCCTACACTTTGTCCAAAATATTTTCCAGCAGAATGTTATATAGTGAAGGCATAGATTCAGGAGAGGCTAATAACCCATGAAGGCAAGAGGTCGTTGAAGGGTAAGATAGCAGAAACCTGAAAGCCTAAAGGTCACTAATATCAAAAGGAAAATACAAAGGTACAAAGAATAGGAAAAGAAGTTAGTACTCATAATATATCTGTTTTTATGGAATTAGGAGGAAGAAGAACTTTTGAAACAATTTGATATCATGGAAGAATTTAGAATTATTAAGTTTAATTATCAAAACAGTCTTTATAATGATGAATATCACAGCATAATTGAACATTTGTTCATGTATAAACAATTTACTAAACCTAACAATAAAATAAAAAAGTTATATCATATTTATATGCCATGTTTGTTAGCTATTTTTCCTAAACTAAAAGAATTATTTGGATTAGAAATTACAAAATCAATCATTTACTTCTGGTTTGATAGTGATAATACTAAAATAAATAATGAATTGTATTTAGGATATGTATTTAGTAGTGACAATGATTATGATCCCATATTAGATTATGATAATAATGAAAACGGTGAATCTTTCTTTACCAGTTTTTGAAAATTTTGATATCATGAATGAAAGAAATCATATCATGAGAAAACCTAGATCTAATAAAGGTCCATATAAAGTTAAAAAGAATATTAAAAATAAAAGAGGTATTGAATATGAAAATGAAATTGATAAAATTGGATATCAAGAACAACTTTATGCATCACAAGAAATATTAAAAAGTTTTTAAAAAAAATATGATAGAAAACTTTGCTAGAAGTACTATAAGATCTATAGTAATACAAGATATTCAAAATATAATTGATAAATTAGAAAAAAGAAAGAAAAACATTTCAAAATATTATATATACCATTTGAACCTAGTATTGATATAGATATTATCAATTCTCAAACACTGATAGAATTCGAAAAGTTACTTGAAACTTTATAGATTAACTACTTGATATTTCCATATTTATAGTTTGATTTCAGTATATAAAATGTCTGGATATACAATTAAAGGATTGGATAATTTGTTAAAAAGAATAATGGAAAAAATAAATAAAATTACGTCTCAATTAATGGATATAGATGAATCCTCTGAAGAATATTATATACTTTTAGAAAATTGTGATCAATACATTATAGATTATTCTGATATATTACAACAAAGAATGAATTTATATGATAAAATTATGACTAATGATAATACAGTTTTAATATAATGTCATTATACACAATCAAAGGATTAGATAACCTTTTGGATAAATTGACAGAAAAAATGAAAGATATTAAATATCAAATGAAAAATGAAAATATATCTTGTGAAGAATATAATAGACTTTTAGAAAAATACGAACAATATATTGCAGATTATTGTATTTTGCTAGGAAAAAAAATGAATTTATATGAAAAAAGGTTTTATAATAATTTATCAACTTGAAAGTTGGAATCGATGGACACTTCACAAGCATCCATTTCTAATAATAATGATTATAAATTGTATTTAGAAGATAATGATATTTCATTCTTACTAGCTATTGTCAACAAATCTGAAAATATATATTCTGTTAGACAATCAAAACTAAAAAAATATATATGAGGATATTGACTATGCTCTTTTAAATAATATATAATTTAACTATGTTGAAACAACTAAAAATATAAATACAGTTCATAGAATTATAAAAAAAGATGAAGATATAGAAGAAGAAGTCTCAAAAGGAATAAAATTAAGATATATAACTAAAAAAGATCATCCCAAGTTTTTGATAAATTATCAGAATATCGAATGTTTTTAGAAGAACTTAAAAGATTAAAAAAAATATAAATATAATAAGAAGTATTGAATTAAATCAAAAGAACTAAGTTAAGGATTTACATTGTAAAGTAAACAATTCACTTCATTAAGGATAAAATAGACATTTGACACATATATAGCCATTTTCATAAAACAAAAATCTCATATAGCTATTTCAATAATGAGTAATGATATTTTACCACATAGTGTGCCACACTAGGTGTCACTCCCCTCACATGGGAGGTGAGACTGCTCATTATGAGGGTGGTCCCACACACACCCATGTGAGGATGTGACACATTATATGACAAAATTTGTGTGATAGAATAGCATAATTCTTCAATAAAATTCCGGCAGGGGCAGGGGAGCCATAAACTCTCTGAATAAACGGATGCTTTAGTAGAACTCGAATACTCAATAAATTTAAATTGATGGAACAAATATGATTTTAAGTTCCCCCTTGTCTTTCAAATTTATAAACACTGTGGATATCGACCCCCTTGGAAGCTGATTGTAAGAGCACGTTTTTGTTTCAATTGATATCGGAGCAGATAAAATTCTGATGCGCTCATACAAACGATATTAAGGATAAATTCTACCTAAAGTGATTGTTTCAATGTCCAATGTTCCTATTCCAATTTTGTCCCATACATACATGGTACCGAGCCATCATTTTGTACACAACTTTGCATAAAGAATTGAAACAGCCTCTATACATCAAAATCCTGCACTGCCTTGTTTTCATGGTCGCGCAAGAGTGTCATCGAACTGTACGGCGTAAAATAAATGGCAGCGTATATACCACGAATCTGGGTCGTGCGAGAATATAGGATAAACATCAAGTGCCAATCAGATATGACATCAAGAAACACCATGATAGTTATGACATACCATGCAAGCCAGAGATTGATTATAAGACTGCCTCTGGCATGAAGTTTTCTTCCCGGAAAATGCCCTAAACCACGAGCCTTACTATCAGTGCGAACTAACAAAAGCTTAGATGAGATAAACTCGATACCAGAAAATAATGCCAATGTATTTTAATTAAACTTGAAACCTCCAAACCGGGGGAACAGCAAAGCAACCTGTTAGAAAACTAAGTAAACAAAGAACAGCAGAATCACTTTTTACAAAATAATCTCTTACCAAAAAGGTTACAAACCTCTTTAATAATCTAAAACACCCAAGGCTTTCTTGAATTGACTGCAACCTCTTATATTCCTGTTTGAGTTCCATCATAAATAAGCTTCAACGTCTATCAGACGGCTGGAATACTGTATAGCCATTGATGCCATGTGCCAGATTTGGATACTCCCGGATGTAATGTGGATAGCCATCACTAGCCATAATTCTAACGTTCAAGGGCAGATCAGAACCGCCCATTTGCCATTGATTATGAATCATACCTTCAATCTCCCCATTTACATGAGGTTGTGGACTTGACTGGGGAATAATATTCCTACGAGTATCCAAATGGCTACCTGAAGCACCATAACCATGTAGAAACTCATTGTCATGAGAACTTCGAGTCCGCTCAAACCTACATGAGCTCATAGAGGGTCCCAGAACACTTGACATGCCCATCTCACTTTGGAAACTTAACTGCTGGTTTAAATGGTGAGGCCCATTGCTTAAACTTTGATAAACCGGATTTTCTCCAGCTAAAATCCCATACCCCTGCTCATCATCTAACAACTCATTGATGATATCAAGGTGGGGAAATTCATCTGCAAATGCACCATGACTTTGACGGACAGATGTGAGGGAAGGAAACTCAGATGGATTGTGATCCTGGAATCTGCTCAGCAGAGGCATGTGTAAAACGGGACTTTTCATTTCATTGATCACAGAAGAATGATTATCAGGTATGTTTCTGTTGCTATCCCCTTGAGAGGACTCCATCCGTGTGGACCCATTTTGTAGCATTTCGTGATTTACCATTCCAAATGGAGAGCTCGTTGTCATTGAATTTGGTTCCATCCTATCAGGGCTTTGGGGCGTAAAGAGCGGTGGAGATAGAAGTGCTGGTGCCTGTGAGTAAGAATACGATGGATTTGCCACTGAAGTCGGTGCATGCTGTTGTGTATAAGCTGGTGAACTTCCAGCGACAGGGTTACCCATCATTGCATTTCGATATGACTGCTGGACGTATATCTGAGTTTCAGATGAAGGGTCAGGGCCCAGTCGACCAGCAGCACTACTGGAGCGTGCTAAAAGAGGGGTTTTCTGAACCATGGGAGCCATGGAAACAGTTGGTCTTGGTCCAGGAGTTAGAGGAGCACTCAAGGGTCTTGACACAACAGGGAGTTTTGGTTTTGAAAGCTTTTCATTTGTAACCAGCACTTGCTGCATAGAAGGCTTCTCACTCGTGGCAGGCATTTGCTGTCCAGAAGGCTTTTCACTTGCGGCAGGTACTTGCTGTCCAGAAGGCTTATCAGCCAGTTTTAGAGACGCAACTTTCTGAGCACCAGGTTTCCATGGGACAGCATTTGCGGCTATTGTTTCCAATCTCACTGATCTACCAGCTTCCCTTGTGCTGTCTGAAGATGATTTCTTAAGCACGACTTGGTCGCTGGCAGCATTAATCTCTGTCTCTGATTTTGGCAGAGCAGTAGATGGAATACTTTTGGAAGAGCTCCTGGGATACGATATTACAACTACTGACTTCTCTGTAGATGCTTCTGCACGAACCACATCTTTGGCACTAAGATTTCTCCTCAATGAAACTATTACATCCTCCTATAATCAACAATGCAGCATCTCATCAATCAATATGACTCGACTAGAGAAGAGGGCAGGAAGGGAAGTGGTGAGGAGCTTTTAGAATATTCATGCACAAAGCAATCTTTCCTAAACACATTCTCGAACAAAATATCAAATTTATGAAGCAAGGAAACCACCTTTCCCAAATGGTGCTCAGGCCTGCTTACCCTGTCCTGGAAGGATTGAACAACAGATCCACTTGTTGCTTCAGATGGATCAGTTTGCTGCCCTGCAACTGACACGGATTCAAATGATTGACTAGGTGTTTCATTAGCCAAATCCACGTCAAAAGCCACACCTCGATGGTTCCTCAATCTAGATGTTAAAGCAAGAAGTCAGTTTCATTTACCATAACAGACTTGCAGAAATAAATTGCTAAGGAAACAAATGCTCACCCGCTAGAAGATTTTTTATGTTTTCGGTTTGGAGGATTTCCCTTGCAAGGAACATTCATTATAACCGAAGGGACTGAGTCGGTGGAGCATGTTGACGAACTATCATCCACAAAAGATGCAGTTCTACCTGCTATGCCATTTTGAACCCCAGAAAGCCCGTCAACCACACTGCTACTGGCTTTTGAAAGAGGATGCATTTCGGAAGTATCATTATCCCAGTTAATAGGCCTCACATCTCCCCCCTCTGAATCAGGGGGAAGTACATCTGGAACACAATCTACCGAATCTAATATATCGAAAATTTCTTCCATTGCATCACCTTTATGAAGTATTATTTTGGAACTCCTTTCCCCAGTAGGAGTATCCGGCTCAGTCTTGCCTTGCAAAATTATGTCAGGTTTATCATCCCTTCCTTTGTCTTTTGCTTTGCGATTATTTCGTTTTTGTTTTCCCTGAAAGTATAAATGAAAAAAATAATGTAATAACCAACAGCAGAATGCATTCTAGCCAACAAGGCCGATACTTCAGATCTTGTTTGGACGTAAACATATAAAGACATCTCTTAGAAAATAGAGACACTAGCCAGTAGTAAAATGAGCATGGCACTGCAAATATTATAGTGAACACTCTAAAAGAAAATTTATCAAGTTTTCAATACAAAAGTCAACAGAAACAACAAAAGTTCTGTAAAATAAAATAAAAAATTTATTTTAATCTCCATTACATATTCTAACTATTATGTTTTCTTATGTAATCAGTAATTATTTTTGTAACCACAGTTTCTTACTCGTCTATGTAGTAAAAGCAAGTTCCTGCGAACTAGAAATAGTGCATAGAGATCTTACGAGAAATTATTATACAATTAACAATGAAAACTCAAAGCAAAGAAATGTTCACAGTAACAGAAATGCAGATACTTCATGAACTTGATCGTACTGAAGAAGAAAAATTGGAAGAACAATGCACCTTTTTCTAGACTTAAGTTGTAACGACCCTGCCTCTGTGTCTAAGCCGTTAGAAAATAAATATTGTCCGCTTTGAGAGAGCTTAAACTCATCTTACTGTCAAAGAGATATTTTCCTTATGAGAGAATTAAGTTGAAACGACCCGAACTCTGTGCGCAATCCGTTAGAACATACGCATTGTCTGCTCTAGGAGAGCCTAGACTCATCTTACTCCTCAAGGATTCTTGACGCACCCTCAGGATTCGAACTCAAGACATCTGCCTTATGAGAGACTTAAGCCGAATCCTAATACCAAAAGGTCATATTTTTTTTTTAAAAAAAAATGTACATCTCTTGTAACAATCTAGACTATGTGCCTAAGTTGTTAGCTTATGTATTGTCGACTTTGGGAGCACTTCCAGGACATCAACATTTTTAGTTGCCAAACTAGTACAATTTCAACAACTTTGATTGTAATTCTAACCTCTTTGTTTCCAAATGGATGGAATTTTTCAAGATTTCATGAGGTGTAAAGTAAATTTAGTAAACCTGCTTTTTCTTTGATTTCTTTTCCTTATCAGCTGCTCCACGTTTTCCTTTCTGCTCATTCTCGGCCATCCAAGCTGCCTCCTCTTCACGGATGAGCTCTTCTTGCCTCTTTAAAGCAACAGCCTCCTGATATGCAACTTCAATTTTACTGCTGTAGCAAGATAGGTTAAACATTCAGGACTAAAATAATACAATCATGGTACATTTGGCATGCTGGATATTTAAAAAAAAATTGTCTATTGTCCTTCGCAGTACTAGTACTGTAGCAACTTGGTGCTATTCTAACCAGAATGCGCATGTATTTCAGGCCACAACAATATAAACAAATTCCAAAGACGTGTATATTATTAAACATTGATGTATAATATATTAATATTAAACAATTTATTGCCTATATAATGGTAAAGCAACCACCATAGAATGAATCTATTGGGCGACCATATTGACATAAATGCAAATGCACAGTTCCAATTCAAAGCTTCACTAATGCAGATAACCTCAAAGCAAACAACTCTTACTTTCTTATTGTGCCATCCTAAATTTCTTCTAGGAAATATAATAGTAGGAGTGCAATGTAAATTATATATCAACTTAACCTCTGAAGGAATACTGCCTCTGATGTTAACAAAAGGACTAAATATGCAGAGTCAATATAATGGATACCTGAATAAATGGGCTAAGATAAATATTTCAATTGTCCGACGTCCAAGTTCAGTAAGACGCCTCTCATCACGTTCAATTAAGTCTTTGTTGAACTCCTCTCCAGCACTTCCATCCTTGAAAAAATAAAGAATAGCATTCGGTTAGAAGGGAAAGTAAATATCAGGTGAAAAAAAAAAAAATCCAAAGCCATGCTGGCACTTTCAACAACGCTTGAGGTAATGCAGTTCTTTCTTTTTTCTTATTACCTTGGAATTGGGGGTTCTTGGTCTCGCATAAAATCAAAAAACTTCCAATTAACACTTAAAATTAGCAAGGAGTGACTTGCCTAAGCCTAACTAAGTGTTTTTAATGAACACAAGTCCACTATCCCAATAGATGAGGTGATGTCTAAAATTTATTTCATAGATGTCATCCAATTCACATGGCATTTCCAAAAGGCCAGTTCCTTGAAAAAAAAAAATGTTTCATACTATCCTTGGGGTTTGTTCAGAATACGAGAACATTCTCAAGTAACAACACATACACCAAATCATGCATTGTTGTAATTTATTATTTTCTGGCCTCGTCAAAAATAAAGACAAGGTGATTATAGAAGAATTCCACAGTTTGTCAATTTTCTGATAGCCTAGAAGAGGTCCTTCAACCATTGAATATTTGAAATGTGTTTACCTAATTTAATAAAATGAAAAACATATTACTCCAGCTTTCGCCTCTTCAGGACCTGAGGCATTAAACCACTGGTAGAATACAACTGGACAGCAATTGAATTTCGATGCTATTACTGATGGGGCTGTCAGCTAGACAGCTACAACACTAAATTTTAGCAAACTGCTGGTTTTTATGTAACATTTTTATTACAGACTGTTTAATCCTACAACTATTATAAGATTGAGTCCAATTCCATGAAACGCTGCAACCATCACCTATCAAGTGGGTAACAGAAGGTGATTAACAAACCTAAGCATTTCTGGTACTTATTTGTAGCCTACTATAAAATAAGCAGTCACGGCCATGGTTTGCACACATAAATAGATCAAGATGCTCACCTTGATACGATTTTGAGGACCCTTCTCATCCTTTGGAGGCAAAGGTTCCATGGCAGCCCTCTCAAGTAGTAGTAACACGTCATCCACCAAAACAAACATATCTTTCTCAATGCGAACAATAGGAACCGATAATTCTTCTGCTTCCAAATATTTCCCCTTACCTTTATTCCCCTCGGTCTGTCCTTCAAGAGCCTTCAGTCCACTGTACAGTGAATCCATGACCAAAGTAGATGTAACTTCTTTATCAATGAAAAAGTGCTTCACAAGTACTTTCAGTATGGAGTCTGTTCTCTCTTGTGACATGTGGCGCCTGACACTTTGGTCTATACCCATCCAGAAGGTACGGAAGCTAGAAAGTAACACAGATTTCGAGTAAATAATATTTGGATGGTGCAAAACAAGAAAGGAAATTTGGTCTATACCCATCAACAGAAAGTATGGAGGCTGGATCCAATAAATAACATTTGGATGATGCAAATCAAACAAAAATAATTACTTTCAAAAAATAATACAATTCAATATGCGTTAAATTTGAATAACGATAAATGAAAACAACCAAAATAGGCCCACTACCTCGACCATCTAGCTTTATCCTCAATCAACTTTCCAAGTTTGCTCCGTCTTTCTTCCACAAAACGACGGCAAATTTGTTCAACATTTGTCAAATATACCCGAACAAGTTCCCTCCTATATTGAATGTCGAGGCAACGAAAGGGATAATCTGTTCTCTCCCTGCAAACGAATGGCAAAGGTTAGAATTGGTATACGATGCAAATAAACACAATTCGTAAAAATCCAAAAGAGTAAGATAAATTTAGAAAAACAAAAAATCTATCTAAGAAGTGTAAACTATCATAGTCAAACAATTAATCATTGTAAATATTCACATGTTATCAGCAGAGATACCTGATGACTTGGACTTGAGCTTTAATTATTAAAGTATCAGCATCAATAAACCCATCTAACAATTTTGATAGCTCCATAAATTTTTTCCATCCCCAATCATGCTCCTTTTTCCAAAATCGATGTAGTGTATCTGTAAAGTTTTACAATACATATTGAAAATGAAATCTTGACCACAAAAGTAGTAGTTTTAATTGAAAAACTTACCAGAATACTTGGACTTTTTAGCATCTTTATTCACCACAGCAATAGTGAACTGCGCAAAATGACTCCATCCTGTCCATAGAAAAAATCACTTGATATCAACTCCAAACATACAAATAGATTTTTAAATCAATTCATAATAGGATAAATGTTACCATACCTGGAAGAAGCTTGTCATGATTAGCCACACAGAGAAACAAAGAGAGATGATTGCAGACATCACATCCCTGGGGGTAAATCAAAATATACCTACCATCCAAATTTCAATCAAAAGAAATGTTCGCAAATGCCATATGCACCCACGTAGGATAGAAGATATCGATGGGAAAAAAAATCAACTAAATAACGACAGCAAGATGGACCCCACTGCCCAAAAAATTGTAAAAGATCATCAGTTGAATGGTAGAAAGACATAAAGAAGGAATTTATTGAAGAAAATGATTGACTGAATATGCTTTACATCCATGTTAATTAAGCATCCATGAAGAGTACAGAAGAATGAATGCCTACTTCAGATTACCATCTTCAGGGACATTCTACCATCTTCAGGGACATTCTAAGCTCATAGGTCGACCAAAAGAAGTGGCATAAAAACTCAATTCTTGCCTCAAGATTATGCACAGATTACCTAAGGTTTATCTATAAACAGGAATCCAATGTTGAAGCAAGTAATAAATACGTGACAAGCACAGAAAGATATTTCAGAACCATCATTTTTTTCTCAAGCATCATACCATTTGTAGCTTCCAGCCTCAAATACTTCACTTCGAAGCTCTCTTTTGTTAATTTGCGAAAAATTGGGGATCTTCCATGTATGCCTTCCATATAACTCAGAAGGTCGAGGTCCTGCAAGGTTAAAAGCAGAATGCAAGGTTAAAAGCAGAAAGCAATGATCCTGAGAAACTGTAATCTAGTTCAAATCAATGACAAGCATAAAAATTCAGTCAAGACCAAATTTAGAAAATTGTTAGTCCAATCGCAAATTGATCCTAATTTCATTTCACACTCTTTCAAATTTAACATAACAAGTATAATGCTATTTGTAGTCTGTGACTGAAGTAGTCGCACTACATGACATCATATTTGTGATTTTTTTATTATTAATATAAAAATTCATTCGATCGTTTCCTTTTTTAATTATTAAAATCATGACACATAGGATGCCATATATGATGGTTATTGTATTCTAACAAAAATGATGTAACCATAGCTGCTTGTGAGAAATTGTGAACCTTTACACGTTCCTTAAGAGCAAGAAAAAAGAAAGCACAAAATCAGGTTTCAACAGGATAATTTAATTGTGTGATAATTTTATTTATAACAATTCATAACAGAGCATAACTTATATCAATGTATCTTCAAAACTGAATTTGATTGCAGAGTTTGCACACAGATGATACTGCAATCTTAAAACTTCATAAGAATCAAACAAGAATACTATCCAAAAACAACATCCGCCTTAGTCACTTGAATATGGTATACATTATTATACACATCAACCCATCAGCCAATGCAACATATTTGCAGACAAGAACCTTTGTAGTTCTCACCAAGTATCACATGGAAAGTGAACAGATCCTCAGAAAATAAAAGTTTTACTGAGTTCCACTGACAAGTCTATACTATATACATAAATTTGATGCATAATGATATGATACCAAAAGCTTTGGATTTTTCTTCCTTCTCCAAGTCAATTTCCTCTCGTATCAGCCATTAATTTGATGCACTCTATGCTTATTGAAGTCTTCAGGATTATTCTTCCCTCTCTAATTCAATTTCCTTTTTGTTTTCATTTCCTTTTACTATTTTCCTTCCAAGAGGGGAGGGAGGGAGTTGATTAACCCCTTTAATGTCAAGCACTATAATAATAATAATAATAATAATAATAAATAATAATAATAATAATAATAAACACAGGGTGCCACGTAGTCAAAAGGAATACCATTGTCTTCATCACTGTCACTGTCCCAGTAAGGGGGCGAAGTTGAAGGGGTCCCATTTTCCACCTGCTCGGAAGACCTCCATTCTGCTAATGCCTCACCTGATTGAGATTTCTGCTGCTGACCGCTCAAAACCCCTTCCAATGATCTCCCCTCTTCAGACTCAGCGGTCGCAATCCCGGCCATATACCCCTCTATTTAAGTCAAGCCACACTTTGCCTACTTCACTGCTTCAAAAAAATTTAAAAAATTAAAAATAAATACCTTAACCACATTACAAACACTTAATTATATATTGTGTGCAAGCAAATGCACGTCCGTGCAGCCACGTGAACACTGCGTGAGCGCGTGTACACGAGAGAATAGAATGTCCACATAAGTACGCTAATCTAAATATATAAACAGCAACTACTAACTGTTGACACACGTCCTCTCTAAATTAAACTCATTTTAATATCTGAAATGAAAATTGTGTACAATTAAAAAAATGTGAGCTTCTTCAGTAAAAATAAAAATATCTCTTGAAGTTAACACGTAGATGAAAGCATGACTTCACACATTTCAAACATAAATTCCAATTAGAAAAACGCATACATCAAATTTCCTGAATTCAAAAATCCACGTAAATGAATAAAAGTCTCAAAACCCTAGATTCCTCTTTCCCAGAGAAATAAAAGAACCAAACGTAAAACGAAACTCAACTACAATCAATAAAGATTAAAAACCACCCACTAAAAACCCAATCACTTTTTCAAGTACCAATAATAAAACCCAGTAATTGTCAAGCTTCAAACAATAAACCCGATCAGAACACAAATTCAAAAACCCTCATGTAGATTCCAAAAATCCCCTTTCAATAAAAACAAACCCTAAATTCAAAAACCCATTGCCAAAACAAGGCAATCGAGATTTTTTGTATCATTAATTATATTAAAGAAAATTATAGGAACAAAAATTCAGATCGAGAGATAGAAGTAAAACAAACCTGAGGTAAAAATATTAATACGTTTATTTATTAATTTGGCAAATAGGAGGAAGAAGAGAGAGATAGAAAGAAGGGTTAGAAGGGATTATGGTAGCAGAAGAAAATGAAGAGAAGAGGCGGAGAAAATATAATACTATATATAAATCATTAAATATTTAATTTTTAAGTTATGTACAAAGTAAATAATAATAATTTTCAATCGTAAAATAAAATCGAGAGGACTTTGATAAAACGCTGTGTTAAGTATCTTCCTTTTTATTTCGGCTAGATACCTATTTATTAAAAATTTTGTGTTTAAAAACATATTTTTTTATGTTTTCAAAGTAAGATGTTTGGTTAAAAATTGAAGAAAAAAAAATATATAATTAAAATTAATTTGAAAAATTATATTATTTAAAAACATATTTTTTTAATTTGTCAAGTAGAGACTATATATATATATTTTCTAATCGAATGCATTGTATAGTTCCATTGGGTAACGCTACGCAACCTTATACTTTATGAAAATAATTTACGCATGAACTAAAAAAAAAAAAAAAAAATCTATTTTTACAACATATTATCTCAAAAATTCACTATTAAAAAATATTATTTAAAATAATAAGTCTCAAACGCACCCTAAATTTGAGTTATATTTTAAATCAAATCTGAGTTAATATTTTCAATAAATTTTTTACTTTTTTTTTTTTTTTTTTTTGTGTGTGCTTAATTTTTTTATTTTTTTGTGATATAGATTTTTGTGATATAGACGGGGGGATTTTGGGTACTTAAGGATTGATTTGCAAGAGATGATTGGCTGAAAACAACGTGGGACCCAATTTTTATACGCATTTTATGTGTTTTTTTTTTTTTTGGAATTAGGTGGGTCGGGTTGAAGTCAGAGTGCGCCCGATGTGTTTTGAGGAAGTAATGGGCTGTCCTGTTGTCTTCTTGGAGTCCATAAATATATTAGGATCCGTTTGATTAGTCATATTTATGATTTTTCACGTAATTTTCCAACTTTGCGCCACTTACCTCGAAATTCGGTATTTTTCTTGTTTTGGATGAATTCGTTTTCCAATAGAGTAGGAGGTTTTATTTTCCATGTAAAATCTTATACCATTTTTGTTACGTTTGATCATTTTTATTGTTGTTAATTGATTTATTTTTTTTCCCAAAAATTAAGGGTTCGTTCTCTTTGTGTTTCGATTTTGGATTTTGAGTTTTGGATTTTGTTTTGAATTTTGGTTGTTTGTTTTGAAATTGCTGAAAACATGTTCTCTTTGTAATTTTGAAAAACTGTTTTCAAAAATAGAAAACTGAAAAATGCGTTTACTTTGTAATTTTTTGATATATTTATTTTGTGATATTTTATATGTAAAAAATGGTTGATTTGTTGAATTACATTAATTTTAATGTTAATAAATCAGTTAGTTCTCTATGTCAATAAATTCATCATTAATATTGTTTCAGCTAAACAAAAATTTAACCCTATAACAGCAAAATCTTAACATGGATTTATATATAATGGCAAAATAATATAAAAATTTCAAGTGAATGAAGTGTCTCACATTTATCCAAAATAATAATAATAATAATAATAATAATAATAATAATAATAATAATAAAATTAAAAAATTAAAAATTACAAAAATAAATAAATAAATAAATAAAAATCTTAACATGGATCTATATAATGACAAAATAATATAAGAATTTCAAGTGAAGGAAATATTTCACTTTTACAAAAAAAAAAAAAAAATTACAAAAAAAAATATTAAAATGAATCTATATATAATGGAAAAATAATATAAGAACTTCAAGTGAATGAAGTGTCTCACTTTTACATAAAAAAAAATCTTAATATGGATCTATATATAATGACAAAATAATATAAGAAATTCAAGTGAAAGAAGTGTCTCACTTTTAAAAAAAATAAAAATAAATAAAAATAATTTACAAAATAAAAAAATCTTAACATGGATCTATATATAATGACAAAATAACATAAAAACTTCAAGTGAAGGAAGTGTCTCACATTTTTAAAACAAAAAAATAATAAAAAAAAATTACGAAAAAAATCTTAACATGGATCTATATATAATGGCAAAATAATATAAGAATTTCAAGTGCTTTTGTCTCACATTTAAAAAAAAAAAAAAAAAAATCCAAAACACGCGTTTTGGTCGTTTTGGACTTTTTAACACAAAATATCCAAAACGCAATAAACTCGTTTTGAGTTTCCTTTATATTTTTTTTGATGTTTTGGAAAATGCGTTGCTGAAAATGGACAAAGTGAACGGGTTTTCGATATTTCCAAAAATCGAAAACTCAAAACGGGCTAAAAACAGCAAAGAGAACGGGGCCTAACATTATTATTACTAAGTACAAACTTATTAAAAAATGAAAAAAAAAATATTATAATAGCTAAATTTTACTTTATTTTTCATAGAAAATAATGTCAATCAAACAATAAAAGTTGAAAAATTCTTCACTTTTTCTACCTAGAAAATTAAACCAATCAAACACATTAAACTTTCAATTCCCAGAAATTTAATTCCCTGGAATTCATTTTCTTTTCACCCAAATTTCACCATCTCTATCAAACGCAACCTTAGGGTGTGATTGATTGGGAGTGGAAAAGCATAATGAAAATATTTTTCATGGAACTACAAATGGGAAGAAGTCTTGATTCGTCCAAATTCGATGGGCTCCAACCTTAATCTGGCTAAAAAAAATCCGTTCGTGAGTCAACGGGCTAATTCGAAGTGGGATTGGGCAACCCGAGGGGTAGCATTAGAAAAAAAGAAAAGTGTACAAAAAATAAAAAATCTAAAATTCGTGGGATGCTGGGCAGATTTGGGCTTATTTATTTTTTTAGGATAGAGAGTACCCCCCTCATTGACATCCTTAAATCAAACATCTAAGATAGAAAATGAGATTTGAAAATATTTTCCTTTTCCACAAGATATTTTTCATGAAAATCATTTTTCCACCCATCTCAATGGGAAAACAATTTCCTTTTTTGAAGGAAAATAAGGATGGAAAGTATTTTTATTTTCCTTCTCCACCCACAATCAAAACAAACCCTCTGTTGAAAAGTATTAATTAATTAGGGAAAAAAGTAATTACTTCGGCATAATTGAAAACTTAGCCTCCGTTTGGTAAAATATGTGATTAAAAGTGATTTGGAAAAATATGTGTGTTTAAAACGTAATTTAAGGAAATGTACCGAATGAAAAGTTAGTTAATGAAAGAAGTGGAAAAGCATTAAAAAAATGTCGAAATGATACTGAATTTCTGAACTTAAAGCATTTAATTAATGAATAAAGAAGGACACGGGAAAGATCAAGTCATATATCACACTATTTCTCACCATTCTTTAGATTAACAATTTCATTTTCTAACATTAATCTGCTATAACTGTAACATACAATAAAAAGTATAATGGTCACAATATCTCACATGTGTGGACAATGAGCGATATATAAAATAGGTTACGGTAGACAAAAAGTCACAAGTTACAACATTTTTCAAGGAATATACATCTTGTCATGGCGTTGTTTTATTTTAATGTGATATTCGGTGTCACTTATATACAGTTAATGGTTTATTAAGTTCATAGTACTATTTCATTGAATATATTGAGATAATAAAATAAAAAGATTATAATAACGTATATATTATTAGAATTGTAACTAGTTAATTTCACAAAAGCTTGTGTTTATTTACATGCCATTTTGGATTTGGTCTCTTTATTTATTTTCTTCACCTGTTCTTTTATGCTTTAATAAAGTTGTGAACACTAAATCTCATTAATTATATAATTGAAAATGAATTTGAACAAACATAAATTTTAAAAAATAGAGGCCACAAATGGACTTGGTCGGTCTCAATTTCAAGATTGTATAAAGAACTCTTATTTTAACATTCATTTGCAAAATGGGCATTGAGGGATTAATGTGATAAATTTACATAAAATTTTATGTCTTTCTTTCCTTTTTTAATGAAATTGATATAATTTGTGTGTAATAAATTGTTAACATTTAATTTAATTAAGCAATATATAATATTTAGTATTCACTAATAAACTTTAAAAGATCTTACAGATTTTATCCACTTATGAGAGAGCCTCTGAACAGAAAATTAATATGAAGAAATCTAGTATCACTTCTAGCCCCAATGTTAATAAAAATTCTTTTTTCTACAACACTCAATTTCAACTATCCATCAAAAGTCAAGCCATAATTTTTGAATTTTCACCCAAATCTCAACCATCTATTATCCTAAAATCACTATTCATTTAAAAAAAAACTATTTTTAAACATGAATACCATACACACACTAAGTACCCTTAATTTGGAGATAGGCCGCAAACATAACAGATATCTGAGATTACCGACGATGGTTGGACATGAAAAAATCAGAATTTTTGGTGAGCTGTGGAAATGAAATTTATTCTCAATCGAGGCTGAAAGGTTCTTATTAAATCAGTCCTACATGTTATTCCTAATTATGCTATGAGCATTTTCAAAATTCCCGTCACACTTCACAATCCGTTAACGTCTATGGTCATGAAATTTTTGTTGGGAGAAAGAGTAGAGGGACGAAAATTGATTTGGAGAAACTGGAGGGAGTTATGTAGAAGCAAATATTATGGGGTTTTGGGATGTAAAAATCCACAAAATTTAACGAGACAATGAGAGTGAAGGATTAATCTATTTGTACAAAAAACTTTACAATCAGGGTTACCATCCTTCATGTGAGGGGGCCCAAAAATATTTTATTTTCTGTAGGCCCTTCAATGTGAGGGTTAGTCAACATATTTGTACAAAATTATTTGTACATGTAGCATTTTCGGGTGGTAAAAGTAAAACCAGCGTGGAGACGAGTTGCCAACACTTCTTCTTTATTGGCTAGAATTCCCTCAAGTAAATACCATGATTTTTGAGGGGCTGGGATTAGATCAAGATGTTCATTTTTTGTGGCGTGGTATTCTATGGGGTAGAGAGGTTAGCTACCATCGCCCCCGATTTTTTCTCCAATAAAACATTGTGAAATGAATCATTGCACAATACATCATTTGATGACTAAGAATGGTTTATGGGATATGGAAAAATTAAAAATTAAAATTAATTTGCTGTCAAAGAATAAAAAATTGTTTGGGAAATGGCAGTATTAACCCTCGGGCTGAATTTAATTGGAGTTGGGGCAGTTATCAGGGATAGGGCTGGGCAAAAACCGACCCAACCCGATCAACCCGCCCAAACCGACCCAACCCGATCGGGTTGGGTCGGTTTTTCATGAAAATTGGGTTGGGTTGGGTTTTTTTTTTTAAAAAAATTTCGGGTTGGGTCGGGTTGCGGGTTGGGTGAACAACCCGACCCAACCCAACCCAACCCAACCCAACCCAACAAAAAAAAGACCTTTTTTTTTTTTTTTTTTTTTTTTTTTTTTTTTTTTTTTTTTTTTTTTTTTTTTTAAGTAATGAAACTTGACTTATTTAAATATTGATTGAACATATTTTAATTTTATTAGCAAGTGTTCAATTTATTGTATTTTTGGTTATTGTAGTGTACATAATTGATTTTGAATTAAAGATAGATTCTTGAGTGTTTTTTTTTTTTTTTCAAAAATTTTACTAATTGGGCCAAAGCCCAAACCGACCAACCCGACCCAACCCGACCGAAATTTGGTGGGTTGGGTTGGGTTGGGTTTGAATTCGTAATTGGGTTGGGTTGGGTTGATTTTTTATCAACCCGACCGTGGTGGGTTGGGTTCGGGTTGGGCAAAAAACCGACCCAACCCGATCGACGCCCACCCCTAATCAGGGATGAAGGGGGGGACTGTTGCAACAACTATAAGTAGGAAAATTGATGGCCTTTTTTTTTTCTCAAAAGTAGTTGAAGCGGCTTTGAGGCTAGCCTTTCTGTTTGGAAAACAATGTTAGCTAACAACTAAAATTGTTTTGTGTGATGCCCATGAGTTATGTACAGATTTGAAGACCTTCTCTACGCTTTTCCCTAATGCAATGGTGATTTAGGATTTATTCGTACACTGATAGATGAGCTTGGTTGTGAACCTATGTTACTTGCGATCATACATCATGAGAAGAGAATTGTGTAGTCCATGAGCTAGCTCTTAAGGCCACCTATTCGACCAATTATCATCATTGATTTATTTGTATTCCGTAATTTATTAAGACCTATGTTTTGGGCGATTTGATTGACAGAGCGTACGACGGCCAACCCAGATTTATAAATTGGGTTTATTTGACTTTTTAAATTTTATTTTAAGGTGAGATGTGTGATTAAAAATTGAAGAGAAAAAATGTGTGTGGTTAAAAAGTAGTTTGAAAAATTGTGTAAATTATAAATTGAAATCATTACAAAAAATTGAAAAAAACTGGTTGCCAAACAGTCCATGAATGAGAATACCAACTTGCATTGTTATAAAACTAGTTTCACACGCGTACCATGCGTTACACGAGCATATTTCATCGACAGATATTAAGGCATTTTCTTTTTGTGTTTCAATTTTGAGTTTTGAATTCATTTTTTTTTTGTTTTGTATTTTGGATGTCTATTTTGAGAAACTAAAAAAATGCAATCTTCGTATTATTCTTTTCTCAAAAAAAAAATGTGTTTACTTTGTACTTTTGAGAAAATTTATTTTATGTTTATTTATTTAATTAATTTTATTAATAAGCAAAATAGATAGATTAATTTGCACGCGTATGAATTATATTACCACTGATAATTCATTAACACGATTTTGTGACACAATATCACAACAATTCCAAATTCAACCCCAAAATAGCACCTCGATATTCGACGACATTATTAATGGCAATACCAATGCCTTCACGCAAACGAAACACCATGCTTCCATCTTTTGTTCGCAATACAACCCTACACCTGTTGGTCCAGGATTCCTTTTTGAAGTACCATCAAAACTTGGAGGAAATCCAAGTTGGCATGCTTTTTGCTAAGGATTTATGGGAAATGAAGTTGATCCAACAATATACTGCTGTGGCATCTTCTCTATATGATTCTTTCCACCCACCTTTTCTTTAGAAGAATTTGGATGCTGAAAAGGGAAAGCAACAACTTTACCGAAACATCGTATTTAACACCACGGGTGTTGGATAGAATAAATTGCATTCTTGAGTTCGTGAGAGGTAAGGTATTGCTCAGCTTCTCTAGACAATCCATATCCCTTAAACACGCTTACAGAATGGTCATTTGCAGAAGATAGAAGAACTACTTGAAGATCACTTGAGCTTTTATACACCCCAACATTGTCCCCTTTTCGCACAACATAAAATATGTCCTTCTCATCTGCCATTTTGGTCACTCTTCAACTTCAATCCCCTTTTGAGATTTTAGCATTGGTTTCAAGATTGAAATAATTCAATTACTTTACCCCTCAACATATTTCATAGATAAGAACGGTGAGTGGGCTGTTGGTTATATAAACTAAAAAAATTATTCCTTTTTTTATATTGAAGATGAAGTCTATAGTCATAATAATTGAAACAAAAACAGATATGTAGTAGAGACCAATAGACTTGTAACATGAGAACAATATCCCTTTGATAAGTTATGACAATTCAAAATAGGATCCAGCAAAGCAAAAGGATACAAAAAAGCTTCCCCGAACAATCAACACAGCATAAACATCATAAGTGAATACATATTTATATCAGCAGCAAGAAATCAGAACTCAAAATCAATCTTCAAACCTTTCTTCTTGCTCCTACAGCACATCAAGGCATTCATTATCTTTGCCCCACTGGTGGTCTATTTTCCATCCAAATAATAGTAAGCATTGTTCGAAGTGGCTATTGATATAGGGATAGCTAAGAAGTCATGGGAAACTTTTGAGACGTTTGGATACTTAGGAGCTTTAGATTTCCACCATAGCAATACATTGACGTTTGGATACTTAGGAGCTTCAGATTTCCACCATAGCAATACATTGAAGTTTTCGTCCCAAGGCATGATAGGCTCTTCTAAATATGAGTTTTGATCCGACTTTTTTGGTTGATTATTGATTTAGACAAATTTACTGTATTCTTGGCCTCCTGGAAAATTTTGAAACCGTTCTTCTTTATCATTTATTAGATTTTAGTCTTTTGTTTTAAGATTTGAAGCACCTTCAGAATTATCCACTTCAATGCCATGGCTCACATAATTTGTATAGATGGTACAAATAGCCTCCAAAACAGTACCACGTGAATAGATGCCATTTATATCTCCAAATTTTTGTGGAAATATATTCTATGTATTACATCTTTTGAATTGAATTCTCTAAGTGTTTCCATATCTAAAGCATTTTTTCAGTTTCGAATTTGTGATAGGCCCACATAGATTCAGACCTCGACCAATGTAGCTCTTCAAGTTTTCTAATTATAGTACAAATCTCTTGAAAGATATCTTACGCCATTGAACCAAACATTTCAGCACAACAACTCACAAAAAAAGGACGAGAATCATTCTTCTCCTTAAGTTTATACTTGATGGATTCAAGAGTTTCTTCACACGCATCAATATTTCTTGAGGTAAGAGAAAATACTTTACCTTCGAGATTTCAGTCATCTAGAGATTTCAAGATTGTTGCATTAGTAAAATTAGACTTCCACATATCATATAGTTGAAAACGAATAATCCATCTCTTGAATTTCCAGGTATCGTGCGCTGACAAACACAAGAAGTCATAACTCGGACCCCAATTTTTATAGTAGGTTAACACATCAACTGAAAGAGCAATTGATCGACACTTACTATTCAAAGTATGTTTAGATTTTGATTTCGTTTCCTTAAAAATCTTCAAGCAATCCTTCTTGTTGTATTAGAATCCAAGGTCAAAGAAGGATTAAGACTAGCAATAAAGTTTATGAAATTCTAACTTTCTACATATGGTGTCACCTCCTCAAAACATATGAATTTGGGAGTAGTACGTTGTACTATTCTAAGTAAATAGCTATACGGCAATGATCTTCCATATCACTAATATCTTCATCATCTCCCCCAACTTCAAAATCCCTAATATCTTCATCTCCCATAGAATCCTCACTCATCTCTCCAATTTTCTTGGCATTCACAATTGCAAGATTCACATCCATCTACTTTCTAAATAACATTGGCGTTGCGGCGTCATCACAAGGCCGCTTCATTTCCAAAAGACAGGTAACAATTCTTATTATTATTTTTTTGGGACTTCGTTAAATTCATTCCTTCATTTCCCAAAGTTTTCTAACTGCCCACTACTTTATCTATCAATTAATTTAACCACCCACTAAGTTACACAACCCCTACATTTTCAACTAATTTAATAATCCACTAATTCAACAATATCCAATAAATAGAATGTTGACAATTGACCAATTAAAATTGAAGATTTTAGAATCGCAGTTCCTTTTATAAAAATTAAAAGATCTCGAACAACATGCAACTAGTAATATATAAAATCATGAGGCCTCTCTTTTTTAATGTATCCATTACAATTTATAAACAAATTTATAAATAATACAATTTCTCAAGTCAGTTTTTAACCATACATAATTTATCTCTACCTTTTAAGCACACATTTTACCTCGAAACACATAAATAAACCAATTTATAATTGTAATAGTGTTAAAGAACACGTCATAAGTATAATTAGAGCTTTTTTGCTCTAATCCATTTTTTAAAATTTTCCCATCAAATTCATTTTCAGCCTCATATTTCTATGAGAACCACCATTTTTCGCACTTCTCAATCAATTTTCAATCACTCATTCTCTAAAAATCCTAAATTTCATAAAACTACTTACACCAGACAAACACATAATTTAGGTTTGAAGGTATATATGTACAAGTCCTATTATATAACATTTGTATTTAAAATGAAAAAATAAAAAAAATAAAAACTCAAGAGGACACTGAATATGGAAATAAGAGATATTCATTGATTATCTCCTATTTCAACTTTGGCTATGCTTTGATAAAATAGAGGATTGAGTAATAAAATGTAAAACTCGTCTATCGGATTGTTCAAGCCACCAATTTTTTTTTTTTGAGTAAAATATGTGATTGAAAATTGAAGAGAGAAATGTTGTTAAAAAATGGTTTGAAAAATTTTGTTGTTTATAAATTAGTTTATAAACTGTAATCATTACGTAAAACAACACATTGTATATTATCGTTTTAGTTTCATGCACGGTAAATTTGCACTTTACAAAATATATGCTCGAAATATCGAATTGGATAAAAATTAAATTTAAATCAATTTATTTAATGTTTGATTGGATATATTTGCCTATAAAATGTCACATCAAGAAAAAAAATTTCTAACTTTTTTTGTTCGATTAGAACATTTGGATTGAAAAATATTTCTTTGGTACAATTATTTGAAGCACAACATGATCCATTTGCTTAGAAAATATTTTCTCACCTATTTGGCGAGAAAATCTTACTTTCCATGTGAATCAAACAAATGTGTTTGTCATGTTGGGGGAATTCATACTTTTGACTTATATATTATAAGCAATGTTTTAAAAAGTTCACAGACGCAAGGTGCGAGAAAAATGCACTGCCTTGCCACTAAGCATAAATTAACCGGTCAACTGTCAAGTTGACCACTTATTACGCGCCTAAGCGAGGCTAAGCGTGCTTTATTAATTTTTTAGAATTCTTCTCTTTTTCAACAGTCCATTATTTGACTTTTATTAAGTGGAACATTTTGAGTTTAAAATTAAAAATATGAAAAATAGACTAACTTTTGCATTTAGAAACTTTAAAATTATATAATTGACTAATTGTAAAATTAATTAAGTAAATGTAATAATTTATAATTTTAGATGTTTGGTATGTAGCCCATGTTTGATAGAGATTAAAATCAGATTTTTAGCGAATTTTAATAAAATTTAATGAAATGTATGATTAAAAAGTTGTGGGGACTCATGAAATATGTGATTGTAATTAATTGTTAACTTTGACTTTGATAAAAATCTGATTTTAATAAAAAACAAACAGATTCATATTATTTAATTACTAAACGATTTAGAATGATTAAAAATATATATAATATTAAAAATAAGAAATGTTTTTTACTTCTTATCCTTGCCTTGGTTCACTTTGATTCATAAAGCTTGGAACATGTCCTACATCCTTCATCATATTTTACGTTTTTTAGAGTATTGATTATAAGTGTCTGTTATTTAACACAATTATTACAATTTATAAATCAATCAAATTATAAATAACACAATTTCTCAAACAACATTTTAATCACGCACATTTTTCTTCACTTTTCAATCATATATTTTATTTTAAAAGCACAAATAAATCAATTTATAATTACTACAGTGTTACCAAACAGAGCCCCAAGAGTTCCCCACGCCATCGACGTCCTTCGCGAGTCTCTTCGCAAAACCATAAAATTTTGCTACTGAACGACCATAGAGGAACTGTGAATATCTGATATTGGGGCTTGGGTTGATTGAAATGAGGATAGAGCTCAGATTATGGATGGTTGGGGTGGTTGGAAATCTGAGGTAAGAGGAATGTTAGGGTTCGAGATATGAGGAAAGATGAAGGTTAGGAAATGATTGAGGAGAAGAGAGGAGATTTTGATTTGGGGAAGGATCGAAATCGAGTTTTTCTTTGGTGACTTTTATTACGTGACAAACGTTTTTGCCACGTGTATTTATCTGATAGAAAAATTCTCCAAGTAAGATTTCCTTTGCCACGTGTGAAATTCTGTTAAAAAAAATTGGATGAAAGTTAGTCGAGCGATGGATGTGTAATAATAATTCATAAAAAATGAGTGAGCAACTGGTAATAAAAACAAATACAGTGAGCAAGTGGAAATTTAGGCTAAACTTTGATGAGTATTCATTAAATTAACTCATTCATTTTTTTATGAGATACTCATTCTTATAAAATGAAAGGGTGAATTCTTAAACATAAACTTCGTTGACACATTATATTTAAGAACTATATAAAATTCAACGACATTAATTCCTGTTAATGTATATTTGCCTTGCATTATCGTTACTTGGATTTTGAACAATAGGGTATGTCCTTGTATATATTTCTTCTTTTTAAGATCGAATAAAAACTTTCATTATACCGAAAATGTTGTGAAACAGAGATGGAATAAATTTGATTTTACGCTTGACAGAAGAATTAATATTTAATTGCCAGGGATGCAAGTTAATGGACACTTTACCAGTATCTCAAGTTATAGGACAAATCACACCACGCTTGCGAAGAAGAAGATAGATATATTTCGATTCCATTAAATAAATCATTAATCATTAAACCCTAAACCTTTTTTACATTTAAAACCTTAGGCTTTGTTTGTTAAAAGTTTTGTGTTTAAAAACGTGTTTTTTTTATGTTTTCGAAGTAAAACACGTGGTTTAGAAGTGAAGAGAGGAAATGTATAAGTAATTTGAAGAATTGTGTTGCTTAGAAACATGTTTTTTATAATTTAAAAAATAGAGGCTTATTCCTTACTTTATTTTTATCCATGGGTTACAAATATAGCTTCTGTTTTATAAATTATTTAGAAGTATGTTTTTAAATAATAAAATTTATCGAATAACTTATTAATCACTCACATTTTCTTTTTCCACTTGTCAACCATATATTTTACCTCGAAAACATAAAAAACATATTTTTAAACACAAAATCTTTATACAAAACATGCTCAAACCATAATGGGTCTACTCTAACTTCAAATCTGACTCACTTGTTAAAACCTTAAGCAAGTGTTTGGTAAATAGTTTATAAATCGGTTTATAAACAACACAATTTCTCAAATAACTTTTTAATTAAACTCATTTCCTCTCTCCAATTTTAACACATATTTTACCTTAAAATCATAAATAAACTAATTTATAAACTGATATAGTGTTACCAAAGGTTGTCTTGAAACGTGGGCCCACATTTTTTCTAACCAGTCACCTCTTGCTGCTCAAAAGGTGGTTGGAGTTGCTTGGATTAATGGGTGTATTGAGAAACTTGAATTCGCTCCATATGCAGCAATGAATGGGTAATGTGTGTGTGTGTGTGTGTGCGCGCGCTCTTTGTGATGGAGACCAACGCAGCTGCAGAACCTTGATTTTTTTTTTTTAATGTTATGCGTCGTTCTTTTTGTGGTTGAAGAGGTATTTTTTTATACCTGGAGGAACATAGCCTATATAGTCAATAGTTTCAGGAGGTTTCTGTGGCTTGCAATGTTTGTCCATTACCGAGGATGCTCCTATAAACATATACGTGTCTTCCTTCACCAATCATATTAGCTTCAGAGAATTCATTTGTGGCTTTCACGAGATATGCGAAAGTATGATGCAAGAGAAAAACAAAAGCTTCAGAGATATGCACCAATCATATTAGCATCAAAGAATCCATTAATATTCAGTTGTTGATAATTTTTTTTTTTTTTGAGCAATTGTTGTAATACCAATTGTGTGGAATTTCCACCTTTGATGTAATAATATTATGCTTTGGCTTAAACATGAATTGGTGTATTTCATAAATGTATGTTTATGCTTGGACTTTAGAACTTGTTATCGTGTGATTCTGGTGCATGAGGAATGAAGCTTCCTGAGGCATAATTGATGCATCAAACATGATGTTTGCTAAGGCAGTAGAATACATCTGGTGCATTAGAAATTGAACTAAGTGAATCTAGTGTATTAGTAATTAAACTACACATTATAACCTCTGTAAAACTAAATTAATGTCAAGTGAAGTGAATCTGGTGCATCATAAATTACTGCACATTACAATCTGTAAAATTAAACTAATGGCAACAGTAATATAATTACAGTAATTACAAGAACCAAAAACAACAAAAGATACTTCATTTCAATATCCAAAAATTGAATAGATTGTGCAGTGTTATATTATAGCAAAAAACAAAAATCTCCATGGCACTTCATTTCTTGTTCCAAAAACAGAACCCAAAAACCAAAAAAATACAAAAGCATGATCGAGTTGTTGCGTTGTTGCCCCTTTTGGAGCTATGAATGGTACTGAACCTCTAACCACACATGTGTTTTTTGTTCTTGTAGCCCTTTTCCTCCCATTCTCCCGATTCTTGATCTCTTGTAAATCTTCAATCATCTGTTCAAGCGGTATAATTGCAGGTGCGGGAATCATAAGTGATTGATTTTGTACATCCTCGCCCAGATATGTCCCTGGTGTGGGCATGAACTAAAACCAATGTGACTGAGGTTGTGGAGATTGCATTTCATTTACTACACTGATATTTGATCTCCTAGGCACCAGCTTCTCCTATATGATTAATGCATTCACACAAAAAAATTGATATCAGTGTATGTAAATATTAGTCAAACAACTTATGATCATTCTAAAAAAGTTAAGATTACCCTCGATCGGTGTTGATCCATAACGTTTGCACACCAATCCTCTTATGGTGTGTCAGCTCTCTTATGATATTTTTTGTTGTGGCCTTTTCCTCCACAGACACTACATGTGATAGTCATATTACCCCGCTTCTTAAGTTTTGTCTTCGATCCTGAACGGGCGATGACATCTTCCTCATGTTGTTTCTTCCTCTTTTTTGTTTCCTTCCCCTTCTTCGCACAATCCAACCAGATGGTTTGATAGGATAGGCATCAACAAGAGGCCATAATTTCATCCCGTTGATAGGATTCAGAATATATTCGTAGCAACTGAGGTAGGTCTGTACCTTATAGCATTCGTGCACATATTTCCACGGCTCAATCCTTCTATCAAGCATCGCAACAACAACATGAGAACATGGAATTCCTATCAAATCCCATTTCCTACAGGCACACGTCCGGCTCTGCATATCAACAACGTACTCTCCATCAGAACAGTGGATGAAGGACTGTGCCCAACTGGATCAATCTACCTAAAACCCTGCAGCTGATTCCATATTCTTCATCAATTTCTATTGTACTTTAGGACATAATGGGCCTGTGGATCTCCTCAACATATCCCTCCTTTCTCGTATCCTCCTCATAAAGCTTACGTGCAGATCGATTAACATGGTCAAAATGGACTTTTCCCTATCCTCCAACAAAACTTTGTTGAATACCTCACAAAGATTGTTCAAAGGTATGTCACTCTTAACTTTTGTCAAAAAGTGAGCCTTGCTCCACTCACTAGGATGTCATTTCATCAACCAAGCATGTGCTTCTTCACTCTCTTTAAGAATATCACCCATCCAAAACTTCTAATGAGGCACTATTGTTAATTTCACAGCCCTCCATAGGTAGTCTCTCAAAGCTAGACTTCTAAAACCAGCATCGAAGAAGTTTGTGTGCATGTGCCTGGCACAAAATCTATGTTCAGCCTCAGGATATAAGCCTTCTATCACATTCTGTAAACTCTTTTGTCTGTCGGTCATAAAAGCCTATTGATTGTTATTTGATATCTTCAAATCTTCACCCAAGTGTTCAACAAACCACCTCCAAGTTGTAGAATTCTCTCTCTAAACTATAGCATACGCTACATGATAGATACATTCGTTTGCATCTAGTGCCACGACCACGAGCATATGACCTCCAAATGTCACTTTCAAGAAACACCCATTTAGTCCTATAAGTTGCCTACAACTAGCTAAGACCCCCCTCTTGCAACCCTCTAAACAAATATATATTCCTTGAAACTTTCCATCATGCATGGCAACAATCCAGGTTGAACCTGGATTTTTCTCTCATAATTTCAGCTGCAAAAGACCTAAGCAATCGAAACTCGTGCTCATCCAAACCTTCTAATAATATCTTAGCATATCTTCTAGCCCTCCATGTAGTAACATCACTTATATTCAACTTCACATCATCATTCACTACCTTTTTTTTTTTTTTTTTTTTTTTATCAAACTAGTATTCCAATTTGGTTCAACTCTAAAAGTCTCCAAATACCTATTACCTATGTACCTCGCGGTACAATGTCTATTTGTTTTATCCCTTGTGCAACTGTGCTCCAAATCTTAGATTTTATTGGACGCAACCCCTTGCCTTGTTCAAAGATGCCCAAATCCTAAATTTACAGCCTTCTCCTATGCATACAGCATGTGTTCTTTCATCGTCATTTGGTCTAAACTTGAAATTACATCTGGTTGCAATCCCACGATTCCTAACAGTCTTCTTAAACTCCTCGATATTTTTAAACTCCATCCTAACGTTTAACTGTATATTGTACTTCTCCTTCTTGGCGTCATAAACAGGAAATAGATAGTTAATTTCCTCACTGGAAGAATAATTGGTAAGCAACTCCTCATCGCTTGGGCAATAACCATCATCTGTACCTAACTCATCAATACTTACTATCTCAAATTTGATTGCAGGGTCTGCATTTAAGCCCATTGTAACATGTTCATGTGCGTTCGCATCATACACGAAGCCATCATCATCAACCTCGTTCTCTAAGTCACTCAACTTACTTTCGAGGGGTATGCATTCCTCATCATCAATAGCTGTATCTGTAGTGACCAAGAATTTTTACATATTTAATATTTGTTTTAAAGTTTCGAAAATCGTGCCGCTACGATCTCACCAATTTTTAAGTTAACGTCGCGACGCATTCGTCTAGTCAAGTCGAGAAATATCGGGTTAATTCAATTTTAAATAAATTCCGAAATTCTAAAATTATATCATTTTATTTATTTATTTATTTTATTTCTTTCAAAATCGTTTTAAAGTCCAAATTGTATCAAGCTCGTTTTATCATATCCATTTCCCAACCCAGTTGTTTCACGCGTGTGATTTTCTCGATTTCCGTTTCTTGTGTATCATATTCCCATAAGATTCCCAACATACTCCACCAAATCCAATTAACTCCACCCCATACCTATCAAACTCCCACTAACATTAAACTCATTCTTCCACCAACCTAAACCCATACTCTTCACTTCACCCGACGCACTCTTTATACATCACCACACCCCACAACCCTGATCCAACAAAACCATTTTGCAGTTCCATTTCCTCATCAACCTCTCCCTTCACGCAACCAACCTCTCCCAACTCCATTGCAGCCACTTCCAGCAACCCCAACTCACCACCTCAATCACCAGCCATCCCTGCAGCACCATCACCACGAACCACCCACTGCAAACCAACTCCCAAACCACAGCCGCCACCACCATCCAAACGCAAACCACCTGCAGCAAACTTCCACAACCAGCCACCATCATCACCAATCCCAGAACCGCCCCGCACGCAGCCAGCAACCACCACGGCCAACCCACTTCCAAACTCAAAATCAACCTCAAATCAAACCAAAAACAAAAGAAATAGGTTTCCCCAACTACTTACCTCGACCGTCGGGCCGGATTTTCGCCGGAAAAATCGCGAAGGAAGCTTCGCGCTCAACCCGGTTTTACTCGTTTTCAGCCCCAAAAACTTGCTTTTTGTTTCAGTCCTCTCCTCTTGGTCACCGCCACTCGACGGCGGTGATACCGCCGTGATACCGTCGGCGTTTAACGCCGGCAGAACCCCGGTCGCACCTCCGTCTCGATCTCTGTCTCTGAGGAACGCGAAAATGAAGAGAGAGACAGAGATTTGGTTTTAATAAATTATGATTTTTGAAAAATTGCACCTTGGTCCCTTTATTTCTTGAAGTTATTAAATCAGTCCTGTTAGTTTTGAAACAA
Source organism: Ligustrum vulgare (assembly GCA_963555705.1). Lineage (NCBI taxonomy): Eukaryota > Viridiplantae > Streptophyta > Magnoliopsida > Lamiales > Oleaceae > Ligustrum > Ligustrum vulgare. The sequence continues at coordinate 57,894,619 of OY743177.1, read as the reverse complement.
TCAATTCAGTCCCCTAAGTTTTTTTTCAATCAGCCACTTCAATTTTAGAATCAATTATTTCAGCCTTACAATTTAATATTCATTTTGAGCTTCGACCCAACTTTTGAAAAATATTCATTTTAGTCCCTCAACTTTCAAAATATTCATTCTAGTCCATCAACTTTCAAATTATCAATTTTAGTCTCTCAACTTTCAAAGTATTCATTTTAGTCCCTCAACTTTCAAATTATCAATTTTAGTCTCTCAACTTTTAAAGTATTCATTTTAGTCCCTTAATTTTCAAATTACCCATTTTAGTCCCTCAACTTTCAATCATCAAATTCAGTCCCCAAATTGTAATATATATATATATATATATATATATATATATATATATATATATATATATATATCATTATAAATTATAAATTTCAAAAGACTAATTTAACTTATTTTCTAATTGGCTAGACGAAGCGTACGGAGAATTAAAGAATTGAAGTCGTTTTCCGCTCAACTTTACACTCGTCAAGTTTAAGGTAGACTCGTCCCTATTAATTGATTTAAATTATGATTGCATGTGAATGTGTATGTTATGTGACTTATGTGAAAGTCATTTTTATGAAAAGAGACGAGAATGTATTTCTTCGAAAATAATTATGTTGTTATGCTTGTCATAACTTACTTACTTAAATGCATGAGAAAGAAAGAAGAGAATATTTTGCAAGATAAATGATGATGTTATGCATAACATACGTGCCTTATGTGCACGAGACGAGACTACCCACACCCGATGATTTTAAAGAGCCTATGATTTTTCAAAGAGAAGCCCCGTGCTTTAATGCACAAGAAGAGACTACCCACACCCTATGTTTCTAAAGAGCCTGCATTTATGTGTTCAATTATATTGTAAATTAATTAATGGACGTTGAGTCTACTGAGTATTTCTATGAAATGCTCATGTCTATTTTAACAACATTTGCAGATCTTGGAGAGGGTGGCAAGTGATGGGTGATTGTGGCAATAGACGTTAAATGGCTGAAAACCTTATTTTAATGATTTCCGTATTTTCAAACATTGGATAATTTTGAGAATTTCAGTTATTTGAGAAATTATGACATTGTCAATTGCTTTACAATATTAATGACTCGATTTATTATATCGAATTGTTTCATAAATCTTTTCAATTTTATCGATCATTACAATTTATTTAATGTTGCCAAAAATGAATTTTAGGGAATTGAATTTTAGAGAATTGAATTTCAGGGAATTGAATTTTAGAGAATTGAATTCCTGGGAATTAGAAGTTTAATGTGTTTGATTGGTTTAATTTTCTAGGCGGAAAAAGTAGGGAATTTTCCAACTTTTGTTGTTTGATTGACATTATTTTTCATGGAAAATAAAGTAAAATTTATCTATTTTAATAAAAAAAAAATATTTTTTAATTTTTTCACACATTTGTACTTGATAATAATAATGTTAATTTTTAGAAAAAAATAAATCAATTAACAATAACAAAAATGATCAAACGTAACGAAAATGATATAAAATTTTTCATGTAAAATAAAAACTCCTCCCCCCTTGAAAAATGAATTCATTCAAAACAAGGAAAATACCGAATTTCGAGGCAAGTGGAAAAATGAATTCCATGGAAAATTTAGGCAACAAAACAGCGCAAAGTTGGAAATTCACATGAAAAATCATATTTTCCATGAAAAATTACGCCAATCAAACGCACCCTTAGAAGAAATGGATGGAAATGGGATGAGTGATGGATGAAAAAAATGATTAAAAGATGAGTGAGCAATGGGAAATATGTGATGGTTCAGTGAGCAAGTAGAAATACAACATAAAGATGAGTGAGCAGTCATTAAATTAACTCAAAAATGAATCGAGAACCTTGCAATTGATTATTTGACATAAAGCTGAACAATTTCCGCCTATACGTTTTTACGAGCACCAAAAAGTCAAAAACGACACCTTGGGGACATAAATAAATTCAGCCAAAAATTGAATGGGGACCCCAAGTGAGACAATGATAATGTTTGAGGATTGTGAGTGAGAATCTCTAAAAAAAAAAAGAAAAAAATGAAAAATTCTCCTTCCCTCGATTAATCAATTTCAAACTTTCAAAAAAAACCTGTCTTTTCATTTTATTTTCAGTTCAGCTCCCGAATTCCTCGCCGGAATCTAGAAATTGAACCAAATCAATGGCGCCGACACGGGCATCGAAGGCAGCATCCAGGCCAGAAGAACAAGGCCCTATGCTGAAACTCATAGTGGAACAGGGTCCATTATCTGGCCAATCCTTCGACTTCAGATCCGGTTCACGGATTCATATCGGCCGGGTCGTCCGCGGCAACAGTATAACTATCAAAGATGCCGGCATTTCCTCCAAGCACGTAGTAATCCAACTTCAACCCAATTCGCATCCGGATCCTGGTCCGAAAAGCTGTCAATGGACCATAACGGACCTTGCGTCGTCAAATGGAACCATCTTGAACGACGCCCAGCTCGAACCTGCCAAACCCAGTGTTCTATCTGACGGTGACGTTGTCAAGATAGGTGAGCTGACGTCGATTAGAGTCAAATTTGAAGAGGCAGGTCGCGAGGGTGAGGGTAATGTTGGTAAAACTAGGAGGAATCCAAGGCGAGGGGCAACAACTCAAGGACAGGAGGTGGTGGAATTGGTGGTTATCGACGAGGATTCCGAGTTAAGGATTGAGGATAGATTGGGGGATAGGAATAATTTGATGGGAAGGGATAGCAGTGGAAAAGACGTGATTATGGAAAATGAAGGTGAAGAATTGCAGAAGAATGACAAGGGAAACTTGCGTGGAAGGAGGACTCGGGGGTCGAATAGGGCATTAGAAAATAGTTTTGTAGCAATGGAGAACAAAACGGAGAATGCGGGGAAAGTGAGTGCGAGTTTGAGGAGGACTAGGAGTTCCCAGAAGGAAGTAAATTCAGAGGCTTTTGAAAATGGTGAAGAAGAAATTGTGGAAGACGTGCAATATATAGGGGAAATTAAGGGTAAAGGAGGGAAGAATGTGAGCACGAGGAGGACTAGAAGTTCAAAAGAGGAAGAGAAGTTGGAAGATTTGGATGAAATTAGGGATGGACCGAGTTTGATTAAAGCAGGGCAGAGAGGGAGTGTTAGGAGCACAAGGAGTTCAATAAAGGAAGAAAATATGGGTGATACTGGACTTGATTTCGGCGTCATTGAGGGTAGAAAGACAAGGAAAGGTACAAGAAGCAAGAAGAATTTACCTGTAGAAACACCAGAAGATGAAAAAGTGGTGGAAGAATCGAATTTGGAGCATGATATGTGTGAAGAAGAGAAAGTGAAATTAGAAGAAGACGGAGTTGATGGGTTGGTGAAGGAGGGGAAAAATTTGGGAAGAGAAGTTGATGCTGGATTGGCTAGTACCTCTGGGATGAAAGGAAGCAGTGTTGAAGTAGATAAGGAGGAAGTGGTTGATTTGGACTCGATGACACTCGGGGAATGGTTTGATTACTTGGAAGTTTACCTTCCCAAACAAATTATCGATGCCACCGAGGAGGTGATATTGGAGATGAGGCATAAAGCCAAGAAACTACATGAATTTATGTTGCAGGAGAAGAATGCTAAGGAGAAGGATGGGGTGGCTATTGGCTAGACACCGGACTAACTATGGCAGTTTGAGCTTTTTGGTAATTTTTAATTGCATTAATCATCTTTAATGCTTTATATTATCAGAAACCTTTTGTGGATTAACTGTACATGTCTGCATCTGTGCACATATTTTGTTTTGTGTCCATGGATCGATGATGATTATGTTGTCAAACCAGTTAAGCAGATTATCAAATAGGTTTACCGTACAATGTGATGGCCGTGGTTTAATCTTATTTATGTTACTCGATCACTTAGTACGTTGTGGAAATCGATCTTGCACGCAAATTGTGTTATACAATTGGAATTAGATGTGATAATCTTTTCTAGAACTATTTGAATAGTAATCTGCCAGCCAAACTTTCAGGTCATTGTCAAGATATGGTAATTTATTCCCATACAAGGCAATGTTATAGAGAGCATACAAATCATTTAATCTTCTATTTGATTTTCTTTATTATTTTTCCAATTGATAATTATAGAATACACACGCTTAACTTGTATTATGTTAATGCATAAAATTGATTTATTTGAGGAAAAGTCTGACCTACTAAAGACGAACCTATTTGAAACTAATATAGGTTTCACCAAAAAGATTGTCTTGGTAATTTTGTGCTCAGCAGGGTTGAAACATTGATCGATTGATCAAATTTAAGTTCAAATCAGGTTGGTCAAAATCATGAAGTTGATTCTGAGAAATCAGAAGTGTAACGAGTTGGCCTGTCCATTGGGTTTGTTTACTTGGATACTTTTTTTTTGGGATGGTTGAGTTCTAAAACCAGAGGAAATCGTACAATAAAAACTATAGCTTAACGGAAGTAGAAGTTCGTTGAATTTCTTATGTGCTATTTTCTGTGATAACAAAGATTGAAGGAGAGAAACATCAAGTAATTGAGGGAAAACTGATGTTAGTTGTCTTTCTACAAAGAACCTCACATTCATTATCAGTATGTTTTCCCTGGTTAAGTTTTCTTTAGTGTCTGCTGTGTATCATTGTGCTGTTCAGTTTTAATTGCTATATATTGGTCTCTACAGACAAGTTACAATGGGAGAAAAGGGAAATTTTTTTTGGAGGATTTAAAGTTGGAGCACGAAATTAATGAGTTGAGTTCTTTGCATTACCCCATTTACGCCCCGGGGGGGGGGGGGTGTGGGGAATCTGCAAGGTCACAAAACTTTTTAAAGTTCAGCGATCCAGTGAAAACATTAAGAAAAGTTCAGTGAACATTCAGATTATTATGTACAATCAAGTTTCCATTATGCAGAGCCTGAAAAATTGAAAAAGATTGAGAAAAATGAAGAGTTTTCATGTTTTATTATGTACATAAACACGAACTACAGCAAACAATACTATTAATGTTTGTAAGGCTCAACGTGATCCTTCTCACTAGAGATCTCATCTGAGGGGCCCTTGAAAGAGCAGGAGACTCTTAACTATCATCTATGTATGATATGTACTATATAACCAATTGTGCTCCTAGGGCGCATCCTAATTAGCAAAGGTTAGAAATCTACAAATGTTAATAGTGCAAATGTTGTATGTTCAAATTTGCTAGATACTTTGTCGGATCAGTTGATGGTACCCAGATTCTAATCAGTTGGGGATATAACCCATGATTTACATCTTCCACTAATCTTCAGGCCAGGAGCGGTGGGGACGCCTTAGGTTGGCGTTTTTTCAAAGATATAACCAATTGTCCACCCTATTTTCTATGTTTATGACGACCAATCTTTGTCGGTAGAGTGTTCTAGTGGAATTCTGTGATCACCTTCACCACTAAAAAAAGCTGAGCTACTAGTTCATGTACAAGATACCTTTCTTATTGATCTAAATACAGGAATAGAGCTTGAGCCATTTCACATGAGGCAACTCCCTCAAAACAATCTTTACGAAGATCTTAATATATAATACTTTATAACAAGACATTCAACTATATTTAGATATAATATTTACAATAAAATGTGAAATCTAGCTTTATTTCATATCACCTCAAAATTCACAAATAGCATCATGTGAATTGTGATGAAGAAATTATTATTCCACTCATATATTGTTGGAAATGGTAGACAAATGGGTCAACTTTGAATAAATATTCGGGTGGGTCCCGATATTTGTTTCCTGCAGGTGAGGAGTTGAATGTACTCTACTCCGTGAGTAAATGACCGCAGTATATTTGGATTTCTAAAACCATTTTTGAATGAATGAGAGGTTGATGGATAAAATGACGATGGTGAATGTAATACTATGTGAGTGATAAAAGGGAAATATTATGTTGCGTGTGTTTAAAATTGTTGAATCAAAATGCATTATTCATGACTGTCCATAAAAGCTCTTATTAATCTTCACTTGTATTCATTCAGTTTTATATTGTTCCACTAATTAGTGTGTCCCTTCATAGCAACACTTGACAATTATCTTCTTTTGCAAAGTTAAATGTATATTTGATTTCGGTTGGAAATTCACCTTTAGTGGGTCGTGTCTATCATTTGGTGAAATGACTTGATTTACAAGGTTGGCATGTTCTTGTCATGACTGAACCGTTAGTATTAGTAAAAATGGTGCACTTTTACACTGGTCTTTAAGAGACAACTTTGAAATCAAAGTGGATGATTGGTGATTTATTGACGATAGTAACAACTGTCGTTAGTAGCGGTGAAAGGAGATGTAAGTCTTGCTTTAAAATTAGGCACAAATGACAAGTTCCATTTTCATATCCTCGCTGAATAAATCAAACATATAGTCATGGGATAGAAATTTCCTAAATTATTGAGAGGCGCATTGACTTGGTTTCTTAGGCCTTATATTTGGCACATGAAGAAGAAATTATTGAAGCCACGTGTGATGAACTCAAATTTTCCTCATTATTTCCTTAATAAGTTTATAAAACCATTGATCAGTTATTACTATTTTGATCTAGAGGATTGAATTCTTGAGATCAAATGATTAAATTCTTGGAAATATATCTATACAATTTTTTTCTTACTCAAATTGGCAATAATATTTTATAAAATTGTATCGATACTCGGGTTTAAAGTATTGATACTTCCATAAATAATATTGATACCTTCAATTTGGCCTCTTGAAATTGTCGTTTTCGATTTTATTTTCTAGTGGTTACTTTTGTCACTCGTACTATCTCGAAACTAAACTTTAAATATACCATTTTAAAGAGCCTACGATGCATCATTAACTATATGCAAAATGGCAACCCTTTGTAAAAATTATGATACATCAAAATAGGTCATTTGAGCCTAGGATTCCAGGAATTATTATAGCGTTCTAACTTTAAAAATTCATTGACTTATATTTCTCAGTCGAACTAATTGATTTCATTTTATCGAAATATTTCTGGTTCATTACACCATGAATAGGGCAATGTCTCTGGCTTGAATTCCCCCCCTCCCCCACTCCCTTTCAAAAAACATCATAAAGTTTGATAAGTGAAGAAATCATGCTTTACCTATTACTTTTACGTTTTCTTTTCTTTTTGCTTTATGGTCAGTTAATCATTGATGATGTGTCCTACCATAATTGGTTGGACATTAGAATCTGTTTCGTATATATTTCTCACAGACTTCTATCATTTGTTTTCGAACTGGGAAAATTATAAACATTTGTTATTCTTCCTGTCCTGTGTTTGTATATACTTGCTTTACATATTTTGAATATGGTATTAGAGCAGGAAGATTAACCTTTTGAGGAAATACTGATCCAGTGTAATTACTTGTTGAAGAAAATATGGCGAATGATGATGTTGAATTAGATGTCAGAGATGAGAACAAAGCTTCAACTAAGGAATACTCCAATGGAGATCCCTTGGATTTGCAATGTGATGCTTGTCATAGAGCTAAACAAACTAGATTACCTTTTCCTATGAGCCAAACTCATTCAAAAGATACCTTTGATTTTTTAAACATTGATGTATGGGGTCCTTTAAACAATATTCTCTGACTAGTACACCATATATGCTCACTGTTGTTGATGATCACAATACTCTTTTTCGTACATAAAACTGAAGTCGTTAAAACACTTGATACCTTCTTCAAAATGATCAAATCCTAATTTAGTAAAAACGTTAAGAGTGTTAGGACTAATAATGGCACATAATTCACAAATAAAGAATGCCAAACTTTATTTCATTCCTTAGGGATTTTACACTATAAGTCTTGCGTTTACACTCTACAACAAAATGGAGTAGTGGAACGTAAGCACAAATATTTATTACAAATAGCAAGATCTTTGATGTTTCAATCTCAGTTCCTGAAAATTTTTGGTCTTATTCTATTCTTATGACAACTTTTCTCATAAATAGAATCCCAACTCCCATATTGAATTTGTTTACACCTTACGAAAAGTTGTATGGACATAAGCCAAGTTATCTTCTTCTTAAAACCTTTGGATGTCTCTGTTATATTACCAACACAAAGCCCCACAAAGACAAATTTGAAACTAGAGCTCACAAGTGTGTTTTCATAGAATATAGTACTGGTTAAAAGGGGTATAAGGTGTTTGATCTATTCGTTAAACAAGTTCATGTTTCTAGGGATGTGGTAAATTTAAAAAATATTTTCCCTTTCACAGCTTCTATAGATAACATCTCAGACCCTCCAATACCAATAATATCCCCTGATGATGCTACGGGTGATAATGACAAACAATATACTTCTAATGATGATACTCTCCAAACTCTACAAACTGCCATACCAGAATTAGACTTTATCCTAGAACACACAGACCAGTATAACACGGAACAATGCACTTCTTCCTCCAATGATGACTCTAATTCCCCGCCTCTTATTCCCATTCATTTTCTTGAATCTACATATCAACAAAATGACACTTCTGATATAAATCCTCCTTCAATACATGCCTCCTTCAATACATGCCAGACATAGTATTACTCCAAAATCAAAACCTACGCATGTATCTTTTAATCAGGTTTTACCAATTCCTAATGATACTTCACTACATAGTAAGTCTACTCTTTCTACTTCTATTTACACTCCACCTACCTATCCTTACATCATTTATCCATATCTTAATCATACTTATACCATATTTCTGGCCAATGCTTCGAGTATCCAAGAGCCTAGATTATATTGTCAAGCAAGTAAAAATCCAGAGTGGATTCATGCCATGCATACAGAATTGACGAATTTAGAAGAAAACCAGACATAGGAATTAACTCATTTTCCAAAAGGGAAGAAGGCTATTGGACGATGTTTTAATAACATGAAGTGATGAATCTGACATAATTGATAAAAAACATTATTTGCACAATTTGTATACTATAAAGGATCTTGGTTGGACATGCTAGATATTTTTTGGGAATAGAGATAGATCAAAGTGATGGAGGAATGCATGTAAATCAACGAAAATACATTCTTGATATTCTTGAATATGTTGGTTTGACAGGGGAAAAACAGCTTCCACTCCTTTTCCCATTGGGCTTAAACTTGTTGAAAAGGCAGGAACTTCACTTCTTGATCTAGAAAGATATAGGAGCTTGGTTGGTCGTTTATTGTATTTATATATTACACTTCCTGACATAACTTTCCGTGTTCAACAACTGATGTGAATCCCTTTGGTGTTTGGACAAAAAATTCACACAATAATTTAATATCAATTCAAGAAAGCTAAAAATGGTAAGAAATAGATGAATCTTGACTCAAGCTCACCCTAACCAAAATTCTAAGGAAAAATAACCCTAACCCAATGGAGAGAATAAAGCAAATATCAAGATGTTTGTGGAATACACAACAACAACAATACACAAGAATAATATTCCCAAATAAAGTTGAAGAAATTCCAAAAAGAATTAAAAGATAAGAAAGGTGATTACCTCTCAAATGCTCTCCAAGAGTCTCTTACAAGCCAAAAACTAATGAACTAGAGTTTCCAAATCTATTTATAGAACAAAATAAATAAAAAAACAAAATGGGTTGGATTTAAAAATGAAATCCGCGAAAATCTGCTCCAGGTCAAACGCGCGGTCGCACAAGCGGCCATTTCTCGATTATGTTAAATTAGCAAATGTTACGCGGCCACGACTCATAGGCCCCGTAGTCGTGTGGTTGGACATTTTGGTCCACTCACAATTCATTTATTTCCAACTTGTTTCTTGGTTGGTTCCTCTACATGTCTTCCAATTAGACTTGGTTCCAAACCTTGTGAACGAGTCCCACCATTGATTCTTGAATCTCCTTGGCTTTGGACCTCGTCATGGGCCCCACCGACATGTGAATCGAGGGTTGACTTCCTTGATTCGTGGGTTGACTTCCTTGGTTCTAATCATCCCCTCTCTCTTGAAAGGGGTTCGACCTCGAATCTTCACCTGCATCAAAAGGAGATAAGTCAGAGACATTAAATGAAGCCGAAACATTGTACTTACCTAGGAGGTCAAGCTAGTAAGCACTGTCATTAATTTTCTCAATGACTTGAAAGGGACCATCACCACGCAGTTGTAATTTGAATTTCCTTTGGTTGGGAAAGTGCTCCTTTCTCAAGTGGAGCCAAACCCAATCCCCGAGCTCAAAAGTGATGAGCTTTCTACCCTTGTTGGCTTTAGATGCATATTGTTCATTCTTCTTCTTTATTTGGAGCTTGACCTTTTCATGAAGGGATTTAATCAAATTCACCTTCTTCTTTCCATCTAAACTACCTCTTTCATTAATAGGTAAAAGAATTAAATCCAAAAGAGTTAGTGGGTTAAAGCCATAAATAATCTCAAATGGAGAAAAGGTAGTAGTAGAATGAACACTTCGATTATAAGGAAATTCAGGAAAAGGTAGATTCTCTTCCCAATTCTTTAGATTGCTCTTAAGGATAGTGCGAATGAGTTGCCTTAAGGTTCTATTAACCACCTCGGTTTGTCCAACGGTTTGGGGGAACAAATAGTTGAAAATAAAAGTTTTGTTCCCAATTTTCCCCACAAAACCTTCTAAAAGTGGCTAAGAAATTTGACATCCCTATCCAACACAATGCTTCTGAGGACTCCATGAAGTCTCACTGTCTCCTTAAAGAAAAGTTCGGTTATGTGATGGGTATCATCCGTTTTGTGACAAGCAAATGAAGTGGGCCATCTTACTAAATATATCAACAACCACAAAGATGGAGTCACTTCCCTTCTTAGACCTAGGTAAGCCCAAAATAAAATCCATAGAAATCTCGGTCCAAGGTTCGCTAGGAACCTGTAGGGGCGTATATAATTCATGAGGTGCTACTTTGGACTTAGCTTTCATATAAATGATGCACATAGAACAATTTTTTTCTACATCCCTCCTCATTTTAGGCCAAAAGAAATGTTCTTGCAAAATTTCCAAACTCCTCTTCACACTAAAATGTCCCATTAAACCTCCCCCATGGGCCTCCCTCACCAACAACTCTCTCGACGAGCAATTAGACATGCAAAGTTTAGTTTCACGAAACAAAAACTCCTCATGCCTAAATACTCGTCACATGCAACCTTTTCACAATACGCAAATATACTTGCAAAATCCACATCATTCACATACAAATCTTTCATATATTCAAAGCCCAACAAATTTGCACCCAAAGTAGTGATAAGAGCATACCTCCTAGATAGTGCATCGACCACCGCATTCTTCTTACCTTGCTTGTTTTTTATGATGTAGGAAAATGCCTCCACATACTCCACCCATTTGGCATGCTTCTTGCTCAACTTTCATTTCCCTTTCAAGTGCTTCAATGACTCGTGATTGGTATGAATGACGAACTCTCTTGGCTATAAGTAGTGATGCCATGTCTCCAATGTCCTTACCAATGCATAGAGTTCTTTGTCATATGTTGGGTAGTTCAAGGCGGCCCCTTTGAGTTTTTGGCTAAAGCGATGGGCCTTTTCTCTTGCATTAGCACTACTCCAATACTTATCCCTGAAGTATCACATTCAACCTCGAAAGTTTTGTCAAAGTTAGGCAATGATAAAACGGGTGCGGTGCACAATCTTTCCTTTATTTCATTAAAATCCCTTTCTTGTGCCTCCCCCATTTAAAACCCACATTCTTTTTAACAACTTCGGTAAGTGGTGAAGCTAATGTGCTAAAATCTTTAACAAAAAAACGATAAAAGCTAGCTAGCCCATGAAAGCTCCTTACCTCGATGACACTTTTGGGAGTTGGTCATTCCTTAATGGCCTTGATCTTTTCCTCATCAACCTCAATCCCTTTAGTGCTAACAACAAAGCCAAGAAAGAAAACACTCTCCATGCAAAAATTACACTTTTTGAGATTTTCATACAATTTTTCTTCTTTTAAAACTAAAAGTACACATCTCAAGTGTTCAATATGCTCATCCAAGTTCTTGCTATAAATCAAAATATCATTAAAGTAAACTACCACAAATCTTTCAATAAATGCACTCAAGACATAATTCATTAGTCTCATAAAAGTGCTCGGTACATTAGTGAGATCAAATGGCATAACCAACAATTCATATAAACCATACTTAGTTTTAAATGCGGTTTCCATTCATCCCCTTCTCTCATCATAATTTGGTAGTAACCACTTCTCAAATCAATCTTAATAAAAATGCAAGAACTATGCAATTCATCTAGCATGTCATCTAACCTAGGAATGGGATGACGACACTTTACCGTTATGTTGTTGATGGCTCTCCAATCAACACACACCCTATATGTTTCATCATTCTTGGGCACTAGTAGCACGGACACGGCACAAGGACTCATGCTCTCATGGACATATCCTTTGCTCATCAACTCCTCGACTTGCTTTTGGCGTTCTTTGGTCTCTTTCGGGCTGCTTCGGTATGCCGATCTATTTGGAATGACTGCTCCGGAAATAAAGTCAATTTTGTGGTCAATGCCTCTAATGGGTGGAAGTCCACTAGGTATTTCCTCCGGGAAGATATCTTCAAATTCCTGCAACAAAGAGGTAGCTAAATTGGGGAGGGATGTGTGAGATTCATCAAGTGTAAGGAGGGACTCCTTGTACACCATCAAAAGTATGTGTTGATTTTTTTTAAAGCCCTCTCTACATCACCCCTACTAGCATAAAAATCCATTTTTTTCTCAACCTTTTTTGCTCTTTCTCTTCTCCTTCACCCCTCATTTTTTTCCTCACTACTCTTCTCACCTTTTTTTCCACTCTTTTTTTGCTCCACACTTACTTCCACTCTTTTCTTTCTTCTTTCCTTTTCCTCTTCATCCCCCTTTTGAGCTTCAATTGGTCCTTATAAACTTCTTCCGGACTCAAAGGTAGTAGTGTTATGGGTTTTCCATTCATTTGGAACATACATCTATTTTTCCTCCCATCATACAACACCTTCCTATCATATTACCAAGATCTACCCAATAATATATGTGTAGCTTACATGGGAACCACATCACAAAACACTTGATCTTCATATGTCCCAATGTTGAAAGTAAGAAGTACTTGTTTACTTACCTTCAACTTTCCATAATCACTCAACCATTGCACTTATAAGGGCTAGGATGTGGCATCAACAGCAATCCCAACTTTTCCATCATGCTAGTACTAGTTACATTAGTGCAACTTCCTACATCAATAATGAGGATACACGCTTTATCTCTCACAAGACATCTAGTGTGGAAAATATTTCTCTTTGCTTAGCCATTTCATCAACTTTGGCTTGGGTGTTGAGAGATCTTATGTTAACCAAAGACTTTGGTGGACTAACAACTCCCTTCACCTCTTCTTCCTCACTCTCACTCTCACTATCATCTCCACCTTGCACTCTTTCTTCCTCCTCTTCATCTCCCGAGTACCACTCCCCATTCTTAATGAACATCACTCTATTGTTAGGGCACTCTTGAGAATAATGCCCCCGACTCCTACACTTGAAACACTCAATATCCCTACTCCTAGAAGCGGTAGGAACAACCTTGGACTTATCCTTGATGAAGCCAACTTCCTTCCCCTTGAATGTTTCAACTTTGTCCTTAAGTGGCATTTTATCACCTTTGTCATTCCCCCACTTAGACTTCCAAGTGGAGATAGGACCCCTTAAATATTTTTCTTGTCCTTTCTTCTTAAATTGCTCCATATTTTTCAATTGGTCCTCCACTTTGATACCCATGTGCACCAACTCCTCAATTTTCACATAATGGTGCAACTCCACCACATTGGCTATCTCTCTTTTCAATCCACTCATAAATCGAGCCATGGTGACCTCTTTATCCTCCTCTATATTAGTCCTCATCAAGACCTTCTCCAACTCCTTGTAATAATCCTCTACCCCTCTAGACCCTTGAGTAAGAGTTTGTAATTTTTGATGGAGTCCCCTATAATAATGATTAGTAATAAATCTCTTCTTCATAAGACTCTTCAACTAATCCCAAGTATCAACACTACCCTCAAGATTCCTTCTCCTAGTGAGCAATAAATTATCTCACCAAGCGAAGGCATAGTCGGTGTTCAGTGTGAATCCCGCAAGCGTACGGGTCGTACAAGTAATAAAGTGGATGATGAGTCCATGTATCGTTCCCACGAGAATTGAGATAAATTATATTTTAGATTACTAATCGTAATCGAACGGAAAAATAATTAAGAAATACAAAAGAAGCGATTTTGTTTTGTTTGAATAAAACTAAAATTGGAAATATGAAAAATGAGGATTTTAAATATATGGAGGGAATGTATTGGAATTCAAATCCACCTAGTGTTATCTATTTCAATTCTCGATTTTCTAATTTAGCTCATTCATGCATTCTTGCCAATCGATAAAGTTAATATATTTAATTTTCTTTTTAAGACAAACTAAACCTACCATAAACACGACCCGAATCTATTCCTAGTCCGAATGCGAATGTTCATGATGCATTAATCAACAATTTATCAAATAAATTACACACGTCATATTGTTATTCCTAACATATAGTGTTCGTGTGTTTATCTTACCGCGTTCTAAACCTATTGTGACTTTTCCAAGACTACAAGAAGCAACTAATTATCCAATTGGTGATCAAGCAATCAAATAATTCAATGGGAATGCCAAAATAAATCAAGAAACGCAAGAATTTACTAAATTATAGAATCATGATTTAAAACAAATAAAAACTAGGGTTCATCTCATTCAATATATAAAGGAATTAGCCTAGCATATTAATTGATGAATAATCAATAAAAGAATTGATAAACATCACCCGATTGAAAGCACAAAATAAACTCCAATCACAGTTCCTCAATATCCAAGTGCGACCACCTTTGCAATGGAAGTCTCCAATCAGCCCAGCCTCCTTTTTTCCGTAAAAACTCCACCACTCGGCTCCTTTTAACACCACCAGTAGGCACCTTTTTCCTCAAACCAGCCGACCACTATTCACATGCAATTCCCAGCAGCCAGAATGTAGATATGTATGTCTCTTTTCCACCTTTTCTCCTCTAGTCGGCTGCTCCCCCTTCTAATTAATTCCTCCACCAAAGCCGACCACTTCCCTTCAAGCTTTGTCTCCTCTCAATTTATCCACCAGCAAGCCTTTTTTATTCTCCAAGCAACCTCCACCTTTTTCCAATATATATGACCAGCACCTCCCTCCAATGTTTAATATTCCACCACCAGCCAACCTTACTCCCAAGAATTTCTCCCCTGGGTAATCTGCCTCTCCTCTCCTCTTTCAATGTATATGTGCAAATATCTCAAGTTCAGCCTGTTGACCTATGGTTAACTTAACCTTATTGTTTTGATCATAACAAATAAGATTATAATATGTTATTAACAAGTGTGCTTCAAGTGTTTTATGTAATGATAATATTCAAAGCATTCAAAGTATAAATCATTTCTCGAAGATAAAAGATCAAAAACACAAGATGCAATGTTCAAAACATGAAGCATGATAGTATGAAGATCGATGAATGAAGCCTACAAAGAATTGAACTTTTACAAATTGCTTTTCAATCTTATGTAAGGTTAATGCATCAATAGTTGGAAATGCACTTCATAAAGCTCAAGAAACATTTTTAAAATCATTCAAATATCTTTTTCAAAATTAACTTTGATCAGAAAACCTTGAAAAATCAAAATCTTGAAATGCTGTTTTTTGAGGTCGACTGCAAATTTTTTCAGGTCGACCGCACTGCCTATTTTTGAACTCCAACGGCTATTTTCTCGCAACGGCTATATTGAGGTCGACCGCAAAAAGACAATATGTGCGAAATTTGCTCTATAAATAGCCTTCTATCTTGCATTCATTTTCAACAATTAAGAGGAGATTTTAAAAAAGATTTCTTGTGAAAAATTCATTTTTCTTACTTGATTTATATTTATCTTTAGTAGAAAACTTTGATTGATCCAAACTTTATTTTATCAAATTCATCAAAGTTTTTGGAAGAAATTTTTGTGAAGATTCTTGGTTTTATATTGTTTAAACTTCTTCAACATCTTCACACCATATTGGAATTGAAGTGTAAGTCTCTTTTTTTTTTAAACTTGTTTTAATCTTTTAAAAGAGAGAAATTCCAATTAAGGAACTTTGATTATTTGTGCTACATTTTTCATTATCATTTGATTCATCAAAGTTCCATTACCTAAACACTTTGAGCTTAATTTATTGTTAATTATTCAAGTGTGGCATCTCTTGGTGCTTCATTTGATTCAATATTTTAACAAGAGATTATTTGAAAAACTTTGTTTGATTGCATTGAACTTTTCATTATCATCTGCATCAAAGTTTTTCTCTAACACTCGAGCTTAATTCATTGCTATCTATTGAAGTGTTAGCCCAACTCTCTAGATACTTAATTTGAGTATATCATTTATCAAGAGAGTTATTTCAATTGTAAATTCAATTCATTATATCTTGTGGTTTCGAGAGGCTTGTGAAAACTCGATTGTTGGTTAAGGGTAGGTGCTTCTTATTGTAAGTCATCTAAGGGTAAGTTCCCCTTGTTGTAAGTCACTTAAGGATTTGGTACTCCTTATTGTAATTTACCAATATAGTGGATTTGGCCTTGTTCGTGGCGGAGAGCTCAGTAACAGAGGACGTAGATCACGTTGGTTGATTGAACCTCTATAAATCGCGTTTGCATTCTCTTATCCCTTTTACTTACTTACTTACTTACATTGCACTTACTTTATTCCTTCAATTTATAGTGTGAAACTTTATAACTAAGTGATATACTTGCTTTATCAATTAAGTTTACACATTTATAGCACACTACATTGATAGTTAAGTTACTTGCAACACTAAATACTCATACTTGTACTTATTGATTTTAAGATTGAGATTATTTATCGAAAAATTTTTATAAACCAATTCACCCCCTCTTGGTTAGTTACTCTTGAGCTAATACAACCCGCACTTAATTAACCCCAGCAAATATGTATATATATCTGCTGAGTCCTCCATCAAATCTAGGTCATAAAAGCCCAAATATCAATTAAGGTTTTAAGCCCAATTCTAATTAGTGGAGAGTTTATATCAAGTCTTCAATTCTTTCAAATATTGTTGAGTTGATCCTTGAGTCTTCAAATGTGCGGTCCATGTCTTCATTTATGCTACTTCAAGTCTCTCAACTTTTGATTTGTTCACTTGAGTCCCACTTTGTCATTTTTTGTACAGTTTTGATCCGTTTTCTTCGTTTTGCCTCAAAAGGCGTCCAAATTCGAGTTTTTCCTAAAATAAACAAAATAAATACATAATTCGCAATATCATATCCTAAAATACTTGTAATTGTCTAAATTTAAAGTCAAGATAAGTACGAAAAACGTACTTATCAGTCGGCAAACTCTACTATCGCTAACTGTTGGTGAGAAATATCGCAAGTATACGATATCGCTAACAAGTAGTAAAAGTGGACTTTTGAGTCCGGGTTGTCGATCCCACGAGGACTATTTAATTTGTTATAAATTTACTTCGAATATAGAATTCCTAAACTAAAACAAAAACTAACTAAGAAAATAAATTGTAAAATAATAAAAACAAAAACGACAAATAATTGAAAATCAATTAAATAAACAATGCAATTAAAATGAAAATAAACAATTAAACTAAAAACAATTAATAAAAGCAAGAAACAAACGTGGTGGATTTTGAACAATTATATGAATATCGGGACTAACGATTTCGAAATAACGTTCTAGTTTAATTTCTCATCTCAAGTTGTTTTCTAAAATTGTATTTGGTCGAATTCATGCATATATCTAATTTACCTCTCTCGAGTTCAAATTAGGCCTATTTAACTAAGTCAACCATGTATCTCTACAGCGGGTCAGAGTTCTCCTTAATTAAATGCATTAAATTTTCTAGGAATTCATAAGTGACCACATGCAACAACAAATTCATATCTCTATCTTTTTGTTGAAATTACCGGATTTTATTACGTGATCTAATTGTTAACTCACCTCTCGGATTATGAAAACAATCATTTAATCATGAATTGGTGATCAAGCAACTCAAGTATTAAACTCAATAATAAAATCAATACATGAAAATAAAGTGCCAACTTGAAAATTAAAATCAAACTAAAACATTAAATCTATATCGTTAATCCCGATTATAAAATTTAGCTACTCATGTTCTTGGAATAAAAAGCAATAAATAATATGAACAAAATTCGGAGTTTGAAGAGTTGAAGAATTGGCATCAACTTAGCACCACCAAAAATCAGCCTCAGTTCCTTTTTTATTGCCCAGCCGGTGGCTTCCTTCTTTTGTATGTATGCACAGCCACACACCAATTCTCTCCAATTAATCACCACAATCGGCTGCCCTTTTTTAATCCACCAAGACTCCCAACAATCTGCTGAAGAAGTCCCTCGTTGCGAGAAGAAAATTCTAGCCGAGCTTTCCTTTGAATAGCCGTCCACACACCCCTCTTTTCTCCACCAATTCAATATATATATGTGCATGTAATCAACCCAGCCAACTCCAATTTATATTCCACCAGGCGGCAGTCTTCTTTTCTTTAATCCACTCCCTGTTGGCTCCTCTTTTTTAATCCCCAATTAATGCCTCTAATTGCTTCAATTACTATTTCTTCAATTCATCACTTTTCTTGATTTTGGGATAAAACCTGAAATAATAATAAATAAACACAAACTAAGTAAAATTTATTCGAGAAAAACAATATAATATCCTAATTTCGATAGATAAATAAGTGTATAAAATACACTTATCAAACCCCCCCAAACTAGAATATTTGTTCGTCCTCGAACAAAAATAAAACTAAACTATAAAAATAAAAATAAAAATGCAAACAGAAATTGTTTTTGTTTTTGTCAATTTATTTACCATACACTTCAATAATCCAAAATGACGATTCACTTTAGAGAAGAAATATGAACAACAAAAATTATTTTCATTCATCCAATGCTCAACTTCATCGTGTGTGTGTGAATAGCCAAAAATCGAATGCAAACTCATGTAAAAATATACTTGACACTGTGTGACTAGTCATGCAGAAATAAACCCGAATCCCATGTGGTCAACAATGATTTTCTTTTTATTTTCCTTACACTCTCATAGATGATCACAACCTTAATGCTTTTCTCTCATATTCCGAGGTCTTTCCTATTGATGTGGTTTCTAAAAGTGTATAAATTGCATTTTTCCACACAAGGCAGTTAATATTTGACAAGCATGCACGACAGACCAAGAATAATTCATCTCCAATCCCACACTCCAGTATTAGGAATTTTAATCAACAAAGCTTATACCATTTATATATCTTTTTTTTTTTATATATATATGGACGATTTTTTCTTTTAATGTCCTCGTATTTTACCATCTTTGTGCAGAATTTTTCATACTGGCTTTCTATATGACCTCTGTAGTGAGCTTTAGGTCGGCAGCTCCCAACTCAGTTGAGCTTAGGGTACCAGGTTCAGAAAACCCCTCAGACTTAATTACCCGAGTCATAAAGGCTTAAACAGAAAAGTTAAAGATGTTTTAGTGTCTTATGTGTAAGTCCACTCTCCGTACTGGCTTTCTAGTTGACTCATGTAGCGAGCTTTAGGTCGATGACTCCCAAGCCAGACGACTTTAGGGCACCAGGTTTGAAAGACCCCTCAGACTTACTTACTTGAGTCAAAAAGGCATTTGAAGAGCAGAATAAGACCTTCAGCATTTTTCTATTTTTATGCTGGTCATGGTTTATACCTGTTGATTAAAACCCCTTCCACTAAAGATGGATCATTAAAAACATCAGACTCTCAATCTGTCAATGCCTACTTGTACTTGACCTTTTTACCCCCCAAACTGCTTCTTGAGCAGTTTGGTTCTACATTTCAGGTTGGGATCTAATTTCTTAAAGTTTGGGATTTTTCAGTCAATTCTATGTTAAATGTGCACAAGTTTATCCCACAAGTATCAAGCATCTCCCTACACAAGTTATTATTCGAAAGTGGCTATGTGCTCAAGTTTGATTAACGTCTTACATGGATGAATGTCAAGAAAGATTTTAGTTCACATGTTGCCCAAATTTTCTAGCTAAAGCACAAAAGTCAATTCAAATCATGTCATAAGTAATAAATAAATCAACAAAAAATTTCAAAATTTTCAGCTTTTTTTTTTTTTTTACGAATCCCAAAAACAAGGTATCGAATGAACAAGATGAAGAAATGAGATACCACCCCCCCAAACTAGAAAGTTACATTGTCCTCAATGTAAAAGAAGATATATCAATTTATAAAAATACATAAAAGAGGAGTTAGGTACTTCCCAGGTTTAGAGGAGCGATGTGATAACTTGAAGTTTTGCTTTGATCTCGCTTGGATGATTTCGACATGTTTCTTGTGTTTCCATGCTTGGTTGAAAGTGTTACAAGTGGTGTGTTCCTCGCAAGTAAAAGATAAACAATATTAGAATCATACACACCATTAATAAATTGAAATATATTAACAACAACAATCCCAACTAAGACATAGGAAAAATCTGAATTTTCAAACATGGTCAACCATCATGAATATTACAATTATCACGCATAATTCCTCCAAACGTGAAAAAATCATGCATATGATTTATTTTTAATATGATAAGAGCAATGATGTTAAAACAATGTGATGCAAAATTGTAAGCTCATGGATGATGTATGAATTAGAACTAAAAATGCACTTGAAAATCAAATCAAAGAGGTTGGTGCTAGAGATGCTAACTTCAAACTCCAAGAAAGATAAAAATGCAAATACTACCTAAAAACTTAAATGTAAAACTATAAATAAAGCAAAATAAATGAAAAGGAAAGAAAATTGGGTTGCCTCCTAATAAGCGCTCCGTTTATAGTTTAAAGCTCGACTTTTTGCAAACTTTCTTATGGTGGCTTAAAGGATGCTCGTGATGCCCTGCACTCCTTGCAATTTCCCACCTTGCATTTCTCAACCTTTTTGCGCACTTTCTTGAATTCTTTATTGTTGATTTGAGTCTCACCTGGTTTTTCTTCTTGCTTCAAATTATTACCAAGTTCTTGCACCACTTTTTCCAGTTTGAAGCAACTTTCTGTCTGATAATATTTGTTAGGGTATTGAGTGACACTGAAAGTCACTTGATCATCCTGAACCCTTAAGATCACCTCCCCCTTTTCAACATCTATTAAAGCTCGTCCCGTAGCTAGGAAAGGTCTACCAAAATTAAGTGGCATTTGACTGTCCTCTTCAATATCCAAAATCACGAAATCTACTGGAAAAATGAATTTATCCACTTTAACTAAAATGTCCTCAATGACACCATATGGATGCTTCACAGATCTGTCAGCCAGCTGTAATGTGATTTTGCTTGGTTTAGGTTTTCCTAATCCAAGTTTCTTGTAAACTGAGAGAGGCATTAAATTGATACTTGCTCCCAAATCACACAAAACTCTGTCAAATTTGAAATTTCCAATATCACAAGGGATAGAGAAACTCCTTGGATCTTTGAGTTTTGGAGGCAATTTATTTTGTAGAATTGCGCTGCACTCCTCAGTTAAGGATATAGTCTCAAATTCCCTCAACTTCCTCTTTTTAGAAATCATCTCTTTCATAAACTTGAGGTAAGCTGGCATCTGAGCCAAAGCATCTGCAAATGGAATGTTGATATGCAATTTCTTGAATACTTCCAGAAATTTACTAAACTGCTTATCCATTTTGTGATTTTGCAGACGTTGGGGGAATGAGACTGGTGGGACATAGGTATTGATAGGCGATTGAGATTCTTCCTTTGATTTTGCAACATTATTTTGACAATTTGAATTTGATATCTCATTCGTCTCCATATCTTTGTCTTCATTTTCCATCAGCTTTTCCCTCTGTTCATATATCTTCTCATGTATTTCAGGCAATTGCACATCACTTTTGGTAGTGACAGCCTGAACATCCTTCTGTATCCTATTTCTTAGGAGTTTATGAGGGAAAGGGATTGGAAGTAGATATCCATTTGGTGGAAAATATTCCTCTGCGGGAATGTATGATTCATCCTCAACAGCTACCTCATAAGCTGGAGTGTAGATTTTTTCCATTTCCACTGCAGAGATCATGTTGACTTGCTCCCTTGGATTTTTAACTGTATTACTTGGGAGTGTTCCAGGTGCTCGCTCAGATAGTTGTTGAGCGATTTGAATTATCTGATTTTCAAGCCCTTTAAGTGCAGCCGAATGATTTTGTATGGTTGTTTGATGTAGTTCAAACATTTTATCAGTCTTCTGCATGTGCTTTTGAAACATTTCCCCCAAACTTAGTCTTCTCTCCTGCATTGGTTGGTTAAACTCATTTTGATTGTTAGACCATTTGAAGTTTGGGTGTTGTCTCCAACCAGGGTTGTAAGTAGGAGCATATGGGTCATTCTGTTGTTGATGATTGTTTTGCACAAAATTAACCTGCTCCTCTTTTGAAGCCAACAACATGCAATTTTCAGTTGAATGGCTCACGCTACAATTCTCACACACTACTGGTGATTGAATAGCGTGAACTCCTTGATGATGTGAACACAACATGTCAACCTTTTTTGTTAGCGCAGCAAGTTGCGCATTTGTACTGGTCAGTGCATCTACATCATGCACTCCAGCAACTCTCTTTTGCACAACTCTTTTAGATGGGAACATGGTGTGTGTTTTTGCAATGAGTTCGACCAGATCCCATGCTTGGTTGACACTTTTATTGGTAATGGACCCACCAGCAGATGAGTCCACTATGGATTTGCATTGTGGTGACAACCCACAGTAAAAGTACTGAACTTGAAGGCCTTTGTTATATCCATGATAAGGACATTTTCTAAGAAGATCCTTAAATCTACCCCAAGATTCATGAAAACTCTCACCGTCTAGTTGTTGAAAAGTAGATATCTCCAATTTTAGTTTAGCTAATTTAGCGGGTGAAAAATATTTGTTACAGAATTTTCTAGCTAAGTCATCCCATATAGCTATACTAAATTCAGGCTCAGAATCAAGCCACTCCAATGCACTATCTCTTAAGGTGTAAGGAAATAGTCTTAAACGAATGGCATCATCGTTTATGCCTTGAAATTGAAAATTTTGGCACATTCTCCCAAATCTTGCAACATGTGCGTTGGGGTCCTCGTGTACCTTTCCAAAAAATTGAAGATTATTACTGAAAAGTTTATTAAATCTGCTTTTAATTGGAAGTCATTCCTTCCAAAAGGTGGATATAATATACTAGAACGGTTTGCAGTGGCAACAGGAGTCAAGAATTGACCCATAGGAAGGTCTCCTACGTTGTCATCTTGTACAATCTGTTGGTTGTTTTGATTGATTTGTAATGCTGCATTTTGACCAGGAGGTAATACAGCTGCATTCGGGTTTAGTTCAATGTGTTCCAAAGGATTGATTGGATTGGCCATTTGGTTCAGATTTTCTTGTTCCCTACGTCGTCCTCTAAAGAATTGTTCAATTTTAGGTTCGAAAGGTAAAAGATTTCCCCTTTGCGAACGAGCATAAACGGACAAGAAGAAATTTTTTTGAAATTTTTTGATGTTTTTGTTGTTTTTGTTTATTATGAATCAAAATACTAAAAACTTAAGGCAAACTAAATCTAAAAGCTAAGAATGCTAAAAATCAAAATAAATAAATAATAAATTAAAATAGTCCCCGGCAACGGCGCCAAAAACTTGTTGGTGAGAAATATCGCAAGTGTACGATATCGCTAACAAGTAGTAAAAGTGGACTTTTGAGTCCGGGTTGTCGATCCCACGAGGACTATTTAATTTGTTATAAATTTACTTCGAATATAGAATTCCTAAACTAAAACAAAAACTAACTAAGAAAATAAATTGTAAAATAATAAAAACAAAAATGACAAATAATATGAAATCAATTAAATAAACAATGCAATTAAAATGAAAATAAAAAATTAAACTAAAAACAATTAATAAAAGCAAGAAACAAACGTGGTGGATTTTGAACAATTAAATGAATATCGGGACTAACGATTTCGAAATAACGTTCTAGTTTAATTTCTCATCTCAAGTTGTTTTCTAAAATTGTATTTGGTCGAATTCATGCATATATCTAATTTACCTCTCTCGAGTTCAAATTAGGCATATTTAACTAAGTCAACCATGTATCTCTACAGCGGGTCAGAGTTCTCCTTAATTAAATGCATTAAATTTCCTAGGAATTCATAAGTGACCACATGCAACAACAAATTCATATCTCTATCTTTTTGTTGAAATTGCCGAATTTTATTACGTGATCTAATTGTTAACTCACCTCTCGGATTATGAAAACAATCATTTAATCATGAATTGGTGATCAAGCAACTCAAGTATTAAACTCAATAATAAAATCAATACATGAAAATAAAGTGCCAACTTGAAAATTAAAATCAAACTAAGACATTAAATCTATATCGTTAATCCCGATTATAAAATTTAGCTACTCATGTTCTTGGAATAAAAAGCAATAAATAATATGAACAAAATTCGGAGTTTGAAGAGTTGAAGAATTGACATCAACTTAGCACCACCAAAAATCAGCCTCAGTTCCTTTTTTATTGCCCAGCCGGTGGCTTCCTTCTTTTGTATGTATGCACAGCCACACACCAATTCTCTCCAATTAATCACCACAATCGGCTGCCCTTTTTTAATCCACCAAGACTCCCAACAATCTGCTGAAGAAGTCCCTCGTTGCGAGAAGAAAATTCTAGCCGAGCTTTCCTTTGAATAGCCGTCTACACACCCCTCTTTTCTCCACCAATTCAATATATATATGTGCATGTAATCAACCCTTCTTTTTTCCAAGACACGCCCAGCCAACTCCAATTTATATTCCACCAGGCGGCAGTCTTCTTTTCTTTAATCCACTCCCTGTTGGCTCCTCTTTTTTAATCCCCAATTAATGCCTCTAATTGCTTCAATTACTATTTCTTCAATTCCTGTCTCCAGACACTCACCCAACCACTTTATTCTTTCCCAAGTCAGCCGTGTATATGTGTTTTTATCCCTTCAAACCTGCACACCACTCTCCCCTCGGCTGCTCACCTTTTTTCTTGTTGTATGTGTGTGTATATATATATACACACACACACAAATTAACCCTAAAGTCCAAATCAACTAAATTGTCCTTCAAGTTACTCAATTTTTCCATATATGATAAGTTAATCCTTGAGTCAATTGCACATTCGGTCTTCAACTTTTGAGAGTGTACACTTTAGTCATTTTTCTTCGTTTTATCTCAATATTCGTCCAATTGTTGCGTGATTGCTTCAATTCAGCACTTTTCTTGATTTTGGGATAAAACCTGAAATAATAATAAATAAACACAAATTAAGTAAAATTTATTCGAGAAAAACAATATAATATCCTAATTTCGATAGATAAATAAGTGTATAAAATACACTTATCACTAACTTTACCTTTTTAACGTAGGAGTATTGATGACACTCAAAGATCAACTCCATCTTCCTCTCCCACTCCAAATAAGCATCCGGATCACTTTTCCCATGGAAAGAAGGAATTCTCATTTTAATGCTTCCAAGATTACTATCCACCAAATCTCTACCTCTATGGTTCCTCCCATGACCTCGATCATCCTCCCTAACATTCCTACCTCCTCTATTTCTATCCATGTTCCAATTTTGGTCACTACCCGCTTCACTCTCCAATTCACCATCGTCAACATCATCATACTCATCTCCAGCCCTTCTCCTATCACCCCTCCTATTATGATTTAACCCAGGTTGTGGGACTTCTCCTCTAGTATCTAATCTTTGTAATCTTCTCTCTAACCTTCCCCCCATTTTATCCATTTGACTCACCATTGTAACTGTGAGAGCTTGTATCATGTCTCTCAATTCTTGCGTTTGAGCGTTAGAATATTGTTAATAAGTGTATTTTTATACACTTATTTCTATCCTAAAAGTAAGATTTTATCTGTTTGTTTAAGAATATTTGCTATTTATTTTGTTATTATCTATTTATATTTCAGAAATAATCCCGAAGTCGAGAAAGTAAAGGAATTGAAGTCAAAATCAAGCAATTGGATGATAAAAGTGTCAAAGTGTGAAAATCAAGAGTTGATAAAATAGATCAAAGGACCAATTAGAAGAAAATTGAAAGAAAGAATCAAATTGGGAGAAATCAAAAGTTTGGAGACTCAATTGTATCAATTGGAAGTTGATGGTCTGAGGTGCAATAAAGGTTTGATGACCAAATTGTAGCAGATAAAAAAAGAAAATTGCATGAAAAATTTATAACCATGCGGTCGCATGGTATAAAATCCGTGCTGTGGCATGACCGCATAAAAAAGGAACAGAGTTGAAATTGTTATAGCCATGCTGTTGCACCAATTTGTACAGTGTTGTCGCATGGTTGTCCGGCTGGGCGAACTAATGGGCTTTTTGCTCGATTTTCAGCGGATTTCTCTTACTTTTGACCTAGGCTTCAAGAGAATCTATAAATATCAGACCTTTGGCATGTTTTTTGGGGGTTCCCAACTTGCTCAATTCATGCCAAAACGCTGACCAATTGTTGAGGAATCCAAGTCATGCCAAAATCAAGATTGAAGATATAATTCCAAGAAGATGAACGGGGTGACATCCATTTACTTTTCTTGCTATTTATTTTCTATCATGTATCTAGGCTAGGTTTTTAATTGCTAGGATTGTGATGATACTTTGTTTACCGGATTCTATGTTTTGATTTAGTATTTAATTTAAGCTTTTTATGGATTTGAGCAATTGATTGTGTATTTATTTTCATCTATAATTGTGGATGCATAATTATTTGATGTTTGTGATAATTTTCTATGTTCGAAAGAGTAGGAAATTATTGGACTTGAGTTAATTTCCACAAGGTTCGATAGGGGATAGAAATATACCTCAATACTTTGTGTAATCCAAAATAGTGTTCATAAATCGATAATGCTTTTCTATAGATTTGGATTTGTCATAGAAATATAGTCAGATTCCTTATAGAAAAATGTTTTAATTCATCGTTAGAAAGAGGGTTTTAAAAATATAAGGAATATGGACTTTCAATTTCCCATAAATTGTCGTTAAATGTTTAATTCAAAATATGGATGATGGAACAAAGTAGATTCACAATTCTAACATGTTTATTTCATACGTTTAGTTAAATCAATTTCATTGTTTTCTTTAGTTTAATCTTTAATTTAGTACAAAAATCAAAATTCTCAAATTCAAAGCTTTTATTGTTCCGGTTAAGGATTCGTAATCTAAAATACAATTTGCACAATCTCTGTGGGAACGATATTCGGACTCACATTCATTATATTACTTGCGCGATCCGTGCACTTACAGAGCAAACACTTGTCAACTTGAAGGATGTGTATTAGTCATGGAGTGCAAGTGTGTAAGTGTCCTCACAAATAATATTTTCACTCATGTTTCACTCATGATTCTAAGGAAAAATAATCCTAACCCAATGGAGAGAATAAAACAAATACCAAGATGTTTGTGGAATAAACAACAACAATACACAAGAATAATATTCCCAAATAAAGTTGAAAAAATTTCAAAAAGAATTACAAGATAAGAAATGTGATTACCTCTCAAATCCTCTCCAAGAGTCTATTACAAGCCAAAAACTAATGAACTCTATTTATAGTACAAAACAAATAAAGAACAAAATGGGTCAGATTTAAAAATGAAATCTGAGAAAATCTGTTTCGGGTCAAACGTGCGACTGCGCAGAGTAATCTCCCGTGGCCGTGCAGGAGGCCATTTCTTGGTTCTGTTAAATCAGAAAATGTTGCGTGGCCACAACTCATAGGCCCCATGGCCTCGTGGTTGGACATTTTGGTCCACTCTCAAGTCGTTTATTTCCAACTTATTTTTTGGTTCGTTCCTCGACATGTCTTCCAATTGGACTTGGTTCCAAACCTTGTGAACGAGCCCCACCATTAATTCTTGAATCTCCTTGGCTTTGGACCATGTCATGGGCCCCCACCGATGCTCGAATCGAGGGTAGACTTCCTTGATTCACGGGTTGACTTCCTTGGTTCTCATCAACAACGGAGCCAATTCGTCAATGCTCCCTGTCAAGAACATTAGAATACATCTCTTCACTTGCTCAAGTATTTGAAAGGTTGCCCCTCAAAAGATATTTCTTTTTTGCCAAAAATACTTTTCAGCTCCAAGGATATTGTGATGACGACTGGGCATCCAGTCTTGATACAAGAAAATCATTAACTGGCTATTGCATCTACCTTGGTAATGCATTAGTTTCCTAGAAAACCAAGAAGCAAACCACAATTTCTCGTTCTTCATATGGAGTTGAGTATCGCAGCCTTCCTGCTACAATATGTGAACTCAGTTGGCTCTCTTATATTCTTACAGATTTTTGTATGTCATTCTCTTTGTCCATTCCTCTTTGGTGTGACAACAAAGCTGCTCTTCATATCACAGCCAATCCAGTATTCCACGAATGAACCAAACATTTGGAAATAGATTGCCATGTGGTTCGTAACAAATTTAAAGAAGGATTTATCAACCCCTAGTACTTGGCTTCCAATCTTTAGCTGGCACATGCTTTCACCAAAGCCTTATTTCCTTCCACATTTCGTACCTTAATATCCAAGTTGGGCATGTCAGACCTTCACCATGATCCAACTTGAGGGGGATGAAGAAATCACGCTTTTACCTCTTACTTTTACGTTATTCTTTTCTTTTTGCTTTATGGTTAGTTACTCATTGCTGATGTGTCCTAACTTGATTGGTTGGACCCGATCCCATTACGGGTGACCCGCCATGGGGCGGGTTCAGGGCGGAAGAGGCCCTGAACCCGCTCCATGACCCGAAATTTTTTTCTTTTTTAATTTTTTCCTATTAAAAAAAATGAAAAAAAATATAAAAAAGTAAAAAATTGACTAAAAGATATAAATGGGTCGGAATGGCCGCCCCGATCTACTCCGAGACCCATGGGGAACTCACTGGTTTAGGGTGGGGCACGCTCGACCCGCCCCAATCCTGACAATTGTCATCCCTACTCACAGACTCGTATCTTTTTTTTTTTTCCTTTTCTAATTGGGAAAATTATAAACATTTGTTCTTCTTCCTTTCCTGTGTTTGACATGTACTAGTATGCTTTATGTGATCTTTCAATAAATGTTTATTGAGTTTTAATGCATTTTTATGCATTTGTATCTTTTATAAATATGAGGGGAGTTGTAGAAAAGAATATGTTTAACCCTATTTGAAAAACATCAATATTCAAAATAGGATCGTTAATCATCAAGTAAACCATTGGTTGATTATCGATGATTGATAATTGGTGACGACAGCCTGTGGGGTCCCGTAACACAGAATTGGTTCGGCAAAAATATTCCCCTTCTCATGAGACAATTTATGTATTGCGGGATGCTGCCACGTGCTACCATAAACAATAATTAACTTCATATAATTTATACATGTTCTTATTTTCATATTGTATCCTCAATCAAAGTGATTGAACATTTCAAACTAAGATGAATTAATTAACTATGGTTGTATCGGTAAAACGACATGGATTTCGTCAAATAGAATGTTCATATCCAACCGGAATGAACTGTACTCGGTGGAAACAGTATTCTACCGAAGCCACTTGTGTTATTTTCATTGATGTTGTACTTCAGTATGTCCAATACAGTTTGAAATTCATCTTCCAATGTCAATTGCCGTCTTCTTGTACAGATATAATCCAAATTAAGACACAGTCAAAGCACGGTTTACAACTTATTTTTCACGCGTAACCTTACCTCGGCCGTCTGTTCTGTCCGAAAGGAACCAGCTAAACAACTTACACACATGCAGTCACAGACATATGTTTTATGTTCAGTCTGTCTAAAGCTTTTGTTTTAATTAATATTTACTTACTTTGAGCTACATCAGTTAATTATTTCTTTTCAAATATTTAATTTCTTGATTAACTTATACTCTTCTAATTAAATATTTTCTCTTTCTTTTCTAGATGTATATGTTTTACATATAAAGATGATACATAGAGCGAGACATTAGGGAAAAGGGGACATTATGTTGCATGAAAGCGTGGGAATAATTTGTTCTTAATTAATTAATGACTAGGTTGTCGAGAAATATGTAGAAAAATATTAATGAATTCTAAGGCACGAAAATCGTTATCTTTTAAAAGATGTCTCTCCATTCCAACAAAGTCACGACTGGGGAATAACCTAATTGCCAGGTCTAATAATAAAAAATCTCTTAAAAAAATATAAAATAAATCTAATTACATAAAATAACATAATTATATATATAAATAAAAGTATAAAACCCTATAAAATCATCCCAAGCCTTTGGTTAAATTTTTATAATTGCACGGGAAGAATTAATTGTTAATAAATTACATTCGTTTGATCTCCCTTTCACAATTCAAAAGCAATTATTAAGAATCAAACTTATATAACACTTCCTATGAACT
This sequence comes from Ligustrum vulgare, assembly GCA_963555705.1. Classification (NCBI taxonomy): domain Eukaryota; kingdom Viridiplantae; phylum Streptophyta; class Magnoliopsida; order Lamiales; family Oleaceae; genus Ligustrum; species Ligustrum vulgare. Next base: position 57,864,200 of record OY743177.1, on the reverse strand, counting down.
ATACTGCATATAGAAACCTAATTCTATTCCTATGAACTTGACTAATAAGTAATGAATTAAATGAATGCATGAGGTCACCATCTAGTTCTTCCAACCAAGTTCATATAGAACCAATTTTGTTGCAAATTAACTGAGTTTTTGTTAACCAGAAACAAACAATTCCCATGTCACTACTCTCTATTTTTGCCAATACATAGATGGAAACTAAGTCATGGCTTATAGACATTTTGTTTGAGCCTTAATGAATTGGGAACATGGGCGTTTAAAACATAAAAAAAAGAAAAAAGAAAAAAATATTGACAAGAATCAGCAAGTATCGAAGCCGGCTCGAGGGAAGATCCGAAAAATACAAATAAAATATAGACAATATAAGGGCTGATGGTTGTCAATCCCTTTCTCTTCAAACGTCATTTAATAATTTCTGCCCTAGTAATTTTCAACTTCCTAGGGAGACTTTCTGGAAGCAAATTTTGTTTGAGATGGAACCCGAAAAACAGACAAATTCCAACTCAAATTCAAGCCAAGAAAGTGATGCGGAGGAGAACACCGGTGTTGGAAGATCATACGAGTGTAATTTCTGCAAGCGTGGCTTCACAAACGCGCAAGCTTTAGGGGGACACATGAATATACACAGGAAAGACAAAGCCAAGGAGAAGAAGAAAGCACAAGAGGGATCTTCGGTTCAGAATAAATATTCAAATGAAGATTATTTGGATTCAAGATATTTCCCTCCAGTTCCAACCGGTGATCAGTATCAAACAAACAATTATTTATTCCCACAAGTGAACTATCAAGTATACTTTCCATCAGCAAACCCTACTTTGGCTCATGATCCTCATCAGAATAATTTGGCTGATCAAGAACATTTTAATCTGCTCGAGGATAATAAGGATGCAAACCTCAGTCTGAGGATTGGTCCCCCACCTAGTATTAATAGAAAAGGAGATGGAACGAACGAAAAGGAAGTGGATTTGGAGCTTCGTCTCGGGCACGATCCATGATATGAAGCATTCATTTATAGGTAACAAACCCAGTATTAAAGTGTACAGATATCCGCGTGAGTTTATCTTTAACTTTTGTTGCAACACATATATACATATATCAGTACAGCAGAATTCAAGATTGTTACTGATATCTTGCTTTCTGATTCTTGTTCTCATGTACAAGTTTACATATGAATGTCTAAAGATACAATTTTAATGGGATTAATTTGGGTAATACCCTTTGCTATTGATTTTAGTAAAAAGCTCTATAGCAACTTCATCTTGTATTAGAAGAATTTTCAAGTTTTAGTTAATTAATTCTCTAAAACTAATGATGAATTAGGGCTATCAATATTCTTGATTCTTGAGACGTGTTATCATCTTTCTGATCTTAGTTTAAATTCTTTCAAAACCTGCATATTGATTTAATCATTAAACTGACACAACAATTCGTAAGGAAGTGTTTGGAAAATTAAAATTAAGCCAATAATTTCTTAATCAGGTCCACATTATGTATAATTAAAGTTTGAACCTTGGGATCTTAAGTAATTAGTGCATATATCACTCATTACACTTCTTTTCCTAGGAAATCTCACATACAAGGAAATTAGCACTTTGATTCTAGTAACCATCTAATTCATAGGCCTATTAGTGGAAATTGAGGAAAATTATTTTGTCAAGTTTCTTAACTGAAGTATCTTAAATTTTCGACCTAACACATATTTTTCCTTTGCTTTTAATTTTTCATGTAGGGTTTTCTCCTTGCTTTCAACTTTTTTTGTGGCACTCCATATAAAAAAATGCTAAGTATATATACATAGTGTTAATTGTGGTTACGTAGGTGTAAGTGGTAGTGTGGTACTACGTAGGTGTAAGTGGTACTAAGTGGGTTACAGTTTCCGCAGTCTTTTGTCATATGCAGGAAAATATGTAATGAGAAATTTGGTGAAACATTTGTAGTTTTTGGTGTGTAAACATATACGAGCCTTAATAGGCCTTGGTTGATATTGCTCTGCGTACAATATCATCTTTTCCAGTTTTTGTATGATAATATTTGGGATAATTGTATAGATTACTTACTTTAGGTAATAAAATTGATTTTTACTACCCAAATAAAAAATTTTGAAAAATACTTCATTACTACTAAAAAGAAATTTGAAAAGTATCATAGGTATCATACTGTGATACTAACATATTTAAGAAGTATCAAAAGTATCAGATTGTGATACTTCACGTGATTATGAAGTATTTTTCAGTTTTTATGATTTTATTATAAGTAATTTTCAATTTTTATAAAATTCAAGTAAATTTCAATTTGATCCCTAAAAATAGTGTAATTATGTGAATAGCCCATAATATTATCACAAGTGTAATATAGGGAAAAATACATAATTAAGGGGTTTACAAATACATATTTCAAAAATAAGATACAACCTATACATATTCAAAAATCAGGTTCTAATTAATATTAATTAATTATGTTAAATAATTAAAAAAAAATTATTAATTATGTATATTAAGGTCACAACATTGCATAATTTTTATGTCACAAACACAAATCTTTTAGGTCACAAGGTTCACACCTGATTTTAAGGTCACAAATTACAAAATTATTAGGTCACACAAATGTCAAATTAGCCAATCCCGACTCTTTTTTAGGTCACATTGTATTAAATTATTAGGTCACAAGTTTCAGATCTGATTTCAAGGTCATAAATTATTAAATCATTAGGCCACAGAAATGTCAAATTAGTCACTCACGACAATTTTTTAGGTCACGACGTATTAAATTATTATTAGGTCACAAGTTTAACAACTGATTTTAAGATCACAAATTTCCAAATCATTAGGTCACAAAAATGTCGAGTCCACATCACCACCACCACGGGTGCCGCTGTCGCCGCCACCTACCCGCCGCGACCTCCACCACCACCAGTCTCCAAATTTTAAAAACAAAATCTCTCTCCCGCACCACCACACACAGAGAAAATGACCACCGCAAACAACACCTGCAACCGCCTCACCATCGTTTCCACCACCGTCGTCGCCTATACCAGCGCGACCTCCACCGCCACCTTTGACACGACAACCACTGCCAAGTTTTTGCTGAGCGTGGACTCTACCATCACCACCGACAAGACTCCACATGTCAAAAATCCAATAGCAAATCCCATTTCCTCCCTCACATTCACCGTCATCGCCGCATAATGCCGGCTACACCACCACCCAAATCCTACTTCTTATGTTAAATCTGATATTGCAAAGAAAATTGATTTTGAATCGAAAAAACGGAGAAGGCAACAAAAACCCACCGAAAGTCACAAGGCGATGTCGGGTTTAACGCTGCGCCACTGTTGCGCCAAAACCTCTCCACTGTTGCGCTCGAGCAAGTGCACATCGGCGTCAATTTTAACACCACTGCGACTTCCTTCTGCCATTGCGGGTTTTGCAACGCCGATTGCTGCAACAGCAGCTGTGACGGACGCTGTGGCATCGCTTTCTCGAAGATGCAGGAGGCCTCCATGGAGAAGAGATTAAGGATTACAGTCGGGCTTGGAGTAATTTGTGCAATTTCTGAAAATGATGCCGCCAGTGGTGCTGGTGCCGCTGCCCCTGCCATCGCCGACATTGGATAATAGTTTGGATAGGTGAAGCGAGTTCAGAGGCTGTGTATTTGTGTTTTGTTTGTGAAATAAAAGAAATTAAGGTTTGAAATTGAGATGTTGTTTGATGGATTTATTTTAATTTTTTATTATTAGTATTAAAATTAAAAACCTATTTAACACCTGATTTTTGTATATATTTAAGTTTGATCTTATTTATGAATTTGAATTTTGAAAAGTAGGGGTGAGTGTAATTTCCACATCTATTAATGAAGTAGTAAAGTGGATCGAAAGTGTTGATACATTAAAATAGGCCAAGGCCAAGTTCGATTTTCGTCTTATGGAATATTGAATTTGAACCATATTATATAAGGTCTCCCAATAAGGTGGGCTTGGCCCATATCATATCTTCTACATAGGCCCAAGGTCTTATTCGTCATTCCAAGCTAAACATGAACTCATATTGCTCAATATTCCTAAGGTCGGTAAAATACCAACCTCAATGCATACGGAGAATAAAGAAGGCCTTGTTTAGAGGCAAAAAAACACTAACCATGGTTAATGCTTATACAACAAGTTATAATCATTGTTTGTATAGATTAATGTGAAAATATCTATTTTTAGCTACAGTAAACCCTAAAAATCATCCGTAAATAGAAGTGTTTACCATATTGTAATGCATGCAAAATTGGAGAATCAAGAGTCATTACTATACTCTCAAAACATTACCATTTTCTCCTATTTTCTTGTCATTATATTATTGTCCAGTTAAACAAAAATACCGACTTAAGTTGACTAGAAAATTGTCACGTGTCAACCGCGATTTTTGACGTCAACAGAAAGATTCTGGATTATTGTCCTATGAGAACTATCTAGTTAATGATAAATTTAACTATTCCTAACTCATATTTGAATAAATTAATTGTCGAGTTTTCTATTAGTAGTATTACCTATGTATTGAGGATAAACTATTCAATTGATGTTTCAGCATAACTATAACATCTAATCTCACATTCCAAGTTCAAATCCAAAAGTTGTAATCGTCAAATTCACTAATTAAATCAAGTTGCCTCGCTTGAGTTCAAATCAATTATATCTGGTGAGTTAACTCATTATATCTCTATGCAATCTGGATAAGTCTCAATCGAACTCATTAAGTCACCTATAATTCAACTAAAGACTGCAATAATAATAATAATAATAATAATAATAATAATAATAATAATAATAATAATAATAATAATAATATCCCTACCTTTTACCCAATTATTTAATTTAATATGTGACCTAAATTTATTTGAAAAAGTATTCTCGAACTGGAGACGGGCAGGGACGGGGATGGCGGTCCACAATCCAAATCCACCTCAAACCCGTCCCGATTAACAAGTCCAATTAAAAAATACAAAAAAAACAATTTTTTTTTTTTTTTTAAAAAATGTCATAAGCCTAAATATAAAATATCATAAGCTCTCCCGTATGAATTGCGTCTTTTAAGATTAGATGAAATGGGATTAAGGTATGAATAACAAAGAAGAACCATGGGTACATTTTGTGTACTTCAATTCCATTTATTTTGTATATATGCTTATATTGTATACAATAAGGATGGTCTTAATTATTTGGTGGAATATGCTAAAGAGGAGATTATAAATTACAAGATTAGTTACTTGAACAATAATTAATTTAGACTAATTTGATTTTGTGTTGTTACTCGTTGAACATAGTTGGAGCTAAAACGATAAAATGCTTTAATATCTTCACAAGTATTGATTAATTGCTTAAGCATGTTTTAGTTTGATTCAATTAAGTTTATTATATATTTAGTATGTTAATCTTCTTAACTCATTATGCTCTTGCCCCGTCCCCGTTTAAGCGGGAATGAGAATGGGAATGGTAAGTCTCCAGTGGGGAGGGGACAGGGAACGGCATCCCTTCCCCATTGTCATCCTTAGATTAGAATCTTGATGTGTGATATTAAGAAATTTCGGGATAAGAAAATTCAGTCATATTATGGTGAAGTAATGCCATAGAAGAAGAGATATTATGGAAACGAGAAGATGAAATGATGGTGGGAAGTTAGATCTCTTCTCTTGAGTAATTTCAGGGGCGAAATTCTTTCAAGGGAACTGATTATAATGCCCCAAAAACTGTGACGAGAAGAAGAGATATGGCATTACTCGACTAATTATAAATCATGAAGAAATGTTTTATATATTTAGGATTACAGATTCTAACTCTACACCCCTTTTGTTGTTATATTTCGGATATCGATTTTGTGTGTTGGGAGCCACTTCTTGATCTCGAGACATGCTACGAACCATATTGTGTTGTTAATCTGAATGGGTCAATTATGGTTAAATGATGAAATCCTGTGAATTATGGTAATTGTATTGATATCATGTGTGGACTATGTTAAGCACTTGAGGTATCAGTAAAGATCTATAATCAGGCCTGTTGACCACAAAATCCGGATGGACCTTGGACCAACACGTCTCAGCTCCTCCCTCTTGAACACGTGGATCTCCTGCCCACTGTGACAAACTATCAATTTGCAAAGGGGGCTGAGGTGACTCCCATTTGCACTCCGATGCCAAAGTCAGTGCTCATTTCAAGCAGATCAGTTCGGCCAAAGAGGTTCGGCCATACACAAATCAGTTCGGCCAAAGAGGTTCGCATGATATTCCACCTCGGCAGTTGACCCAAGGTGATATTCTAGGCTTTAACCATGGGCTAGAGTCCACTGGGCCCTCATTGGGCCTTCGCTGGTGGTCCAATGTGCCGCATTTTGGGTACGATGTCAACACTAGTCCCTCAAATCCGATGTGGTCATTCATGGGCGGATAGGATTTGTTGTATGTTCAAGGTACTAACTTTGTTTATCTGTTATATCCAATATATATATATATATATATATATATATATATATATATATATATATATATATATATTTTGTTATTCTGCCTTCTATTGGCTGGGAATTATTGTATGACGCTGCAAGCTTAAAGCTCAGAATGACATTTCTTAGTGGGAGCTCGGATTGAAAGTAAAGCCGACCTTCTATTCCCGTTCTACTTTTCAAGTGAAAATTGGAATTACACCAACATGTCTTTTAGACGGCGCATTTAACATAAAGGGGGGCTACTAATATCGGTTTCCAAGGAGCAAGAAAGGAATGATAGGTGACATCCCTCCGCGCGTGACGCCTACTATGGTAACTGAACGGTTTTCTCCCTTCCTTTGACAGTTGGTGCCTTGATTAATCCATCCCCCAAGGGACGTTAGTTACCCGTGTTAATTATGTGGCTCGCAAACCAAGGGTTTTTGGTTTATAGAGTTTCCTATAAAGCCTTCTTCTCCTCATTGTTTTCCCTTTACCGTTTTCTTAAAATTTTCGTAGTAACACTCTCTCAGAAAGTTGTATTGCTCTTTCCTTCCTTGTAAGTCTCTAATCTTCTCTTCAAGGGTTTTCTGTAACGGAAAACCCTCCTTACCGTTCAACAGCTTTCATTGGCGTGTCCCCCGTTTTAGGTGCACAATCTCGAACACTCGTCTATTGAAGGTAAATTTCTTTTCCTTTGTATGTACAAAACCCCCTCTCTCTCTCTTTTTTTTTTTTTAATTTCTAATCTTCAAGTGTGGGTTTGAAAATTTTTGTTTTGCATTTTGTTTAACTTTCGGTGAGTCTAGCTCTTTTTTAAGAATAAATGGAAGGAGTTGGGGGAACGGGTTTACAGGAAATGTTAGCAATGACGATTCCTGTCAGAGGTTTCTGCCCAATATCTTTGTCGGTTTTTAGTTCCCGCTTCTTTAGGGAGCAAATTAAGAGGAGGAATAGGAAAATCAGTTGTATAATCTATTTGAGTGATTTTGACAGTGAAGAAGAAAAAGACCAGAACTACATGGCTCATCTATCATCCGAGGAGAAGGCTTCTCTGAGAGAGCTCCAAAGCAAGCGGGACAGGAAATTTGGGAAGAGGAGAGGCTTTGGGCTCTTCTTCAGGTCACAAGGACCTCAAATTAATTGTTAGAGCCCCATTTAGGGCACATAGGGAAGAGCTAGGGCTTTCTGAGGAGGAAATAGCCCAGGTTGAAGGTTGGGTAGACCTGGTGAATAAAGTGTCGGGGTATCATGTAGACCCTGATCCGAACTCAGAGTCGTGGGAAAGCAACGAGATCGCCAGTGAAATTCGAGGGGTTGATTTGGCTGGAGCCTCGGCCAAATTCAGGATGCCGGAAGGGGTTCGGTTAGTGCACCCTACACCTTCTTGCCGACCTTGCAGCCCTCCCCCAGGTCAAGTAGTCATATGTTATGATGATCTATCCTGCGGGATGAGGCTACCCCTGCACCCCTTCTTCAGGGCACTGCTCAGGATCTACAACCTGTGCCCCTACCAGCTGGCTCCCAACTTCTGGACGCAGGCCGTGGGTAGTGTGGAAAGAGGTTAACCCTAACTATCCCATCTCACTACACATCATCCATACCTTGTATACTTTGAAGAAATCAGTTAGAAGGAGAAAGATGTGAGGTCGGATGTCAAAGATTGGTATTACTTGTCTCCTAGGGGTTCATACCCTCCCGTTATTACTGGTCATCCTACTTCGATAAAGAATTGGAGGAACAAATGGTTCTGGGCTACGGGGGAGTGGCAGAACTCTCCTGTGGACCCTAATCCAGAAATTACAGTTCCCCGAACTCTTTCCCCACCTAGTGAGTCTTGTATTTGCTTTAGTGTCCTTGAGTGTCGTGCATCGTTCATTTTCTTTTTTTAATTTTATATTCACCTTTCTTTATTGCCTCCTAACATGCTATTGGTTTATGGAAGGGGATACTTTTGCTTGCCTCCTCTTTGACGCAGATTTAGCGGCAGTAAGACGCTTGTTTGCTTACAAGGTCACTTTTCAGGGGGTCATTCAGCAAAATAATTTATTTGTTAAGCACGGCCTTATGCGAGCCATGCGTAAGTTTGTTTCCTTATTGCCTTCATAACTTATACCTCATCCGTTCATAACTTCATTTCCCCTCTTTTCTCGCTAGGTTCCAAGGAATTTCCAAAGATTCCTTTGAAGGGTCTCATGGTCAAGAAGATCCCTCCTGCTCTTCACCACGGCAGTGAAATCGAGAAGAGGCAGAAAGTAGTACTTGCTAACCTGCAAGTAGGGGTGGCGAAAGAGGTATCTGAGGCATCCACAGCCCAACTTCAGGGTCCTCTTCCCACACTGTTGCCTCCACCCAGTCTGTTGCCGGTGGGTCCCCAACAGCCCAGCTTAGAAAAAGGGGCTGAACCTAAGAGGGTTACTACATTGGGGAAAGGAAAAAAAGGTTGGACAGAGGCAGCTCCAAGAGGGAGAGGGAGTGTAAGAGCGTTTCTGTGCAATCTCCCTTGTCCGAGGATATTTCTGAACATGTATCCGAGGAGGAGCCTGCCCCATTAAAGAGGCTAAAAAGGGGCAAGGAAAAGGAAAAAACCTCCGCACCTCCGCCATCAGAGATTCAAGATTTGGAGGATGAGCCATCTGTGTCTATCCCAGATTTGGCTTACGAAGTGACACCTGAGGGGGCAGAAGAGCTCAAGCACATTAGAGCCAGCATTCTTCCCAGAGATGTTACCTTCAGTCCTTCTTTATTCGACTTCCCCAGTTCTCCTCCTGCCAGGGCCGCTTTAGTCACTGAGCAATTTTGGACAGAGGGCTGGTCTGCCTTCTCTTCTAGGTCCACTCCATCCCGAAAGCTTCTTGCTGCCAAGGCTATGAATGCTAGGGCTCTAGCCCTTATTGATGAGGTGGAGTCTTCTGTGGAGGAGGCGCAGCGGGACAAGAAGGATGCTGAGACTGCCCTTCGCCATGCAGAAAATATGCTTAGAGAGATTAAGGACCTCAAGGAGCATCTGTCCATTGCTCGCAAGGCCTCCTCGGAAGATAGGGTGACAGCCAAACGCCTTCAGGAGGACAATGAAAAGTTAAGACACGACCTTCAGGCTTCCGAGGCAGACGTGGTGTCCCTTTGTAAAAAATTGGACGATTCCAACCGGGCTCAGTCCATAACTTCTGAGACCCTGACAGCAGCCAATGCGGCCAAGGTTAAACTAGAGGCTGAGGTGGCAGCGGCCTCTGAGAAATTGGGGAGTGAAGTGGAGGCTAGGAGGAAGGCAGAGGAGGACCTTGCCTCTCTGGAACGGCATATGAAATCTAGGATCACGGAAGTTCTGGAGCAGACCGTTGCATCACGAATGGAGAAAGCTTTAAATGCCAAGGTGTCTGAGACAATCCAGAATTTCAAAGACACTTTTGAAGAGACTCCAGAATATGAGGCCATGTAGAGGGTCTTTGGGAACATTGGGGTCATGATGGTTTTGGGGGACGTGAAGGAAGCCTTCCCATCTCTACACCTATCCTCTATTGAAGTCCTGTACCCCGAGCCCCAAGATGATCCCCTCTATGTTCCTGCAGATCCTACGGATGCACCTGGCAAGGGCTCTTCAGAGGATGTCCCTCCGCAATGATCCTCTTTTGTATTTTCCTCTTTTTTTTTTTTTTTTTTTTTTTTTTTTTTTTGAGCGCAATGGCGCCTTATATTGTAAATGTAACAACATTCAAATTGTAAATATTTTGATTTTATGAATGCAATGATTTATTTATATTTAGTTTAATGTCTTAGTTTGTACGACCTTATCTGTTTAAGTGTGAACGCCTTCAGACACAAACGCCCTGTAAACGTATCGTATGAAGATATGAAGATATGTGTATAGTCCCTCAGATTTAAGTAGCTCAAGGCATTCATGTTTGCTGGTTAGATTTGATTTTGACCAATTTTTGAACATTTTTGTCTTATACTTTATAACACCTATGTTTATAAATTTGTATGAACTCCTATTGATGGTGTTAACACTTTCAACCCATACGCAGTGGTCGCAGTGTATGCTTATAAGAGTCCCTTGTTTTTAAAAAAATTCATGCATGGCGTAAACGTATGGTCTCATAACAAAAATAATCTAGGAATTTGTATTTATCCATCATGTTTGTCTAATTAGTACTTGGTATAATCCTCAACGTAACTCAGTTAGGATTTTATAAAATTATATGGTAATGTTGTAACCACTGAAGAGGAATTTGATTTATTGAAAATAATGACGAAGGTGATCCATGTTCCAAGGATTACATAAAGGCACCCCAGATAAGTCCTCGATCATGTACGTTCCGGGTACCACCTTGGCAGAGACTTTGTACGGGCCTTCCCAGTTATGACCTAAAGTCCCTACTCCTGGTTCTTGAGTTGAGGGTAGAACCTTTTTGAGGACTAAGTCCCCAACATTAAAGTGCCGGCTCTTAACCCTTTTGTTGTAATAGCGGGCCATTTTCTCATGGTACCTGGTCATTAATACTTGAGAATCATTCCGTTTTTCCAGAAGGAAATCCAAATTAGCCCTTTGTGTTTCTTCGTTTCCCACTTCATCATAATGGATTTGACGAAGAGAAGGGACCCAAATTTAGATTGGACATACTGCCTCGGATCCATATGCCAAGGAGAAAGGCGTTTCACCAGTGGCAATGTGCGAGGTGGTTCGAAGTTCCCATAATACTTTTGGGAGTTCATCTACCCATGCGCCCTTTTTGGACTCCAGCTTCCTTTTCAAGCTATTCTTTATGGTTTTATTCACAGTTTCAACCTGTCCGTTAGCTTGTGGATGATGTGGAGATGAAAACAATTTCTTAATTCCCAGATCGTCGCACAATTCATCTATGCTTCTGTTTTTGAACTGTTTTGCATTATCACTAACTAGCGAGTGGGGTATTCTGAATCGGCATATGACATTCTTCCAGATGAACTTTGTGGTGTTGGCCTCGGTAATCCTCATCAGGGGTTCCGCTTTGACCCACTTGGTGAAATAGTCAATTGCCACTATTGCAAAGCAATTATTACCAGCACCCCTAGGCATAAGACCGATAATGTCAACCCCCCACTTCGCAAAAGGCCAAGGGCTAGTCACCACATTTAGCTTGTGATGCGGCTGATGCGGTATGGTTGATGCCTTTGGCATTTATCGCATTTGCGCACGAAGTCATGGGAGTCCTTTCGCATAGTCGGCCAAAAATATATCTGTTTAAGGGCTTTCCGAGCTAGTGATAACGCCCCGGCGTGGTTGCCACATATGCCCTCATGAATTTCTTTCATTAAATACCATCCTTTCTCCGGCTCCACACATCTCAGTAAAGGGGAGGTATAGCTCCGTTTATAGAGCAGGTCATCCAAAAGTACGAAATTTGCGGCGTATTTTTGCAACTTCCGAGCTGCTTCAGGCTCGTCTAGCACTGTCTCATGCTTCAAGTATGCTAGTATAGGATTCATCCAGGATCCTTCTTCTTCTATTGCCAAAATCTCCGTCCCTGGCTCAATAGAAGAGGTCAACAAGTGCTCAATTCGGATTAGATTATGGAGCTCTGAATCATTGCTACTTGCTAGTTTGGATAAAGCATCGGCGTTGGAATTCTCAGTTCTAGGAATGTGCCGTAACTCCATTTTGCCGAAGTGCACAGCCAAATCTCTTACTTATTTCAAGTAAGCGTCCATAGCTGGTTCTTTGGCAGAAAATTGTCCATTAAACTGACTCACAACGAGCTTCGAATCACTATTCGCCACTACGGACTTAATCTTCAAAGCTTTCGCAAGTCTCAGCCCAGCTAATAGAGTCTCGTATTCAGCAACATTGTTTGAGGCTTTAAAGTCAAAACGGATCGCACTGTGCATCTTGGATCCTTCTGGGCTTATTAGTAATATCCCCGCACCGGATCGTCCCTCAGCCGAGGACCCATCAATCAATAATTTCCACTCTTGACTGTCATCCGTGTAATCAACCATCTCAACCTCTGGCGGATGTGTGAACTCAACTATGAAATCCGCTAATGCTTGACCTTTTACAGCGGTCCGAGGCTCATAATAGGTCGAACTGGCTAATTTCGATCGCCCACTTTATTAACCTTCCAGATACATCTAGTTTTTGCAACACCTGTCTCATAGGAAAGTTGGTGAGCACGTGTATGGAGTGCGACAGAAAGTAGGGACGGAGCTTGCGAGATGTTGTGATCAACGAGAGATCAAGTTTTTCCATATCTGGGTAACGTGTTTGAGCATCCAGCATGGCTTTGCTCACATAATACACCGGGAACTTATTCCCATCCTTCTCTCTGACCAATACCGAGTTAACAGTCTCTTTTGATATGACTAAATACAAGTAAAGAAGTTCGTCAGCCTTTGGTTTTGATAATAATGGGGCCTGTTCCAGGAATGCTTTCAGGTCGGCAAAAGCCTGCTCACATTCCGGTGTCCATTGAAATCGCTTCCCTCCCTTCAAGATCTTAAAGAATGGCAAGCATTTGTCAGTGGACTTGAAAACGAACCGATTTAAGGCTGTAATTCTCCCCTTCAAGCTTTGCACTTATTTTGGATTCCGAGGTGATCGTATGTTTAACAAAGCATTAATTTTATTGGGATTGGCTTCGATCCCTCTCTTATTCACCATGAATCCAAGAAATTTTCCGGATGCTACCCCAAAAGCGCACTTCGCTGGGTTGAGCTTCATTCGATATTTCTTCAAAACATCGAAGGCCTCTGACAAATGGCAGATATGCTCTGTGGCGACCATGCTTTTGACCAGCAAGTCATCAACATATACCTTCATGGTGTTTCCTAATTGTTCTGAAAACATGCGATTCACCAACTTTGATAGGTAGCTCCAACATTTTTTAAGCCAAATGGCATAACTTTGTAACAATAGAGTCCCCTATCTGTAATTGATAAGTGTATTTTATACACTTATTTCTATCCTAAAAGTAGGATTTTATATGTTTGTTTTAGAATATTCGCGATTTATTTTGTGTTAATTGTTTACATTTCAGAAATAATCCCAAAATCGAGAAAACAAAGGAATTGAAGCTAAAATTGAGCAATTGGATGAAAAAGGGGTCAAAGTGAGCAAATCAAGAATGGATGCAGTCAATCAAATGGTTAATTTGAAGAAAAAATCGAATTTGGAAGAAATCAGAAGTTCAGGGGTTAAATTGCAACAATCAGAAGTTGGAAGACTTGCTGTGCAATTAAAAGACAGGGACCAAGTTGCAGAATTTAAAAGATAAAAATTGCAGCCGGAATCAAAACCGTGCGGCCGCACGGTTGAAAAAGGCGTGCGGTCGCACGGTCAAAAAATTCGGCGACTGAAGTTTACCTGCAGAGTCATGCGACCGCGTGTTTTTGAACCGTGCGGCCGCACGGTAGTCCCGACTGGGCCTCAGCTGGGCTTTTTACGCGAAATTCAGCAGTTTTCTCCATAATTAACCTAATTCTCATGAGCATCTATATATACCAGACCTAAGGCACGAAATTAGGGGTTCCCAATTCATTGACGAGAGGCCAAAACGCTGTCGAAGTGCAGAGGGATCCATGCCACGCCAAGAACACAATTGAAGAACGAAGATCAAGGGCATGAATAGGGTGACATCTATCCATTCTTTTTGTGATTTATATTCAATTATGTATCTAGGCTAGATTTTGAATGTTAGAATTGTGATGAAGTATTTATTTCCGGATTTTATGTATTGATTATCATTTAATTTCATAATTCATGGGTTTGAGCAATTGATTTATACTTTTTTGTCATGCAATTACTTGATCACTAGTTGTATGAATTTAGGTTGTGATTTCTTAAGTTCGAAAGATTGAGATTTCATTAGACTTGTATCAATTGCCACAAAGTTCGATAGGGGATAGAAATATACTCCTATGCTTTGTGTTATCTGCTATAGTATTCACAAAACTTTTAATGCTTTTCTATACATTTAGATTCGTCATAGAAATATAGTCGGATTGTGTATAGAAATAGGTGTTGATTCTTGTCCGAAAGGGAGTCTTGACAATATTAGGAATATGGATTTTCAAAACCTCGTGAATTATTGTTAGATGTTTAATTTAATGCGTAATTAATGGAATAAATGTGGATTCTCAATTCTAGCATGTTTTTCTCATATTTAATCTAAATCAAATTTCCTCGTTCTTTCTAGTTTAATTTTAATTCAAAATTCTCAAATTCAAACAATTTCTCGTTCCGGTTAAGGTAGTAGTCTAAAATACGATTTAAAACAATCTCTGTGGGAACGATATTCGGACTTAAAATCCACTTTATTACTTGCGCGACCCGTGCACTTGCGGAGCGTCTTCAGTAATAAACGAAGTATGCTCCTCATCTGATTCATACATGGGGATTTGATCAGACAGGTCAGAAGAAGCTAAGGTGAAGAGGGCCATGGCCCCAGTTAAAGCCTACGTACCTCCCATTCCATATCCACAGAGGCTAAGGAAGCATAAGCTAGACCAGAAGTTTGCTAAATTTATTGAGAAAATCAAGCAGCTGCACATCAACATTCCCTTCGAAGAAGCCTTAACCCAGATGCCGAGCTATGCCAAATTCATGAAAGAAATCCTGACAAATAAACGAAAGCTGGTCGAGCATGAGACAGTGATGCTCACCGAAGAATGCAGTGCAATAATTCAGAAGAAATTGCCTCCCAAACTGAAGGATCCAGGGAGTTTCACAATCCCTTGCACTATTGGTTCTATTGACTTTGAATCTGCTTTGTGTGATTTAGCTGCTAGCATTAATCTAATGCCTTTATCTATTTTCAGGAGGCTCGGGATTGGAGAAGCAAAACCAACCACCATTTCATTGCAATTAGCAGATCGTTCAATAAAATACCCTTGGGGGTTGCTTGAAGATGTATTGATAAGAGTGGGGAAATTCATTTACCCTGCAGACTTTGTTATACTGGATATGGAAGAAGATAAGACGATCCCGCTCATCTTGGGACGACCATTCTTAAGAACTGGAAAAGCAGTGATAGATGTTCACGAAGGAACACTAGTGCTTCGTGTGGATGAGGAGTTCACTTTCAACATCTTTAAGTCCATGAAGTATCCCTCGTCATTGGATACGTGTTTCACGGTGGATATTGTGCAAGTAGCAGTTCGTAGTGTATATGATGAGGAGCATCCTAAAGATCCATTGGAGGCATGCATTGTTCAGTCAGAATCTTTAAACTCGGAAAATGAAGAAGTGGCAAGGATGGCTAATGAATTGGAGGCTTCACCAAGGTTCACGTTACGGCAAGTCGATATTTTGAACCATTAGGTGAAAATTTGCAGAAATCTCGACCATCGTGTGAAATTCCTCCCACTTTGGAGTTGAAACCTTTACCAGCCCACCTGCGATATGCATTTTTGGGGGAGTCATCAACACTGCCAATTATCATTTCAAGCCACTTGACAGCTTTGGAAGAAGAACGGTTGCTGTGGGTGGTGAAGGAACACAAAACCGCAATAGGATGGACTATTGCCAACATCAAGGGTATTAGTCTAACTATTTGCATGCATAAAATTTTGATGGAAGATGATTCCAAGCCATCAGTGCAAGGACAGCGCAGACTGAATCCGACTTTGAAAGAAGTGGTGAGAAAAGAGATTTTAAAGTTACTTGATGCGGGTATCATATATCCGATCTCAGATAGTGCCTGGGTCAGTCCAGTTCATGTAGTGCCAAAGAAGGGGGGCATGACAGTAATTGAGAATGAGAACAACGAGTTGATCCCTACAAGGACAGTGTCCGGATGGAGAGTGTGCATTGATTACAGGAAATTGAATGCTGCAACCAGAAAAGATCATTTTCCATTACCTTTCATCGATCAGATGTTGGAAAAGCTAGCAGGTCATTCACACTATTGCTTTCTTGATGGATATTCGGGGTACAATCAGATTGCCATCGCTCTGGTTGATCAAGAGAAAACTACGTTTACCTGTCCCTATGGTACGTTTGCTTTCAGGAGAATGCCGTTTGGACTGTGTAACGCTCTAGCAACGTTCCAGAGATGCATGATGGCAATATTTTCCGATATGGTGGAGCGATTTATTGAAGTCTTCATGGATGATTTTCTCAGTCTTTGGATCCTCGTTTGATGAGTGTCTACACCACCTCTCCCTGGTGCTTAAAAGATGCACGGAAACAAATTTGGTGTTAAATTGGGAGAAGTGTCATTTTATGGTGTACGAGGGGATTGTACTAGGGCATCAGATCTCTGAAAAAGGAATTGAAGTGGACAGGGCAAAAATTCAAGTAATTGAAAAACTACCACCACCTAGCTCAGTTAAAGGAGTAAGAAGATTCTTAGGCCATGCTGGATTTTACAGGAGATTTATAGAAGACTTTTCCAAAATCACGAAGCCTTATGTAATTTACTGGAAAAGGACATAGATTTTGATTTTTCTGAAGAGTGTTTATCATCCTTTAATACACTCAAAGAAAAATTAACTACTGCACCAATCATCGTGGCACCAGACCGGAGTTTGCCTTTTGAGCTCATGTGTGACGCGAGTGACTACGCCGTGGGGGCAGCATTGGGGCAGAGAAAAGACAAAATTTTTCATGTAATTTATTATGCCAGCAGAACATTGACTGATGCTCAGATAAATTATGCCACAACTGAGAAAGAACTATTAGCAGTGGTATTTGCCTTCGACAAATTCAGGTCTTATCTTATAGGATCAAAAGTGGTGGTATACACAGATCACTCCGCGTTGAAGTACTTATTTGGGAAAAAGGATGCCAAGTCTAGACTAATCAGATGGGTTTTACTGCTTCAAGAATTCGACATTGAAATCTGGGATAAAAAAGGTACAGAAATCAGATTGCAGATCATTTATCCAGATTGGAGCAGGTGAATGAGGAAAGTCTGGAAGACATAAACGAAGTATTTCCAGATGAACAATTGATGCTGCTAACCCATATGATGCAGGTAGAGAAGAATAAGGGGCCCTGGTTTGCAGACTATGTTAATTACTTGGTCGCAACGTTTTGCCACCTGATTTTACATACCAGCAGAAGAAAAAGTTCTTTCACGATCTGAAATTCTTTTATTGGGAAAATCCATTTTTGTACAGAAGGGGACCTGATCAAATAATTCGACGGTGTATTCCGGATGAGGAGATTATACCGGTTCTAGAGAGATGTCATTCATCCCCATATGGTGGACACATGGGGGCTACTAAAACGGCAGCTAAAGTTTTGCAATGTGGGTTTTATTGGCCAACAGTGTTTAAGGACGCCTTTTCATTTGTCAAAGCATGTGACCGATGCCAACGAACATGAAATATATCATCAAAGCATGAAATGCCACTAAACAATGTTCTGGAGGTTGAAGTGTTTGATGTATGGGGAATTGACTTCATGGGTCCGTTCCCACTTTCATACAACAACAAATACATAATGGTGGCGGTTGGCTATGTATCGAAGTGGGTGGAAGCAAAGGCATGCCCAACGAATGATGCCAGAATTGTAGTTGATTTTATACGAAAAAACATTTTTACTCGATTTGGAGCACCACGAGCAATCATAAGTGATGGTGGGACTCACTTCAACAACAAGTTGTTCAAGGCAGTACTAGCCAAGTATGTAACTCATCATCGCATGGGTACAGCCTATCATCCGCGGACTAGTGGGCAGGTGGAAACATCGAACAGGCAGTTGAAATGGATTTTGGAAACAACAGTGAGGTCATCCCGTAAAGACTGGGCCAGCAAATTGGATGATGCTTTGTGGGCATACATGACGGCTTTCAAAACTCCTATCGGGATATCACCATTTCAGTTGGTATATGGGAAAGCGTGTCACTTTCCTGTTGAATTTGAACACAAGGCATACTGGGCTTTAAAACAGTTGAACCTTGATATGGACTTAGCCAAAAATCAGAGATTTTTGCAACTTAATGCATTGGATGAATTTCGCTTAGGAGCCTATGAGAATGCCTCAATCTATAAGGACAGAACAAAGAAGTGGCATGATCACCACATTCACAAGAGAGAATTTCAGGTGGGAGATCAGGCGCTATTGTACAATTCTCCCTTGAAGCTCTTTCCGGGAAAATTGAGGTCGAGATGGTCTGGTCCATTCACAATTGCACAAGTATTTCCATATGGCACATTTGAGCTTCATCATCCGACTAAAGGACATTTTAAAGTAAATGGGCAGAGAATCAAGCATTACTTTGAGGTTGTTTTTGATAAGGAGAAGTCATACGTTGACATCGCCATTCCAGAGTGAACAATGCAGAAAGTTGGGCTTGAGACTATAAACGGAGCGCTTGTTGGGAGGCAACCCAATTCTTCTTCTCTTTCATTTATCTTGATTTATTTTTACCTTAGTTTAACATTTTCATCATTTTTATCATTATTTCATCCATGACCTTTGCAGTATTAGTCTTTCGGTGCATTAGTATTCGTTAAAATGTTTTTTGTGCACGTTTCATTCATATCAGTTATTTTTGTGCACGTTTGCATGATTAGGCATTTTAGGCATATTATAAGATCTCTAGGAAATTTGAGCACAATAGTTTTTAATTGTCATTCCCGAACCCCCTCACCAGTCGAGTATGGTTTGTGATCGAGAATCATGGTCATTTACTTTATAAGTCATTATGGGGTCTCCGTCAATTAAAAAAAAAAAGGTTAAAAGGTCCAGTCGCGATCGCTACTCAGCCGTTGAAGTGATCGCGACAAGAGTCCAATTTTTCAACAGATTCTTTTTGCGATTACCATGCGATCGCTATCAGGATTACCACGCGATCGCGTGGGTGATTATAAGATCTCTAGGAAATTTGAGCACAATAGTTTTTAATTGTCATTCCCGAACCCCCTCACCAGTCGAGTATGGTTTGTGATCGAGAATCATGGTCATTTACTTTATAAGTCATTATGGGGTCTCCATCAATTAAAAAAAAAAAGGTTAAAAGGTCCAGTCGCGATCGCTACTCAGCCGTTGAAGTGATCGCGACAAGAGTCCAATTTTTCAACAGATTCTTTTTGCGATTACCATGCGATCGCTATCAGGATTACCACGCGATCGCGTGGGTGAACTGGGAGCGAGAATTCACTTTTTAAACTCGACAGCATTCACTTGGTTCTTATTCACGCTACCGGGTGAAACCGTCTCTCTCTCGCCACCAGTTCATTCGACTCTCGAATCTTGAAGTTACCACCATCAATCTTGTGCATCATCACGATTTTAAACACCCCTAATTACAACATTGAGGTATGAATTCATGGGAATTTGGTAGTTTCCTCTTTTGTCCGTTTTTTTTACCCTATTTTTGCATATTTCGAGATTGTGGTTGATTGGAGCATGGGTATAGGTTAGAATTTGGATTGTTGGTGTATTGAGATGTTGGGTTTAAATTTTGGGTAACTTCCATATGCCAAAGTTGTGATTTCTTCATAAATTGGGTAATGCTTTCAATGTGTTCGATGAAATGTCCCAACGAAAGTTTTGTTGCAATTTGGGAAATCCACTCAAGCACATATCTTTATTACATGCTTTTCATAGAATTTGTGCTATAATCTCGCTTTTTGACTCATTGCATTACATCAATTTGCATGTTTCAATACCTAGCACCATTGCAGTCATTGCAGGGCCATTGCAAGGTCGCTGCAGGGCAATTGCAAGGTCACTGCAGGGTCATTGCACGCTCACGTCACCACTTCGTCATGCCATTGCCCTATTCATCTGTTATCTGTTTGCTCTACAATTTTGATATGTGACTCATGAAGTGACCTACTTTATTGTGCTCGGGACACTTTTTAAATTTTTTTATTCTTTCGGCACGATAACCGAGGTGGAAAGGCACTCGTGAGGCTGGAATTATTTATCTTATATTGTGAAATTTCTCACAAGTTTGGGGGTTTGTGCCATTATTATTGTATTTCCCCACTCTCACCTTGGTTCTAATGATGAGTTTGCTCTTTGTAGGTACAATAATGCCTCCGAAGGCCACAGTTGCTCAGAAAGGGAAAAGTAAGGCTGGTCCATCTAAGCGGAAACGAGGAGCCTCATCTGCGGATCCAGAGGCCGATCAGGGAGACATAGGAGATATTCAAAGGTTTTTGGGGAGCGAAGAATTACACAAATATGAAGTACTGCTTAAAGGGAAGAAAATTTGGAGTGAACGTGAGGTGATATTAGCTGATTTCCCAGATACCGAGCTAGCCCACCTTATTGAGAGAGCAGGTTGGCATAAATTGGCAGGCACGCCACACAAGCCCTATCCACTACTAGTCAAGGAGTTCCTAGCCAATTTAAACCATGCTATTAAGACAGACGGTGCCCCTCACAGGTATAAGACATGGGTACGAGGTAAATGGATCCGTTTCTCGCCGACCGTTGTTGAGAGGGTTTTGGAGCTGACAAGAGAGGGGGTTGAGCAGGTCCCGAGTGATTTGGATATTGATATGATTAAATTTTTTTTATACGGCCGGTCGAATGTGGAATTAGAGAAGCCGGGGCGCTTTGAACATGGGGAGCTCACTGAGAGTATCAGGATTCTACACATCTTCATGTGCCACAATATCGATCCCACATCACACAGGACAGAATTCAATGAAGACCGAGCTCGCATGATTCATCATCTGGCCAGGGGACCCAAGTTGGATTTAGGGAGACACATTTTTGACTTCATTCTTACACTTGCTTCCCAGCTGGACTCCGGTCGCCAGATCTTGTTTCCCTGTTTGATTAGTGCTATCTGCGAGGCCGAAGGAGTTGATCTGTTGCCCCATGAAGAGCCTGCACCTCTAGGAGCGATTATCAGCAGGCGTACTCGAGAGAGCACGAGGCCTAGGATACCTCGGGGCCCACCTGATCCTCCACTGGCCCCAGTGGACCCTGTTGCCCAAGTGGATCCTGTTGCCCCAGTTGACCCAGCAGCACCAACAGATCCAGCGGGACCAGCCGCATCAGCACACATACCGGCTCCTCCCGGTGATGAGAGACTCCTACGACAGATATTGTTGGTGTTAACTGACCTGACACGCACCGTCAACATGAGGAGGGATGCTGATGTAGCACAGCACAGACAGCTGGAAATTCTGGAACAGCGACTTGATCGTCTGGTTCAGGGTAACATCGCTGGGGAGCAGCGCATCATGCGCCATACGATGACAGAATTTAGTGGTCAGATCTCACGGGTGCAAGCCAGGCTCTTCTCTATTAAGAGCCGATTGGAGGGGATCGAAAGGAGAGCTGAAGGGATTGAATCGAGATTGGAGAGGATAGAAGGCAGATTGGATACAGACGCCGCAGGACCATCTCAGGCACAGCAGCAGGACCTACCCCCAGGAAGTTCCTGATCTTTTTCTTTTTACCTTGCCTTCCATTTTTTATTCTTCCTTATTTTATTGTTTCATTGAGGGCAACGTAATTTTTAAGTTTGGGGGTAGTTGTTAAATTTTAGGCTGTATTTACTTTTGATCATATGGGTCTGTATTAAGTGATATTCTGTAACGCTTCAAACCCCTACTAATCAATGCAACAACTTGGTCTTTTATTTTATACCTACCTAACGTAAAAAAAAAAAAAAAAAAAAAAAAAAACTGTGTTGACTTACTTATTGCCTAGGATATAGTATGAATCAATTTGTGCATAGGCTTGAAATTCGGACAACATGAAAACATTAACTTATTTGGCACTAGTTATGTTTTGCTGGATTCATATTCATTGGGCACATAGCCAGCGTTAGATAATTGTTTGTGTAATGGATTTTGTTTAATACATGTGGGGCAAAGTTTTATGCAGTTTGAACTTAGGAATAACTTGAAAATCCTTGAACTTAGATCATTAGATATCCCACTCCTAACTTAGAACCAATCATGCTAAAAGGCAAGTTTGGGGGTAAAATGGTTGGAATTTGTGTGTATTGACGGGTTGGAGGTCTGTGGTTCTTGGTTTTTCATTTTAGTTATTACAGTTTGGTCAATGGGTATAAACCATTTCCAGCATAAAAACAGAAAAATACTGAAGGTCTTATTCCGCTCTTCAAATGCCTTTTTGATTCGAGTAAGTAAGTCCGAGGGGTCTTTTAAACCTGGTGCCCTAAAGCCAACTGGCTTGGGAGTCATCGACCTAAAGCTCGTTACAAGGGTCAATTAGAAAGTAAGTACGGAGAGTGGACTTACACATAAGACATTATAACATTTTTAACTTTTCTGTTTAAGCCTTTATGACTCGGGCAAGTAAGTCTGAGGGGTTCTTTGAACCCGGTGCCCTAAAGCCAACTGGTTTGGGAGCTGCCGATCTGAAAGCCCGTTACAGGGGTCATATAGAAAGCAAGTACGAAAAGTTCTGCACAAAGATGGTAAAAGATAGGGACAATTAAAAGAAAAAGTCTTTCATAAAAAATAAAAATAATATATATATATATATTATTGCATGGTATAATCTTTGTTGACTGAGCTGTGGTGGTTGATGTTGTAGAATTGGGTTCCACTTTCCTTTGATTTGTTATGCACGTATATTTCTGATTCTGATTACCTTGTGTGGAAAAAGCAAAGAAATTTTTTAGAACCCACGTAGATAGAAACCTGGGATATGTGAGAGAAAAGCAGAAAGTGATGATCATCCATGAGCGCTGAAAGGAATTTCATTAGAATTCATAGATTGACCATATGGGGTCTGGGCTGGATTATGCATAATGAGCCACGCAATGTTGAGCACATCTTTTGCATGAGTATGCGTTTGACATTGGCTATTCACACACACACTTGAAAATCTGGCATGATATAACTAGAAATTATTTTGCATTGTTGTTCATAACTCTTGCTTAAAACGTAAATTGATTTGGACTATGGAGGCATATGGTAAGTATGTTGGCATAACAAAAATATCTTATCTTTTGTCTATTTGATTTTGTAAGTTTATTATCCATTGTTCGAGAACGAACAATAATTCTAGTTTGGGGGTATTTGATAGGTGTATTTTATACACTTGGGGATATGCCAAAACGAGAATTCATCATGGTGTTTTATGAATTTATTCTACCTAAATTGCGTTTAATTGTTGTTATTTCATTTAGTCAAAAAGAGGAACAAGGAAGCAATTGCGGGAAATAAAGGTCAAAAGTGGGAAAATTGAAGAGAAACAGAAGTTCTGGGGGTCAAATTGATCAAAATCAAAAGTTGGGGATACACGTTGCAAATAAAACTAGAGGACTAATTCGAAGGCCAAGGAAAAGATGGAGAATCGTGTCAAAAATGCTTAAGTCGCGATCGCGATCAGTCCATGCCAGTGATCGCGACATGGGGACAAATTTTATGCAGAGCGAAAAACATGTTAGCCACGTGATCGCTGGAACTCATCCCACGCGATCGCGTAGGTGTCCGACTGGGCCTGTAATGGACTTTTGTGCGCGATTTGAATATAATATACTCGGGAATTTAACCTAGAAAGAAGGGGAGCGCGAGAGGCAACAAGAGTAGCATTTTTGCAGAGCTTAATATTAGAGAATTCTGGACAATTCGACATCTAATTCATAAGAGATTCAAGCAAGGAAAAGCATGGGAATTTGGGAGCTTAACACGGGAAGTCGATTCTTGGTGCAAGACTTCTTTTCTTATTGTTGATTTCATAAATTCTAACATGTTTAATTTTGATTTAGATTGTTTTTATTATTCGTTCATTATGCGCAACTAATCTTAACGTTGGGAAATCACGATGTAGCCTAGACAATTACTTTAATTCCATATTCCTTGTTTTAATGTCGCAATGCATGTGTTGATTTATTATTGCGTTTAATGCATGAATGAACTGGCCATTTATTCATGATTTTATGTGTAATTTCTATAATCCGAGAGGTGAGTTAATAACATAGATCTAGGTAATAAATCCGTTAATTGAACGAGAGATAGAGATATACTCTTGCGATTAATGCGATCATGTGTGGGTTCTTGCATGTAATGCATTTAGGTAAGGGATATTCGGACCTGCTGTAGAGATACAAAGTTGACTTATCTAGGTAGAATTGATTTAAACTCGTGAGAGGAATATCAATTTAATTTAATGAATTCGATCGAACACATATTTAGAAAATAAAATCTGGAATAGAAATTGATTTAATTGGCTAGGTGAACCTGTGAATCCCAACTACATTCAACTATATTTAAAAATAGTAAGCAATTGTGAAATCTCAATATTGTGCAAAGTTTTAATCTTTTAGTCATCATTATAAACATTAGTTTCCAAACAATCAAAATTCATTTCTTGGTTCAAATAGGGATAAGAATTTACACATTTCGGTACTTAGTAAACGGTCCTTATGGGAACTATAGTACGGACTCTTAGATCCATTTTAACTACTCTTCACGATCCGTGCACTTGCGGGAGTATTTCCCATAGCGAGATATAATTGAACAAGTTTTGTGCATTGATTAGTAGGGGTTTGAAGTGTTACAGAATATCACTTAATACAGGCCCATACGATCAAAAGTAAATACAGCCTAAAATTTATTGGTATCGATATTGGTAAAAACAGTCCCCGGCAACGGCGCCAAAAACTTGTTCAATTATATCTCGCTATGTGAAATACTCCCGCAAGTGCACGGGTCGTGAAGAGTAGTTCACATGGATCTAAGAGTCCGTATTATCGTTCCCACAAGGACCGTTTACTAAGTACCGAAGTGTGTAAATTCTTATCCCGATTTGAACCAAGAAATGAATTTTGATTGTTTGGAAACTAATGTTTATAATGATGACTAAAAGATTAAAACTTTGCACAATATTGAGATTTCACAATTGCTTACTGTTTTTTAAATATAGTTGAATGTAGTTGGGATTCACGGGTTCACCTAGCCAATTAAATCAATTCCTATTCCAGATTTTATTTTCTACATATGTGTTCGATCGAATTCACTAAATTAAATTGAGATTCCTCTATCGAGTTTAAATCAATTCTATCTAGATAAGTCAACTTTGTATCTCTACAGCAGGTCCGAATATTCCTTACTTAAATGCATTACATGCAAGAACCCACACATGATCGCATTAATCGCAAGAGTATATCTCTATATCTCGTTCAATTAACGGATTTATTACCTAGATCTATGTTATTAACTCACCTCTCGAATTATGGAAATTACACATAAAATCATGAATAAATGGCCAGTTCATTCACGCATTAAACGTAATAATAAATCAACACATGCATTGCGGCGTTGAAACAAGAAATATGGAATTAAAGTAATTGTCTAGGCTACATCGTGATTTCCCAACGTTAAGATTAGTTGCGCATAATGAACGAATAATAAAAACAATCTAAATCAAAATTAAACATGTTAGAATTATGAAATCAACAATAAGAAAAGAAGTCTTGCACCAAGAATCGATTTCCCATGTTAAGCTCCTAAATTCCCCTACTTTTCCTTGCTTGAATCTCTTATGAATTAGATGTCGAATTGTCCAGAATTCTCTAATATTAAGCTCTGCAAAAATACTCCTCTTGTTGCCTATCGCACTCCCCTTCTTTCTAGGTTAAATTCCCGAGTATATTATATTCAAATCGCGCACAAAAGCCCAATACAGGCCCAGTCGGACACCTACGCGATCGCGTGACTGACAGGGCATCATGGGCTCGTTCATAACATACCCTCTAGCCATGTAGGCGTTCATCGCAGCAGTTTGTTCAATCTGCTGTTTTTGCATTTCCAGTATTTGGGCTGCCATGCGAGTCATGTCCCCCAGCATGCAGCGATTATGGTTCCGGCGCTGGGGGTTAGGTTGAGCCATTTCCTCGTGTGCGTTCTCATGTGGCCTCTGAGGATCCTCCTCCTCGCTGTACTGGTCATTTCTACTCCTACGGGGGTTAAAATCACCGCGTCGCTTTCATTCATGTTCAGAGCAATTTCTTAGTTTTATCTTTTCTTCCAAAGATAAGTGAACTTCTATCTCAAAGCTCCAAGCCTTTTTCAAGGTTATTAAGCTTATATTTCAAAGTTCTACGCCTTTTTCAGGGTTAATAAACCTATGTTTCAAAGTTCTTGCCTTTTTCAAGGTTAATAAACTTATGTTTCAAAGTTCTTGCCTTTTTCAAGGTTAATAAACTTATGTTTCAAAGTTCTTATGGTCCTTTGCTCTTTTGCAAGAGGTCACTCACCCATTTTTCAAGGTTTCCTTTTGCGCGTGTAGCTTTTCACCATGAGTTTTCGTGGTTAGCAGTATGGCTTCTCACAGACGGCGCCAAAATGTTGACCACAAAATCCGGCTGGACCTTGGACCAACACGTCTCAGTTCCTCCCTCTTGAACACGTGGATCTCCTGCGCACTGTGACAAACGATCAGTTTGCAAAGGGGGCCGAGGTGGCTCCCATTTGCACTCCGATGCCAAAGTCAGTACTTATTTCAAGCAGATATAAATCGGGTGCGGGAAATATAAATGTGTAAAAGAGAGAAAAGGGAGCGAGAGTAAAATATTTAGTTAAGAGTATGAAATTGCTAACCCTTTACCAGGCGGGAGGAGTGCTCTATTTATAGGGGAATTTGTTGTTTTGGATCGTGACACGTGACGGACTTTACACGTGTATTTGCCCTAACTTCTAGAAAGGAGATCTTGCCTTTTGATATTAATCATTGCTATACTTTGTAGGGGATGAGCACTTGTCACTTCATGGTAAAAAGTGGTGTCACATCTCTGACTCCATCCCTTGTCCCATCCCTCTTCCATGCGTCACTGTAAAGCACTTCGGCTAAGCGTAAAGCACATCGGCCAGACACAAATCAGTTCGGCCAAAGAGGTTCGCGTGATATTCCACCTCGACAGTTGACCCAATGTGATATTCTAGGCTTTAACCATGGGCTAGAGTCCACTGGGCCCTCATTGGGCCTTCGCTGGTGGTCCAATGTGCCGCATTTTGGGTACGATCTCAACAAGGCCCTTGATAACTAGTTTCAAGAAAATGTGCATGTGTATCTAGTGGTCGTTTAATTATTATTCACAGCTTCCATGTTTTAAAATGTAGATGTTGCAAGCTAAAACTTTATTTTGAACTATTATGTGTTGACATCTAAATCCTAGATGTTGACATCAAAGCCAAAATGGTATTTTTCTCGAAAATTGCCTAGTTGTTGACACAGTGCAGAGTTGGTGTCTGTAACAAAACTTCCGAGGCTAAGTTGCAGGCTAATGCACTTTGGTGTCGACACCTAGGGTTCCTGCGCTTATATATATAGCATATTTTGTCAACACAAATATGATAAATAAATATACATTGAAAACCAATAATAGAACCCCATATTATCAGTAACTTCCCATGTGTTTTTAGATACAACTAGTTCCACACTCGGGCGATGTACGAACATATTATATTGACAAAAAATAATGTATTGAAACATAAAAATTAGAAAAAATTCAGAAAAGACTAACAAAAACAATTGTTAATCTAAATAATAATAAGCATTTAGTATTACAAATTTTTGGAAAACCTCCTTATACACAACACTTGTCACATTTGTTGGGTTTCCGTCATCATCACATATCAATATCTTCAAGCGAGCACAATTCCTATTTCTCCACGTTGCTAGATACAACTGCCCATGAATGAAAATTGAGTTTTTTAGGAATAGTCTCACATGCGAAAGTGATTGACCTTAACTATTATTGATGGTTATAACATAGACACAATCAATGAAAACTATCATCTTTTGAACTTGAAACGTAATCTAGCATTTGACCGTAGGACATAACTTCAAATTCATGACACACCTTGACCAAATGTGAAGGTCATTAGGGATGTGAATTTTCCTGTTTGAATCACTAGATTCTAAAATCCGTAACCCACAGAATCTACCACAACTTCATTCATTCACAAAAGCAAAAAGTTAGCTCTCAAAATAGTATAATGAAAGAGACTAAACAAACTTACTGGACACAGGGAAAACAAATCAATAAGTAAATTTCGTAATATAGACAAATGAAAAGCATACAAAATTAGACAATAGAATTTGAAAAATGAACAAATCATTGGTAATTCACCATGTCTTTCTAAAATTAGAACTACATGCTAACATGAAAGAAAGACGCAACATGTGCACAGACCTGAGAAATATAGATTCTGAACCTAAACATTATAAGTCACATATTTCTCATATACTTCGAAGGTAAAAAAAAAAAATGTGGTGTCAGATTTTAAAAGGAATTACACAAGAAAATAAGGGAAAAGAAAGATCAATACATTACCTTCGTGATACCTCAGCATCTTGATTGCCAGTCAAATCTTTCCGAGTAATCTTTATTACTGCTATGGTTTTCTTCAGCAGCAATTTGTTGTAAATGCTCAATAACCTTTTCCAAAATGAGAATGATTTACAAGATAAATCACTATCATAAACGACATTCGAAATACTTAAAAAATGAGAACACAAAACAGACTCATAGGCAAAGATATAAGTAGGACATAAACGGACCTTTAGCATGGTTGGAGATACGGTATACTAAAAACACATGTAGTCACATGTATGGCATAGAATTCACATAACACTAAAATCAATCTCAATATAGAAGTACAAAATGGTCTGCTGAAAATTTTAAAATATGCATAGATGCTTGGCATGGCATGCTATAGTAATAGCATACGTTCACAATCGTAGATTTCCATGTAACAAATATTCTCTCTAGTTCAACATCTTTTTCTTCTTATTTAGAGTATATATCATTAAGTTGAATCAATCACAATAACTAAGAGACAGATAAACAAAAGCTTAATGGTTGGCCTTTAATCAATTGTGTCAAAAATAGAAATAGTTCAAACAACAGACGACTCTTTAATTTAAAGTCTTGAGATCTTTCAAAATGACATATAAATCAAACTTACCTGGTTAGCTATCAGAGGAGGAGACATTCTTCCTCCATCCCCTTCCTCTAGGCATTTTGGACAGCACAGTTTTAACCAAAAATTACTAACAGATACTTCTTGTGCGTCTGATGGCTTTTGAGAAATTAAAGTACATATAGAGCTAAAAATAGGTGGGCAATTAAAGGTCCTCGAGTAGCTGGGGCATGACAAAATTAAAGGTTCACAAGCACGATATCTGCAATTCAACATTGAAAGCATAAATCCAATAATTACAGATCCCAATCGATACATATTTCTTTACTCATATGGAGATTGAATTCAACTAAGCAAGATGGTGTTAAAAAAAAATATTAGCAAAAAATCACATGGGAATAAAAAGTGGGCACATTGTAATGAACCTGCCGTTTGACACCCGAGATGCTCGCAAGCATACGGGTCAGTCTTCCCCAACACACGGGCCAACAAGTTACGATGCATGTATAACATAACTTTGGAAAGGGGCTTATTAATATTACCTGCAATTTCATAGACCATGTTAGTGCACATCCCGAATAATCCGACAATGTATGATCCTTGCTGTGCCACATGAGTAGGGGAAAAACCAGGCCGTGACACGCTCCCCCACCCAATCCGATAGCGACCACGCAGCAGTGCGCTTTCCTCGCGTCCACACATGGCCTTCCTCTTCAATCAATCTTTCACCTCAAAGGACTTGCAAATTCTCCATATTTACGGTACCACCCTCTAGTGAACGAGAGTCTACAGTGCCCCCCGCACCTCGTCTCACAGTGCCTCTTGTAGCAACCAAGAATTTTTACGCGATTAATAATTATTTTAATAGAAAATCGTGTCGCTACTATTTCACCCATTTTTATTAAGTTAACGCAGCGACGTATTCGTATAGCCAAGTCAAGAAATAATCGAGATCGTTCGATTTTAAATTAAATTCCGAATTTCTAAAAATATCTCCATTCTCTTGATTTAAAGTATATTAAGTCCAAGTACTTAATTCAATGTTATCCCAATATTTATTTATACAAAAATTATTTTTATTATTGAAATTAAGAAAATATATGCAAGCATGAGAGGTTCCATTATATATAATAATTATGAGAATCTTAATTTAATAAATATGGAAAAGTATATGAATGAATTATATATTCCATTATATGTAATCATGAAGAGCATAATATTTGTATAAATATGGAAAAGTATATGAATGGTTGATAAGATTCCATTATATGTAATCATGAAGAGCATAATATTTGTATAAATATGGAAAAGTATATGAATGGTTGATAAGACTCCATTATATGTAATCATGAAGAGCATAATATTTGTATAAATATGGAAAAGTATATGAATGGTTGATAAGACTCCATTATATGTAATCATGAAGAGCATAATATTTGTATAAATATGGAAAAGTATATGAATGGTGCTTTACTTTAAGAAAAGGATGTGTTAAAATTAATAGAATTGAATGATTATGTTTACAATATGCCAACTTTATACATCTATTTAAACCCATCTCTTTTACACACAACTCTACACATATACACTTATTTCCAATCTCTTGACAAAATCCACAAGTAAGAGAAATTCAAGGTGGTCAAGAAAGTTTTGGTCCATTTACTACTACACTTCATTTTAATCTTTTAAAAGGTAAGTATATCTTATGTTTTTATGAAAAGTAAGTATGTTTTTATGAAAGGTAAATACACCTTATGTTTTTATGAAAAGTAAGTATGTTTTTATGAAAGGTAAATACACCTTATGTTTTTATGAAAATTAAGTATGTTGTTATGAAATGTAAGTATATCTTATGTTTTTATGAAAATTAAGTATGTTGTTATGAAATGTAAGTATATCTTATGTTTTTATGAAAATTAAGTATGTTGTTATGAAATGTAAGTATATCTTATGTTTTTATGAAAATTAAGTATGTTTTTATGAAAGGTAAATATACCTTATGTTTTTATGAAAAGTAAGTATGTTTTTATGAAAGGTATTACCTTATGTTTTTATGAAAAGTAAGTATGTTTTTATGACAAGTAAGTATATCTTATGTTTTTATGAAAATGTTTGGATCATTGCTATGAAATCAATCTCACAAGATTGTTATGGGTTCCATATGATATGTTTATGATTATGCTAAGGGGACCGGAGTTTAGTAGCGCTACACATAAGAATTCTTGCCATTTAAGTTCGGTAAAATTCTTGTGTCTCCCTATGTTTATGAGTATTTCGATCCTATCCTATGTTATGATGAAAATGATCCATATGCTTTCAAAAGAAAATTTATGCTTGGTATACTTACTGGGATTTTATAAATCTCACTCCACGATATTTACCATTTTCAGATAATTGAAGGTTCGAGGCGGTCAACATGGAAGTGGCAAAAGTGGTTAAGATTGATGAGATAATTATGTTGAAATTTATGTAAGAAAATTATGTTCTATTTTTATTCACAAATAAAATTATGGGATTCTAATTATTCTTTTGAATAATTTTACATTACTATTTAAGTCTCGATAATATGATATGAGTCACTTTTAGTGGCACTCGAATGGTCGAGAATTCGGGTCGTCACAGTTGGTATCAGAGCCAAGAGTTTTAAAAACGATTCTGTAGATTTTTGAAATTTTATTTCTTAAAAAAAAAAAAAAAAAAAAAAAAAAACACTATTCACGTGAACAGTAAAACGACGTGCTATTCATGATGAACAGTGAACGAAATCACTATTCATTTAAAAAAAAAAAAATTGAATTTTCACATGTCAAGTATGGTTATGATTTTGAAAAGTATGATGAAATTTGATGTGCGAATTTCAAGGACAAAATTCATTTTAAGCAAGGGAGTTTGTAATGTTCTGAAGATTTTATGGAATATAATTAGTTAGTGATATGATGTTTATATTGATGTCTTTGATAAATTTCTAGAAGTTCGGGGACTAAAGGAAAATAAGATTTGACGATAAAATTTTATTTGGGTTAATTAGGCCCAATCTTATGTAAAGATGCGAAATGATTAATAATAATTTTTTTTAAAAATATTTTAACTCATCACTCTACTATGTCACTCTCCACGTATTGACTCCTCGAACCAGGTATGTTATATGCTTTGCAAGTCATTTACGATTTTATTAAGACATGTTAAGTATGAAATATTCATATGTTATGAATCTTTAAGTGAAATATACATGTTGAGTATGATATGAATTGATAGAAGCCTAAATTTTAATTTATTCATTTTAATGTAGAATCATGAGACATAGAGGATATTGATATGAATTTTGGTTCATATTAAGCTTAGTAAGATTGACTCAATTAGAAATTAAGTTGGGTTGTAACTTTGGCCCAAAATATATGGAATAATATATTAAACAAACAAAATTGATAATGAATTGTACAATAATTTATCCCTTTATCACTACCTTTGTGTAAAAACAAGGGAAAAACTGTGGATGGTTATTAGTACTTCCTCTTCAAGTTTCAATTTTCGGTTCAATAATTTATCCCTTTATCACTACCTTTGCTTAAAAGCAAGGAAAAACTGTGGATGATTATTGGTACCACTCTTCAAGTTTCAATTTTCGGTTCAATAATTTATCCCTTTATCACTACCTTTGCTTAAAAGCAAGGAAAAACTGTGGATGATTATTGGTACCACTCTTCAAGTTTCAATTTTGAAAAAAAAAAAAAAAAAAAATATGATTTACGAATGATTTTCAAAATAATCTTTGTCGTCAAGTTTAGAAATGATGAGCCCTAAATGGACTTTGCATAATTGATTTTAGACATGGCACTAAGTATGAGAAGTCAACAGAAAGGACTAGATAATATTTTCGAATTATTCATCGTTTAGATTAAACGAGAAATAGAAAGTCAGTTTTATGAAGTTATGATGAGATGTTGAGATTATAAGTGATATGATTTTATTGAGATTTTTATGAGAAGAATTATGAAGTTGGAGATTTAAAGTTTAGGCTCTTAATTATTGAGAAATAAGGACTTGATATGGTGATATTAGAAATTATGATTTGAAATTTCTATGTTGAGGAATTATGAATTGATTTTCTGGAATATTTATGATGATATTGAAGTTTGATGAAATTGTGATCAAATGTACAATTAGTTATTATTGTGAGTTATGAAGTATGCTTACGATTTGGATAAGTCCAAATTTCAAAGGAAAACTCTGCCTAGAATTTTATCGTTTGGAGTTAAGAGCATAGTATGGTATGCAATCACTAAGAGAATTGAAGTTAGACATACAAGTTCATTTACATCACAAACGAGATTTAGTAGATGATAACAGAGATATTATTATTTTCTCATAAGGAGAACACACAAGAGTCACCCTAGAAAGGAAATACATGAAAACACGCAAAAGCAAAAGAAAGCAACATGGGAAATTCCTCAAATTGAGAGATGTGTTTCCGGAGTAGCCGTATCCTACCACCTCTGACCTTTTGAGGAAATAAAGAAACCTTCAAAAAGGTGTGTTTCGAGAGTAAGAATACTCCGTAATCTACTACCTGGAACCTTTGAGGTACACACAAGATTTAAACATTAAGGAAAATCCTAGGAAATTAGAGGGGTGTCTCGAGAGTAAGAATACTCCGTACTCTACCCCCACCTATTCTAAGATTCATAAAGTTAAGTTTACATTAACCGGACTCCATTTTCGCTTGATTCCCCTTCCTTGCGACCAATCTATCTTAACCCCTGCTGGATCTTGTATTGAGATATATGACTGCAGCTTATCCAGTAGTTCATCAATAGTAGGAGCAGAAATAAGAAGCCTTCTGGAAAATGGAGAGATGAATCCCTGTTCCACAGCATAATCAAGAAAGGTTAACAAGCCATCAAAGAAATTGTTAACATTCAAAAGCCCAATAGGCTTAGTATGGAGATCTAGTTGAGCCCATGAGGTAATGTTAAAGATTTCTTCTAAGGTACCAAAACCTCCGGGCAGGGCTATAAAGGCATCAGAACCATATAGCATACAAGTTATGCGTTCATGGATGGATAAGGTTTGAACTTCATGCCCTCGTGTTTTTCCTGCAACATCTACCAAAGGGACAGGTATGACACCGATTACTTTTGATTTCTCTGCAAGAGCAGATTGGGAAACACAACCCATTAGACCACTGCTACCACCCCCATACACAAGAGTGATACCTTTTTCCCCCAGTTTCTTTCCAAGATCTACGGCCGCTTCTAGATAACTGAAGCCTTTCCCCACTTTTGATCCACAAAATACACAAATAGTTTTGATCTGTCGAAGTTTTGGTGCTTCCATCTTTGATAGTATAGAAGAGAAAACTTACGAAGAAGATGTGATTTTGGGATGCCTGAACTATGAAATATGTTTGGCTATTTAAAGCCGGAAAAAACTTACTGTTTTTCATTGATTCTGAAAAAGTAAAGATTTACTTTTGACAAAATCGGCCAACTTTTGACTGTTTTACCAAAGATATCACCTTTCGGTGATTTATTTCCAGCTTTATCAAACCTCGAGAAAGGAAAATATATTTATTTCCAGCTTTATCAAAACTCGAGAAAGGAAAATATATTTTATTTCCAAAACGCGTGAAAGAAAACAGCAAAATATTTTAAATGTGTATCAAGAGATTTACCTTATATCATTGA
Organism: Ligustrum vulgare; assembly: GCA_963555705.1. Taxonomy (NCBI): domain Eukaryota; kingdom Viridiplantae; phylum Streptophyta; class Magnoliopsida; order Lamiales; family Oleaceae; genus Ligustrum; species Ligustrum vulgare. The sequence goes on along the minus strand of OY743177.1, from coordinate 57,829,258 downwards.
TGAACTGCCAGAAGCCTCATTTTGTAAAACAGACTGGCAAATAGGATCTTTTGCTATTATATTTTGGAGACTATAACGATTTTTGTCCCCGTTAAACTGAGCGTATAAGGAGAAAAGTTCACGTTGCACATAACCACTTGGGTGCGTCTCAAGAGTCAGTCGAATATCATCCAAAGACTCCTTACTCAGTCCACCCTTTATGAATTTGATTTTATCATCCCGATTAGTAGAAGAATATCCTACTGTTTTTCAACGAGTATCACAGTTCCAACGAGCACATTTGTAGCAACCATTCAGCCTTTTTGCTCTTCGTTTCTTTGCGAGGTGCTTTTGCCTAAACCAGGCATGTGCTTTGGAAATGTCATAGGTAATTCACCAGATAGTCGAACCTTTGCTTCGATCAACCAGCGAACATCTTCTGAAACACCATGAGCCATCAGCAACCTCAATCTTTCGAGTCTTATTCGATAAATTTTCCTCAGATCATTCATTGGAAGACTGGAATAATACTTGCGAATGTTTGTAAGAATGATATCCATGTTTTGATGGATCTAACCTCTTCCCAGCATGAACTATTTAAAAGCATTAAGGATCGGAGGAAATCCGCGTGATATTGATTCCAGCAAGAAAGCGCGGAATAGAATAATGGAAAAGAGGGAACAAGAGTTATGCGCCGTTTACTTTCTTGATAAAAGGAAGATTTGATGATGACGGGATTTGAGATATGGAATATTTTCTTGGATTTTGGGTACTGATATTTTGATATAATAATCAAGGTATAGAAATAATACGGGGATACGTGAAAGTGAAATAAGGACTGTATTGAATCAGGATTAATAAGTTTGTGCAAGTGAAAGGAATACCTTACGGGAAATGTTATGATATTTGAGTTAAGAATTTTAATTATTTGGGAGATATTTGTTTATTGAATTTTGCAGAAATTTTGGGTTACAAATATTTGAAAGATAAACTGATGATTATGTTGATATGTGAATAACATGTTTGGGTATATTACATAGAGAATATTCAGGTAATCGTTTTAATTATTTTGGGATATTTGGTGATAAGAAGAAATGACAAATTATTATGGTATGATATGTTAGTAAAGATTTATTGAAATTTTAGAGATATTAATACGAATATTTGAGGTTACATGATACGATGATAAGTGACAGGTTACATGAGTACTACAAGATATGATGAAATATCACATACGATTGGGAATTTTCATTTTGATTCAGAAGAATATATGAGTAGACATATGTCTATTATTGATAGAAAAGTTCATGTCTTAAGAAAACAAATTGATGCATTTAGTCAAAGTCCAGTGGGTTAAATATGGTTGGGTTAAATATAGTAGCAATGATACTACATAAGAGAAGAAGAGAAGAGATTCTGATTAAGTGTTCAGAAATCATAAGATCAAGTAAGTTTAATTTCGAGGACGAAATTATTTTAAGGGGGTAAGTTTGTAGCAACCAAGAATTTTTACGCGATTAATAATTATTTTAATAGAAAATCGTGTCGCTACTATTTCACCCATTTTTATTAAGTTAACGCAGCGACGTATTCGTATAGCCAAGTCAAGAAATAATCGAGATCGTTCGATTTTAAATTAAATTCCGAATTTCTAAAAATATCTCCATTCTCTTGATTTAAAGTATATTAAGTCCAAGTACTTAATTCAATGTTATCCCAATATTTATTTATACAAAAATTATTTTTATTATTGAAATTAAGAAAATATATGCAAGCATGAGAGGTTCCATTATATATAATAATTATGAGAATCTTAATTTAATAAATATGGAAAAGTATATGAATGAATTATATATTCCATTATATGTAATCATGAAGAGCATAATATTTGTATAAATATGGAAAAGTATATGAATGGTTGATAAGATTCCATTATATGTAATCATGAAGAGCATAATATTTGTATAAATATGGAAAAGTATATGAATGGTTGATAAGACTCCATTATATGTAATCATGAAGAGCATAATATTTGTATAAATATGGAAAAGTATATGAATGGTTGATAAGACTCCATTATATGTAATCATGAAGAGCATAATATTTGTATAAATATGGAAAAGTATATGAATGGTGCTTTACTTTAAGAAAAGGATGTGTTAAAATTAATAGAATTGAATGATTATGTTTACAATATGCCAACTTTATACATCTATTTAAACCCATCTCTTTTACACACAACTCTACACATATACACTTATTTCCAATCTCTTGACAAAATCCACAAGTAAGAGAAATTCAAGGTGGTCAAGAAAGTTTTGGTCCATTTACTACTACACTTCATTTTAATCTTTTAAAAGGTAAGTATATCTTATGTTTTTATGAAAAGTAAGTATGTTTTTATGAAAGGTAAATACACCTTATGTTTTTATGAAAAGTAAGTATGTTTTTATGAAAGGTAAATACACCTTATGTTTTTATGAAAATTAAGTATGTTGTTATGAAATGTAAGTATATCTTATGTTTTTATGAAAATTAAGTATGTTGTTATGAAATGTAAGTATATCTTATGTTTTTATGAAAATTAAGTATGTTGTTATGAAATGTAAGTATATCTTATGTTTTTATGAAAATTAAGTATGTTTTTATGAAAGGTAAATATACCTTATGTTTTTATGAAAAGTAAGTATGTTTTTATGAAAGGTATTACCTTATGTTTTTATGAAAAGTAAGTATGTTTTTATGACAAGTAAGTATATCTTATGTTTTTATGAAAATGTTTGGATCATTGCTATGAAATCAATCTCACAAGATTGTTATGGGTTCCATATGATATGTTTATGATTATGCTAAGGGGACCGGAGTTTAGTAGCGCTACACATAAGAATTCTTGCCATTTAAGTTCGGTAAAATTCTTGTGTCTCCCTATGTTTATGAGTATTTCGATCCTATCCTATGTTATGATGAAAATGATCCATATGCTTTCAAAAGAAAATTTATGCTTGGTATACTTACTGGGATTTTATAAATCTCACTCCACGATATTTACCATTTTCAGATAATTGAAGGTTCGAGGCGGTCAACATGGAAGTGGCAAAAGTGGTTAAGATTGATGAGATAATTATGTTGAAATTTATGTAAGAAAATTATGTTCTATTTTTATTCACAAATAAAATTATGGGATTCTAATTATTCTTTTGAATAATTTTACATTACTATTTAAGTCTCGATAATATGATATGAGTCACTTTTAGTGGCACTCGAATGGTCGAGAATTCGGGTCGTCACACCTCTGCACTTACCGCCTTAGACACCAACCTTCACCCTGTGCCCTCTGCACTAGTCCCTCGGTTGGACAGCACTCCTCACGGCCGCAACTCCTCCGGCATGTCGAAGCATACTCAATGCATTGCCCTCTTTTGGTGGATTCCCCTCAATACACTGCCATGCTCAACGAAACAAACGTGCAACATGACTGCACTAACCATGCCTTTTTCCTGCGCCATCCCAAAGTTTTCCTCCCTCAATTGATTAGCTTACCGACGCCATTTCTCCATTTTACTCTTTGGCAAAGTCACGCATTTCATGGCCCAAAACTGTTGCCGCAGAACGCACATCATTGGTCTGCCACTCCAACAACGCTACGTTCAAATGGTCCCGCTCTGATACCACTTGTAACGAACCTGCCGTTTGACACCCAAGATGCTCGCAAGCATACGTGTCAGCCTTCCCCAACACACGGGCCAGCAAGCTACGATGCATGTATAATAGAACTTTGGAAAGGGGCTTATTAATATTACCTGTAATTGCATAGGCCATGTTAGTACACATCCCGAATAATTCGACAATGTATGATCCTTGCTGTGCCACATGAGTAGGGGAAAAACCAGGCTGTGACAACATGCTCCCTAGAAAATGGTGTAGATGGTTAAGAAAATACAAGAAACTCAAACAAATGAGAAAAAGGATAAACAAAGAACCCAAGAATCTAAATCATAAAGAATTTCTATAGTCTCTGATAGATAGGAGAATAAAATTTCTAATATGGTCGACGAATGAAGAACTTATATATCATTATGCAATGCAATGAACAATCATCAACAAAAAAAGCACAAATCAAGCAAGATCCTTGACACATTTGTCAATTTAGTTGGCATCCCGTAAGAATTAGTTGCATAACTTTTATCAAGATAATGAGTATCTCTCCTCACCATTTAATGCCCACAAAATCAAGCACGAAGGATCATTGCTGATAAGTTCTCCACCATGTCGATGAGCATATGTTTAAATTTCCCTCTCCCAAAATAAGTATAGAGAAAAATAAAATGTCACCCAGAGAAAACGTATTAAGGTACAAAAGACAACTGTAGCAGATTGTTAAGCAAGCAGACATCCTTGTTGATCATGAGCGTTGCTTCAACAGTAACATCCTATACTTCCAGTCAAGATTAAGGATCCTACTCCTATGCACTTTTAAGGTCAATGTACTTAGCAGGCAGCCAGGCACTAAACAAATCATATATAATGGCAAAACTGCAAAAGTCGCAACTACTGTCTATAGCATCTTCTAGTGTGATTCGCGAGAGCCTGAAAAATGAAGAGTTTTAGAAACTTATATATATAATATTAGCTGTTCTGCCGAAGCTGAGAATGTGGTTGATATATAAAGCCATGAAATCAGAGGAATTTCGCTGTGTTACTGAAAAGATTTTAACTACAAAGTCTACAATCAGTCCTGAGATTTGAGCATCCTACTGGGAGTAGTCGAGATACTGAATCAAATCTTGATACACAGGAAAATGTTGTTTTGCTTGCATATTCTTTCGATGCAATAATTTCATAGCTACATGAATGTGAGAATTGGTTCTAAAGACGGAGCAAATTTGCACCAGAACTAAGGTCTCTGGACAAAATTGGCAATATAAACAAAAAACTCTTACAAGCATGCAATTATTTTGTTTTAAAATTTGCAAGAAATCCAATATTCGAGAACAAACCAGCAACCAGTTTCTTTAAATAGAAACAAAAAATCTTCAATAGAAATGAAAAATCATCAAACGCATTACCGATTCCATTACTGAATCAATCTGTGCTTGAATTGCCAAGTATAACTTCGTTATTAGAAAAGCTGCAACTTACCCACATTTAACTCAAACAACAAAAGTTTCAAATGAATATCAAATTTCAATCTTCATTAAGTTGTCCAAGCTCAGTCTTCAGCTGCTCAATCTTGAGTCTCATAGCCCTTTGAATCGCGCTCCTCTGGTTATCCTGTAGTTTTTCCAAAATCCCTTCATACATTTCGAGAACATCATTAGCAGAAGCACGTGCGCATTTAGCTTCCTCGTCGAGCGTCGATCCATTCTTCTGTAGGGCACTGAGTGAGAGCAAGATCGAGAGATGAGCAATTGCAAATGACAAAACTAATCGATTTGGGAGTGCTCATTTCCATGAACATTCTCAAGCAATGTTCCACACGCACGTTAGAAGACTTTTGAAGAAGAAGCCGTCTCAATTTTGTGCTCTAACGTTGGTGTCGGTGTTGGCGTCAGAGTAACTGCACACTCAATTTACAAAAAATCTACTCGTACAAATAAATCCTACAAACTAGTGTACAAATATAAATTAATAACAATTTTACCTCTTAGTTAAAAATATAACCAACACCTTATTTCACATATTATCTTATTAAGTTTAACACATAATAAGTTCTAAAAAATATAATTACTTTAACATTTTTATTTCATAATTAAAAATATTATGCCTATTTATAACCCCAATTTACTTTATGAAAAAAAAAGATCTAATTAGAAGTTTACATAGTGAATATTCAGAATTAGAAAGAATTGAAAAATGTTTAAGTACAGAAGCTATAGAAATATTTGATGAAATTACAAGATTAGTGAGACAACATAACGAATATCTGAGGTTAATAGAAATAATTGAAATTAGACAGGAATGAGCTAGAATTATAAATGAATATAGAGAAAGAGCCTTAAGAAGAGTACGGAGAAGACGTTAATATAATTCCGCAATAATAAAATTTCATGATCCAAACCATTGTGGTATCATAGCCAGTAGTTATACTTAGAAATATATTTAGAAAAATGTCTAAAAAATTACCAATAATCGAACCTAGAGTATATAATTATAAATCTAAAAATTTACCAAATAATAGTCATTTGTCATTAATAACTGAATCATATGAAAAATTTATACCATTTATACTATTAGGAGAAGGAGGATTTGGAGAACATAAACAATTAAATATGACAAATTTATTTTTACTAAATAAGTTAGGGATAAGTTTAAATAAAACTACGGAATAAAACTTAGAACAAGCAAAAAATTCAGAACAAATTCAAGAAATTATCAATAATTTACCATTAGAAATAAGACAAATGATAGAAATAACTAATGATTATAAAGATACAAAAATATACCCACACAAATACTAGAAATAAAGCAATATGTAAATAACCTATCAAAACAATTAATAACCTTAGAAAATCAAATTAAGCAAATAAATGATAAAATAAATAAAATAGGAAATATGGTAGGAGTATATGAAAACCCAATAGAAATTACAAAGCAAAAAATAGAACAATTAAATATGGTAAGAACAATTAAAGAAGCAGAAATAGGGAACAATGATTTACACAAAAAGATTAGATAATATACAACAAAATATTGAAATTGTAAACCAAAATATAACAAAAATATATGATGAAATGAAAAAAAGAAAACCTAAAAGAATAATAACTGACAAAGAATTTAAAGTTATCAATAGATTAGGAATAAATATGATTACTGAACAAATAGAAAAATTTATGGAAAATCCTAAAGAAGAAGGTAAAGAAGATTACATAACAGAAGAAGATTATATAGAAAAATTTAAAAACCTTAAAATAGAAGAAATTAATATGAATGAACAACAAAGAGCTTTAGTACCAACATGACAAAATTCACCAGAATATATACAACAATCAGGAACTAACCAAGTTAAAAAAAAAAATACAAGTAATACTAATCCACAAAATACACCAAAAATCTATATGAATGAAAGACAAACCCAAAATTTTAAAACAAATAATTTTATACCATAACAAAAATATTACACCAAGCCAAGTAAACATTATCCTATGGAATATACACCATGGAGAAGTATGGAAACACAAATTAGTTCAGAAGGAAGATAGATAGATTTATGATGTGTGCAAGATGTAGATCATGAATTAGAATTATGGATGAGATTTATGACTATGATGACATATACTAGAGAATTAACAGAAAAACAATTACAATTAATGTTAGAAAATACATTTACAAGAACCACTGCAAGATGGTGGGGAAATTTAACAGAAACTTATATATGACAAGTTAGAGGAAATGACCAAGATGAAATATGAACTATTTTTAGCAGATATGAAGATGCATTAAAAAGAGAATATACATTAGTAATAGACAGAGATACCAAAATTAGCTCAAAACTAAGAAATAGATATTTATTAGAAAATCTATCAATATGTGACATGTGTTACTTTAAACAATTTGCATGTGAATTTAGAGAATATTTTGAAAAGGCAGAATTTAATCAGGAAATATATGGTATGAAAATTATGAACCAAATATTCTTTAAACTACCAAACCTATGGAATTTAGAATTATTTAAGGACTAGGAAAAATTAGAAATACCATTAAGTAATAATAGTCTAGGAGCAAGAATACAATTTATAGAAATGAGACAACAAGAAAAATGTATGGAAGCAAATAATATGATAAAATTTCATAAAGCAAGTAAAAAATCATTATGCAGTGATAAATTACAATATAAACCAACCCAATGGGGATGTCATCTACAAAGAAAATATAGGAAAAATAAATACTATAGAAAAAATAAATTTAGAAACAAATTTAAAAAATTCAATAAATATAAAAAACCATATAATAAAAAATTTAAAAGGTATAGAGTACAATACAAAAGATATTTAAGACAAAAACAAAACAAAACTAGAACATACCCAAAAAATCCTAAAAAATGTAAGTTCAGTACAAGAATTCTATATTATGGATGATAGAATTGTAAGTTCAGTACAAGATACTCTAATAGGAATTGTAACAGGAAACTTAATGTACCAAAAAGTAAAATTTACAATAAGACCAAATTTCAGCATAAGTATGGGAGAACAAAATAAAAATAAAGTCTTAACATTATATTATAGATTAAGAGGAATAGATATGAAACTAGGAAGTAAAAATATAAGTTTAACTATTAGAACAATATATGCTTTTACTCGTAAACACGAAGTAAAAATTAAGAATGCTACGAGAACACACATAATAGAACCTATATTTAAAAATCTATCGGAATACAAACCAGTTAAAGAAAATCCAAGAATGACAATACCAGAAGATATAGAAATAGATTTCAATCAAGCTAGAAGATTAGTAAATATGGATAAACCAAAAATAGAATTTGAAAGAAGATCAATTAGCCTAAGAAGAAATACTAGTACAAGATCATTACCTAAAATAGAAAATAGAAATGATTCAGAAAAACAAATAATGGCAAAAATACATAGAAAAATACCAAGAATGAATCTATCTAAAAGAAATGAGACAAAACAATTCAAAGTTATGATAGAAATTAGAATAAATGGAGAATGGAAAGAGCAGAAAGTATTAATAGATACTGGAGCAATTGTATCTCATATAAAAGAAAACATAATAGGAGATTTAGAACTTAAAGTAACAAATAATCCAATTCAAATACAAGATTATTTTGGAAATATTCATCCCATTGATACTTATGTAGAATTACTAATAAGAATAAATAAAAGAAATGAAATAATCATAAACATGTACGTAGAACATACAGGAAAGGTAAATACGGAATTATTATTAGGAACAGACTTCTTAGAGCAAATAAAACCATATCACATAAAAGATGATAGGATGCTATTAACAATACAAAATGAGAATCTAGTTATACTAAGGTTATTATGAATAAAATATAAGGAGGAAGAGAACATAATTATATATTAACTAAAATGAATTACAATGGATATCTTACCAGAAATTATCATGCATTGTTTGATACAGAAGCATTATCCTGTTTATTTAAAGAAAATGTATTACCCCCAGAAATGTGGAGTAATAAAAAAGATAATGAAGAAAGAGTAATACTTGCAGGATTTGATGGAAGTACAAATCTAATAACTAAAGTAGCAAGGAATGTTAAAATACAAATAGGAAAATATGAATTACAAATACCTTATGTATATCAATTTGATGATATGTCAGGGGATATATTATTAGGAAATAACTTCATAAAACAATACTATCCAATAACTATAGATGAAAAAGTTTTACTTTTATCTACCCCTTGTCACCATATAGCAATCGCAATAAGAATTAATGATCCTTACTGTAAAGAAAAAATGTCTCATATAGCAGCTCAGCGTGGTGAGGATAGACAAAAATTAACACAAATATCACAATTTATACCTAATAAAAATAGAATAAATCTAGTACAAGAACATTTTGGTCAAATTGTAATAAAAAATATTACAGAAAAATTATTAAAATTATCAGGAGACAATCTTTTAGAAAAATGGCACATAAATAAACCTATGACAGAAATTATATTAGAAGATGACACTAAGATAATTAGTGTAAAACAGATTAAACATACACCAAAAGAATTACCTGAATTCAAAATGCACATAAAAGAAATGCTAGAATAGAAATTTATTAGAGAATCTAATAGTAAACATAGTAGTCCAGCTTTCCTTGTAATAAAACATTCAGAACAAAAAAGAGAAAAATCTAGAATGTTAATCAATTATAAAAGGTTAAACACTTTCACAAAAGAATTAAAATATCTAATACCAAATCAACAGGTATTATTTAACCAAATTAGAGGAAAGAAATATTTCTCTAAATTTGATCTTAAATCAGGATTTTATCATATTATGTTAACTGAAGAATCTAGACATTTAACAGCTTTTACAGTACCACAAGGATTTTATGAATGAAATGTATTACCATTTAGATTTAAAAATAGTCCAGGAGAATTCCAAAGGTACATGAATAAAATATTTAAAGATTATTATCATTTTATTACAGTATTTATTGATGATGTTCTTATTTACTTTGAAACTAGACAAGACCACCTAAAACATCTTAATATTTTTATAGAAATTGTAAGAAATAATGGAATTATATTATCAGCTACAAAAATGGAGATAGCTAAAGAAAAAGTAGAATTTTTGGGATCTATAATTAGCCAAGAAGGAATAAAATTCCAGAAACATATAGGTATAAAAATACAAGAATTTGACAATCATATTAACGATAAAACACAATTACAAAGCTTTTTAGGACTTGTAAACCAAACTAGGAAATATGTACCTAACTTAACAAAATAATTAATTCCATTACAAAAAAGACTAAAAGGAAAAACTATATGGACACCATGGTCTAAAGACGAAGAAGAAGAAGTCCAAAAAATTTAAGACCTTTATAAAGATTTACCAGAATTAGAATTACCCAAAAAAGAATGTGATTGGATTATAGAAACTGATGCATGTAAAACAGCATGAGAATCAGTACTTAAATATATTTATCCAAATGAGGACGAGGAAATGATTGCACAATACATTAGTGGCAGTTTTACTCAAACTAATTATCATATAAATGAAAAAGAATTACTAGCTATAAAATTTGCTATTAAAAAGTTTGAATTATTTATTGTTACTACAAAATTCAAAATTAGAACCGATAATAAACAAGTCAAATATTGGTTAACTAAAGAAATTGATCCAACTATTGCAAATAAAAGGTTAATTAGATGGCAAGTAGAACTTAACCATTATGATTTTGAAATTATTCATATTAAGGGTACTGACAATGTTATTGTAGATTATTTATCAAGACATGAAGGAACTACTTAAGAAAGTAGAAGAAATTAACTTGGCCATGGGTCAAATGAATATCAACTATTCAAATTTATTCAACTATGTGAATACTTGCATGGCGCGGATTGTACAAATTAACAGCGAACTAGCTTTTTACAAGTCAATGGTTAATTCTCTTGAGGAAATGTACAAAGGAGGATCTCAATCCTCTCCAGTGAAGAATTTATCTGTAGGACTTCCTATTGAGGAAGAAGTATCTAATGTATCAATTATTGAAAGTTCATCTTCCAAAGCCATTGGAAAAACTATTGAATCATATAAAGAAACTTTTTTAGAAGTTGCAAAGAAACCAGCAGTTGTAACAAAGGAACTATCAGAAAAGGAGAAAGTTATGAAGAAACTAGAGACATTTTTGAAGTATGTGGAGTAACTAAACAAGAGGAAAAAAGAAGGAGAATGGTTAAGGGAAATTAGCCATAAAAAATCAATAAAGCAATTATTTTTCCAGGAGCAGAACCAAGAACAGTCAGGGGACTGTTTGATCAAGGACTTATTCAGTGCATCTACCCTAGCAAGGATATAAAGGAAATATCATTATTACCTAATTCTATCGAGGCAGCAGTTAAAACATACTTTGGAATTACCAAAGTTGAAAAGATCTATGTCAGGATTTACTCAGCCATTCCAGAATTTATTGATGAAGAATTTCTAAGGGCAGAACATATTGTAAAACTTGGAGTAACAAGCAAAGCTATTCTTTCAGAACCAGAAATTAAGTCATTTAACAAAGAAGAACAGATACAAGCTATTCCAGAAAAAAGAGCATTGAGATTTAGAGTCATGTACACCGAATTAAGGGATACCCTTACACAAACTAATGTTTGGGTATATGAATCTAACGATGACAAATTATTAATCTACAACATTACAAGAATTAATTGTCAATTATGGAAATTAAGAGAATATGATGAGAATATACTTGTCAGCAATTTGGATCTTAGCAAAGGAGCCTATGAATATCTACATCAACTAATGGAGGTAGAAATGGGTCACAAGTGTAATAATTGTGGGGACCAACTCAACTACAATGAAGATGAAGTCTATCTTGTCTGAACATGAATTATTCAAGGCATGGGGGTCCAGACCCACGTGAACCTTCAGAAAAGTAGTAGGAATTATTGTAATCCTATCTTTTCTTTATCTACTTTAATTTTTAGCCAAGTATGTAAAAGAGAGGGAATATTATCTTGTCCCCCAATTTTGGTTTTACCAACTATAAAAGGAGGAGTCTCTCCTCATTGTAAGGATCCAAAAATCATATTGGTTTTCAGCAATAAAAATCTATATTCTCTCTATCTATTGTCTTTCTTTTCATTCCTAGTTCAAATTTTTCTTTCATCAAACCAATCCAGAAACAATTAGCAGAAGGTATGAGTAACTAAGCTCCACATAGATGTATATGAAGCCATAAAATAGTTAGTAATACTCTATTTATTTATGAGTCCGTAAGTTTATTCTTTATAAAACTTTTGTTAAAAGAGTACATCCAGAGGTAGGAAAATAAACTGGATTGTGCTGAACCTCTTTGAAGTGTATGTTTAAGTGTTAAATAGGAAGTGTTGGAGTAAGTCTTTCGAGCATCCATTAATGCGTGAGTCTTTCGAGCAGCAACGATCTCCTATGGAGTTGTGTTTAATACTTAGATAAATAACTGAAGAGTATTTGGTCAAAAATCTTTTAAAATCAGATTTACAAAGAAGCGTGATGGACCCATAGATAGAAAGAAGTATTGTTGATTATTTATGGTGGATTATATATTGTCTTTAAAATTGATATTGTTCAAGTATTGTTATCATAGTTTTAAATTTATCATTTTGTTCATAATATCTCTTACATGTTTTTACATATGTTAAAAATTTGTTTTTACCATTCCAGAATTAACTATTAGAAGAGGATTTGAATTAATAACTTAAATTTAAATATTTAATTTATAATTTATAAATTCAAAATCTTTAATAGAATTAAATCCTTCAGAAGTAAACGACTTTAAGTATTTAAGAGAGGAAACAATTAAACTATTAGAAATTATAAGAGAAGATTTAGGAAGATTTTATAATTTATTAGATTACGCAATAAAAGAACCCTCATTTATAGATTTTTCACAATTTACTAGAATTATAGTAAATAAAGGAAGAATAATTAGTGATTTAGAGAAGAAAATTGAAGAATTAAGAGCCCGTTTGGTGTATGGAGAATTTTTGATTTTTATGGTTTTTTTTTTGTGTTTGTTGATGGATGTATGGTTTAGATTAATTTGAAAAGTAAAAAATTGTGGGCTTGACCAAAGATGGACGGTTGAGATTGAATTTAAAATTTTTTGGTAAAAATAATTGATGCACCAAACAAGCTCTAAATATAATTATTGAAGAAGAAACTTTAACATATAATAGTATATACTATGCATTTTATGTAAACAATAAATTTAGAGATATAGACATAACATTAGAAAATTAAAGAAATTATAACTAAAAGGATAACATAGTAATTAAACATTCAAAAAAAAGGCTGCCTTGCACTCCGTTAGTGTTCTCAATGAGATTGTTTCTGAACTGGTTTCTATTGGAGTTAAGATTGATGATGAGGATAAGGTTTATCTGGTCTCTTCCATCCACATTGGAGCACATCATGCTGATTTTGATGTACGGGAAGGAAACAGTGGAATTTTCAAAAGTTAAGTTCATTAGGTTGAAGTGACAGTTCATCTGAAAACGCTTTGCTTGTTACTGAAAAGTGGAAGAGATGTAACTCCATGAACAAGAAGGTAATGTATTGGAACTGTGGTAAATCTAGTCACGTGAGAAGAAATTGTCCAAAAGGTAGAGCAAAGTCTACTAACTGCTCGGAGGTGGACAAGGCGACTCTCCTGGTGGAGAGTGGTGATGATGTACTTTAGTAAGATGGGACTTTCTTATGACATGAAGCTAGTTGCCTTGATAGAGGATGTGTTCTTGCTGGCGGGTAAATGTGTTTGCACACGAGCATTGGTTTGACGTTAATGCAAGGTGTGTTGTGAAATTGATTTCGATGGCTGATGAACTCCTAAGGAAAGCTAACATGGGAGTTGCACCATAATTTTTCAGCAAGGTTTATTTCGACATGAGCCGATGAAAAGATCGGTGTTCGTTGATAATTTTAAGTGACGGGAGGGGGAGGAAACAACCCGAATGGAGAGGAGACGGCTCCTTCGTCGACCAGCGAAACCACGGCCAGGAGCGAGGCAGACGAACTCAAACTGGAACAAGGCAAAGCACTGCTGAAGAGATCGCGCTGAAGAGGGGCGCGATCGTGACCTAGACCAAGAAAGACAAAGAGCAGCGTCAATCGTGACCTACCCAGGAGCAATCGATGAAGTCCAGAACTGGGTGTGCCGCTAGGGAAGAATCCCTAGCCGATGCCAACAAAAACCGTCTAGCAACTCACAGAAAACGGGTATGGCTCTGATACCATGTAAATGTGCTAGATAGTTTGCTCGATGATCCCAAACTTTGGGTTTGATCTCTATATATAGATAGAATTACAACAATACAAGGAAATAAATCAATCTATACAATATAGGGATATATGGAATCAATCCCTGATTATATGATAATCTATACATGGTAAGAATAATATTCTAATAGAAATGACTTACCAGATTGACAGAAAAGTTAGAGGAAAGAATGTTATTCTCAAGCTCGACATGGCTAAAGCTTATGACAAGGTGGACAGTTATTACTTATTCTTGGTTCTCAGTAAGTTTTGATTTAACTATGATTGGGTTGAAAAAATCAGAAGATGCATCACTTGTTGCCATTTTTCTATTATGCTCAACGGGGAATTGAATGGATTCTTTAATTAAAGCAGGGATCTTAGACCCCCAATCTCCCCTTCCCCATTCGTAATACTTGCAGAAAGCTTTTCTAGAGGCATTGACAGGCTTTTTAATAGAAATCATGGTATGAAATATGAGTATGGAGGCTCTGTTAATATCTCCCATCTTGCATTTGCAGACGATATGATCATTTTCACTAGGGGAGATCAAAGATCTTTGAGGAAGCTCACGGAGTTCATTCACAAATACAGTATTGGGTCTGGCCAGAAAATCAACAAGGGTAAGAGCTCCTTCACTGTATGCAAAGAAGATAGAAGAGCTGTAGTGGCTAACATTACTGGGTTCCAATTTCAGAAATATCCATTTAAGTACGTTGGGAATCCACTTCACAAAGGCCAAAGAAAGATTCTGCTGTTTAGGAGATCATCAATTCTATAAAAAACCGTCTCACTGGTTGGGAGCATAAGCTAATTTCAGCAGGGGGTAGGCTTGTACTCATCAAACATTTACTGAACTCCTTTCCCCTTCACTTAATCAACGTCATAGATCCTCCCAAAGGTGTCATCCAGAAAGTCTCCCGGTTGTTTAATGTCCACTTCTGGGGAGATTCTGGCAATATGAAGCACATTCATTGGGATGCTTGGGACAAGTTGTGCGTTCCAACAAAAGAAGGAGGAATAGGGTGTAACTCTTTGAAAACTCAGAGCATAGCTTCAGATTGCGAATTATAGTGGAAATTCAAAAAACATGAATCTTTTGGAGCTGGGCTATGAAGTCTATGTTGGCTTTTGACCCAAAAATATCTTGGACAATTGATTTTCTTGTTAAAGTGGTTAACTTGGAGATTAAGTTAAAAGGTGAAAAGAAAAGGAAGATAATCTTTTTGGCATAAATTTCTTTCCTTATTCTGATTATTCTACTTCAACAAGAAAAGATCTTGGGGCACAAGTAATACACGTTTTTGGGTTATGTTAACCTATAAATATGTGTGTTGAGGAGCCAATTAATTGCACATTTACTAGAGAGTATTGTGAAAAAAATGTAGTCTAACATCTTGATTTTTCTTGGATTCTTTGTGGGTTGTACAATGAAGTAGAAATTGGTAGATGTGGTAAAACTTGATTATTTTTCTTACAATACTTGGGTGGGGGATATGGTGAGTGCAAATTCTATATAATTGTAACAATTTATTATATAGTGAAAAGTTTTGGCGGTCCATAAATTTTGCGTTATTGTCTTATTTTCTTATTGGCTCAATTATTTCTTGAAATCAAAATTCCCGTGGGTTAATTAGAGAGGGAATTTGTGTGTAATTCCCAACAGTGGCGTCGTTGACGAGGAAATCGACTTCTAGTTAACAGAGCATCAAGCGGTTCGAAGATTTTTTTTTGAGCAAAAGAAAATATGTTTGAAAAGTACGTGGAGAAATTTGACTGGAAGATCAATTTTGGCTTGTGGTAAGTACAAGTCATGGATGTATTGATTCATACGGGACTGCAGAAAGCTTTGAATGAAAAACCAACCCCGAGTTCTGACAAAGAAACTGAATCCAGCAAGAGTGATGAAGATTGTGAAGATTTGGATTTGAAGGCTGCTAACATGTTACAACTTTGTTTGACAAAAAATGTTCTTACAAATATTTATGAGATATTTGATGTGAAGCAACTGTGGGAAAAACTGGAAGAGTTGTATCAGATGAAGAGCTTGTCAAATAACTTGTATTCGAAGTAATGGTTTCATTATTTGAGAATGAATGCAGGTATGAAAATCTTAAACCATCTTACACTCTGTTCTTTTACGCAATGATTACAATTTATAAATAAATTTTTAAACAACACAATTTCCTAAACTACTTTTTAACCACACATATTTTCTCTCTCCAATTTTCAACCACACATTTATCTTGAAAAAAAAAAAAGGCTGCCTTGCACTCCGTTAGTGTTCTCAATGAGATTGTTTCTGAACTGGTTTCTATTGGAGTTAAGATTGATGATGAGGATAAGGTTTATCTGGTCTCTTCCATCCACATTGGAGCACATCATGCTGATTTTGATGTACGGGAAGGAAACAGTGGAATTTTCAAAAGTTAAGTTCATTAGGTTGAAGTGACAGTTCATCTGAAAACGCTTTGCTTGTTACTGAAAAGTGGAAGAGATGTAACTCCATGAACAAGAAGGTAATGTATTGGAACTGTGGTAAATCTAGTCACGTGAGAAGAAATTGTCCAAAAGGTAGAGCAAAGTCTACTAACTGCTCGGAGGTGGACAAGGCGACTCTCCTGGTGGAGAGTGGTGATGATGTACTTTAGTAAGATGGGACTTTCTTATGACATGAAGCTAGTTGCCATGATAGAGGATGTGTTCTTGCTGGCGGGTAAATGTGTTTGCACACGAGCATTGGTTTGACGTTAATGCAAGGTGTGTTGTGAAATTGATTTTGATGGCTGATGAACTCCTAAGGAAAGCTAACATGGGAGTTGCACCATAATTTTTCAGCAAGGTTTATTTCGACATGAGCCGATGAAAAGATCGGTGTTCGTTGATAATTTTAAGTGCTCGTTATACTCATATGGTGGAGTATGAGATCGTTAAAGTGTTAAATGCTTGCCTGTTTACCCAATGATTGAATTTGAATTTTTTTGGCTTGGAATAATTTTTGTGTCAAGGTGTAGATTGTTGGGTTTTGATCCAAAAATATCTTGGACAATTGATTTCCTTGTTAAAGTGGTTAACTTGGAGACCAAGTTAAGGTGAAAAGAAAAGGAAAATAATCTTTTTGGCATGAATTTCTTTCCTTATTCTGATTATTCTATTTCAATAAGGAAAAATATTGGGACACAAGTAATATACATTTTTGGGTTATGTTTATCTATAAATATGTGTGTTGAGGAGCTAATTAATTACACATTGATTAGAGAGTATTGTGAGAAAAATGTAGTCTAGCATCTTGATTTTTATTGGGTTCTTTGTGGGTTGTACAGAGAAGTAGAAATTAGTACATATGGTGAAACTTGATTATTTTTCTTACAATACTTAGGGGATTTGGTGAGTGCAAATTTTATATAATTGTAACGATTTATTATATAGTGAAAAGTTTTGGCGGTCAGTAAATTTTGCATTGTTTTATTTTCTTATTGGCTCAATTATTTCTTGAACATCAAAATTCTCGTGGGTTAATTAGAGAGGAAATTTATGTGTAATTTTCAACTGTGTAAGTATTGTAGATTTCAACATGAATCGAAGGTGGAGATTAGAAGTCATGATTAGCTACTGCGGAAAAAAAAATGGTCAATGTTATTAGACATATTGTGGACCCCACATAGCTTGGAAAGTGGGGGCAGGCAGAATTGATTTTCTAAAGGATAAAAGGCTGAGTACATGAATACTTGAACAAAGATTACTCCATACTGGAACCAAGAAATTCATCCTTGAATATAGAGGTGTTGAAGGCTGGGATATGGCAACTTTTAAGCAAGATTTTCCTAATGACGCAGAATGAAAGTAAAGATTTACTTGCGTGAATTCGAAAGAACACAAATTGGAATCCATCAGGAAAAGAAATTTTATTTAAGATCAATGAATTCATAATTGAATGACAAAACAACCTTAAATAGTTTCTGTGAACCCTAATTTTAAGTAAAAAGACAAAAATAGATATCCAAATAAAATAAACGACTCAAAGGAAAATTTAAACGACAAAACTTCAAGTGGCCAGTAACTACCCTTAAACTGCATTTTTGAAGCTAAAAACAGGTTGAGATGCTGTAGAGCACTGCGAGACGATTTCGAAAACATATTATAGTAAAGATTCCGACACCGGTGCAAAAAGTTATGGTCGTTTGATCGAAGCCCTTATTTTCTTGATCAATTTCCTATTCATCTCTTCTTCAAACTTCAACGCCATCTGTTCTACATCACCTAATGATGTGGTAAATGAAATCTTGGAAATATCTCTTTCCAATAAAAATGATGAGATCTTTTGGAAGATCAGCCCTGATGGAGAATATTACAACAAAACTTGTGTCTATCTTGTTAGAAATAGACTTACCAGACAATTTTCTCTCAAATATATATGGGATCTCATACTGCCTACTAAAATCTCTATTTTCATTTGGAGACTATGGAATAATTGGCTGCCTATTGATGAAATTATGAAGAATAAGTTTGGCATATCACTTGGATCTAAGTGCCAATGTTGTGAGGCTATGGAAATGGTAGTCCATATCTTTATACATAGCAAGGTAGCTGAAGAAGCATGAAAGCATTTCTATATGATTTTTGGTATTCTGAAGAGAGAAGCCAACCATCCTAGAACCCTGTATATGTCTTGGATCCTAAGAGGTAATGCTAAACCTGGGTCTATGATCTCTATCATACCTCTCATTGTTATGCGGTGCTTATGGTGGGAAAGAAATTCAGCTAAACATAAAGGGACTAAAGTAAGCAGAGAAAGAGTCATTAAAAAGACTACTTATCTAGCAAACTCTCTGATAAAAAATATTGTTAGTAAAAGCAGCAACAAAAAGACAAAATTTGCTATTGTTTGGTGGGGTAAATCTAAGGATGACTGGCTGAAAACACGGACGTCTCTTTAAAAAGGGATAATAAAGCTGCATGAGGATGGATCCTCACAAACAAATATGGAGACACTTTGTGGGCTTTTCACGAATATGGAGATGGAATTGCCCGTCCCGTCCAACGAGAAGAATATTGAAACCATACTCGCCCCATTACCTGTTAATCAAAATGGGGCGGGTGCGGGTATGAGCATAAAGATCTTTCAGGAATCATCAAAGGTATCTTAAGGTTGGATAAAATGGGCTTGGGATGCATCAGAATGATCAAGAATTAATGGCTCGGTTTCATTACTGTTATATCTGCATTTACTTGAATTGTAACCTATTTTAATTAGTAGCTAATGTAATAACTCTTCCAAGTAGTTGGCAATGCCTATTTTCATCATTGTTGTATTTTGTTTGACGGGTAAGATCTCATACCCCCCTCTCTTCTTGTAATGATTTTTTTAATTTCAATAAATTGTACCTCAGGCTTGGATTTTCAAGCTAAGGTGCTTCTCCAAAAAAAAAAAAAAATCTTAATTGATTAATTGCAATCAGAATAATCCTTGTGGGAACGATACTCGGATTCTTAAGTTCACTTTATTACTTGTTACGGTATCGTGCACTTGCGATTACAAAAATGATCCCTAAAATTTGTTTGGCGTCATTACCAAGGTTGTTATTTTAATATCAATATTCACTGGTTGTTGTTTTAATTTGAATTTTTTATTTTCTTTTGTTCTTTCAGGGACTTGTTGCTTAATGTATGACATGGACAACTACTTCTGATATTATTCCTTGCAATCGTGAAATAGAGCGTACTTTTCATCAGAGACTAGCAGAGCAGGCACGAGTCAACATAGAACAAAAATATAAAATTGAAGAAAAACAAATTATTAGACAGAGCAAAAATAATAATAATAATAATAATAATAATAATAATAATAATAATAATAATAATAATAATAATACATAGCTCCTTTTGCTGCTAGAACTCAGCCCACCATTACTCCAACTGGTGCAAAGGCAAATAATTTTTAAATCAAGCTAAGGACAACCTAAATGCTGCAGAATCACGTTCAGATCTCTGGCCTATCTTATGGAGACCCACATGAGCATCTAACATGCTTCTTGTAAAATTGAAATACGTTTAAAATCAATGGATTGTCCAATGATGCTATTCACCTTTAGATGTCCTTATTTTTATTATGGAACAAGGAAAAAATTTGGCTACATTCATATCCTTTAGGGACTTTGACCAATTAAGATGATGTCTCAAAGAACTTTATTTCAAAATACTTCCCACATGCATGGGGTCTTCAATTGAGGAATGAAATCAATGCTTTTAGCCAACAACATGGTGAATCTTTCTATGATGCATGGAAAATGTATAAGTATTTTTAAGAAAGTGTCTGTCTCATCCGATGCTGATGTGGATGCAAGTTCATACTTTTTACAATGGGTTGGGTGGGAGCACATCAAATATGGTGAATGCAACAACTAATGGGGCATTTGTTCAGAAAACACCTCAAGAAGCTTTTGATCTATTGGAAGATGGGGTCGAGAATAGCTGCAGGTGGCGTTTAGTAAGAGATACCCCTAAAAAACAGTAGGAAATCATGTATTGATTGGACAATTAGCTAAGAGTATATATGTTACAACCCACTTTTGATTTTACAAGTCAAACAATTATTTTATCAAGTTAACATTTATTTTTGACTAATTTAGTCCAAGTGGGGACCAATTTAAATGAGTAGAATTTTTGGGGATCATTTAAATTTTATGATAAGTTGAAGGTTTTACTTATCATTATGTATAGTTAAGAATTAATGGGTATATATATACATGTATAAATGGAGGACCAACTATGCAATTTCTATCAAACTTAAATTGTCTTGATATTAGGGGACAAACAGAAAAGATACATATACACAATACCAAAGAGAGAGCTCGGCAGAGAAAAAAAAAATCGGTGGAAAGAAAAGGAAAAAGAAAAAAAAAAGAGAAAAAGAAAAAGGAAGGAAGAAAAAGAAAAAAAAAAGGGGGGGGGGGGGGAGGGATTTTCATTCAACCTTCAAGACTTCGTTTTCACCTTCAAGAGGTAAGACAATACCCATTTATTTGAGATATGGTATTGATTTTAGGGTTTTGATTTTTGAGTTAAATGTTAGATTTTTGGATGGATTTATGATTCATTAGAAGATATTGAGCTAAATATTCAAGTTTGGTTGAATTCATTGTGGTTACATGCTAGGGTTTGAAATAATAGTGGAATAAATTCATGATTTGGGCAAGATTAAGTTATTAGAGCTTATGTTAAATTATTTCATGCTTAAATGCTTAATTTGGTGATGTTTATTTGGAGATTAAATTACCCATGTAATTAAGTTGAAGATTTAGTCCATTACTAGTTTCTTTGGAAAGGGATTTTGGTGTTATGGTACATTTATTTGAAGAATTGGTTAATTGAAGGATAGATTAACGATAATGAGATTATATTTCACGAAAAAGATGTTGGTTAATTATAATGTTGGAAGTATATGAGATTTGTGAAATGTTATAGGATGTTATTTTAATTGGACATGTACACTATAATTGTGATGAGTTAAGTTAATGCAAACTCTTATCTATATTTCAGGAGGTGATATTGAAATAGGAAAAGCTTACCAGCCGAACTAGCTACAATTTCTAACTCTGTGAGTGGATAACTTTATTTTTTAAAAAATAGGCACTTGTTTAATTTATCTTAATTCTAAAACATTTATGGAATGTTTATTTATTATAGTGCTTATATTGAATGATATAAATTGCAGAACTTGGTTATTTTTAACTATTCAGTTTACAGTAAGATTTTAAGAATAAAGTGAGGTTTATTATAAAAAGTTCTTTTAAAGCTAGAATTAGTTCAGTTAAAGGATTTCATTGACATTCTATCAGCATTAAATATTCAAGTATATTTAAATTATTTTAAAAACCACCAGAAAGTACCCAAGTGATTTTACCCGCTCTGCACTGATGTGAATTCGTTTTCAAGGTGTATGACCAGATACAGTGATTTTACCCGCTCTGCACTGATGTGAATTTGTTTCCACAGTGTATGACCAAATATGGTGATTTTACCCGCCCTGCACTGTCGTGAATCTATTTCCACAGTGTATGACCAGATATGTTATTTTACCCGCTCTGCACTATTGTGAATGCGTTTCCATAGTGTATGACCAGTTTATAGCCTTCGGGCAGCTCTGCGCGCGTATGACCAGATTGTCAAATCATCAGATTCAGTTTATTAATTATCAGATTTGAATGACTTTGTCTTGTACATGAGATTACTCTGTACAAGAACGAGACTATTCATTGGGTACATTTTGGTGTGATTTTCAGTATTACTTCAGTTTATTTTGATTTCAAATAACAGAATTCAGTTTATCCAGTTTACAGAATGAAGAATTCAGCTTATAGTATGGTGAAATGACAGTTGTTATGATTTTATTGATGTCTAATTACTTATTATCCTTATGCTTAAGTTACATCATTTAGAATCCAGAATGAATGATTTTATGATACTAGTACGTTCAATAATGAAGGTAAATATCAAAATTTAAAATTTTGTCAAGTTATAACCGAGTAAATAAGATTTTCAGGAAATATGTATAAATGAGAAAAGTATACATATTTTTGAACTATCCACTCACTGAGTTTGTAAACTCATATCGTATTATTTTTCTATTTTAAGACGCATTGTGTTTTGAGCAGCCTTTTTGGAAGAATCTGCAGTGAAGAGAACCAGAGCCACGTGGCCTAATAGTTGTATGATTCCATTCATCTAACAAGTCCTTGTTATTCATGGGTCACATGTTGAGTATTTTGTGTATGTATTTTGCATCACATGTGACATTTCATTGTTGATGGGCTTGTCGCCCTTTTGGAGGGGTTTACACATATTCTGATTAATTTGTAAATGATACCAAACAGGTCACTGCATTTTATTTTGTTATGCATATTTTGGAACAAATAGCTTCTAATTGATGTTATATATACGTTTTGTTTGAGAGTTTTGTTGCTTTTCAGGTTGGTATAGTCAAAGTTATAAGGAAAACTCTGTCAATTTTTTTTTTATTTTTTTACGGTAAAAAACAGGTCATTTTGCCTTGGTGGTGGATCTGGTGTCCAGCTAGCTTCCATCATTGGCACACGTCACGTCTCGGGTCCACTAGGATGATTCGGGACGGGTCGTGACAATATAAGAAAATCCAACATGTCAACTGCCAAGCAATACTGAAGTAAACCCTAAGAAACTGATGCAGGCAATCACAACTGGAAGTCTGTGCAGCTGCCTAAAATACATATTAAAAGGTCAGCTAAAGAAAAAAGATAATTGAAGAAAAAGTAGAAGAAGGAACACCAGAGGAACATAATGATATTGAGTAGGGTGCAGATAACATAAAAATAGAATCTCTACAACCAGTCAATACATATGTGCCTCCCATTCCATTCACACAACGATTAAATCCACAAAAGAATAAGCAGGATCAATAGTTTGCCAATTATCACCTCAGGAAACTGAATTTCGATATACCATTTGGTGAAGATCCTGACTTAAATGCTCAATTATTCCATGTTTAGGAAATAATTACTTACAAATAAGAAGAAGTTGGTAGAAGGGAAAATAATAAAACTTAAAAGTGAAATCAGTACCATGATGGATAAGCAACTACCAGATAAAAGAACTGATCTAGGTAGCTTCACAATTCCAATCACCATTTGAGAATCTAGAAAGCGACAAGAAGTTTTATGATCTTGGTGTAAGTATCAACCTGATGCCTCTTTCCATCTTTTGGCATTTGAGACTTGGCGAAGCTAAACCTATCAAGTGTAATCTTTAGGTGGCAGACCGATCTATCAAAAACCTATTTGGAATTATTAAAGATGTGGTGATGACAGTAAGTTTTTATTTCCCATTGACAATGTTGTTCTAGACAAGCCCCAAGGATGCAGAAATTTCTATCATTTTGTGCCACCATTCTTGGTTACTTCGGATGCTCTCATCGATGTATCTTGTGTATTGATATTGTGAGTTCAAGATGAAAGAGAAGAATTTTATACGGCGGGAAAAGATGAGGCAACACCACCTCCTACTCCTTACTGGACTGGATATCAAATGAAAACATTGAAAAAGTTCAAGAAATCTTCTTCAAGCAATTTTGGGAGCTAACCCAACAATATAAGTAAAGGAGCATGGTAAAAATATGGCTCAAATCAAGGAAGATAAAACAGTGAAAAATGTGGTTGATGTTGAAGAAGGAATTCCACATGTATAAGTTGCATTTATTAAATGGAAAAATAAGGATAAGCCACCAATCATGGAGATAGAGATGAGACTGTTGGATAGTGGCACATTCATTGATCCGACATTCTATCCACTTCCAATTGAAAGAGCAAGTAAAATAAATATAATGACTATAAACAAGTGTTTTTTGCCCTGATCGCAGGTATTCTGGTTGATCCTGCCAGGCTTGCTCGAGTTTGAGAACAATGCTATTTAATCACTTAACCTATTATATAGATAGTTTGGGGGAGTAGAACCCAGTGGTAGATATCACTTGGGATGTGATGATTCCATGTGTACTAAAAATTTGTGTGCAGTTAACTTGGTTAGCGAATCGAAGTTGGGCAATGACCAAAAATGCTAGTGATTTAGTCCACATTATTTAAAATTTTATATCTTATACTTCTGTTCGTAACCTATTTGAATAGGGCAGTTAAGTCCATATGGGTATCTCAATACATTTTCCCCATGGTTTCTTAGATCTAGGAGTCAATGGCGGAAAGTTTGGTACATGGATCATCTAGAATGCTTAAGGGAAGAGATACTCCACATATAATATGAAAAAAGAAATGAAAAAGCAAGTACAAAAAATAAAAGAAAAAAGAAAAAAGAAAAAAGTAGCTAGCTAGATTAGATTTTTAGTTGTATTAAGGAGATTTAGATAACTAGTGAGTTTTACTTGCCTAGTGGATGTTTGAACGTTGAGACACTCAATCACATAATATGATAAACCTAGGTAGTTGCTATCATTAGTTAGACACAACAAACTTAAGCAGAAAAAGTAATAGTGAATTAAGAATTAGCCTTATATATTATACCCATGATTAGAGAGAAAATAACATGTTTGGGAGAAAAGTGCATATGACGAGAGGGTAAGAGAAATACACTTTTTAAGGATTGCGAACAATTTTAAATCCTAAAACAAATATGACAACTTATCTAATATGTGTTAAGTTTTCAAATCTTTTCTTATTTCATTTTGTTAAGTTTGTTGCATGATTGTGAATGATCTATCTTATTTGAGACAAGAGTTTAGGTTTGGGGTATGATAAATTTGATCTTACACTTATCTAGAGCATAAGAAGAATTATTTAAGTGTGATTCTACTTATTTTTTATTTATTTTGTTTGTTTTAGGTAAAAATCGAATTTTGGAGGCGATGTAGCTAAAAATGGGAAAATGAAACAATCGTACAAAATTGTGCAGTACGGACCAACTTGTAAATTTCCCAAAAGATGGACTTGAGATGAAATTATGGAAGGGTCTAATTGACAGGAAATTATAAATTTAGGGATTAAATTAAATAAGTCAGAAAGTTAAAGGACTTGTCGTGCACTAAAAGATGACCAACCTGCGAAATGTGGCAAAAAGATCAACCATGCGATCGTATAGTAATAAGACCTTGCGATTGCAAGGTCAATTAATTTTGAAGTAGAACAAAAAAAATGATGCGCATGTGATCGCAACCTCTATAATTATGTGATTGCACGATTATTTGGAACAACGAAAAAAATCAGAATTTGAATTTAAAAATGACTTTTCTTTGCTATTAAAACGGGACTCAATTTTACACGATTTTAGGATTTTTTCTACACCTATAAATACATATCATCTCTACATAATTGAGAGGAATAGAGAGCAAGTTCATACAAGTCTTCTATCAAAGTCAATTAAAAAAAATCAAGAAAAGATACAAGAAACCTTTGAGAATCAAGAAAACAAGATCAAAACACTTCATTAAAACTTAATTTCTACATTTTCTGGGTGACAAATCATATATTATACAAAAAAGTTATATGTATACTATCTACTGGATCAATAAAATCTCAATTAAAAAATAAATAAAATAAATAGCCCGCTAATTTTAGTTAATTAAATATAAAAATAAAACAAATAATCCGCCACTATCCATTGTATAATCTACGAATTATTATGAACTAAATTAAATTAATATCTTATTGGAATAACCTTTTTGAATGAAAACCATTTCCCCTAAATTCATTTTAAAAGGGACCCATAATGTTTTCCTAATTTTCAAACACACAAAATTATTAATAGGCCCAATTGTACTTTTGCAAATGTTATGACTCAATTGTAAAATTTTCTATTAAAAATAAGAATATATTGGTTATTTGACGAGAATTATAGGAGGCTCGACGAGAAAAAATCAATCATGTGAGCCAAATAAATTTTAAGTACATTTGGAAGGACTTCCGTAGCATAAAAGAATAATATTCGAGGTTAAAACAAGTTATTAAAGTCAAGAAACAAGCCAAGAATCAAGTTGGAGTTCAAAATCACGTATAATGGAATTTACTCCACGTGGTCCTCAGCCTAATCAACAGAACGAAGAATGGTCGCCTGCGCGGCCATAAGGTTTCCTCCTGCGTGGTCACGCAATTATATTAAAGAAAGAATTCATGAGATTTTTAATTATTTCCAAATTTATTTTCTTTTCTTTTGGATTTGTACTATAAATACCACATTTCTCTCAAACCCTAATAGTTTAGAATGGATGAACATTGAAGCCTCTCTTGAGAGCATTTGGAGGTAAAAATTCATCTTTCAAATTGTTACCTACTTTGGTATTCTTCAACTACATTTGAGTAGATTATTCTTATGTTGTTGTTGAATCCACACTCCTTAGAATTTGTTTATTTCTATCCATTAGATTAAGTTTATTCCTTAGAATTTTGGTTAGATTAAATTTGGTTCAAGGTTTATTTTATCATTTTAGCTTTTTTGGGTTGATTTCAAATTGTTGTGTGAATTTTTTTTTTAAAAAACCAAAGGGGTTCGAATCATTATTTAAATAAAAATGACCACTTTTGTTAATGTAAACATAAAATTAAGGGCTTTTACACCAAATCAAACATTAAGAACCATTTTAGCGATTTCCCCAAACATTAGAGACTGTTTGTGCCAATTTTTAGATAAGAAAGTCAACAAAATGATATTTTGAGAAACCAATTGGAACTTAAGTGGCAGATTGTGCAACGATTGAACTTTAGTGACACATTTGGAATTTTGCTGAAACTTGATTGGTATTTTGTGAAATTAACCCTAACTCTATTATGTACAAGTACCATAATTCTATTTATTCAAACTTTATTAGTAGTCTTCTTCGAGTCCTTTTCAGCTAACGAAGACCTATGCATTTAGGGTTATGAGGGATATGGAAATGAAGATTTTTCATGAGAACTAAAAGCACAATGACTCGATAAGCACACAATCTTCCGTACATGCAAGAACGAGTATGATGAGTGCAAATTTACATTTGACTGTGTATATATCTCAAGTGGTACTAGGGATGCCTTATGAATTCTCATATCATGAAGTCAAGGATTCAAATCCCCAGGGACACGTTCAGCTAAGGATGAGACAAAAATTCCTTTCAAATGGGAACAATTCATGTGTTACGGGGTAAGCCACAGGTGACCTTTCTCTAGTGGCACTAGAGATGCTCTTAAACTCCCAATATCATGAGGTCAATGGTTCAAATCCTTGGGGACACGCCCAGCATGTTAGGACAAAAATCGCCTTTAAATGTGAACAATTAGTGTGTTACGGGATACATCACAAGGATGCCAAAAAATCGTAACAATTTCTAAGACTTGTTTCGGTGTATTTAATAAAGTATTATTCCGTTTACGAAATTTTTATTTTTTCCACTAGATGTAATTTTTTAGTAAGATTATTATGTGTTTCTTTCTTTCTTTTAAACCCCCCATTAACTATTTAGGTGAAGGCCAAAATATCATGTTTGTGCTTGTTGGTGCTTTAAAGGGAAAAAAAAGGGTGTTTTATAAAAAACATATACCCTAAATATTATTAAAAAGTGATGAAGTGTGTGTCAATTTATATATCAAACGAAAATCAAAATATGTTCCACTTCTATTATTTAAATATAGAAAATAACTTCATTTTATGAACACAACATCCTATAATTTGAAAGTGAAATTCATAATAGTGACAAAAACTGAAAAAAATGACAGAAACTCAAAAAGTTATATACATTTTGTGAATGATTGATTTTCTTATGTATAACATTGTTAAGAGGTATCATGTCATTTTACATCAAAAAGTGATAGGATCATGCACTTTTGAGTACATCTGCCACCATAAAACTCTGAACATTGTTGATATATTTTCTTGCAGAATGTAGCACTGTTGTCATTGATATGAATCCTATCAATAAAACAAATTTATGTAACCTTATCTTTTCACATAAGTAAAACTAGATAATAAATCTTTGAATTTCAAAGTGTGTGCATGACAACAAAAAAGCAATATATCATGTTTTTACATCACTTCTTTTGACCTATTTACGAAAGTAAAGAGGAAAAATGGGAGTGTATCGAATATTACCCCAACCAATCGCCTGGGTAATAATATATTTAGCGTAACGGTTTTCTACTTAACCAAGAGATCACTTGAGTTTATACTAAGAAATCGCTTGGAGTCGAAAATGGAAGTTCCGGGCACAATGAATCAATATCAGAAAAGTATTTTTTCAAATTGTGTTATTTGACATGGTATCAGAGCCACCTTCAATCTCTTACTCGTTACTATAGGAATTGAAGCTTGTTTTTTTGCTCACAATTTTTTTGTGTTCATTACTTTGTTTTTCAAAATTCTTCTTCTTCTTTTTTTTTTTTTTTTTTTTTGTCTTATCCACTATGGCATAGGGTGATGATTCTTCAAATAAGAGTAATTCTGCTACAATGGTTGGGCTCCATGTACAAGAAACTTTTGCGTTAATTACTTAAGAACAACTTGATGGTACCAACTACGTTGAATGATGTTTGACTTCTCAAAATAAGATTCATGAAAGGAAGCATTGGGATTGTATTTCAGGAACAAAAACTACACCTACTAATGTTTAGTCAAAAGAGTGAGGCTCGAGAAGAAGAGAATTAGCTTGTGAAATATTGGCTCCTCCATATGATGACGAAAGATATCAGATCTCTCTTTCTTCAATTGTCTACAACAAGAGAAATATGGGAAATGGTCAGGCGTAGACATATTCTATTAAACAAGATGCATCAAAGGTCTACCAACTACGTTGTGAGGTGATTTCTATTCGTCATAATGGGGGATCTGTCACTCCTACCTTTGAAAACTATAGAAAGCTTGGAAAGAACTTGATGATATCAATGATTATTCTATGGAGTATGCCAAAGACATTGAGAAATATACCACGAAGGTTAATTCTCAATGGGTGCATATATTTTTGCCTGGTCTTGATTCTCAATTGAATCGAGTGAGAGGCCGAGTACTTGCAACCAAATCACTTCCAAATATATAAAATGTTTATACTATGGTTTGTACAGAATCTATTAATCATCGTGATGCTGAGCTTGGAGGATTAATTGGAGAAAGGGTTGTGATGGCGTCTAGGAAAACGCTGACACCGAAGAAGGATCGGAAGTGTACTCATTGTAAATGTACATGTTACATCATGGCTACTTGCTTCCACATTCATGGATATCAGGATTTGCATCCAAAGGCGAAGAAGGCATCCCATGTTTCTTCTATTGTTAAGAAAGAGGACGTTAATCCAATTGAAAATCTTGCCACAACCTTATGATTCATTGCTAATTTAGGTACATGTTCTACTAAAAAATAGAGAATGAATAATTGACTCTTGTGCAATGGATCATATGACTTGTGATCATTATATAAACAGTCATTTATCCTCTATTATCCCAAAACTGCCATTACCAATGCCAGTGAAATTTCATCTCCATCGGTGGGTATTGGTATTATCCCATTATCCCCTAATTTAAGCATCAAAGATGCCTCCCTTGTACCATCATTAAATTGAAACCTCATCTCTAAATACCAATTAACTAATTGTGTTGTCATGTTCTTCACTACTCACTGTGTGTTTCAGGACATTTATACCAATGAAGATTGCAAGTGGTATGGTGAATGGATGATTGTACTATCTGGAGGATGGCTTTCAACAATCTAACATAAAAGGACAATCACACTTGGAAAAAGAAAGTGTGGTGAATAAGAAAAATGAGGAAATATGTCTATAGCATATGCTTTTAGAGAATGATTCTTTTGGTTATCTTAGGGGAAATTATTTTGTTCTCTGTTTCGTGGATGTAATTTTTCAGATTTTATTTGTGAAACTTGTGTGGTGGTGAAAAGTCAACATTTTGAGTGATAATAAATCAAATTCAGTTTCTTGCTAATTTTGGATGTTTGGGGATCGGCATCAATTCCTACTATTAATGGGATGATGTGGTTTGTAACTTTTGTGGATGATTATACTAGAATGGCGTAGGTTTATCAATTGAAATACAAGACTGACGTGAGTACATTTTTTCTATTATTTAATCAAATGGTGACTTGCCATTTTGGTATTCTAATAAAAATTCTTCGTTCTGATAATGTGAGTGAATAATCCAAACATGAGTTGATATAGTTCATGAATTTGGAAGGTATTACTCATCAAACTTCACGTCCTTATTCTCCACTGCAAAGTGGGATGGTAGAGAGAAAAAATAGATAGTTATTAGAGGTTATAATCTCTTTTGCTTGGGGGCATGAACCTTTTTTATCTCTGGGGTGAGGTATTGAATTAAGCGGTCTACTTGATGAATCGTATGCCTCTAGTGTCCTTAATTTTAGGAGACCATTAGATGATTTATCTAATCATTGCACTCTTCCATCGGTGGTTCTTTTGGCTTCTAAAATTTTTCGGTGTGTAGCCTTTGTCCATCTACACTCCCATCAACGTAATAAACTTGAACCTCTTTCTATGAAGTGCATTTTTGTGGGATATGGAACCAATTAGAATGGGTAAATGACGCGATCCCAATCAGGAAATCTCGACAAAAATGCAGAATAACAAAAATAAAACCCTAGGAAAGATCTACGACAGATTAAACACAAGAACAAGAATAAAATAACGGAAATTAAAAGATAGATTGACGATAAAACCTTGACCCGACAATCACAACGCAATGAATGACGATGCGGATTGAAGAACCAAGATTGGTGAACTCCACAAGGGTTGTCAATTCCTTGATAAGTTCGTTGTGTGAACGCCACAAAGATCGGATCTTTGATAAGTTCAAGAAAAGGAAAAACTCAACCTTCCATAAGAGAATCCTCTCTCAATTTTGATTAATCAACTCAAAAACTGTTGTTCAATAATGAAAAACTAGATAATATAATGTAAAATGCGCCTAACCTTGCCCTAGCCGCAATTAGGGTTCAAAACATGAACATAAATAATTAAAACATAAATTAAATAAAAAAAATGCGAAAATTCTGAATTACTTGAACCACGCGATCGCGTGGTCATAACCTAGGCGATCGCGTGGTTAGGCCTGAAAGTCTCGGGTCGCTTTTCGATGCCTTTGCGCGATTGCATCTCCCTTTTACCACGCAGTCGCGTGGGTTTCCCGACAGATCCAATCTTTACCCCTTCAAAACAATTTGACTTGGCTTGATCCTTGATTCGGGCCCAACACGGAACTTGCTCTGTTTCTCACGTAGAATGTCATGGAATCGCCCGTGCCCTGATTTCTCCATTGATCTCCTACCACAGATCACATCATTCCCTTTCTCTTGAAAAGGATTCGACCTCGAATCTCGAATTTGTCTAATCCTCCTGCAACTCCGGGGTTTGTTGTCCTTTGTATTATGCTTATGCTTTTTGGGCTGCTCCTTTGTACCAATGAATTTCTTCTTTATTTCAGGATTATGGTTAGATCTTGGCACCTGCAAAACAGATTTTATAGAGCTAGGGAGGGTTTTTTTAGATTGGTTAAGTGCAAGATAATGATCCTTGTACATCAACCTTTGTGCAAAAAAAATTCATTTTGGGGGTGGACTCTCTTTTCTTTTTCTTTTTACACTCTAGCTCTCCTTTTTCTAAGGTTGTAGCCTCAACCCTTTGATTTTCAATATTCACACCCTCTCCTTTTTGTGAGGTCGTGGCCTCAACTCTCGTGTTTTTCCCCTCAAACTCACTTTTTATTTTCTTTTGATCCTCTTGGACCTCCTTAGGTGATAGAGGAGCAAGAGTAACTTTTTTCTCATCTTTCACAAAGGAATATTGATTTTTATAACCATCATTCAAAAACTTGTTCACTCAAAATAGTGTGTACCGCAAGCGCACGGGTCGCGTACAAGTAATAAAGTGAATTTTTTGAGTCCAAGTTATCGATCCCACGAGGAATGTGTACTCTAGAATATACACTTTTAATTAATTTAATTCTAACAATAAAGAGAAACACACAATTAAAAAGATGGATTTTGGAAAATTCTAAATTAAAGAAACTAGTTTTAAACTAAATTAAAATAAGGAAAATGGAAGATAAAATAGTTGGGATTCATGATTTCACTTAACTCTTGCTTAAGTAATTTCTCAACACATGCAAATTAATAATTTACTTATTTCCAATGTTAGACCCGATTTTCCAAGCTTAGCTAATTACCTCTTTCGAGTGAAATTAACCCTAATCAATTGGTTTAACCTACTATATCTTTATGTCGATTAAAACCCAATCAATTGCATTAACTCTTTGTGAAAATAACTCAATGGATCATCTAGGGTTTAAGGTATATTCCTATCATTAACAAGAACCTAGAGCATTTGTTATTTGGTCTAAAATGCATAATATCTCTCGATTATCATAAACTTCACAAAACATATATTTGGTGATCAATCAAACATATGGAATAATCTCAATAACAAACACACATGAAATAAGCTCAACATTAATAAACAAACATTAAAATTACTTAAACTAAGTTAAGCTACATCAATCATCCCAACATAAAATAACTAGCCCATTATATAAATATTGTACAAAAGTTGAGGTTTACAAAAATACATCACAAAATATAGAAATCAAAGATTAAAAATACAATATAATGAAATAAATCACTTCCCTTGATTTTTGCCCCAAAATCTCTTGAACCTTGATTTGTATTTCCACTTGACTTCTTACTCCTTTGATCCAATGGGTGCTAGCAACTTTGAAATCAAAAATAAACTACAACTAATTTACAAACAAAACCGAAACAAAGAAAAGAAAAAGAAAGAAGAAGAAAAGAGAGAAAAAGGGTTTGGAGATGAAAAGTGAAGAAGAAACCCTCAAACCCTAGCCAAAAACGCCCAAATAAACCCAAAAATCGCGTAGATCTGCGTCCTCAGCATTTGGGCCGAATCGGGTCGCACCGGGTCGGCCCAGATTATTGCTGAATTTTTTGACCACGCGATTGCGTGGTTGGATTACTCGCGATCGCGTGGTTAACTTGAAAACTCTCGGGTTGGATTTTAGGCTTGATTCGCGAACGCGACCTGTGCTTAACCACGCGTTCGCGTGGTTCAGCTGAGTGAGTGTTTGTGGTCTGGTCCTTCAATTAATTGCCATCCAGGTCCTCCAACTTTTGGTTTTCTTCAATTTAGTCCTCGAATTTTGGCTTTTATTACAAGTATGCCCCTTAAATATTTGCATCTTTAGTCCTCCAACTTTCTGAGATGTTGCAATTGAGTCCCCAAACTTTTGATTTCTTTCAATTACGTCCTTGAACATCGAAATTGCTCTTCTTTTCGCTCAATTGCTCTCCGATCTTGTCTATTTTCTTTCCAATTGAGTTTGTACCTAATTGTACAAGATAAACACAATTTATAAGTAGATATTTGCTCTATTTGTCAATTAAATTGCTAATTTAGGAAATAAATAAGTGTGTAAAGCACACTTATCAACCATCATGTACCACCCTTCTATCATGTTGCCAAGGCCTTCCCAATAAAATATGGCCAACATGCATAGGCACGACATCACATATAACTTCGTCCTTATAACCCCCGATGGCAAAATTGACCCTAGCCTGCTTATTCACCTTAATATCTCCCGACTCAATCAGCCATTGCAATTTATAAGGGTTTGGATGTTTTATCAAGCTCAAGCCCAATTTCTCAACCAACATTGTACTAACCACATTAGTACAGCTCCCCCCGTCAATTACCATTCCACAAACCTTTTTATCCACTAAACATCTAGTATAAAAGAGATTATCCCTTTGCTCACCAATTTCATCCACCCTGACCCTAGTACTAAGGACACGCCGATTAACAAGTGAACCTTTAACAGCATAAGTTAGACCTTCCTCATCACTGCTACTAGCCCCAACATCCACTAACTTAGGCATTCCCTTAAATTCATCCTCGGAACTAATTTCACCATTATCACGCAAAATCATTACCCTCTTATTTGGACACTGGGATGCTATATGACCCGAACCCAAACACTTAAAACACTTAATATTTCTATCCCGAGTAGTTTGAGAATCAGAAATAATTTTACCTTTCGTTGTAGGTTCCTCCTTCCCTTTCGGATCATGTTCATCATTGTGTTCCCGCTTCGGTTGTGATGTAGGAAAAGAACCCGACAAGTGCCTTGCTGCCCCTTTTCGTTTCAATTGCCTTTCCACCTTCATTGACATATTTACCATGTCCTCTAGTTCCACGTAATGTTGCAGATCGATGATGTTGGAAGTATCTTTATTCAACCCCTCAAAAACCTGGCCATTATAGCTTCCCGATCCTCCACCATATTGGTTCGAATCATCGCCACCTCCATATCCTTGTGATAATCTTCTACACTTCTCAACCCCTGAGTTAGACCTTGTAGCCTCTGGTAAATATCTCTATAATAATGAGTTGGCACAAACCGCTTCCTTATTATGGTCTTTAACTCACCCCAAGTCTCCACCGGCTCCTCAAGGTTCCTCCTCCTACTTGTCACTAGCTGATCCCACCAAATATTTGCATAATCTGTGAATTCAATCACTGCTAATTTCACCTTTTTTTTCTAAATAATTGTGACAATCAAACAGCCGTTCAACTTTCGTTTCCCAATCCAAGTACGCCTCCGAATCACTCCTACCCTGAAACGATGGTATTTTACTTTAATTTTCCCAAGGTCGTTATCAACAATATCTCTACCTCCACGATACCTCCTAGCATCACGACGCTCCCTATCATACCTCCTCTCATTCCTATCTCCTTCATCCCTCCTTCGCATACTTCCCACCAAATATATACTTCCACTCTCACTTTCCATGCCCTCATCATCTATACCAACCTCACGCCTATTACCTCTCCTAACCCGAGAACCATCATGAAATTGATCCCGATGTCTTTGTTCACACTCTACACCTCGATTCTCCATCTGTGCCACAAACCTTTCAAATTGTGCCCTCATTGCTGCAATATCATCCTTTCTATTCACATCTCTGAGCTATTTTCTGTCACCCACAGAAGATGAAGATGTTGAAC
The DNA here is from genome assembly GCA_963555705.1 of Ligustrum vulgare. Classification (NCBI taxonomy): domain Eukaryota; kingdom Viridiplantae; phylum Streptophyta; class Magnoliopsida; order Lamiales; family Oleaceae; genus Ligustrum; species Ligustrum vulgare. The sequence continues at coordinate 57,793,291 of OY743177.1, read as the reverse complement.
CATCTCTATAAGACATTTTTAATATCAAAATAAATTTCTCCTCACGTGTATTTTCGCTCGTGTATCACTCTTCTATCCCTTCAAATTTCACCCAAGAACTAATCAAGAAACAATTCAAGAACTCAATCAAAGGTTGGAAAAGGGTAAGAGACGAACAAGAACAAGGAAATTTGGAAATTGAGAAAATTCAAAATATTTGGAGAATATTTGAGAATTTTAGAATTTTTTTTATCTGCCAAAGAATTGGACTACGAGTATGGCAGAAAAAACGAAACTGGATTTAGACGAAAAACCAAGAAGAAAAACACTTTTGAATTTTTGGGACTGACTCTTATGGATCAAATTGAAGAAAATTATGACTGACACAAAGAACGCGAAGAAAACGAAAAAAAATCAAGAAAATCAAGAAATAACAAGAAACGCAAGAATCTGAGATAGATCCAAGCTCTGATACCAGATGACACGATTCCAATCGGGGAATCTCGACAAAAACGCGGAATAACGAAAATAAAACCTAGGAAAGATTTACGACAGATTAAATACAAGAACAAGAATAAAGTAACGGAAATTAAAAGATAGATTGACGATAAAACCTTGACCCGACAATCACGACGCAATGAATAACGATGCGGATTGAAGAACCAAAATTGGTGAACGCCACAAGGGTTGTCAATTCCTTGATAAGTTCGTTGGGTGAATACCACAAAGATCGGATCTTTGAACCAGCCGATCGCGTGGTCATAACCTAGGTGATCGCATGGTTAGGCCTGAAAGTCTCGGGTCGCTTTTCGATGCCTTCGCGCGATCGCTTCTCCCTTTTACCACACGATCGCGTGGGTTTCCCGATAGATCCAATATTTGCCCCTTCAAAACAATTTGACCCGGTTGGATTCTTGATTCGGGCCCAACACGGAACTTGCTCCGTTTCTCACGTAGATTGTCATGGAATCGGCCGTGCCCTGATTTCTCTCTTGATCTCCTACCACGGATCACATCAGTAAAAATGTTATGATCATTTCTTTAAAAGGTTTTATGTCCCCATGGATGTTAGACTTGATAAAAACCAACTCTTCTACAAACTACTGCCTACTGATTTATCACTTCAGAGGGAGAATCGAGGAGAAGTTATTAATCATGAAGATTGTAGGCTTTTTTTCCTGTTGGTGGTAATGAAGTCTCCTCTCTGCATGATATTATAATATATCTTCCTTCTTCGGGCCAATCTTCTCTTGATGTACCCTCCTACTCCTCTAATCCTAACCCTACAATTTTTACAATACTGCACCCCCTTGTTGATAAGGATACTGATGGACCTCTTGTTAATAGTGATATTGATAAAATTGAACAACCTTCTTATCATCTACCACCATGTTCTAATCGTGGTATACCACCTACTAGACCTCACATAGATTGTTCAAGTTATATGCATCTTATGTGCTACAATTATTATCTGTTTCTATTCTTAGTGAAATTCAGGAAGTTCTAGCAGATACTAGATGGACTCAAGCTGTGGCTGGGTTCGAAAAAAAAAAGACGCTTGGAAGATGGTATATCTACTAAAGAGAAAGAAGGTTGTGGATGTAGATGGGTGTTTACGATGAAGCATAAGGTGGATGGAACCATTGAGAGGGTATAAAGCTCATTAGTCGCAAAAGGGCTTACACAGTCTTATGTGATCAATTATCAAGATACTTTTTCACCGATTTACAAACTCAATACGGACCATACGGTAAGGTTACTCTTATTCTTGACAGCCAACCAAGAGACACTTCTTCAATTCGATGTGAAGAATGCATTTTGTAAAAATAAAAAAGCCCGCAGTTCCTTCTATCTTTATATCGTATCTTGTAAAAATAAATAAACCCGATGATGAACACAGGCTCCAGTTGGTATTGGGAATTCTGGACTAATGAAGGGACCAGAATTTTGAAGTGCAATCTTCCTTTCAATCTCGTTGTTCCACTAATTGAAGCTTCCAATATGAAACCAACCTGGTTAAGTGCACCATCAATCTAATTGGAATGATGGTGGGTTGCTGTATATGCAAATCTTGATTAATAATGGAGCTTCTTCTGATACGATTCGATTTTGCAATTTTGAAGATACTCTTTTCTTTGTTAATTTTGTATTCTTCATATGGATAATTATGGATATAACCTCAGAATGGAATTCAAATTGTTATTCTCCATCAATCCATTGTTGAAAATCTGGGTCGTTGTTGAAAATCTTCATACGCTGAAATCCAGTTGATAGCCAAAAAATCTTTTAATGTATATTTAAATTCAAAATTGGTGTATGTCAAAAACTTTTGATTGAAAAAGGTTTAATTCATGATTTTTTTATATAAAGGTATGCATATTTCAGTATTAAACTTAATGGGTTGTATTGGAACTAATATTTTGGGAAAATTACATAAAACCTTGTGTTTCAAAGATGCAATTCAAAAATCATGTGAAGGATTATTTTTTTTAAAATTCAGGTGTTAATTCATTTAGTTAGATGTTTAATAATTAAAAATGAATATAATAATATATATAAGATAAGATAAACATAATTATCTACTATATATTATATTAAAACTAATATAATATTAAATCAAAATTTCAAATTTTGACGTCACAACCTACCACCCCACCTCGTCCATGCCCCGCCCACCACCCCCACCCTACCCACCTCACCCCACACCAAAAATAATTTTTATTTTTTTTCTTTTTCGATGTTTTCCTATCATTCCCCACCCCAACCCCACTCGACCCTACCCCACATCATTGCAAAGTGACAAATTGATCTCACCCTATCCACATCCCTCGACCCCACCCACCCATATCCTGCCCACCCCAAAAATAAGTTTATTTTTATTTTCTCTCGATGTTTTCCTACACTTCTCCATCCCTCCCCATCCCATCCCACCCCAACCCAACCCTACTCCACCCCATCCCACCCCACCCCACCGCAAAGTGACACATTGATCTCACCCTCGCCACATCCCCAGACCCACCCACCCTGCCAACTCACACCATCTCACCACTCATATCCTACCTCACCCCAAAAATAAGTTTATTTTTATTTTCTCCCGATATTTTCCTACACTTCCCCAACCCACCCCAACCCCACCACAAAGTGACAAATTGATCTCACCCTCGCCACATCCCCAGAACCCGCCCACCCACCCTGCCACCCACACCATCTCACCACCCATATCCTACCTCACCCCAAAAATAAGTTTATTTTTATTTTCTCCCGATATTTTCCTACACTTCCCCATCCCACCCCAACCCCACTCGACCCTACCCTACCTCATCGCAAAGTGACAAATTGATCTTATCCCAGCCACATACCACCACCCCACCCCATCCACCCTACACCAAAAATAATTTTTATTTTTTTCCTTTCGATATTTTCCTATTATTCCTCATCCCACCCACCCCAGCTCACCCCACCTCATTTTAAAGTGACAAATTGATCTCACCCTAACCAAATCCTCCGAAACCACCACCCACCCCGCCTCACCACCCATATCCTATCCCACCCAAAAAATTAGTTTATTTTTATTTTCTCTCGATGTGTTACTACACTTCCCCAACCCACCCCACCCCACCCCACCCCACTTGACCCTACCCTACCCCACCTCACCTCACCTCACTTCATCACAAAGTGACAAATTGATCTCACCCTAACCACATCCCCCGGCCCCACCCACCACCCCACCACACCACCCATATCCGACCCCCACCCCACCCCAAAAATAAGTTTATTTTTATATTCTCCCGATATTTTCCTACATTTCCCCATCACATCCCACCCCAACCCAATTCCACTCCACTCGACCCTACCTCACCTCATCGCAAAGTGACAAAATGATCTTATCCCAGTCACAGACCACGACACACCCTGCCCACTCACCTCGCCACCCACCCTACCCCAACTCACCGCAAAAACGATTTTTTTCCTTCTACTTTTCCACCTACCACCACACAGCCTGACATCACCCTATCGATCCCACCCTACCCCAAAAATGATTTTTTTCCTTCTACTTTTTCACGCCCCCACCAACCCCACCCCAACACCACCTTGCCCACCCCACCCCAAAAAATGAATTTTTTTTTATCTCTCCATGTGTTTCCCACCCCGCCCCCGACCCTACTACCTACCCACCCAACCAATCGACCCCACCACACCAAAAAATGATTTTTTTCTTCCATTTTTTCACACTCCACCCGGACCCTACCCTTGAACCCACCCCACCCCACTCCACCCCACTATACCCACCCACCCATCCATTCCATTCCTACCCACCCCCAAAATATGATTTTTTTTTGTCCCACTTTTTCACACCCCACCCAGACCCTACCCTTGCACCCACCCCCACTCTACCCACCCATCCCATTCCTACCCACCCCCCCCCCCCCCCAAAAATATTTTTTTTCTTTAATTTTTCACACCCTCACCCACCTCGCTCTCGACCCTACCCCGCCACCCACCTAACCAACTGACCACACCCAAAAATGATTTTTTTTCTACATTTTCACGCCCCATCTCGACCCTATGCCTGTCACCCAACAACCCACTACTGCCCACCCCACCCAAAATGATTTTTTTTCTTTTCCACACCCCGTCTCGACCCTATACCCTTCACCCACCAACCCCCACCCCTTACCCAAAAATGATTTTTCTTCTTCTAATTTTTCACACTCGTCCCTACCCCGCCACCCACCCAACAAACGACCAACCCAAAAATGATTTTTTTCTTATACTTTTCCTCGTCCAATGGTCACAAAAAGTTATAGATGGTCACAACCTTTAATATAAATGGTCATAATCATTTATAGTTTGTCACATATTATTTATTTACTGGTCACAACTTACTCATTTTTTTTTTCATGATTAGTTAATATTTTTTGTCATAATTACCAAATAATTGGTCACATTCCCTACTCGTCATAAGTCACGCAAAGTCACATTTAGTCGACATTTTGGTTACACTTACCTAATAATTCGATCACCCACCCCAACCCCCACCCTACCCCATCCCCACATGCAAAGTCACAACATGTTACAATTGGTCACACAATGTCACATTACAAATTTAGTTGAAAAACCTCACCCACCTACCCACACATTCCTAAAGTCACAGTTGGTCACACAAGGTCATAGTTTGATCACACATGTCATAGTTTGGTCACATGAGGTTACAGTTAGATCACAATTGGTTTAGTTACAAAATTCGGTCACACAAAGTCACAATTCGATCACATAAAGTCACAGTTGGTCACACGAAGGCACAGTTCGATCACACAAGGTCATAGTTTGGTAACACATGTGATCGAACTATGACATCGTGTGATTGAACTGTGACCTTGTATGACCGAATTGAGACTTTGTGTGATCGGACTGTGACCTTGTATGTTCAAATCGTGACTTTGTGTGATCAAGTAGTGATGTAACCAATTATTAGGTAAATGTGACCAAAATATTTCTAATTGTGACTTGTGAGAAATGAGAGATGTGACCAAGAAAACTAAGAATACGGAATGTGACCAAATATTAGGTAAATGTAACAAAAATGTTAACTAATTGTGATTGAGGAAACTTGTAAATTATGACCAATAAATAAATAATACATACCAATTATATGATAATTTTGATCAATTATAGGTATATGTGATCAAATATTGACTAATTGTGAGTTTGTGCGACTTATGACAAGTGCGAATGTGATCAAGAAAACAAGTAAGTTTGATCAATCAATAAATAAATAAATTGTGATAAATTATTGATAACTATGACCAATAAATAAATAATATGTAATCAATTATGGATCATTGTGATCAATTATATAGATTGTGACCAACTGTGACTTGGTGTGACCATTGGATGAGGACGTAATGTGACCTACAATTGTGTCAAATATAACTATGTGTGACGAACTGTAACTTTGTAAGAACGAAACGTGACTTTATGTGATCGACCTGTGACCTCGTGTGATCTAACCATGACCTTGTTTGACCTAATTGTGACCTCGTTTGACCAAACTGCGACTTTGTGTAACCGAACTTTGACCTTGTGTGACCAACTGTGACTTTGGAGGGGTGAAATTTTACAACTAAATTTGTAATTGTGACTCTGTGTGACCTTGTGTGACTTAACTGCGATCTCGTATCAACTTGCGTGACTGACTGTGATTTTGGGGGTGGGCATGGTGGGGTAGAGGTCGGGTGGGGCTAGAAAAAGTAGAAGAAATCATTTTTGTGGTGAGGTAGGGTTGGGTGGGCGGGTTGGTGGGGTGGGTCAGGGAGGGGAAAGTAGAAGAAAACAATCATTTTTTTGGGTGGGTGGGGGTAGGATAAAGTAGGGTGGGGTGGGTCAGGGAGGGGAAAGTAGAAAAAAAAAATTATTTTTTGGAGTGGGGTGGGTGCGTAGGATGGGGTCGAGGTCGGGTTGGGGATTGAAAAATGTAGAAGAAAAAAATTATTTTTTGGGTGAGTGTGTGCATGGGTGGGGTGGGGTAGGGTGGGTTGAGATGAGGTGGTTGGTTTTTTGGGTAGGGTGCGGGTGGTTGGGTGGGATGTAAAAAATAGAAGAAAAATCATTTTTGGATGGAGGTAGGGCGGGGTGGGTAGGGTGCGGGTGGGTAGAGGTGTGGAAAATTAGGAGAAAAAAATTAATTTTGGGTGGGGTGGGGTAGGGTTGGGGATGGGTGGCGTGGTAGGGTCTAGGCGAGTCGTGAAAAAATAGTAAAAAAAATTATTTTTGATGAGGTGGGTTGGGGTAGGGTCTGGGCCGAGGCTGGTGGGGGAGTCGAAAATTAGAAGAAAAAAATTAATTTTGGGTGGAGTGGGTGGGGTTGGGGTTGGGGTTGGGGTAGGTGGCGGGGCAGGATATGGTAGGATCTGGGCGAGTTGTGAAAAAGTAGTAGAAAAAAATCATTTTGGGTGGGTTGGGGAGGAAAAATATCTAAAAAAAAAAAAAAAAAAAAACTTATTTTTGGAGTGGAGTGATGTCGGGTGGGGTGGGCGTGGTGGGTGTGATGGGATAGGACTAGTGGGTGAGTGATTGGCTGGGTTGGTTGGGGTGGGGATGGGTGGGTGAGATGAGAAAAAAATAGAAGTAAAATCATTCTTGTGGGGTGGGGTGGGGTGAGGTGGGTGAGTGAGTGAGTGGTGGCGGGGTGGGTGGGTTGGGTTGGGGAGGAGTGGGTAAGGTGGTGTTGGGTATGGGGGTGAGTGTGAGTGTAGATAAGTAGAAGGAAAAAAGTTATTTTATGGGATGTGGTGGGGTGGGGTGGGTGTAGGGGTGGGTGAGTTGTCGGGGTGGTGGGGTGAGTGCGGGGTTGGGTTGGGATGGAGTGGAGTGGAGTGGTTGTGGATTATGTATTGTTTTGATTTTATTATTTAATATTATACATTTGTTTGACAACTCATTATAATTATTATAATATTGTATTAATTAATTAACTAATTAATACTTGATTTAAAAAAAAAAAAATCTTAAGTTTGTTATATTTAAAAAGTGAAAGTTTTAATTATATAGTTACGTACTTTTTTCTAATATTTTTCTTGCTATTTGCTTGGAATATTTATAATGGGCTGTGCACAAACCCAAGGCCCATTATAAAAGTATTTCGAAAGAGTGGCCCATGAAAGAATAGACTGAAAGAGTAATTAAGGTCAGTTATTTGCTTCTTGTAAAATATAACATTCTAAAGAAATATTTTAGCTTGCCTCTTCTAAAGCGTTTTCAGCCGGACAATTATCAAAATATATTTAAAAGCAGCTTATTAATTTAAAAGTAACTTTTAGCTTTTTAAAGACCCGTCGAATTGGCAGAATCGTTTAATCCACTATAAATACCTTTGGACATATTGAAAATGCTTGTAGGCATTAACGTAGATAAATTAGATGTGAATACGATTTGGTTTGAACACTTTGTAAAAGATTTTCAAATCAAACAACTTAAAACGGTGGACTTTTTTAAAACCAAACCACTTCAAATTCTAGAACAAACCAATTAAACCACTTTTCTGATTTGTTTCGATTTAGAGTATCCGCATTGGACACGTTAAAATATATGTTAGTAGAATAAATTAGTAAGATGTTAAAATAATGCCTACATTGGATATGTAAAAACACATGTTAAGAAAATCATTTTAACCACATGTTAATTTTCTTGTTAAATCTAAATATTATTTTAATATGTGACATGACATTTTTATATATAAAGCTCTCAAATTAAAGTATTGTATTTCACCCCACCCTTGACACCCACCCACTCACCCAATACCTCATTTATTTATTTTCTTCTTTTTCTTGGCGGAACATATAAAATTGTCACAAGTGATTCATTTTCTCCATAAAGATAAGAATATTGTAAATGAATTGCATAATTATAGTTAAATGATATAAATTGGCTAATGAAAGAAAACAAATAGAAAGATCAAATACGAAAATACATTCTATAACTTTGTATCATTCAATGCTTCTACCCCGTTCAAATTTTGACTAATTACTAGAGGTTCCTTTTTAATGTGCAACTATATATTATTAGGGAAAATCACCTAAATAAAAAACTTACGCTCCATGGGGTGGCTGAGTTGGTTGAGTAAGTGAGCGCTAGGGATGGCAATGGGGCGAGGAATCCTCAAACTAGACAGGGACCCGCCCAGAAAGGATGGAGAATCTCGAACAATGATGAGATGGGGAAAGATAGGGATTGGCATCCCAACCTCATTGCCATTCCTAGTGAGAGCGGAGACCTTTGGTTACAAGTCCGATTCTCCATACCAACAATTTCTCAGTTGAGCATATTCTACTGAACTTGCCTAGTGTAATTTACTTGGCTAGTGTGGCTTGCAGGAAATTGCGTCTAGCTCCAGGGTTGATAAGTGTATTTTATACACTTATTTATATGTCAAAATTAAAATATTATATTGTGATTTTGAAATAAATACTATATAATTTGTGTTTAGTTGTTTACATTTCATAAAATATTCCAAAATTATGAGAATGAAGCAATTGATGGAGATAATGCACAATGGGATGATATTTGGAGTTAAATTGGACAATTGAGAAGTTAATAACGTCACCTAGGAAACATGCATGGTGCTATAGTGAAGAAATCAAGAGTTGGAGGATCCAATTGAAAAAGCTGAGAGCTGAAACGAGCTAATTGGGAAGATTATAAAGTATGGAGACTAAATTACTTCAATTGAAAGTGGAGGACTGAAGCTGCAATTAAAAGTCAGGGACTTACTTATACGGACTTCAAAGTTGGAAATTGCTATTGTCGCTACAACCATGTGATCGCGGCACACAAAGACGCGCGATCGCGCGAGACTATTAAATTTCCACTCAAGGCTAAAACACTCTTCCACGCGATCGCGAGATTTGTTGACTGGGCTGATTGTGGGCTTTTCGAGTATGGATTCAACAGATTTTATCCTTCCTCCACTAAGTTTCTCCAATACCTATACCTATATAATAAACATAAGAGACACAAATTTTGGACATTTGCCTCACCTAAGAATATCACACAATTGAGATTTTCAAGCCAAATTTTTGGGAGATCGAAGTAAAGAAAGGGGCGAGACTTGAAGACTACTTGAAGAGTGGATACTTGGTGCAAACTTTCCATTCTTCTATTTTATTTTCAATGAACGCCTACTTATATTATTTTTGTTATTTAAACATGATGTGTAACTAAATTTCAATTAATGTTGGAATGAACAATGTAGTATAACTTTATTATTTTAATTCCATATTTTGTTGTTTTAATTATTTGTTGTATGTATTGATTTGTTATTGTGTTTAATGCATGAGTTAATTGGCAATGAGTTATTTTCATAATTCGAGAGGTGAGTTAATAGCTTAGATTAAGGTGATAAATTCGGTAATTGGATAAAAGATAGAGATATATTTTTCTTATTATCGCTGCCTTATGTGAATTCTTATATTCTATACATCTAGATAAGGAATATTCAAACACTCTATAGATATACATGCATAATTGATTTATTTAGATAGAACTGATTTAAATTCGAGAGAAGAATTTCCATTTGCATTAGTGAATTCAACCGAATGCATATTTAGGAAATAAAAGCCTAACTTTATTATTTTAATTCTATATTCCGTTATTTTAATGATTTGTTGTATGTATTGATTTATTATTGTATTTAATGCATGAGTTAATTGACCACTAATTCATGATATAATGAGTTATTTTCATAATCTGATAGGTGAGTTAATAACTTAGATCAATATGATAAATTATGTAATTGGACAAGAGAGAGATATATACTTCTTATTATCGAGGTCTTATGTGAATTCTTGTATTCTATACATCTAGATAAGGAATATTCGCATCCTCTTTAGAGATACATGCATGATTGACTTATTTAGGTATAATTGATTTAAACTCGAGAGAGAACTTTCAATATACGTTAATGAATTCGACCAATGCATATTTAGGAAATAAAATTGGAATTGGAGTTAATTTAATTGATTAGGTGAAATTGTGAATCCCAACTACTTTACAATCGTTTTTAAAAACAAAACAATTTCGCAATTTATTTCTTTAGTTGATTTTCTTAGTTTTAGCTTAAAACATCAAACTTTTCGTCTATTCAAATAAGAATATGAACTAATAATTTTTGGTACTTAATAGCAGTTCCCGTGGGAACGATATACCTGGCTTGTTTGTCCACTTTATTACTTTTCACGATCCGTACACTTGCGAGTATATTTTACATCGCAAAATAAAGTGAACAAGGATTTACCCAGTGTACACCCGTTGAGCAGCGATTGCGAGTTCTCTTGTAAATCAAATAAATAAATAAGAATATATTCGACAACTATTATAAATAGTAATGATTAGTATTATTTGTGTTTTCGAGGTATAATTTGTGGTTAAAAATTGAAGAAAAAATTTGTATGATTAAAAAAACAGTTTAAAATTCGTGCCGATTATAATACCCTTTTACCGAACGCATTGTAAAAGAATCAATAATCGGACCACTAGTAGGGAAATACCAATCGTAGACAATTTTACATATTTAAATAGCTAACACTTACTGTAGCGATTTGGGGGACAAGATCTTGTACTTATTTACATTCAATTTCCACCAAAGAAATACGTCTAAAGGCTCATTGGTCATAACCATTTAAGCAATCCACTTGGTCATTCTAGCAATTTACAGTAAGATTTAGAAATTAAGTTAAAATGCGAATAATTATTTGAGTGACACGGGCACGAAATTGAGAGCAAATAAACTGTCACGGTATGAACGTAAATAGTAATGAAAATAAAGAATATGTGGATTTAATTTTATGTAAAACTATAGAACAAAGAGAAATACGCTCTGACATAGGAGGATAACTCATTATATAAATAATATGATAATACAAGAAATTGTGATTCAAAGGCTCCTTCTTATAACGACTTCGAAACCCTAAATTACATGCGATCATGGGGATGTTTCGGGTTGAACCAAAAGAATTCAAGTCAGTGTAGTGTAACATAAAGAAAAAATGTTGTCCGCTAAAAATTCAAGGGAGCTTTATACAAATTAAAACAAAATATTACAATCTAGATCTACTCAATTGTAATGAACCATCGATGAATATGATTTAGAACCAATTGTTCAACAGTTCACCCAACTTGGGAGGTTTTGCATTCACGGTTGTAATCACTTGAGCCTTTGGCTTTGAGTATGATTATTTGATTACTTAACTGAGGACAACGACTTAGTTAGGAATGAGTTAATTTTTTTATATCTAATATGTATGTACTTTTTAACTAGGTGGGTTTAGTTTTAATTGAATTGAATAAAATTTGAATTAATTTATTTTATGTTAACGTACGTTTGACTTGACGATTTGAAACAGTTTTCAAATTTGAAACCTAAACCAAATCACTTTGAAACGATTTTGTTTTTTGTTAAGTTCAAAATCAAAGCATTGACGGATCTACATGGACACAAACCAATGATTTTATAAAAGAGCTTTCAGTCCGATTTTGGTTTGATGGTTTCGTTGTTTAGCCTAGGTAAAAATAATAAATAAATAAAATGATTGCTATTCAACTTTCAACATTTTTTTTTTCCTTTTTTTTTTTTTTTTTTTAAAGTAACGTTGAAAATTATTGAAACTAATATTTAAATAATATATTTGTAACACATTTAATTTATAGATCAAGTAGCTCAGTTGAAACACTGTACGTTAAATTGAATATGATTGTTCATTGCAATTGATTTAATTTGATGCGTATCTATCATACGTCCACGAGAGATATAAATTAGGTTTCCTCCAAGTTTCCATCCAATTTTCGTTTTGGCCAAACACAATTTCAGGTCTACTATCTTATGGTTCAAAGTCCAAACGAAAGGTGTGTGTTTCGTGTAATTTACTTTTTCACCACTTAATAAATGTATGACTGATAAGTACGTTTTTCGTTTAATCTCAAATTTACACAATTATGAGTATTTTAGAGTTTGATATTGCTTAATTGTTAATTTATTTTTATTGTTTTAGGAAAAACTGGAATTTGGAAGAGATTGAAGCAAAACGAGGAAGTCATGTGCGAAGTATGTCAAGAAATTAGTGCACAAGTTTTAGTACAATTATCTCCACAGAGACCATAATATATCATTGAAAACATAATTGAATTTAGAGTCTAACGCAACCAACGGTGCACAAATTGAAATTGTAGATCAAAAGTTATGTGCGTTTGAAGTTTGGTTGATGGACTAGAATTCCAACCGCAGCTCAACCGCAAGTCACGACAAACAGGGCCCAAACTGGACCGCGGACATTTCACAATGTTACTTAAAAATATCATAAAATAATGTCTCCTTAGAATTATTCTTAATTATTTATTAAATTAATTAATGTCAAATTAAGTAATAGTCAATTAACTAGTTGACGTACAGACAATTATGCGACATAAATCTCATTTCCTAAAGTTAAGTACCTTTGTATTAATCAAATGAAGCAAGAATAAAACGTATGGTTTGCAAATTCTTAAACAAAACTATGAACTCCCTAGCCACAAATTATAAAATACAGCCGGCCCTTGACTTGACTTATTCTCAGTTTGTACCTTCTAAGTAATGATAATCTAAAAAATATTTTATTAGGCTGTGTAATTTCTCATTTTCTTTTAGGAGAAATTGTACTTTTGCTCCTCAATCTATCGTACCAATAAGAAATAGGCCCTCCATTAATTCTCTACCAATATTTGTTGGAAATTTATAAAACTGAATTATGACTTCTATTCTTTCAGTAATCCAAACATGACTTCAACAATAGTGCATTTAATTTTGTTATAAGACTTGACATTCCAGTTTAAAGGTGTAGATCAAGCTTTTATTTTGTGTATTTTTTCATTGTTATACAATTTACCCTTGGCATGCTTCAATAGATGGTGACTCTTTCATAATATCAATCTTAAAATACGTGTGCTTGTTTGAGTATAATTAGTCACATCAAACTGCTCGTTTTAATCTAATAGACGCTGACATAATTGATAAATTTTATCTTCCAAGCTCAATTTTATTAATAAGGTTATCTTGAATCCCTATTTGCGACATAATATTTAGTTCAAGCGGAATTTAGCATCGACAACTTATCATAAATTTCTTTTAATATTATATTCATTGTTTGTAGTGTTTATCATCATTCACAACCCTATAAGTGGCGATACTTTCCGGTCTCATAAAGTTTTTCATTGAAAGAGGGGGAAAAGTGTACGTACACATAATTTTCTTTAGAATAATTAGGATCCAAAATCATAATTTCACATTAAACCCCATTTGATTGCAAACATAAAAAATGAGTGAAAAAAATAAATTCTAAGAAAATTAATTTTCATGAAAAATAAACTAAATGGATTTAGGTGTGTGTTAATTTGATCGAAAGTGAAATTGATATTTAAAAGGAAGGTAAATATGGAAAATGAATTCTCAACTAAATAAAAAGAATATTTTCCTTATTTCAAAGAAAAATCACGGAGATCGAGACATGAAGAAAAATAAATTATAAATGTAAACAAACTAATTGCTTTGAATTTTCACCAAAAATAGGCCTATTAAACAGACGTAAGACAAAAGGTCTATCAAACTACAGCTAATTAAAATGCAATCAAACTAGTCATTTTGATTTTTCATGAAAAATAGGTCTATTAAATGATTGTATCACTTTGCCTTTTTTTTTTTTTTTTTAATCAAGTCAAAAAATCACTTTGATTTTCCATGAAAAATAGGTCTATCAAATAGGTACCGTATATTTAAACAACACAATTTTTTAAATTACTTTTTAATCATACACATTTTCTGTTTTCACTAATCACATACTTTATCTCGAAAACATAAAAAATATGTTTTTACAATTTCCTTACTCGTAATATAAAAGTATTATGTTGATGTTGATGTTTAAATCCTATCCTGTATCTGAATTGATTTGTTTTGAAAAAGGAAAATTCAAGAGAGTTGTATTATAAATATTATATTAATTAGGCCTTATTCTCGTTCTGAAGTTTTTCAACAAAATTTCTTTAAAGTGTGTTTGATTGCATGAAAAATTTGGAAATATAAGGTGGCGTTCTATTTGTATTTTATTTTATATTTTTATTTTCGAAAATGTTTTATGTTTTCATTTTTGTTTTCAAATTTGCTGAAAACGCGTTTGGTTTGTCATTTCTGAAAACTGTTTTTGAAAATGAAAAGTTGGAAAACACGTTCTGTTTGAAATTTTGTAGAACACTATTTAAACTATTTTTAATTAATTTGCTTGCAGAATACTACTAACTCCAACTCAAATTTCCTTTCACGATACACTAAAAATATGGTTACATGCAACACACTAATGTGAGCATTAAGAATCTATATTAACACAGCTTGGTCAGGTTCGAGACTTGAGAAAACTCTACTTCTATTAAAATCCAGAAAATGCAAGTTCTTTCAAAATCACTAGAGTCCATTTATCATTGCATTTTTTTAAATATAACAACAAGAATTCTCATTTAATTTTTTTTTGTAATGTTGATATTGAATTCAATAAAACTTTATTTAAATTAAGTTACAAGTTAGGATAATTCTCAAAAAAAAAAAAAAAAAAAAAAAAAAAAAAAAAAAAATCTTTATTTAGGCTTAGTTCCAAGTTAGGATAATTCTAAAAAAAATAATAAAAAAATAAAAATTTTATATTAAGCTTAGTTCTAAGTTAAGATAATTCTATATTAAAAAAAAAAAATTCCCAAAACGCGTTTTCCGCGTTTTGGACATTTTTTTGTCGAAATACACACAAAACGCCCAAAACGATGTTTCGGGCGTTTTCCGTTTTGTGTACAAATTTTTTTTTGTTTTTCAAAATACGTTTTCGAAAATGGTAAAGAGAACGCGTTTTTAACGTTTTCGAAAATAAAAACAGAAAACGACCTCAAAACAGCAAAGAGAACGGGGGCTAATATTTTCGAGCCAGATTCCAAGTTTGATCAGTGTTTGATTAAAAATTATCATGGAAATAGTTTTCTACCCAAGATCTAAAAAGAGAAAATTTTCCTTGAAATCATGGAATTTACCTTTCTTGGAGGTGGATGTGAAAAATGATTTTTATGGGAAATGATTTTTCTTTTATTTTTCCACCCTCATATCAAACATACCTGGGCCAATTCCACGGAAATGGAAAGTGTTTTCCATGAAATTTCATCTTGGATCCGTTTGATCACATTTTCTATGAAATTCGTTTCTGTCTTTATAGGATCTTTACCTTAATTTACAATCAAGAACACCTTTTTTCAAGAGAAATGCACCACCTTTTGTAAAAATACCTAAATCCAAATTAACTTGTAAAAACATTTTGACAAGTTTATGCAACTACTAAAAAATTAGTTCCCAATTGGTTTTAACGGTCGTAATCCTTTTTTTATTTTTGCCTCCGATTACTTTAAGTAATCCTCGAAATGCCACACAAGTTTATGTTAAACAAGATAACATTTCTAAGGACAGGTTTGTTTGGTTTTAAGCTAATAATCTCACATTCCTTCGCCTTAGCTTAAACCAAACATCCACATAATCTAAATTTACCTTCACCTATTCCGAAAGTCCTCTTGGAAGCTTTCATCCTTCTAAGCCTTTTGATTTGATGGTTTAGGAGAAAACATCTCTTGCATTGCACTTTGAATCTTCCTAACTTCTCCATAACTTGTAGATTCCTTAATACATGCCAAAAGAGAACACTCTCTTAGACTAATGGAATAAAAACTAGAATTAGAGTTTACCTGCCTCCTTTCACCATCCATGACTAATAGATAGTCATACAAGCTTTCTTGAGTAGCTTCTTGTTGAACTCCATCATTTTCAACAACTTCTTCATCATTTTCTTGCTGAATTTTCTCAACAACTGATTCAAAATCACTATTTTGTAGCTGATTTTGAATTCCAGCTGATTTTGAATTCCACATCTTTGACCACTTGTTCCTTAGTCACTTGAATTTATTTCAAACTCCTTACCCTCTAAAAAATCATTTTCAATTGAATTTGGAGCTAAACCTCCAACATTGTTAGTAGCAACAGAAATATAAGGAAATTTATTTCCTTCATGGGCTATCATTTTGTCCCTCAATTAAGTGTTATCTTTTTGAATTATGTGTGAGCATGGATGATCTTGTACTACCTTTGTGCCAAGCATATAATAAAGTCTATTTCTCAATATACCTTTAATCACAATGTCATTACCTTTACATACTAATATATTATCATTCTTTGTTTCATAATGAAAACTAGACATATGTAATGTGCTCAAAGAAATAAAATTTTTGGATAAAACAGGTATATGCCTCACCCCAGTTAGAACTCTAACCACCTCATTATACATCTTGACCACAACTTCACATATTCCCATCACAGTACAAGACTCACTATTTCCTAAATACACATTCTCCTCATCTATCTCCCTATAGGTCTTAAACCAAGCCTTATGGGAGGTCATATGATAGGAACACCCCGAGTCAAGTATCCACTCTTGATTCCACTCATCTAATGTCACATTTAACACCCCCAATTGATCATCATCATTTCCAAAAGCCCCAAAAGCAGTATTACTTTCTGCTACATCCCGCAGCCCCTCTTTCTTCCTTAGCCACTCGTAGCAATCTTTCTTAAAGTGTCTCATTTTATTACAATGAAAGTACTTATCTCCATCTCTACCACTACCCTTGCCCTTCCACTGTTCCTTACTCTTACCCTTATTCTTGTTAAAGTTCATAGCATTTGACTATTTCTTACCAAATTTACCTTTAACAAAATAAGCCGTTTCATTATGGATAACTTTCTCTTCCAAATTGATTTCTAATGCTTTAGACCTAATCGAAGCAGTGACATTTGCAAGAGTGATGGTATCCCTTCCATATTTAATAACATTTTAAAGTTTTTTGAAAGATTCTGGAAGGGAATTTACCAAAATTATAGCTAATTGATCATCTTCGATTTTCTGTCCACTGTTCGTTAAATCTAAAGTCATTGCAGAAAACGCATTTAAATTTATTTCAAGATCTTTGGAGGGGTCGATTTTGAAACCAAAAATTATTTCTAAGAGAAAAATCTTATTAGGAACAGTTTTAGCAGCATAAATTTCATCCAGCTTATTCCAGATTTCTAAAGCAGTTTTAGAATCGTTTACCTGCCTCAGAACGTTGTTTGAGTGTTGAAGAATCAGAGTGCTATATGCCACTTCTTGAATTTCAGCTACGTCATCAACTTTGGCTAATAATGCCTCCGGCCATTCGGATTGTTCCTCCAATGCCTTTGCAACCCTTTGCTGCACCAATACTGCTTTCATTTTCTTTTTCCAAAGGGAGAAATCCCATTTACCATCGAACTTCTCCAGCTCGACCCTAGATCCCATTCTTGACACCATTGTTCAAAAACACCGTTGCTCACCGAATGATACTTATCACTCCCCTTGCGAATTCCAGCAATTAAAAATAACCACAACGACAAAACCGGTATACAATGCAGAATTTAATATCCAAGATTAACACCTAATCTTGTAACCTTGCATACCCTCAAGATTAACACCTAATCTTGTAAAAATATCCCTGTGAATATTATTCTCACGTCAAATCAGTAAGAAGACCTCCTATCAAACCCAAGATTAATACCTAATCTTGTAAAATCGAGTAACACCCAAGATTAAAACCTAATCTTGTCAAACCCGAACCTCAAGAAATCCCAACTTCTAGCACTCCCCCGGTTTATTCACAAAACCCCGAGCTCAGAAATTATCCTAAATGTTCGTACAACTACAATAGGAGTCTTCAATGCACAGTTCAATTTCAAAAAATCAAACTAAAGAATCATGCAAAAAACCATTTGTAAACCTCAAACAATATCCGAATTGAATTTGGTGAAACGGACTTTGAATATAGACTCTGCAGGTCCTGTAGAACAATGCATCAAAAACTGTCACCGGAAACTGACGCCGTCGCGGGAAACCTCTGCGCCACCGCCACTGGAAAAATTTTCCCGACATACTAGAAGATTCCCCTCTCCGTCACAAGTCCAATGGCGCAAGCCGTTTCTCGATTGGAATTTTCTACCGGCGAGAATTTCAGTTTTTAGTTCCGATTGCACTTTAGATTTCTTGCCTAATCTGCCACTTCCAGCCGCCGGATCCCGTCCAACTTCTAGTCGAGTCTTCCTCAAGACGCTATGGTCCTTCCGGTGCCTTCAGATCGCCGGTTGACCGACCGGAGATCAGGTTTTCAAAAATGGCAGTCTCCTTCTTCTTGCTTTCGATCGGTGCTTCTCTTTCGCTGGTTAGATTCCTCGCAGCTGCTTCACCGGTGCACTTCACCTGTTTGTGCTTTTCACTTCTCACGGTCTCAGCTCACTTTCTTGGACAGTGCTTCGGCTTTCAACAGATTTTTGGCCTCTGTTTCTTCAATGGGTCTTCCACTGTGCTTCAACAGATTTCTGGCCTCTGTTTCCATCGTCCTCCACTCTCGGTTTTTCTTCACTTTTTTTGAACAGATTCTTGCACTTCACCTGTTTGTGCTTTTCTTCCACTAGTCACGATTTCTTCCACTTCTTCAATTTTAGCCTTCAGTTTTGGTCCGTTTCACTAGACAATTCCTCCTACTCGCTCTGATACTACTGTAAGATCTTTTCCTTGATTTACAATCAAGAACACCTTTTTTCAAGAGAAATGCACCACCTTTTGTAAAAATACTCAAGTCCAAATTAACTTGTAAAAACATTTGACAAATTTATGCAACTTCTAAAAAATTAGTTCCCAATTGGTTTTAACGATCGTAAGCAATTTTTTTTTGCCCCCGATTACTTTAAGTAATCATCGAAATGCCACACAAGTTTATATTAAACAAGATAGCATTTCTAAGGACTTGTTTGTTTTGTTCTAAGCCAATAATCCCACAGTCTTGTCCCAATGTTTTTCTTCAAAAACAAGAAAATTATTTTCTAGGGTTTAGTTGGGAATTCATTCTGCATATTTATCTCACTTTCAAATGTCAATTTCACTTTTAATCAAACATACTCCAACTCCTTATTTGATCAGTGTGGTTAGCACTAGGTGTTTCCGAGCAGCGAAGCTTGCACCAATTCGCCAATTCAACTCATTAAATTTATTTTCTTTCCACTTATATTTAATGCTTGAGATCAAACAAACCCTAATAATTGAATAGGTATATTCAACGATCATCTGGGTTCGTGAAGATGATTGGACAGTTAGTGGACAATATACATGGATCTTTGTGACAAAGATTAGCAAATTGAGTGGGAGTTTGGTTCTGTTTGGAAAACTTGTTCATGTTTTTAATTAACATAATATTTCAAACAATTTTTTTTAACTATAGTACATTTTTGCTCCATTTTTTAAATACATATTTTACCTTGAAAGTATAAAAAAACATATTTTTAAATACATAACTTTTAACAAACAATTATTTAAATAAATTTATAGACAACGCATTTCTCACAAAACATCTTTTAATTACCACATGCATTTTTTAAAATCATTTTTCAATCGCATAATTTATCTTAAAAATATCAATTTTTTTAAACAAAATTCTTTTAGAATATGAATTAAACAAGTATCACACCCGTGCGTTGTACGGAAGAACAATATGAATGACTTTACTGTAAATATTATTTCAAAATAGAAAAAAAGTTTGAACACAATTTGCTTTGATTAATGATTAAAGCTTCAACAAATGCTCAAAGTAGACATGAATTAGAATTCTCATAAATTGTGAAAAATCTCTTTTAATACTATGCCCCTACTTGAGACACATTACTTCAAAATAATGTGATTTGAATTAGTAAATTTTGGAGAATGTGTGTTTAAAAAATAAGGAATTTTTTTGAATTTATGTGCAGAATATTTTACTGATACAATGTATAGTTGAAAATGAGTTTTGAAAAAAAAAAATAAGGCTTGAAATAATGAGAATCAAATAGGAGAGCTAGTGTTTGGCGGCTACTTAATCAGGAGAGAGATTTTTTTTTTTTTTTTTTTTTTGAGGGACAATGTGTTCTTAAAAATTGGAGAGAGAAAATGTATATGGTTAAAAACTGATTTGGAAAATTGTGTATTTTAAATTGTAGTTTAAACTACGATTGAATGAGGAAACCGAACAGTGCAAATTGTTTGTACAATTTTTTGTTGTCTACACCTGTGTAATACACGAAAGTTGTTATAGAAAAAATATATTTTAAACAATTGTTCAAACTTAAATTAAATAACGCAATTCTTGCATAAAATAAATAAATAAAAAAAATTGTCCAAATATTTTTTATTACCATGAATATAAATAATAGCCCTCAAAATATTATAATTTATTTACATAAGAATTGCAACAAAAATTAAATATATGCAGTCTTATATTTAAATGAATGTAACAAAGTAAATAATATTGACGATGCACGAAAGTGAAAATTTACCTCAAAATTTGCGATAGATGTGTGGTTGAAATGAAGAAATAGAAAAATGTGTTAAAAATTTAAAGGAGTTCAAACATGGGTTATATATATTAATAAAATTAAAAGAAAAAATTTAACCATTTTTTATGACATAATTATTACATTTTTTATGACATAATTATTATTTTAATATTTTAATAAAATTGTAGATCAATGAATTGTTTTATCATTTTTGTTAGGAAATTGACCATGAATTAAGTATTTTAGCCTGTGTATCACAAACATATCAATTCAATTTTTGGATTTAACATTCAATAAAAAAAAAAAATTCTTTCTAAAAAGTTTTTGAATTACAAAATTAGACTCATACAATACATGTGGAAGACTCAACTTATATATTTTCTTTAGGATCGACGCTTTTCATTTTATATATTGTTCTTCATCATATTCTATCCATAAAGAGATGTAAGATAGATTTTTTTTGATGACCGATCAATTGTTTAATAAAAAGTATATGAACTATTTGTTAAAATCTGTAATATATTCTGCATATTGTAGTTATTTAAGTTTATATTAGAAAATAGACAATGAAAATAAACACTAAATAAATAAAAATAATGTCACAATGATGAATAAATTGATCGAAATTTTAAGTTTTAAAAATTAAAACAACTTAAATGAATTTACTTCCAAAATTCTTATACTTATTATTTGTTTTAATTTGATAAAAAAAAAAAGAACTCAAACTGAAATTAATCATCTATGACTAAATTAAATTTAGTTAACAAATTATTGATAGTATTATTATAGGATTTATATGAGAAAATTTATAATGACTGAGATATTTAAAAAAAGTAAAAAAAGAAAATATAAAATAAAACTTTTACCTTTGATTTTTGAGATAATTTTACGAACAATATGTTTACTGTTTACTTTCGCTTGCTAGCTTGAATTATACTTTTCATTAAGATTTTCGATTTGATATTCATATTACATATTTTTCAATTTAAAAATAGTACAATAATTATTAAAAAAATTATTATAAAGTAGTTTATATATACATTAAAAAATGTCCTTAATGGCACATGTACCATAATATTTGCTAAAATATTTAATACAATATTTTTTGTTTGTAAAATTTTCAGATTTAAAAAGTTAATTTGGTTGAAAACTATATGCAAATTTTGGTGATGGTTATTTTACTTCAATACACTGTTTGGTAATCGTACTTTTTTTTTTTAATTTATAAACCAATTTATAAACTGCATAATTTTCTAAATTATTTTTCAACCACACATTAATTTTCTTTTAATTTTCAACAACTCCTCTTTATTTTAAAATCATAAATAAATTTTATATAACCTAAATTGTTACATGAAATTCTAAATTGACAGTTTGAGGGTGCGAGTGGACAACAACAAATGATGATGCCACTGATTTTGTCGAAAGACCAAGCTATGAATGTTAATAGTTAGGGACTAGGTCAAATGTATCACCTTGGAATTGGGACCCGTAAATCTTGGGAATTGATCTCCTCCATCCATCTCATATTACATTTTATTGGGTTCTTTTATTTTATAATAAAATCATTTTTTTTTTCTATTTTTTATTTTTACCTTTAAAAAATCATTTTATTTTTTAGAGTAATGCTTAATTTTACTTACCAAGAATGTTTAAGATTTAGTTCATTCCCCTATCAAGAATTTACTGATTTTTGTTGCTGCCAATATTGATGTATGAGTGTTGAATTAGCTTTAGAATTTTCTTCGACTAGACCAGCTTTCCTACCACGACTATTTTGTATAATTTTTTTTATTATACTCATTTTGCAACAAGCTTTTCTGTTAAAAATCTTTCATTAAATCACTACTCAGATAGATGCTGACTTAGACTAAAAGCTTGTTACAAATCAGTTGTACTAGATCGATGTCTAATATGACTAGTAATATTAGATTGGTCAATAATTGTTGTGAACGGAAAATCAAACGGTAAAAAACGTGTGTTGAAAAACCTCCAATTAACTGTCTTTTTTTTTTTAAAAATCAAAGTATCATCTAGAAAATTAAATTTAAAAGCATACGCTTGAGATTTTCTCTTCGATCAACCTAATCTCTCTCTCTCTCTCTCTCTCTCTCTCTCTCTATTGATTGATTTTAATTTATAAATTAGATTAAGCAAATGTCCATTGGATTAAAAAAAATGGCACGTACTCCACGACAAGGACACGGTCTATTTTTAATGAATTAAAGCCAAACATTTGGGGGGCGTCTTGTTTCTTAAATGACCCTACCAAGCAAATATTATTATATTTTTCTACACTAATAATTCGTGGTTAGGATAGTCCAAATGATATTATTTATATTTTTAGTGGATTCTCTTTTAAGGTGATCGATGTATTTTTTATTGGCTATATTGGTTAGGTTCGTCCATAAGTCGATTTGTATTTTTTTTTTTTAAAAAAAAACCATAAAAAGAAAAGAAAGAAAGAAAGAAAGAAAAAGAAAAATGTGAAATTCTTGTACCATTGTATGCAACATCTATATCTATTTAAACGATTTATTATTATTATTATTATTATTATTATTATTATTATTATTATTATTATTAAAAAGGCCAATTATATTAATATGCAAACTCTCCTTATAAACAAGAGAAGAGATGAATAATGAAATGAAATACAATAAAAAAAAAAACCAATTACATTAATATACAATGAGTCAATCTACGGATACACCCACTCTCTCAAAAACCTTTTCAATGAGCCATATGATCACTGCTCCGACGACTGTGAAAAACCAGATCCACTATAATCATCGAATTCCAAGTGGCGTGGTCGCTGCTGTGAAATTCTCTCCACCCTTAACTTTGATTGATCATTCAAAAACTCATTTCAATGATGCAAGCCACTGCTTCAACGGGGGAGAGTGGCAATGGGAAATAAGATCCACCATGAACAATGATTTTGAAGTAGCATGGTTAGCGTTGGAAATTCCCTCGGCCCTAACTATGATTGTTGCATGTGGTGGATGAGCTTTCTGTCAGCGTTCGTAAATAGGGTCCACCTGGGTGGACGTCCAAATCATAAATCGATGATTTTTAGTTAAAAATAACAAAAATGAAATTTTTTTATTAATGAAAAATGGAATTTTTAGTTAAAAATAACAAAAATTTAGAAAAATTAATATGTTATTCTAACTCAAAAAAGAAGAAACTCACTTGAAGGAAGCTCGCGACTCGTCAAAATTTAGAGAATCGAACATAAAGACCATTTAGACTTATAGATACAGGTTACGATGAAGTTCTGACTCCCAATCTACTGTGATGATGTGTGAGTTAGAGATGAAATTTGCAATTTGAGTTTAGGTTAACTCTTAAGAATTGACGAATTGGGCTGATGTTTATATATACATTAATTTTAAAAAATAAACATCAATGCCGTCGATGGTGATTAAGGAGTGCAACGATTACTGTGGTATAGGAGTTCAAGTAAAGCAGTGTGAATGCCTATCTATAATTGAAAAGAAGAAAAATGAATTAGAATTAGAATTTAGATTTATGATTTAAAATCTTTATCTAATAGGAAATGAGATAAAATGTATGGTAAATATCATTTCTGTACATTTCACATTTATAATTTCAGTTTTGAATTTTTTGGTGAGATGAATACTCACTAATTTGTAAAAAAAAATATATATATATAAAAAAACTGAGTTTGGTTCTTGGTTCTTGAATGAGAACCGGAACTAGAACCGAAACCAAATGATTCTTAATTATAAGAACCAAACCATTATTTTTTTATATATATAACCAAACCAAACTGCTTGACTTTCATGACTCGGAGTCGGTTGGGTTTTTGTTAATTTCTATTGAAAATGATAAATTCCCAATTGGATTTGCCCTTTGAAGTCTACACATTATGATCTTGCTGGAAGTGAAGCTGAAAATGCACCAAGCCTTTTGAAAACTTCCTATATGTGTTGAACAGTTAAAATCTTTGCAAGCTTAGGTAAATCGTTTCGCTTTTAATTTATCACTATTTTTATGGTTAGTTCCTCTCACTTCTGTATTATGTTTGGATGTGAAGTGGAGCGTTATAAAAATCCGTAATTTTGAATTTTATTTGTGGACTCATTGGATATTTTTATATATAATTTTAAGAATTTTATTGAATTTATAGCGTGTGATATTAATACTGCGAAAATGTGTTACTCAAACTTAAAACAAATATAAAAGTGTTATGTGATCCAAGTTTTGCCAACTTTCTTCTGAGAATCGATGATTAAAAAGAACACACTATAGATGAAGGTCTGATTTTACTTCTGAATAAAATGCTCATTCAAGAAGCAAATGATTATTCATTAGAACAATGTTGATTCATAGCATTTTTCCATAGTTAAGCCAACATTTTCAAAAAGAAGACATACACAAAGAATATTGTATACAAGGAGCTACTGCTACAATAAATGTACAATATTTTGTATGAAGTGATACGTTCTTTTGCAATAAAATTAGCAATTATTAATTTTATTTTTCGTAAATACAACCCTTAGATCCCTATTAATACCTCACTAAACAAATAAGACTTCATATCACTACTCATTCAATAATCAAAGGTAAATCGTCAAAAGGTATAGACCATAGTGAAGTTATTACTATTGCCATATTTATAGTTCTCTCTAATTTGTGTTTATATTTTATGAATGAAAAAAAATTATTAATAATCTTCATTATAACAATTAAAGAAAGATAACGTATTGGCATTGAAATTGAATTTCATTAAATGCATTTAATAATGGAGAGTCAATGTGATGCCCCAAAAATTTCAAACATTTTCAAGAATAATAATGCTCTGATACCACTTATCACGCTCGAATTTTTCATTTAAAATCCCTCAACTTAAAATAAAATTCATTTATATAAAAGGTAACGATATTAATTTTAAAACATTTCTATAAAGATCTCGAGTTCAATGAAAGTGTGACAGTTCAAATACAAAAGTTCTTATTTTGTGGTAAGTCCACAACTCACAGATCGTCACCTTGCGCAGCACTCTGTGTCAAGCTATCTGAAGATCCCTATCAATCATTTTTACATCAATAATTACCTGAGAAGTTAAGATTCGTGGGGTGAGCATACACTTGCTCAGTGAGTAGAATATGTTACACATATATTATTGTACATTGAAATATAATTCAACATTACAAGTAATTTATGCATATGTACATTCTTTTCAAAACTAATGTTTTTGGGCCCGATTAAAAATTATTTCCTCTACCCCAAAGTGCTTATCATTTTCATAACCCAGATATCGATAAAATGACCATAACACATCAGATCACATAAGACTATTTCATCCTCTAGGGCTTCTAAATCCCTGTCATCTTTCACCCTATTTGACTTCAACATGGATATTAGATCAACATGTCGTTCTTCACAACCCTCGGAGTCGCGAGGTGCTCTCGACATCATCAACATCGATATCCAAAGCAACACATTGATTACCGAGGGGGTTAGAGTTCAAATCTATAATCATCATGCACAAAAACCTTTCTTTATGATTTATCATCCATCAAATACCATTGTATTTCCAAAACATGAACCGAATTTAATTTCATCATATCATTTTATCACATTATACCACATAATAAGGTATATCGAATATTCAGTTCCTTAATTCAATGATTTAAATAACCACATTCAACTCACATTACAATTGAATCATAATTCACATAAACATATCCACTCACTTATAATCATATAATCTAATTTTCATATTATTCAAATAATCCAAATAAACACATCCCACTCACAATTTATTGGATGAATCAATATGTGAACAGCTCCTAGGATGACTTTTATTTGGAATGAGGATCTTTCAACTAGCTTTGAACGGAGTGTGTGAAGAAACAAGCACATAACTCCTAATACATAAATCTACATGAGTTGTACAATATATCAACAGAAAGATAATCGAATCAGGAGTTCAACGTACTTTACGAATTGTAAATTAGAGTTGTAAATCAAAAGTTATGGCTGAATGAAGTCAAGTTGTCGGGCTGTCCGTTTGGTGTCGACACCAAAGTGTCAAAATCATAGTTTTAAGCCTAGATGAACATAGTGTCGACACAAAACCACTAGGTGTCGACACTAAACGTATTTCCAGAATCGAAATGTCAGTTTCCTTGATTTCTTTGATCTAAAATCATTTGTTTTACAAAAGACTTGGATAAAACATGTTTGGTGATACAAGGGAAGTCTTGGGACTGATTGAAAAAACATTTTGGATTAATATCCTTATCTAGGGTTTTGGAAGGAAGAAGACATGAATGAGCTATTCTTTTCTTTCTAACTTACGATTTCTAGTATGATTTTGTTGTGAAGAAATAACCTGAGAACAAAGGCTATTTATAAGGAAATATGGATGTATCAAATGGATTGAAGGAGCTGGACGTAGATGATTTCCATTCTCGCTTAAGAATTAAGATTTTAGTTAAATATTCCGACTCCTATCTTCAAAGCTGGAGGTGGTGAATTATAGTTTGTCAAAGGCATGCAAGACAGTAAAGACATGCAAGGAGGAGTTGTCAAGCCTAGGTTGGTGACTAATGATAGCTATAGGTGTAACCATGTCCATCCACCTCGTGCTTGGAATGTAGGAATTTCAGTTTCAACAAAGCTGATTTTAGCTCACATTCGATGTATCAAACGAAGTCAAAATCTTGAGTTCTTGATACCATTTCAAAGAACTCACGGCATACTTTAAAGTGAAATTTATGGCGTGAGAAATGGATAACTGAGGAAGAAGTTATGACCTTCCAAACTAGGCCACTTAACACGATTTTCGGATTAATCGTTTTTACCATTTTAACTTTAAAAATTTATCAAGGGAAATTCGTTGGTCAGAACGACAAACCGTTTTCATATTCTCAAAGTTCACTTCGAGTACTTATTCGTACATATAAAATATGCATTTATTGGAAATCGGAAGTGGTCAAACGGGTCTCCTAAAAAGAGGTATTTAATCACATTTTCGTAACTTTTCATTTAATTAAAAATTTCATTTTTTTCTTTAACTTCAAAAATAATTAAATAAATTCTAAAACACTTTATTATGTCATAATGAACAACTAAGGATGTCATAATTTTTCGGGTTGTTATAGTCAAACTCATTCTCTCAATTAAAATGTTAAATTAAGAGTCTATTAAAGTAGAACTAGTGCATCACTTATGCGATGCACATTTTTGACTATTTCTAATATTTACTTGAATCGAGTAATAATATTTGTTACGTGTGTGTGTGTTCTTGGAAGGAGTACATGCCAATTAGCCTATGCAATATGGTTAGCAAGATCCTGACCAAATTATTATCTATGAGGCTTAATAAAGTATTGCCCAAGATCATATATCAAGCTCGTAGTGGATTCACACTAGGCCAGACCATCTCTGAAAAATATTTTAGTTGTTCAAGAACTAATGTTTCAACTTGACGGGAAGGTGAAAGGTGGTAATGTTATCCTAAAACTTGGTATGGTCAAAGCTTATTACATTAGGATTTTCTGCAAAAGGTTCTACTAAAATTTGATTTTGATGATGAATGGGTCGACAAATTAAAAGATGCATCAATAGCAGTAAACTTTTTGTGATGATAAATGGTGAGTTAAAAGGATTTTTCAATTCCAGCAAAGGGATTAGACAAGGTGACCCAGTATCTCCTGCTTTATTCATTATTTTGGCTGAAAGTTTATCTAGGGGACTCGATAACTTGTTCACAAGGAAAAATGATTTAGACTTTGAGTATGGAGGTAATGTATCCTTATTTCATCTAGCTTTTGTTGTTATGTTTACTAATGGTAGAGAGCAGACCTTTCGTAGTTATGGATGTTATATATTTTTCATGTTGAAGAATTTCATAGACCAAGGTCATTAACCCGATTTTTTTATGGAAATATTGTTATCGTCGGAAAATAAATTTCCGACGGTAAGAAAAGACCGTTGGATATTATCATATCCAACATTTTTTTTTCTATATATATATATAGATGAATGCACCATTTAATTTCCCAACAGCAATAATTTTTTTCTTTTGAGGATAACAATAATTTTAAATTAAAATTGTATTCAACACCAATTATTTCCAAAGCTTAATTACGATGCACGACTCTTCATATGAAATTGAAATTAGAATATGAAT
Source organism: Ligustrum vulgare (assembly GCA_963555705.1). Classification (NCBI taxonomy): domain Eukaryota; kingdom Viridiplantae; phylum Streptophyta; class Magnoliopsida; order Lamiales; family Oleaceae; genus Ligustrum; species Ligustrum vulgare. Next base: position 57,764,171 of record OY743177.1, on the reverse strand, counting down.
ATAAAATATAAAAATGAACTAGAAAGTAAGAAAATTGGATTTAGCAGTAAGAAGATTATTCAGACTTATTTTAACATTAACCACTTTCCTTTAAAAATTGTTTCTTCTTAATAGATGAAATCTTATATTGGGTGATCCTCCAAATAATTTTTAACATAAATTTTCTTAAAAAAATTATTTATTTATACAAATTCTAGCACATTTATTTATATTCAAATATATTAATCCAGTTTTTTTATTTCCAATGTCACACATTTACATCAACCTATTTGGTACATATTAAATTCTAATTTTAAGCTATTTCAAAAGTCAAAAATTAATCTTAACAGCATATTTTATGAGATTCACAACTTTTCAACCACACACCTTAAATTTTTTATCAAAATCTACTAAAAAAAAGGTTTTTAATCTCCACTAAACAGGGACGAATATCACATTTATTTATATACTAATTTATTAAACAATTTTTCATTTTCAATGTAACACATTTACATTGAATATATTTATTACAACTCTTACTAAATATGTAATGAATATTAAATTCTTTGCAAAAACTTATTTAGAATATAGAAAGTACACTTTGATATTTATAATTTTTTTCTTCAGAGAATTAAATTAATTTTAAATTAAAATGTTATTCGACACTAATTAGAGAATTACATTAATTTTAAATTAAAATGTTATTCGACACTAATTATTTGCAAAGCTTAACTATGAAACACGACTCTTCATATGGAATTGAAACTAGAATATGAAAATAAATCAGAAAGCAAGAAAATTGGACTAATTAGCAGTAAGAAGATTCTTCAAAGTTATAAATTTAACATCAACGACTTTTCTTTACAAACTACTACTTCTTAATAGATGAATTCTTGTATTGGGAGATCCTCCAAATAATTTTTAGCATAAATATTCTTAAAAAATGATTTATCTGCACAAATTTTAACACATTTATTTATATTCAAATATATTAATCATTTTTTTTTTCATTTTTAATGTAACACATTTACATAGAATATCAAACTTATTTATATTCAAATATATCAATCGATTTTTTTTATTTCCAATGCAACACATTTACATAAAATATATTTATTTCAACTCTTACTAAATATGTAATGAATATTAAATTCTTTGCAAAAACTTATTTAGAATATAGAAAGTACACTTTGATATATATAATTATTTTCTTCAGAGAATTACATTAATTTTAAATTAAACTGTTATTCGACACTAATTATTTGCTAAGCTTAACTATGAAACACGACTCTTCATATGGAATTGAAACTAGATTATGAAAATAAATCAGAAAGCAAGAAAATTGGACTAATTAGCAGTAAAAAGATTCTTCAAAGTTATAAATTTAACATCAACGACTTTTCTTTACAAATTACTTCTTCTTAATAGATGAATTTTTGTATAGGGAGATCCTTCAAATAATTTTTAGCATAAATATTAAATTTTATAAAGAAGTTTATTTAGAATGCAAAAAGTATATTGACGGGAATAATAATAATAATAATAATAATAATAATAATAATGATAATAATAATAATAACAACTTTATTTTACAAACTGTTTCTTCTTAATAGATGAATTCAAGGATTATCTCCCTAAATTAAAAAGCATTTTATTTTAAGTTTAAAGAGTCTATTAAAAATGCTCTAATAATTATAAATTTTGAAATTAGTAAGAATTTAAAATATTATTACACATGACGTTCAACCCACGTTTGTATCACTAGTTAGTATTAGATGAAGGTTAATTTAATAATATATGAATTAGCAATTATTGAACCTAATAGGGCCCATCTTATTGGACTTTTAGCATTGGAACCTTGGAATATTTCATCCAAGTTGCTAATTAACCCTCATTAAATATTTGAGATTAATTAATTAACCCTAACACGTGAATTCATGTGAAGTGGGTCCTCCATGTTACTCCAACTTTGCCATATCCTTTCCGTGTCGAGACGAGAGAAGAACACTTTAAATTATTTAATCCTTAATTGTAAAAGTTATTTAAGATATAAATTAAGTAATTCGCACATTCTTATATAAAATGAGAATGTATTTTAACATATTTATAATTTGGATTAATCTATTTGTTGACAAAAATACATTGAAAAATTATTGTTCAAATTATTGGTTCTTTTTGCTATTCTATTCAAGTTTATTTGAGAAAGAGTCACGAAAATTAATTTAACAAAATAAATGTGAAAACTAGTAAACGACTAGTATTGGCTCTTTCGAGCATCTTTCAATGATGATAGGCACTTGAAATAGTCAATAAGTAATCTAATTAAATTGGAAAAATAACTTGCAAAAATTCTAACAATCACAAAAGAAACAACTTTCTCCAAGCATATAATGAAGAAACAATCATCTGTTACTAAAAATTGCACAAAATGGGTTCATGTTGGAAATACTTTAATTAAATAAAGAATTAATCTAATTATGGAAGTTTTGGAACTTTATTGTCTTCTCATCCATTTGAATTAATTGATGCGTCAAACTAAAAATTCAATATTCACGTTGTTATATATATATTCAAATAGCCTACTATATTGGAAAGGATTTGGGATAGAAAATATTACTCAGAAATTGGGATAGCAACTGCGACAAGATCGATGAGAGACATGATTCCGCTCGATTCTTATTATTTACTTTATTTTCTAGTTCCACTTTATTCTTATGGTTGTTAAATATTCATGTACCAAACTTTAATGAATTCATTTCGAGATTCTAAGCCAAGTATCTCTTCTAATATTTTGAACACATTTATATTAACAAAATTTTGTGAAAGTGAATGTTGAATTCCTTTCTCATTCCACATCAAATAAATGTGGCAAAATCTGTGCCCAAAAAGAGGTGGTCATATAAAGCAACTTAAATTTTATTGTCACTTTGTCATGATAAATGATAAATTACATCCTTATCAAAAGGTTACAGAAGACAACCATAGTTGACAAATAAAACTGATTAGGGTAACTTATCTCCTAGCAGGCTATCAGAAATAAGAATAGTTAATAAAAAAGCTATTTTAATTAAAAAAAAAAAATGTTGTTCTCGCTTGCTAGTTTTAAACTTAACTGACAATGATGGCGCGCAATAAATAATTTTTTAATGGAATTTCAACAAGATCATCCGCTCAGGTATAGGTCGGCCGCGCATTATAGGTCAATTTAAACGAAAAATTTAAACTACACAATTTCTCAAACCACTTTTTAATTATACACATATTCTCTCTCTAATTTTTAACTGATTAGGGTAACTTATCTCCTAGTAGGCTAGCAGAAATAAGAATAGTTAATAAAAAAGCTATTTTAATTAAAAAAAAATGTTGTTCTCGCTTGCTAGTTTTAAATTTAACTGACAATGATGATGCGCAATAAATAATTTTTTAATGGAATTTCAACAAGATCATCAGCTTAGGTATAGTTCGGCGGCGCATTATAGGTCAATTTAAATCAAAAATTTAAATTACACAATTTCTCAAAGCACATTTTAATCATACATATATTTTCTCTCCAATTTTTAAGTGCACATTTTACCTAGAAAACGTAAATAAATTTTTTCTCTCCTAATTAAATAGCCGCAAAACGCATCACAGCATAACTATTTGAGCTTAAAATATATATGTAGCTTCTCAAGTTGTGGTGACTTTTATTTTTTTGTCTTATGTAATGATGAATTGGAACAATTTTTAATTAAGGGTAATTGGCAACAAAAAAAAAAAATGTTTTAATTTATCGTTTTTCTTTATTGCACAAATTGCACCTACCGTTTCACCTTTAACATTTGTCATCAGATCGATCATTGTTTGCACAAGTCATGCCCTATCATCTCATTAGCCATTTGCTTCTTCAAATGGTCATATGCATTCCGCTTGATTTATCAAGGATAATTTGGTCAAGACACTAATTGGTCATCTTTTCATGAAAATTCAAGGTTGAATACTGAAATAAAATTCGAGTTTTGCGGTTCAAGAAAAAAATTGAGTTTTTGATAACATCTCAAATTTCGGAAAGTTAAGTAAAAGGCATTCTAAGAAATTCGAGATTTGATATGCTGAAGCAAAACTTGAAGTTTGCAGCACAACAAATCTCGAATTTTGAATGACATCTCGTTTTTTCCACAAAGTTAAGCGAAAATCATTCACGGAAATTCGAAATTTGACGCGCTAAAGAAAAATTCAAAACTTGCTCAACACAAAACTCGAGATTTACCATGAACTATCCAAACATATTTTAAACATCTTGCACGGTTGCACCATCAACTATTTCTTTTCAATTAACCAAAGAAAAGTGAAAAGAAAGAATGAATGATATATATTGAAAATGAAAAAGATTTGAAAATATTGGATGATATATTGGCATGTAGTGTCTATTACAATACAAAGAACATCCTAAACAAAATAGTTAAGCGTTTATTCCTATAAATAATTTTTGGAAATTAGGAAGAAATTAAATACAACTTATAATGACTATAAAAACCAGTCAAAGTAATAACTAAAAACTTATTTATCCCATATTTACAATCCCTTATGACAATATATATAGGATTATTTAGATAAAGCTGCTATAGATAATCATCAAGGATCAAGTTCTTAGTTAAATAAGTATAATAAGCAAACACACGATATATAAAATATACATATTAAAATGCGAGAATTATATATGATTAAAAAAAGAAAAGCAAATAAAAACTATACTTTTATTGCAAAAAACAGTTGATTGACAAGAAAATTATTGCAGAAAAACATATTTTTATTATAATTAAAGTTCAATATTTTACAACAATGCTCAATCTAGTACAACATCCCAACATTTGTTTTAGACGACACTAAGCTCGAGATAAAGATTCGTACGTCTTATCTCAATACCGAAAAAACATCCTAATATATAAAAACTTATTTCTAAATTTCCATGTAACACTACACACACAGAATTGATTATTTTTGCAATTACCTAGCTACTTATTTTCTGTTCTCTCAATATGGAGGCCTTGGTTGTGCCCAAGCATATGCTTCATGGTTCAACTGTCCACCATTTGCTAATAAATTCGGAGTAAAATTGTAAATTGGAAGTAATGAAGGATCAGGAATCCCATGCTGTTGTTGTCCACCGCTGCTTGTTCCAATTCCTGGCTGAAAATTTTCTGGTTTTTCGGTAGCCGGAGCAGGGGGGGAGACACCTGCATCTTCATCATCTTCAAGTGGCAATCGTTCATATGTTGCATTAGAAAAAGTGGCGGCGACAACCATAACTGGCCCTGCTGCCACCAGGGGTCCTACTACACTTCCCCCCACCACCTGTCCTTGACCACCGGCTAGGTATATAGTTAGGCCGGTGGCGCCGGGAGGAGCAGGGCCAGGGAGGAAAGCTCCGGATAAAGAGAGAATTTCGAATCTTCCATGTAGTGCCACGGCGGCCCCAGGTGCAGCAGGTTGTCTTATGGTGACACTAGCCACTGATCCACCACCACTCAGTACACATACCCCTCTTTGACGCCTCCTCGCAAATTGAGCTATGCTCTCCGCCACATCTGTGCCACTAGCCACCTCCAAGACGTGGCTGCGCAAGGCGTTAGGGCTGTCCCTGGTGACGAAAATTGGTGGTTTTGGCTTGTTCTTGGATCCCGGAGGCCGGCCTCGCTGTCTACGGGTGCCAACCTCAACAGCACCCTCTTTAGGCTCATCTACAGCATCTTTATCATCAGATTCGTTGCTTCCACCGCTGTTCTCATTCATCGGAAATTCCCTTTCGCGTTTGTTCATCAGAGTGGGTTCAACCACCGGCAACCCGCCGGTCCACCACCTATTACCGCTAGCCATACTTGCAGATTTCATGGATTCAGCTAAAATATCAGAACTGATGATTGATCTTCACTCCCTTTTAACTCTCTTGATTGAATTTGAGTATGCGAACAAACCCAAACCCTAATCTCTCTCTTTTTGAAGTGAGAAAAAAACCGAACCCACAAAATCACTTAGCCTGAAAAGATCCTTAATTTCTTCAAGATCTATAAAATTCTTTAACAGACTTAAAATTAAATTAAGGCCATACCAGAGAGAGAGAGAGAGACAGAGAGAGTTAGGATGATATGAAGCAGAAGTAAAGAATTGAAAAACTATTGGTATATAATATAATACAATGTTTGGTACCAAAAACACAAACACTGTATAATGAAACATATATGAAATCTTTTACTATGTTTTTGACATGTTCATGTAGTGATTTGGTGAGTCGAGGTTTTATTTTCTCTCTCTAATTTGTCACTGTGCACAGATATTAGGGTTGAGGGTGGTGGGGTAATGTGCTAGTGGGCAGGTGGGAAGCAGGTCGCCATCTCGTGCCCCAACATATTAAACGAAGAGAAGACCCCTAAACGCACATATATTTTTTCACCTATATAAATTATGTTCTTGAATTCATATAAAATTCAAATATTATATGGTTGTTGGAAAAATTATTTTTCCAATGAATTCTATTAGAAGATGGGCTAGTATTGGGTGCTAAATATGAAATATCACGTGTTTTGCACGTCAAGTTACTTTTAGAAAGTTGAAAATTTGTTACGGTCAGTACTCACTACAGTGCAGTTATCTTAGCCCATATTTGACAAAATATGATAAGATCCAACTCATTTACACATATAGTCTCACGCTCGACATAGATTTGCACAAAATATGTATTGAACTAAATTATTTAAAGAGGGATTACATTTAGAAAATTTTTGGTTAATTATCTTAGAAAATTAAAATTAATTTTAAGTTGTTTTCTTGGAAACAGTCATATTTAAATATACTTTTTCCCTTTTTACTTGTAGTAAAAAAAAGTTAATTCTTTAGAGTTTAACACTCATATGTATCTCATTTTCAAAACTTAAGCAACTTATTTTTAACTTTCATAAACAAAGTTTTATTTATTTAAAGACTTAGCCCTTTGTTTGATATTGATAAAAATCAGATTTTTTTGTAGATTTTGATAAAAGTTGATGAGATGTGTTGTTGAATAGTTGTGGACCCCATAAAATGTATAGTTAAGATAAAATGTTACTTTGAATTAGATTAAAATCTGAGTTTTTAATACTACCAAACATGATCTTAATTTAGCTTACGTACCTTTTTTGGATTAGCTAAACATACTCCACCTCATATAAATTTTAGAGTTTTTAACATGTCTCATCATATGTAGAATTCATTTTTATTGACTTGACAAGTACTTAACGATTTTCATAAACGGATTTGTTCATAAATATTTTACATCCATGCTTGGCATCATGCATGTTGTAGTGCCTCATTTAAACCTTGTAAATACTACTCAAAGTTATTGCATATTGTTTTAGATCTTTTTCATAAATGTTTATTTATTATTACATATATAAATTATTTATGAAAATTAGATGTCGGGGTCAATATTGGCTATAATTTTATCACAAGCTTAAATTATTTATGATTTTTTCTTTTCTTTTTTCCTTTTTTTAGATGAGACCCTGCATGTGAATATTCTTGATTCAGGAATTATATCATTAACAAGATAATTTTGCACTAACCAAATTTATAATCTGCAGCAAAAGACTTATTTTCCATAGTCATGTTAATTCACCTCAAAATAACTGGATCAAAATGTCGAGAGAGCCTTCAAATGATTGCTAAAATCCAATATCCAGCTTCTGCATTTGGAAGGAAACGTTTTACCAAATACTAACTATATAGTACGTAGGGTTAATAGAATAATATCAGCTCACTTTCCTATCCCACTTCATAATAAGTAATTAAAGAAACAATACAATGACAATGACAATGAGAAATACAAACACTATTTGGGCAAAGGCAATAGATTAATGTCATTCAAATTAACAAGTTAAACACTTACATAGCTGCCTTTTTTATTTTTATTTTTTTGGAAGTACGTCTCTCATACTTCTTTTAAAAGTAACTTTTATATTAATGTTCATCTTACAGTAGACCATCAGACAAAGTTCCGACGTATTGAAACGAAGTCTTCAAAATAAAATAAAATAAAATTTAAAGCAACTTTTGCCACTCCACGCAGTCTTCAAAATCGGAGCTACTCGCACAGTCCAAGAGCGCATTCTGTTGATGCTCGTAACGACATATGTAATTTAAACCGACAATTAAGAATCTCACAGATGGCTGCTTCCATCTTTTCGCGATCAGCAAAATATAATGTCTGGATCAAAAGAACATTTGTTCTTGCCACCATTTGGTGCTGCTCAAAATTACGCTCCCTTTGTCACCTGATCATGTTATATATATATATATATATATATGCCATGGGGCTAGCCACTTAAGCATTTAATTAATTAAGCCTTGTAGAGATGTTTCGCCAGAATCTCAAAATCCAAACACAATATCGTTACAATAAACAGCAAGAACATTAAGATTTTCACCCCAAACCATTTCTCGTTTGAACTCACTCAAAGCTCAGACCGACGGCGTTCACATTGAACTCACTCAGTTCGTCGTCCAGCTCAAGCCTCCCTTTACCCGGTTTCTACTCTATAGTTTCATTTACCCGGTTTCTACTCTATAGTTTCATGTTCACTAAATTAGCCGTCAGACAATTCCGATGCCAAAACTGTTGGCCATTATTTCAATAGTGGCTTCAAATTATATACCATTTGTTTATGGTTAATCTTTACCTAATTAATTAGGTAAAGAAATTTGGTAATGGACCATTAAGAATACTATGGTTCATTTTTTGTGTCATATAAATAGGACTCTCCTCTTCCATTGAATTCATCCCAAAAATCACAAGTAGAAGAAGAAAACATTCATTGATTTTCTCTTGTGATAATTTGTAGTTTGTGAGAAAGAGTGTTTGTTTGGTGAGGTAGAGATATTTGTATTCCACATTTATCATATTAGTGGAAATTTGGAATCTCCCTCCGTGGACGTAGGCAATTTGTCGAACCACGTAAATCTTGTGTTGTTCTCTTTGTCTTTCGAATTCGTTATTTCTATTTTTGCATTGGTCGAACCGTCGATTAATTCGCTTCCGTACAACAATTGGTATCAGAGCCTTGACTCTCTTAAAATTCTAAGTATGCTCTGTGGTTGCAGCACTGACTGATCTTCCACATCAGAAAAAAAATTTTGAGAACAGGGATCTTGGTATATAATTTTTTGAGATTTTTTTTTGAAAAATGTCTAAAAATTCCTGACTACACCGACGGAGACTGAGGACCCACCTCCAGCCATTTTAGATGGATCTTCAAGGCCCACTGTGTCTTCAACAAGAACAGCGGTAACTAATGCAAAAATAGACGTGGAAAAATTTGATGGCACAAATAACTTTACTATGTGGCAATGTGAAGTTATGGATGCGCTATTTCAACAAGAGCTAGACATTGCTCTTGAAGAAGATAAGCCAGCTGACATGGATGATCTAGAATGGACAAGAATCAATCGGAGTGCCTGTGTGATCATCCGTTCGTGTCTCACCAGAGAGCAAAAGTTCCCATATATGATGGAGAAATCGGCAAGCAAATTATGGAAGGAGTTGGAGAAGCAGTTTATATCAAAAAGCTGCCAAAACAGACTCTATTTGAAGAAGAAGTTATTTCGCTTCCGATATCAACCTGGCACAACTATGTACAACCATATTACTGAGTTCAAGAAATTGGTAGCTGAGTTGATAAATCTTGAAGAATCTTTCAAGGATGAAGATAAGGCCATGTTGCTCTTGACTTCTCTTCCCGATGAATATGAACACCTTGTCACTACGATACTTCATGGAAAGGATGAAATTACTTTTGATGAAGTATGTGCTGCTTTGTACAACAATGAGATCCGAAAGAAGGATCAAAAGGAACATGGAAGTTCAGCAGGAGAAGCCTATACTATAAGAGGTCGTGCTCAAAGTCGTAATCCCGGGAGAAGAGGCAGATCTCGTTCGAAGGGCAAGCCTGCTAAAGATGAATGCGCCTTCTGTCATGAAAAAGGTCATTGGAAGAAGGATTGTCCAAAGCTGAAGAACAAAGACAAGGTTAAAGGTATTGCTGGAGCTACTTCAGAAGCCAATATAGCCAAGTGTGAAGATGATGAGTCAGAATTTGTTCTAGCTAGTACATCAAGTATATCTCACTCAGACGAATGGATTATGGATTCGGGTTGCACTTATCACATGTGTCCCAACAGGGAGTGGTTATTCAAACTCGAAGAACTAAATGGTGGTGTTGTTTACCTCGGCAATGATGAGATCTTGCAAACAATAGGGATAGGTTCAATTCGTTTGAGATGTCATGATGGATCAACTAGAATTCTGACAGACGTAAGGTATGTACCAGATTTGAGTAAGAATCTCATCTCCGTGGGAGCCTTAGAATCTAAAGGCGTGTTCGTGACTATACGAGATGGAGTTCTGAAAATTGCTAAAGGCGCACTCGTGGTAATGAAAGGCATAAGGAGAAATAATTTGTATTACTTCCAAGGTAATACAGTTATTGGATTGGCGGCTACAGCATCAGGAGAAGACGAAGATTCAGAAATCACAAAACTTTGGCACATGCGGTTGGGACATGCTGGTGAAAAAGCTATGCAAACTCTGGTGAAGCAAGGCCTATTGAAAGGAGCAAAAATATGCAAGATGGATTTTTGCAAACATTGTGTTTTGGGAAAACAGACAAAAGTAAAGTTTGGTACTGCAATCCATAATACAGAAGGTATTCTGGACTATGTTCACTCAGACGTGTGGGGACCTACAAGGACATCTTCCTTGGGAGGTATGCACTATTTTGTTACTTTTGTCGATGATTTTTCCAGAAGAGTGTGGGTGTATCTGATGAAGACAAAAGATGAAGTATTAGATTGTTTTCTTATATGGAAGAAGATGATGGAGACGCAGACGGGCAGAAAAATCAAACGACTCAGATCAGACAATGGTGGAGAATACAAGAGTGATCCGTTTCTTAAAATCTGCCAAGATGAAGGTATTATGCGACACTTCACAGTCAGAAATACACCACAGCAGAATGGGGTGGCTGAACGCATGAATCGAACATTGCTGGAGAAGGTTCAATGTATGTTGTCTAATGCTGGATTGGACAAGAAATCTTGGGTTGAGGCAGTAATATATGCGAGTCATCTCATTAATCGTTTACCATCTGCTGCCATTGGAAATAAGACACCTATGGAGGTTTGGTATGGAAAACCTGCTACTGACTATGATTCTTTACATGTTTTTGGTTCCACTGCATTCTACCATGTAAAAGAATCTAAGTTGGATCAGAGCTAAGAAAGCACTGTTTATGGGGATCAGCTCTGGAGTAAAAGGATATCGCTTATGGCGTCCTGATATGAAGAAGATAATTCTTAGCAGGGATGTCACTTTTGATGAATCTGCTATGTTGAAAAAGGTGACCGAGGGTGCTCAGCAGCAGGTGGAGCAAGTTCCGCAACAGGTGGAGTTTGATGCAACTTTGATTGACCCAGCAGGAGAAACTCCAATAGCAGAGGAGTATGTTGAAGAACAACAAGAAGAGGAGGTTTCAACCCAAGAACCTCCATCGCAACCGAGATCAATTGCAGTTGATAGGCCACGAAGAGAAATTCGAAAACCTGCTCAATTTGTTGATATGGTGGCCTATGCACTTCCAATTGTAGATGATGATGTTCCTTCTACATACAAAGAAGCTGTCAGAAGTTCTGAAAATGATCAGTGGAAGGAAGCTATGGCAGATGAAATGCAGTCCCTTCAGAAGAACAAAACGTGGGAGCTAGCTCAACTTCCGAAGGATAAGAAGGCAATTGGGTGCAAATGGGTATTTACAAAGAAAGAAGGATTTCCTGACAAGAACGAGGTTCGCTTCAAGGCACGGTTGGTGGCTAAAGGCTACGCTCAGAAGGAAGGAATTGATTATAATGAAGTATTTTCTCCAGTTGTGAAACATTCTTCCATTCGTATTTTAATGGCCTTGGTAGTGCAGTTTGACTTGGAACTAGTTCAACTTGATGTGAAGACCGCCTTTCTGCACGGTGATTTGGAAGAGGAAATCTATATGACTCAGCCAGAAGGATTCAGGGTTGCTGGAAAAGAAAATTGGGTTTGTAAATTGAGCAAATCGCTATATGGACTTAAGCAGTCACCGATGCAGTGGTATAAGCGATTTGACAAGTTTATGTTGGAGCAAAAGTACACACGAAGCAAGTTTGACCATTGTGTTTATTTTCACAAGCTAAAAGATGGATCTTTCATATATCTACTCTTGTATGTTGATGATATGCTGATTGCATCAAGGAGCCCTGAAGAAATTGACAGATTGAAGGCTCAGCTAAACCAAGAGTTCGAGATGAAAGATCTCGGTGAGGTAAAGAAGATTCTTGGCATGGAGATAAGCAGAGAAAGAAACAGAGGTAAGCTTTGTCTGACTCAAAAACAGTATTTGAAGAAAGTATTACAACGTTTTGGTCTAGACAATCAGTCAAAACCGGTAAGTACTCCACTTGCCCCTCATTTCAAGCTTAGCTCTACGATGTCTTCCAACACCGACGCGGAACGAGAATACATGTCAAAAGCTCCTTATGCAAATACAGTTGGAAGTTTGATGTATGCAATGGTGTGTACAAGACCTGACATTTCACATGCAGTTGGAGTGGTGAGTAGGTATATGCATAGTCCTGGTAAAGGACATTGGCAAGCTGTGAAATGGATTTTAAGGTATATTTTGAAAACCATTAATATTGGTTTAGTGTTTGAGCGGGATGATTCACTTGGTCATTGCGTAGTTGGATATGTTGATTCTGACTATGCTGGTGATTTGGATAAACGTCGATCAACGACTGGATATGTGTTTACTCTTGCAAAAGCTCCAGTCAGTTGGAAGTCCACTTTACAGTCTACAGTCGCTTTGTCTACGACAGAAGCAGAATATATGGCAGTTACAGAGGCTGTTAAAGAGACAATTTGGCTGCAGGGGTTACTTGGTGAATTGGGAGTCATTCAGAAACACATCACTGTGTATTGTGATAGCCAGAGTGCTATTCATTTGGCAAAGAACCAAGTCTACCATGCACGGACGAAGCACATCGATGTTAGATATCATTTTGGGCGGGAAATTGTTGAAGAAGGGGAGATCCTACTTCAAAAGATTCTAACAGCTGAAAATCCTGCAGATATGTTGACCAAAGTGGTAACAGCGATCAAGTTCAATCATTGTTTGGACTTGATTAACATCCTACGAATTTAAACACCTACGAGGTGTGTGGTGCCAACAGGCACAATTGGAGACACTCTTTCTCATTTTTGTTTGGAAGCAGTTCATTTGAATCAAGATTGAAGCCAAGGTGGAGATTGTTGGCCATTATTTCAATAGTGGCTTCAAATTATATACCATTTGTTTATGGTTAATCTTTACCTAATTAATTAGGTAAAGAAATTTGGTAATGGACCATTAAGAATACTATGGTTCATTTTTTGTGTCCTATAAATAGGACTCTCCTCTTCCATTGAATTCATCCCAAAAATCACAAGTAGAAGAAGAAAACATTCATTGGTTTTCTCTTGTGATAATTTGTAGTTTGTGAGAAAGAGTGTTTGTTTGGTGAGGTAGAGATATTTGTATTCCACATTTGTCATATTAGTGGAAATTTGGAATCTCCCTCCGTGGACATAGGTAATTTGCCGAACCACGTAAATCTTGTGTTGTTCTCTTTCTCTTTCGAATTCGTTATTTCTATTTTTGCATTGGTCGAACCGTCGATTAATTCGCTTCCGTACAACAAAAACTGTGGCCCTTATTCATTCATCACAAAACGCCGACGTGTAGGAGGACTCATAATCACAAAATGAATCCCTGATCAATTTCGAACTGATCAGAAGTCCCCAGGTTCAAGCGAATTTATTCCCAGTCTTTGTTTTTTAACTTTTCTCATTTTTTAACATCGGCTTCTGTAAATGCAAGAACACCAAAAAAATTTTGGTCCGAATACTCCGGAAGTTCGATAATTCAAGAATCATCTACTCCCCCGTTGGGCAATCCATTAAATTTGGATTTACGCTCAAATTCCACTAAACCCATTAAGAAGTTCATCGCATTACAAGATTGATATCAAGAACACCTAAAATATTCTTAAAAGCAAATCCTATACCCTACCAAACAATCAATCGAATTTCACCAAGAATAAACTCCATCTTCTGTGTTTTACACCTATTGTAAAACCATTCTAATCACCAAAAAATTAAAGAGATACTCTAATCACCAAGGAAAGAGATAATAAAGGGAGAACGACAATTAGACCACACTAAGAAGTCTTGTTCAAACCCTTAACCTATATTGCCCCCACCAAAATGAGTAAAGAAGAGGAGTCTGATTATATTTTGTGAGATGCCTCCTTCACATTTTCTTGTGTCCATCAATTATATCACCATCATCCCACGAATACCAAATTCAAGAAGTGCATATATAGAGAAATGACCAAGTTATGCGGGTCAAATTCCATTTTAAGCCCAAAGTACTAAACACTTATTTTGGCCTTGTAAGTGAGTAGCACATTTTCCAACATTCTCCATCTTGCTACGAACTTGAATACACCAATAGTGAATTTGAACAATCAACTTAATATCATCTTGTTCCCACATACCTGAAAAACAAGTTATGACTTTAGTACCATATCTGAGGAAATGATTGATAAAAATATTTATTCAGGTTTTATTCACCATATGACATATCTCAAATAAAATGCATATTTATTGAAAATTTCTTTCACGTGTGACACCATAAACAAAATGTATCAAATGTTCTCTATGTATAGTGCAACTGTGAATAACTGAATTTTTCATAAAATGTATAACATGCTAACAATCAAAGTATATCATCATATCACCAACAAAACCACAATGTTTATTTAGAAGACATTAAATATCAAAGATCATTTAATCACTCATACGATGCCAATATACTCAGACTCGATCATGAATAAAAGAACTATGTGCAAAAAATCTGTGATTTTACAACTCACATAATCATCACACAAGGTGAAAACATATAGGTGAAAAACAACATCCAATTACCAATATCCCTTACATAACATACATCTATAAATTCTCACAATACCACATTATGTATAGCACTTAAACATAAGACTTATATCACAGTATTCCCTCAAATTAATGTACATATTTCAAAACTTCTCATTTATAAGATTAACAATGAAACAATCAAAAGCAAATTATTAAAATACACTAAAAAGAACACCAAGTTACTTTATTTCAACATGTGACACGCAAGCATTAATGATCAAACTTTTTTTCTTGAAAAGCCAATAATAAGAACAAACGAATCAAGTCATTTATACCACAATCAGGGCAACTTTTAAGCCATACAAGAACATTTTAAGATAAAAGACACATGCACAGATTTCCATTTATCTCCAAAAAATCAAGAGGTTGAAATATAAAAACTTTTATAAAAAATGTAATTTTACATTAAGTCGTTTACAAGATAATCATGTCTCCTATCATTGCTTATCTACTCTGTCAATTGTTCATAGACACGGTTTCCTCACTCTACCACACTAGTTAAACTACTAGTCAAAACAAGAATATGAATAAACGGGTGTATTCCTACCACTCTCTCACCATTATCTTTTAACTTCAAGATGCTGAATATGGAGTCTCCACCTCACTCGAGGTATCCTAGGCCTGGGTATAGTACTATCACTATATCTAACTCCACCTATAACTGATAACTAGCATGCCTTGCTGTTTTTCTCTCAATTGTACCAAAAATCATGTCCTAAACATGACATATCAGCCCCATTAACCGTGATCACACTATTCCATGATCTAACCACCATGTTGGCTTTTAAAGCACAACTAAAAGTTTAAGAGCATAAAATGATCAACACATTTATTATGCAATCTATTATGAGTAGTATCACAAATACTTGAAGTAAAAGAAACACGTTGTTGCTTACAAAGCACATGACGATCACATAAACCACATTAGACATATAGTCTTTTTCAAACCATGTCTTCTATGAAACTTACCAAACACATAATGACCATATAAATGCATATAATACACATAGTCCACATATAATTCGCATTAATCATAGAAATGTACATACGACACAAAATCTCCAATAACTGTCCTTTCATCATCAAGAAGCATGCCATTTGTGTTAGTAAAAGAAATACAGGAATTAACATCTCTAATCACATTAGAAGTGGTAAAAAATACACCAATTCTTATAACTCTCTTACAAGTTAAAAGAACACTCTTAATTATTATCATGATCTCATACTCAATTTTACCAGTCAATCTCATCTTGTGTTGTCAAAGCAAAACCAAAAATCACAATTCCATCGAAACCTCCTAAATCAATGCAATGCGTAGCCATATTTGGAACAAAGCTTAACACAAAAAATACACCAAGTAACGACTCAACCAAGTATTTCAAGTATAACATGGATTATGACACAAAGATATAATCAAGTAAAACCTAAATTAAGAAACAAGCAAAATCAAAAAAGAAAATGTTATCCTTTAATTCTAGGTCACTATATACTAGGTAGGTTTAATTTGAAGTCCATTAAGCAAAGGGTTTCAATAAAGTGATCAACCAGAACATACGAGAATTATCCAATTTTTATCAATCAAAATTAGCAATCACATGTCCAAAGCAATTAAAATATATCAATATCGAACATAACTCATAAACACAAGTTGTCGTCGGTAGGGTGACTATTTTCAAAAATAATTAACCAAACAGGTTGCTGCCGGTAAGGTAGCTAATCCGTAAAGCGGGAAAAAGTTAAGATTTAGGAATATCATCGAGCGAAAAATTCGTGTTCATATATATACGCTTGGAATCTTGCAAAACTTACTTCAGAAATGGACTCAGCAGATCATGTAGATATTTCTGCCCAGAAAGTGGTCGCCGGACAGCCGTTGCGTCGCCGGATGTCTGCCGGAAAATGTAGTCAAAAAATCTTAAAAATCATCCAAAGGTTCTCCTTGACCTCGCGAACCCAATGGTGGTGACGATTTCTTGATCTGAGTTTTCGTTTGGTTGGGATTTAGATTTGAACTTTCGCCTAGTTTTCTTCTCCGACCAAAAACCGCTGCCGTCGTCGTCAGAAATTCTGCCATCTTTGCTTCCACGGTCGGTCCTCTTCTCCTGTCATATTTCCCTACTGGATAGCACCGCCTGCACATTCAAAATGTGGTCACCGACTTCACTGCTGTCGCATCCAAAGTTAACATCAAGAAACCAGTCGCCTGCCCAATTACTGACGTAGTTGACAGTGTGACGGTAATAGTCAGCAGCTCCTTTCTCTCCAATTCAGTTTTTAAGGGTTCCAATTTTGTTCAATTTTCGATCATTGTCTGTACTGTCGTTGTTGTTTTTCTTCTTCCTTTGGTTGATGGCGGTTTCTCCTATTTCTATCTTGCAATCCGGCACCATTGAATTAGATTTCTGGTCAGATTCTTGGTACTTTACCATTTTGACATGTTTTTGATTCAGCCATTTACAACTTTCCCTAATTGGAATCCTCCAATTTCCTTCTCCCGGCCAACTTCTAGACTTTCCCCAAGTGGAAAGTTTTTGTAATTTCTGATTTTATTTGTTTCTTTCTGCAAGTGGAATGTCTCAATTTCTTTCCCCTTTTGAATCTCCAGTCACTGCTCCTTTTCTTTTGAATTTCCAATTTTGAGATTAGTTTCAATCTGAAATAATTCAAACAATTCATGATCCCAACACAATGTTCTAAATTCAAATCACAATGCTTTGATACCACTGTTGGATCGATTCGAAAAATAGAATGAAATAATAAAAATGTAAATGCAAGAACACCAAGATTTTTTTCGTCTGAAGACCCCAAAGGATAGGTAATTCAAGAATCACTTACTCCCCCGTTGAGCAATCCATTAAATTTAGATTTACGCTCAAATTCCACTAGACACATCAAGAAGTTCATCACATTACAAGATTGATATTAAGAACACCTAAAATATTCCTAAAAGCAAATCCTATATCCTACTAAACAATTAATTGGATTTCACCAAGAATAAACTCCATTTTCTATGTTTTACATCCATTGTAAAACCACTCTAATCACCAAGAAAAGAGATACTCTAATCACCAAGAAAAAAGATAACAAAGGGAGAATGACAATTAGACCACACCACGAAGTCTTGTTCAAACCCTTAACCTATATTGACCCCACCAAAATGAGAGCAAAGAAGAGGAGAGTCCGATTCTATTGTGTTGGAGAGAAAATGGGATGCCTCCTTTACATTTTCTTGTGTCCCATCAATTCTATCATCATCCCATGAATACCAAATGCAAGAAGTGTATATATAGAGAAATGACCAAGTTATGTGGGTCAAATTCCATTCTAGGCCCAAAGTGCTAAAAACTATAAAACGTATTCCAACAACTTCTTTGAGTGATTAATCGTTTCAAGGGCTATTGTATGGAGAAAACGATACACTCTTAGGAACAACCGGTCTTAATGGACATGTGAGTTAGCATCTTATTCGCTTTTAAGACTTGGAAAATAAAGTCAATGCTATTCCCCATGTTTGTGCTTATTTTCTTTTTCACATATTGCTTCTATTGTGTACTTAGTTCTTCCTAATTAATCCTGCGTTGTACATGGTCTTGATGAAACCTAAAATATGAGGAGGATTCCAAATCATATGGTGCTACTGTAGGAATTGCTAAACAGTAAAGGAAATAAGGTAAACTAAATAGAAATAAACTAAGTAGAAGGACAGAAAATCAAGTTAGCGTCTGGAGTCGAGGCCTCTGTTGAACACAATGTCCTTAAAGTAATATTTGTCTTCTCATCGAAGTAACTCGAGCACTTGCTTCTTAGGATACCATAGCGTGAACTGCACCTTCTTTGCAATCGAACTAAGAGCGCGCTGATCACCAAGCTACTGGAAGAAGACAATATTTTTAACAAGATTACAGAGGGAGGAACTATTTAAGTTGTTCATCATATATAAGTTGATCCAAAACCACATCTTTATCCTATGTGGGATAGCTATTTAAAATTTTCCATATTACCATATTTTTATCCATTTTCCCATGTGAGATAACACTATTTATAGTCCCCATTTATTCCCACTTTTCGATCATTTTTCAATGTGTGATTTTATCCCCTTTTAAAGCTCCTCTCCATTTCCCACTTTCTTTTCAATGTTAGATCAATTTCACATTCACACGTGAAAATTTATTTTCCATTCCAATCATATATTTTCCAACAATCCCCATATGAATTGAAATTGATAGAGACACGGAATACTTGGTGACAAAGTTCCATAATCAAAAATTGCATAGGACAAGTTGGTGTTACCCTTTGAACCTTCTATTATGAAAATACATTTATTTTACTAGCTGATCAGTAAACGCGATGTCTTTGAACTATTCTTCCTTTTGTGTAAATGATGATGTACCTCACATAAGATTCTTCCTAATACAACTCAGTTCTAATATGTGATTTCTTAATTAATAGTAACCTGCATTACTCTGCTCGAATTTCCGACGCATAAGAATCATTAAAAGCATATTACTTATCCTTTTTTCCATGGGCATCACTATTATTACAAGAATAGACAGGAAATAATCTCCATGGTTATCTTATTGAGTTTTTGCAATTCAGTTGTCCCATTGAACCTAAATCTTGAGATTTTCAGTCAACTAGGTTTTATTTTCATTGCAATAACTTATTCTTTCAAAGACTTAAGTTCCATTCCTCTTGATGAATTTGCAACTAACTCTCTATTTAACCATTTGGTTAGCGGATCTGCTAGATTACCCTTTGAATTTATATAGTTAACAGAGATAACTCCAGTTCAGAGTAGTTGTCTTGTGATATTATGTATGCAACGTATATGTATAGACTTACCATTATACATATTGCTTTGTGCCCTTTCAATTGTTGATTGACTATCGCAATGTATACAAATTGTTGGCACATGCTTTCAAGTGGTCAGACCCTGGATTACTGATATATCTACTCAGCTTACTAACCGTATAGGCTATATGTGGTCTTGTACAACTCATGCATTAAGTACATAAGACTCCCAATTATTTTAGAGTACTCAATTTGAGAAATACCATCACCTCTATTTTTGGAGAATGTGTGGTTAAATAAGTAGAGAATTTTTTTTAGTTTACGTAAATAATATTTTATTGTGTGAATGTGATTGAAAATGAGATGCCAAAAAAATTGAAAAAATGAAGACAATTAAAGGTTTGTCAAGGTTAAAATTGTTCATTCTAGATAATTTTGTGGGCAATTCACATAAATACCTGACATTTTGTGGTACAAATGTGAGGCTCTGTTCGGTAACACTGTAACAATTATAAATTTTTTTATTTATATTTTTGAGATAAGATGTGTGGTTGAAAAGTTGAGAGAGAAAATATACGTGGATAAAAATGTAGTTGGAAAATTTTGTTTTTATAAATTGTAATGATTGCATTAAAGAATAGAGGCTGAGATTTTACATCTTTCAAGAAGTAGCACACCTTGATACTTTCAAGAATTTTATGATATTTCTGATTTATTGAAATTCACGTACTTTAAAGTATCATATTATAATACTTTTCAATTTTTTATAATACTTAAAATTGAAATTTAAGTATCACACTTTGATTACAAAATGAAAAGGACATTAATTTACAAGGAGGCATATTTTAGGTGCAATTATCCCTTTTTTTGAGGGATTTATACAAACTGCTACATTTTTTGTTCCTAATTCACACATCATATTTGTAAAATATATATTCAAAACTCAAGTTGCATTCATTTTTTAAACCCAATAACAATAATATTAAATATATTTAATCTTCCTTGCCTCCCCTAACCCACATCCTTAATGCCCCAACCAATTTAAACCTAATTCATTTCCTTTCAAATCCACTTCAATACAATTCATAGCAAACATGACAGAGGTGGCAGCCAATTACGGAGGTGGAGGAAGGAGAAGCAACGGTAGAGGTGGTAAATGATTGTGGAGGTAACGTTGAGATACAAGGATGGAGGTGTGACTAATTATAGAAGCTAAGCGGAGACTATGTGCAATAGATCCTTGCGTGCTGAGCCTAGGTGAATATGAGGTGGCCACTGTGTGGGTGGTCGGAGCGAGGAGTCGTGGTGGCCACACTATGGTCATGCTCCAGTCACAATTGCCACTCTACCTCTATTTTCTTTTATGAGTTCCATCTGTATCTCTTTCTCATCGTTCTTTCTATATGATGATGGGTTGGAAATGGTGGAGATTGTTCACCTTTATTTTTCGATGCAAATATACCCCAAGTGTAAGAATTGTGAAAAGTAATAAAGTGGACCAAAAAGTCAAAATTATTGTTCCCACGAAGACTGCTATTAAGTATCGAAATGTTCTAACTTCTAACTCTATTTGAATAGAAGAAATTGATAGGTATTTTCGACTAAAACTAAGAAATTTAATTAAAGAAATAAATTGCAAAATTATTTTTTTAAAACGATTGTAAAGTAGTTGGGATTTACGATTTCACCTAGCCAATTAAATTAACTCCAATTCCCGTTTTATTTCTTAAATATGCATTTGGTCGAATTCACTAATGTAAATTGAAATTCGCCTCTCGAGTTGAAATCAATTCTACCTAAATAAGTTAACCATGTTTCTCTACAGAGGGTCCGAATATTCCTTATCTAGATACATAACACACAAGAATTCACACACGACTGTGATAATAACAAAAACATATCTCCATCTCTTGTCCAATTACTGAATTTATTACTTTATCTAAGTTATTAACTCACCTCTCGGGTTATGAAAATAACTCATTAAATCATGAATTAGTGGCCAATTAACCCATGCATTAAACGCAATAATAAATCAATACATGCAATAAATCATTAAAACAAAGGAATATGGAATTAAAATAATTAATTAGGCTACATCATTCATCCCAACATAGAAAGTTAGTTACACATCATGTTTAAATAACAAAAACAATAAAAATAGGCTTTCTTTGGAAATATTATAAAGAATGGAAAGGTTGCACCAAGTATCGATTCTTCAAATAATCTCAAAGTCTTGCCCCTTGCTTGGCTTTGATTTCCCAGGAATTTGACGTGAAAAGCTCAATTGTATGATGTTCTTAAGTTAGGCGAAGGTCCCTAATTCGTGCCTCACATGTTCCTTATATAGGTATTGGAGAAATCTAGCGGAAAAGAGAGAAAACCTGATGAATTACGTGCAAAAAGCCCAGGCACGGCCCAGTCGAAACCACGAGTGATCGCGTGGTTCAATATTGTGCGATTGCACGGTAATGTCACTTAGCCTTGGGTGAAATTTTTGTAGCTTCGCACAATCGTGCGCATTGGCATCCCACGATCGCGTGGTAATACATCAAAGTGCAATTTTCATCTTTTCATGCTTGTTTAAGTTAGTCCCTGACTTTTAATTGAAACTTTGGAACTCCACTTTCAATTAAAGCAATTTAGTCCCCATACTTCAGAATCTTCTCGGTTTGCTCGTTTCAACTCTCAACTTCTTCAATTAGGTCCTCCAATTTCCGATTTCTTCATTTTAGCATCATGCATGTTTTCCGATTGACGTCATTAACCTCTCAATTGCTCAATTTAGCTCCAAAAGTCATCCAGTTGTGCATAATTTCCATCAATTGCTCCATTCTCATGATCTTGGGATATTTTCTAAAATGTAAACAAATAAGCACAAATTAATTAGCATTTATTATAGAACGAAAATATAATATTCTAATTTTAACATATAATTAAGTGTATAAAATACACTTATCAAATACCACAAACTAGAATTATTGTTCGTCCTCGACCAATGTAAAATTGAACTAATGAGTCAGAATAACAAAATAACAAATATTTTTGTCATATCAACATGTTTACCATATACCTCAATAATCTAGTTCTTGTTGCACTTTTAGCATAGAGTTATGAACAACACTGTAAAATGATCCTAGTTATCTCATGTCAAATTTCCAAGTCTGTGTGTGAATAGCCAATGTCAAACACGTACTTATTCAAAAGATATACTTAAAACTGCATAGCTCATAATGCACAATTTAAGCCCGAATCCCATGTGGTCAACCTAATGAATCTAACGATCTTCTTTTAAAAGCTTATGGATGATCACAATTTACTACTTTTCCCTCGCGTCCCTGATTTTCATCTATAGTGGTTTTTAAACATTGTCATTGCATTTTTCCACACAAGATAGTCAGAATTAGAAATATGCATGCACAACAAGTCAAAGGTAAGCAATCCCTAATTCTATACCATTAATCTCCATAGTCTGTCAACAAGGCTTATACTATACATTTTTTTTTCTTCTATGGATGACTTTTTCTTTCATATCCTTGTCTCTTACCATCTTTGTGCAATACTTTTCTCATTTTTTTTTATGTGACCACTTTAGCAAGTTTTACGTTGGTGACTCCCAAGTCAGACAACTTTTGGGCACCAAGTTCGGAGAACACCTCAGACTTAATTACCCGAGTTACAAAGACGACAAAGAAAAATTAAAGATGTTTGATTGTCTTATGTGTAAGTCCACTCTCCCTTAAGCTTTCTAATTGACCACTATATCGAGCTTTGGGCTGATAACTCCCAACTTAGTTAAATTTAGGATATCAGGTTTCAACACCCTTACAAGCTTGCTTACTTGCTTGAATCAAAGAGGCTACGAAATAGTAGAATAAGACCTTTAGAATTTTTCTCTTTTTATGCTAGTTATGGTTTATACTCGTTGACCAAATTGTTTTAACTTAGAGTGCAAAAACAAAAATCACAAACCATCAACCCATCAATACATGTAAACTCTAACCATTCCACTCCAAACTGCTTTTTGAGATGTTTGGTTCTATTTTAGGCACCGGATGTCTAAAGATCTAAGTACAGGGATTAACAAGTCATTCATAAGTCCAAGTTGCATGAATTTTCCCCACATGTATTAAACATATCCCTGCACAAGCAATAATTCAACATGGTTATGTGCGTATAAAGATGAAATCAAGCAATTTATAACTAGTAAAAATTCCAAAATTCATGTTTTGATATTGTTCAATTATTCAAGTCAAAGTACAATTTGATCCATATTATGTCCTACGCAATTTGATCCATATTCATGTTTTGATGTTGTCCAATTATTCAAGTCAAAGCACAATTTGATCCATATTATGTCCTACGCAATAGACATGTCAACAAAAAATTCAAAATTTTCAATTTTTTTGTATCCCAATAAAAATCGAATGAAAACATAGAATGAATCGCATGAATATGAAAGCAAATGATATGAATGAGATTTTCCACCCCCAAACTAGAAAGAAACATTGCCATCAATGTTTGTCAAAATATATGTAAACATGTATAACAAGAACAAAAGAGAGGGTACTAGTACTTTCCCAAGTGTAGAGGAGGTGTTTTTTTGCCTTAAAGCTTCATTTGATTGCACTTGGATGAATTTGACCCTTTATTTGCATTTCCCAACTTGGTTGATGTGTTCCTTACAAACAAAATATAAATAACTATAAAAGTCATATATACCAAATTAGACACTAGGCATTTTCAAAACCAACACCTCCAAACTAAAGATAAAGCAAATTCATGAATTTTTAAACATGGTTGACCACAAATATTCAAGCCCCGACATCACCTAGAAAAATAAAACAAAAAGTTCTGAGCCATCTTTTGATCTGTTAAAGTTCACGGCATGGTCTACAACATATTAAAAATTCAGATTATTTGGAATTCAATAGGGTCTTGAAACATTGTGGAGAAGTAGATGATGTGAGCTTTTTTCTGGTGCAGTGGCCTTGCAGTGGGGCCTCAATGTTGCAAGAATTGTTCTCATGAATTTCATGCAATGTATGATCCAAACCATGAACTAATCACACACAATCAATGATAAACATGTTATGAAGATGTATACTCGGAAGATTTTCTCAAATTTGAACAAAAATTTGTTTGTAGCTGTAGCAACCAAGAATTTTACGCATTTAATAATTATTTCTTAAATCACGAAAATGGAGTCGCTGCGATCTCACCCATTTTTACGTTAATGTCGCGACGCATTCGTCTAGCCAAGTCGAGAAATATCAGTTCGTTAATCTTAAATTAAATTCCGAATTTCCAAAATTTATGATTTTAATTATTTATTTAAATTATTATTTTCAAAATTATATTAAATCTCAAGTTTCATAAATCTCATTTTTATCAGTTCAACCCTTCCAACCCAGTTGATTTCGCGTGCGAATTTTCCTTGAACCACGTGCAAGGCTTGTCTAGGTTTGCACACCACCAACCCCCATCCATCACATCAATCATATTCTACACCATACCTATCAAACTATCTTATACGCTACACTACACAATCCAACCCATTTTTCAGCATCACTTCACCACCAGCCGTTCCCCCCAGCTCCAGTTTCAGCCTTCAGTTCAGCAAGGTAAGAACAGCCATTACAGCAATCGCACCACCACTGCACATTGCAGCCACCACCACCACCGTTCATCATCACCGCCACTTCCTTCAAACACCAACACAGCCACCATCGGCCTCCACTGCCCAGCCATTCATCATCATCAGCAGCACCCCCAATCGTGGCCAAGACCAACCCACCTGCATCCACCGCCCAAACCACAACCACAATCGCCACCACCACCATACACAAACCACCAACTTCCACCCACACTGCCTCATCACACCACCCACACTGCCTGCAAACCACAGTCCAACCTCACAATACTGCACCAACCGTTCCACCCAGCATCATCGCACCACCACCACTTACGCACCACAGTGGTCAGTCAACACCATCTCCACAAATCATACCCACCACAACAACGCAGCCAATCCCAAATTCACACACCACACTCCTTGGACCCAAACTTCAATCCCCACCAAATCAAACCCAAAAATCATAGCCCAAGCCAAGAATAAACCAAGAAGACTACCATTTACCTTCGACCGCCGCCAGCGACAGATTATCGCCGGAAAAACCGCAGCCAAGATCGAACTTTGAGTCTCGGATTCACGTCGAATCAACACCAAACCTTACCCTCTTGCCACCACCTCTTCCTTCTTATCACCGCCACACGACGGCGGTGATACCGCCGGCTGAGGACCGGATTTTCGAGGGTTCCGATCACATTTTTCCTCTCTGGTTTTGTTTCCGCCCTCGACACTCTCTCTCTAACGATCTGAATGGGAGGAAAAGAAATGATATTTTTATTTTAAATATTTTAACTTTCAGAAATTGCAGATTGGTCCCTATGTTTTAAAAAATGTTTTATTTCAGTCCTTTCAACTTCAAACCTTTTAATTTCAGCCCTTAAGTTTTAAATAAGTTTAATTAGCCCTTCATTTTTAAAATATATTATTTCAACCCTATTGTTCTGAGTTTCCGACCCAACTTTTGAAAATTTACATTTTAGTCCTTCAAGTTTCAAAAGTATTCATTTTAGTCCCTCAACTTTCAAATTATTCATTTCAGTCCCCAAATTGTAATTTATCATTTTTAAACTATAAATTTCAATAGACTAATTTAACTTATTTTTTTATTGGCTAGACGAAGCGTACGGAGAATTAAAGAATTGAAGCTGTTTCCCGCTCAACTTTGCACTCGTCAAGTTTAAGGTAGACTCGCCCCTATTAAGTGATTTAAATTATGATTGCATGTAAATGTTATGTGACTTGTGAAAAGTCATTTTTATGAAAATGAGAATGTATTTCTTTGGAAATAATGATGTTGTTATGCTTGTCATAACTTACTTGCTTAAATGCATGAGACTTGAACTTTTATGTTCATGAGAATTACTTGCTTAAATGCATGAGAAAGAAAGAAGATCAATGATGATGTTATGCATAACATACGTGCCTTATGTGCACGAGACGAGACTACCCACACCCTATGATTTTAAAGAGCCTATGATTTTTCAAAAGAAGCCCCGTGCTTTAATGCACAAGAAGAGACTACCCACACCCTATGTTTCTAAAGAGCCTGCATTTATATGTTCAATTATATTGTAGATTAATTAATGGGCGATGAGTCTATTGAGTATTTCTATGAAATGTTCATGTCTATTTTAACAACATTTGCAGATCTCGGAGAGGGTGGCAAGTGATGGATGATTATAGCAATAGACGTTAAATGGTTGAAAACTTTATTTTAATGATTTCCGTATTTCCAAACATTGGATAATTTTGAGAATTTCAGTTATTTGAGAAATTATGACATTGTCAATTGCTTTACAATATTAATGGCTCGATTTATTATTTCGGATTGTTTCATAAATGTTTTCAATTTTATCGACCATTACAGTTTATTTAATGTTGCCAAAAATGAATTTCAGTTATTTCTTTCGCAAAAATATTATTTGAAAAGTTAGATCAGACGATGACGTGGTGAACCGGGTATTTAGAACTCGGGGCGCTACAGTAGCGTTTCATCAAGCACTTGGTGTGCATTGTAAAAATTAAAGAATATGCATAAATTTGGAGAAATGGCTGAACCCAAAATTTTGTACCTAAGTAAGCACAATCCACAACCTCCATTGACTAATCTAAGCCCATTCTTCACAACCCACAATCTCAAATGTCATGAACTCAAAGAAAATTTTCACAAATTTGAGTAAACCATAAATTAAGTGAAGAATTCATACCATTGATTTGATTTGAAAGTGAAATAAGCAACGAAATTAATGCAACTAAGTGTTGATGACATGCAGAAAAGATGAAAGATCATATTTGGAGTGATTTGGGGAGAGAAAACGAGTTTGTGAAGTTAAAAATTGTGTGTGTGTGAGTTTGGGATGACGATAAAAAGCCTAGCAAAACTACAATATGCAACAATGAAAACATACTAAAACATGCAAAAATAGTATAACAACCCAAAGTATCCTACATGCAATCATGCAAAACATTTTAAATATGTCACCTATCATGCATGCATCTTAAATCAAATAATGAAATAAAAATGAATGCGTAAGAAACAAAAGAGAAGAAAATTGGGTTGTCTCTCAATGAATGCTCTGTTTATAGTCTTTAAGTCCGAATTTTTGCACTCTTCGTCATGGAGGGATGAATGATCCTTGTGAAGCTCTGCACAACTTGCAATTACCAGCTTTGCACTTCTCAACCCTTTTTCTTACTTTCTTGAACTCCATGGTCTCATTTTTAGTTTCTTGTTGGGGGATATTCAATCTTTATTCCTTTTTATGACTCCATTCATTCTTCTTCACAGTTATCTCCACAGTGCAACAACTTTTAGCTTGAACTTTTGGACACATCATGGAGTAATGCTGAAAGTGACTTGCTCATTTCCCACCCTGAATATGATTTCCCCCTTCTCAATATTAATTAGGGCACGTCCAGTAGCAAGAAATGTTATTCCAAAAATAAGGGGCATCTGGCTATCTCCTCCATGTCCAATATCACAAAATCAGCTGAGAAGAAGAATTTATCCACTTTCACTATCATGTTCTCAACAATCCCATATGAATATTTTATTGACCTATTTACTAGCTTCAATGTGTTGTTTGTTGGTTTAAGCTCTCCCAAACTAAGTTTTCTACACACAGAAAGAGACATTAAATTAACACTCGTCCCTAATTCACATAAAACATTATCAAAACTGAAGTTACCAATTGTACAAGGGATAGAGAAACTCCTTAGATCTTTCAACTTCCGTGGTAACTTTTTTGTAAGATGACACTACATTCTTTAGTAAATGCAACTATCTCGAAGTCCACAAGCTTCCTCTTGCTCGACAGCATTTCCTTCATAAAATTCATGTAGAGAGGCATTTGAGCTAGAGCCTCAGCAAATGGAATGATGATGTGAAGTTGTTTGAAAATTTCCAAAAAATTTCCAAATTGGTGCTCCAACTTGTACTTGATCACTCTTTATGGGTATAGAATTAGTGGACATAAGCCTCAACTGGAGGGCGAACTCGAACTGCTTCTTCAACATTTTCTTGCACTTTTGGAGTTCAACATTTTCTTGCACTTTTGGATTTCAACCTTATTTTTTCTCACATTTATGTTCTTTCATCATAGTCTACCTCCTTTTCTCTTCATACTATTCAATAGTTTTTCTGGTAACTGAACTCTACTCCTAGTTGTTATTGCATTCACATGCTCACAAGGGTTAGTTTTACTATTGCTGGGTAACTGTCCAGGCTTTCTTTTAGTTCTGCTTGTTGCTAACTGTCCCATCTGATTCTTCAAATTCTTTATTTCAGCTGATTGACTCTGTAACATATCCTGTTGACTCTTAACGAGCTGAATTATCATGTCTAAGTTTTCCTTCATGGTAGTTTGGGTTTGTTGCTGCTATTGGAAATCTGGTGGGCGTTGAACATTATGATTGTTGGACCACGAGAAATTTGGGTGATTCTTTCATTCTGAAATGTAAGTTTGTGAATATGGACCACCTTGTTGCCTGTTTCCTAAAAACTTGATTGTTCTGGACTTGCTTGATTTTGATAAGCCAAGGGACAATTATTTAAAGCATGATTTTCAAAAGCAAAAATCACAAAGAGCTGTCTACACTGCATGAACTGATTGTGAACTCAAACTATTAAATTTCATTGTTAAGGCATCCAACTTCACATCCAGTGCTGTAATTTTGTTAACTGCTACCATCCCCATATTTTGGTGTAGAACGGTCTGAATACCACTAGTTGCTGAATCTACATGCTTCTTGTTGTCATTTTTCAAGCCATTATAGAATGTCTGCACCAAGATCCAGTCAGCTATACCATGTGTAGGACACTATATAATAAGCTAATTAAATATTTCACATGCCTAAAAAATGGAGTCCCTTGGCTATTGACTGAATGAAAGGATTTCACGCCTGAGCTTTGACATTTGGCCAGGTGAGAAGAATTTGTCTACAAACTTTTGACTAAGAATTTCCCACAAAGTGATTGTGTGTAGAGTCAAGGAGTAGAACCAAACTTTTTCTTTGTCTGCCAATGAGAATGAGAACAACTTCAATTTTACTACATCAGCTGGGACTCCATTCATGCACTGTATATCACATATTTCTTGAAAAGTTCGAAAGTGTGCATGTGGATTTTTAGATGGCAACCCGTAAAATACAGCTGAATTTTGGATCAAGGAGACCAAAGAAGTCTTGATCTCATAATTATTGGTAGGTATGGTAAGAGGCACTATGCAGGTTCCAATGTTCGCCACTGGAGGAATCATATAATCTCTCAAAGTGCGTCCCCTCTGATTTGGTTACTATTCAATAATAGCTGCTGGCTGGTTATTCTGATTTCCCTGATTATGTTGAACATGATCATCTGCCATATTTAAATTTGTTTGTTGAGCTATTTCCAACTGTTGCCTACGCCCGTGTCAAAAGGTGTGTACGATTTCTGTATCTAGAAGAAGCAATTAACAAAATTTAGACATTCTTAACATATATTAAATAAAGCAAAAAATAAAAATAAAGCAAATAAAAGTTCAAAATAAAGTAAGAATTAATTAGTATCGATATTAATAAAAAAAGTACTCGGCAACGGTGACAAAAACTTGTTCACCTTTATGTTGCGATGCAAAATATACAAACAAGTGTACGAATCGTGAAGAGTAATAAAGTGGACAAAAGAGTTCGGATTATCATTCCCACGAGAATTACTATTAAGTATCGACAAGTTCTAGCTCCTAACTCTAATTGAACAGACAAAATTGTTTGGTATTTTCAATTAAGAATAAAAAAATTAACTAAAGAAATATATTGCAATTTTTTTTTTTTTTTTTTTTAACATTGTAAAGTAGTTGAGATTCACGATTTCACCTAACCAATTAAATTAACTCCAATTCCAGTTTTACTTCCTAAATATGCAATCAGTCAAATTCATTACTCTATACTGAAATTCCTCTCTGAAGTTTAAATTAATTCCACCTAAATAAGTCAACCATATATCTTTACAGAGGGTCCGAATATTCCTTATCTGGATGCATAACACACAAGAATTCACATATGACCGCAATAATAACAAAAATATATCTCTATCTCTTGTTTATTAACTCACTTCTCTAATTATGGAAATAACTCATTAAATAATGAATTAGTGGCCAATTAACTCATGCAATAAATGCAATAATAAATCAATACATGCAATAAATCATTAAAACAAAGGAATATGAAATTAAAATAATTAATTAGCTACAACATAGAAAATTAGTTATACATAATGTTTAAATAACATTAATTTTATGATTTTTTTAGGTGAGGCAAAGGTCCCTAATTTGTGCCTCAAATGTTCCTTATATAGGTATTGGGAAAACCTAGTAGAAAAGAGGAGAAAACCTGATGAATGCTGCGTAAAAATCCCAATCATGGCCCAGTCGGAACCGCGGCGATCCCAGGTTCAATACCGCGCGATCGCATGGTAATATCATTTAGCCTCGGGTGAAATTTTTGTACCTTCACCCGATCGCGTGCATTGGCGTCCCGCAATCGCATGGTAATACAACAAAGTGCAATTTTCATCTTTTATTGCTTGTTTAAGTTAGTCCCTAACTTTTAATTGCAACTTTGGTCCTCCACTTTCAATTGAAGCAATTTAGTACCCATACTTCAGAATCTTCTCGATTTGCCCGTTTTGGCTCTCAACTTCTTTAATTGGGGTCCTTCAACTTCTGATTTCTTCACTTTTGCACCATGCATGTTTCCTGATTGACGTCGTTGACCTCTTAATTGCTCAATTTAGCTCCAAAAGTCATCCAATTGTGCATAATTTCCATCAATTGCTCCATTCTCATGATGTTGGGATATTTTATGAAATGTAAATGAATAAACACAAATTAAATAACATTTACTCTGAAACGAGAATATAATATTCTAATTTTGACATATAAATGAGTATACAAAATACACTTATCAGCGATCTATGTGTGGTGAGTTTGAAAAAGATGGTGATAGTTTGGAGGTGGTGGTGACATGATATCTGTCTTTTTCAAAGGTACTGTTGTGGTAGTGCAATGATGGATGTAGCTTTTGGTTTTGGTGATAGTTTGGGGGTGGTGGTGTTTGTGTGTTCGAGGTGCGGGGTTTTTTGAAGTGGTGGTGGAGGTGGAGGAGTGGCTTGTAGTGGTGGCGACAATGGGGGTTGTGGCAGTGGCAGTGGCTGGCAACGGTGGTGTGACGGTGGTGGGACAAGTGGCTATTGCAGGTAACTTGTTTGTGACCAATTATAGGTGATTGTGATTGATTAATAGATAAATTGTGACCAATTAATTTGAAATTTGCGATCGGGATAAAGTTGTGACCTACAAAATTCGAGATTTTGGACCTATAAATAAGTTGTGACTTAAGAAATTTGTAAATTGTGATGATAATTAAGTTGTGACCACAATTGTAAAAATTGTGACTCATAAAATGAGATTTGTGATCGAGAAAAATTTATGACCTACAAAATTTGAGATTTGTGACTGATAAATAAATTGTGACTTATGAGATTTGTAAATTGTGATCGAAAAATAAGTGTGACCTAAAAAGATACCATGACCTATAAAATTTGTGACTTGTGGCCGATATGAGAGTCGTGACCGATTAATTTGATAATTTGTGACCAAAAAATAAGTTTTGACCTATAAAATTTGTAATTTGTGACCGAGAAATAAATCGTGACTAATTAATTTGATAATTTGTCACCTTTAAAACTGTGACCATAAATTGTATAGTTGTGACCTTAATATATATATATATATATATATATATATATATATATATAATCAAAAACCTGATTTTTAAACTAATAGAACAAGTTTCGTAAACATAAAATTTTTTCTTTAAATTTCCTTATGTATTTTGCCCTTGTTTTTTCGGGGTAAATACACAAACCACGTTTTTACAATTACATATTTCAATTATAAAGAAATAAGTTCAAAAGTTCATGAATCAGGTTGAAAATTACCCACCCCATCCCATCCCACCCCACCCCAATCTAATCTTTCATATCTGTATTGACATTTATCATCAGCAGTCAGTATGACACCAGCCTCACCACCATCGTCGTCGTCGCCCGTATCTCTGATCACTGTCACCTTCACTATAACTTCCAAAGCTCCTATGACAACCACCTCCACCACAATCACCACCATCTACGGTGCACCACGACCACCACCACCAAAAAAAAAATCTCACTTCACATTCACGCATACATAAACACACACATAGAAGTTCAAAACTTGAAGAAACTTACCAGAGTTCTCAGTTCAGGAGGACTGTAACAATGAGAATCTTTAAAATATGGCACAATGATTGTCCCAAGACTATATGCCCCAGTTCATCAACACTTCTTGGATCTATGACTGCTTGCAATTGATATTTGGCCTATGTATATGACTAGTGACCTGAGTTACTATGGCATAAACCATATGAATTGTGGCATGTGACTTCAAAGTACAACTTGTGACCTCAAAGTGCGACATGTGACTTGAATATGTGACTTGAAAATGTGAAGTGTGACTTGAACATATGACCCATGACATGTGACTTGAACATGTGACCCGTGGCCTATGACATGTTGAAATTGATATGTGACATATGTAATAAGATTTGTGATCTGTGTTGTTTTGACCTGAAACATCTATGAACTCAAAAGTGCGACATGTGACCTAAAATATGACTTGTAACTTATGAATTGTAACATTTGAAATCAAATTTGTTAATCTTGACATGTGGCCTGAATGTGATCTCTGGCCTATATAATGCAACTTATGATCTACGACTTGTTAAATTAATATGTGACCTATATAATATGACTAGTGACCTGAAACGTATGACCTGTGAACATATTAAGTGTGACCTTGATCATGTGGCATGTGACCTATGATCTATAAATTGTAACATGTGACTGGATATACTATGACTTGAACGTGTCACTTGTGAGCATATTAAAACATTTGAAGTGTGACTTGAGCATTTGAAGTATGACCTGTGACCTAATACATCAATGTAAATTGAGCATTTGAAGTGTGACTTGTGACCTAATACATCAATGTGACCTGAGAATTTGAAGTGTGACCTGTGACCTAATACATCAATGTGACCTAAGAATTTGAAGTGTGACCTGTGACATAATCCATCAAATATGTTATTCACTGGATTCTCTAACATGTGATTAGATGAATATGACTTATGACCTGCAATGACCGAGTTGTAACATGAAACCTTAAAGTGCGACATGTGACTTGAGGTGTGAATTTTGACTTGTGACTGTGTGACATATGACCTAAGGCTTGTGACTTGTGAACTGTTATTTGTGATATTTGAATTGTGACTTTCAACATAAAACTTGCGACCTATGAAATGTTAATTGGATAAATGACTTGTAGAATTTGATATGTGACCCAGTCAATATGACTTGTGAACTGTGAAGTGGATTGTTACTTGTGACCTCTAATATATTAACTTTGGCATGTGACCAATGCGTTAGGAGCCATTGGATTGGGGCCAAACCAATGCCAAAAGTGTCCTTCAACCCTTTGATTCAAACTACCACCGCCGCCTGCACCATCCCTGCTTCACCACTCACCCACCACCACCACGATGCCTCCCAAAGTGAACTGCACTGTTGCTAAATGGAAGCAGTAGCGCCACTGCTAGATAGAAGTGGCGGCGCCGATGCTTCAATGTAGCAATGGCAATGGCAAGGTCACTGCAACTTACTAGTTTTTCGTCATCTTATCGTCACTGCCTTGCAGAAAATTTCATTCAACACCATCTCCACTGCCCCACCACCAGTCATCGTCACTTCACTTCACTTCCACCATCACCACCACTGAAAATGCACACCCACACCACCACGAGAAGCAGTATTATGACAGCAAATTATTAACACCTCCACAACCTAGATCGCAACATACATCACAACTAGGGTGGGTGTAATGGGGTGGGTGATTGGGACCATTATTAGATGCGTTTGTTGCGGGAGAGTAGACAAGCATAGCTTTGTCGTTGTGAATGTGTCGTCGCGATATGCGATACTGTGCACGAAAAGACAAAAAGGTTTGCGTCGTCTCGTGTGGTGACGACTGTGGTTACGAGCTAGGGTGGGTGGAGTGGGGTGCCATCTCTAGAGAACCTAGTTGGTTGTGGGGAGGGAGAGAGAGAGAGAGAGAGAGAGAGAGAGAGAGAGAGAGAGAGAGAGAGAGAGACCAAATAAAGAGAGTGATGTGGTAAAAAATCCTAACCTTGACGTGACAAGATCTGGAGCTACTTGATTACTAGAAAAGATGAACAAATTCGCCTTGGATGACCTGCAAAAAAGTGAGGAGGATTCTCCTCGTCGCCCTTACGGTGTGAGAATTAGTATTATGGAAAAAAGTAGAGAGAGAATATATAACTGGAAAAACGTAAAGAATAATAAATGAATTATATGTGATCAAAGGAGCTGTATTTATAGGGTTGAAAGGCCCATAACCTTCTTTACTTAAAGAATGAGTCCTTTTGATGTAAACTTACCATTTAGGAAGAGTTCTAATGTTACTTGAATTGAACTCCCCTTTTCTAGGAGGTTTCCTCATTGGTTACGTTTTTCTGGGGCCCAAGAAAGTAGCCCATAAATGAAGAAGGCTTAGGGTCCTGCTGGTATAGGGCCTCCAGGAATAATGAGCCCAGGATGAACCGACCTCAACATCTTAAAAAGGAACATATGCAGATTAGGTTGGGATGAGCCAACCTTATGATATATAGCTCGGGTACGTAAGCTGGCTTATGAGTAAGCGTACTGAAGAATCTAGTGACTCCGGTAAATTCTCGGTCCATGCTTGCTCGGGCACTATTGCCCGACCTTTAGATTATTTTTGGTTAATGAATATAAAGAGACTGGGCACATAGGTCGGCCTTATGATCAAGATGGGCTAGCCTGTGAAGTTCCAAACCCTTAGCCCATCCTGTAGCTTGAAATCGTACCGATCATTGGCCCCCCTGCATTAGGGATCAATAATAGATCTCTGAATGCATCAAATTTTTGACAGTTATCTCATTTATTTCTAACGGTTGATGACGCGTTTTGCCAACTGTTTTCTATTTAATCAATGTGAGGAGGGCAATAGTTTTGCGTCAGATTTTGGACAAGTGTCTCACTGTAAAAGGTGGAATTTTTGAAATTTCTCCTGCCATTTTTGCCTATATATATGTGGTCCCTATGCTCCCTTTCATTTTACTTCGTGAAAATTTCTAAGAAACCAGGGAACTCATCGAGCAAGTAGCGCGATCTACCCTTCCAACAAAAATAGCATTTTAGTTAAGTTCGACCTTTCCCAACTTTATTGATTATATAACTTATTTCTCAAAAAGTATGGTGAGGCAAGTGACTGTAGGAGACCTTAGGGAAGTGGAGAATCTAGAAGAGCCCTTAGAGGCTGAGCCCATAGGCTTTTATTAGCCCCCACCTTCCCAGGATGAGGAGTCGGGTAGTGAGGAAGGGGTAGAGGATAACCCTGACTTGGGTAGAGGATCAAGCGAGGTCGACCTTGAGCTCCCGACTTATAATAGTAGGATGAAGGAGCATATGGTCGAGGCTGACATGAGGAAGTTCGTGCTATCCGAGGGGTACATAGCCTGAGTTCCGGAGGAAGACGACGTTTCTTACCACTGCCGGGAAGGGGAGATGGTGATTTTTCACTAATCCCTT
The DNA here is from genome assembly GCA_963555705.1 of Ligustrum vulgare. Classification (NCBI taxonomy): domain Eukaryota; kingdom Viridiplantae; phylum Streptophyta; class Magnoliopsida; order Lamiales; family Oleaceae; genus Ligustrum; species Ligustrum vulgare. The sequence goes on along the minus strand of OY743177.1, from coordinate 57,727,502 downwards.
GTAGCTAGACTTAGGTTTCCTCTGCACCATTTTTTTATTGACTTCCTCCTTACTACTAGTATAGTCCTGGGTCAGCTCGCACCTAATGGATGAAGAATCCTAGTATATTTTTTTTGTTTTATGTAGGAGTCTAGGGATTGAGCCTACCGTGGACTTGTGTAAATGTATTTTGGACTTGAAGTATTTTCCATGGTGCAACTGCTTCATTTACTTGAGCGGGAAGGGATGCTTTGAGGTTCTTTGGGTTCCATCCTCCCTAAAATATTGGAAGGAGAGGTTCTTCTACGTGAAACCCCGGGTCGGGGAAAACCTTTTCCTGTCAACCTTTAGAAAACCAGATGTAGATAGCTTCAATAGGATGGGGAATAAGAGTGAGGAGGAGATGGCCAACCTTCTTGCCAATGCCATTAGGGTATGCGATTTTGGCCTGTTGGCCGAAGAGGCCTCTGATTTGACAACAAATGAGATTTTGAGCCAAGCCGGTCTTGACCTTCAGCCTGGTAGTTCTCGGCCTTGTAAATTAAGTAATATATATCATTCTTTTACAATTTCTATTGTTTTTAGCCTTTGTTCCACTGCTCATCCTCTTCTTCCTTACTATTTTGCAAGGATGGCTTTTGACGGAGAGAAACTGAGAAAGGCGACCGAGGAAAGGGTAGAGGTGTCAAGACGGACGGACGAACAGGCCGACCAGACCCGTGAAAATCGGCTCAGATCGACCCGGGACGGTGGGCCAACCCGTGACTCGTGCGGCGGTTCACGGGTCAAGAAATTGTGAACTTCGGGTTTTGAGGGTCAAACCTTCATAAGCTACGGTTAACCCGCTGGCCCGTAAAAAAAAAAAAATATTTTTATTAAATATGGTAAATTGAAAATATCATTTCTTCTACAAACTCTAATACAACTTTTAAAGCAAAATCTTATTTTTTTTCTCCCTAATAGCTAAAAAATATAATGTTCTTTGATAATAGTATTTAGAAATACATTTAGCGTTTAATTGTTATTTGTTTATGTTTTATTTAAATTTGCAAATTTAGAAGTAATTCATATATAAAAAAATATAATTTTAAATTCTATGTAAATACTTTATGGTATAAATATGAATTTATCATTTAATCATCATGTATTTAGAAACTTGACAAAAAAATTGCTATAAATATGAAAAAATCTATATTTTTATTTATACGAGCCAAATCAGAACGAACCGCGACCCGCGTGGGCTCGACCCGGATGGGCCAATGGGCGGCCTGGGTTGTAGTTCGAATTTTACGTGTTGACCTGGAACCGGCCCGTAACCTGCAGCGGGCGGGCTTTTTTCAAGCGGGCCGTTATCGGGCTTTTATGTTGGTGGGCCGAACCGGCCCGGACCACCCGGATTGACACCTTTAGGAAAGGGCACGAAATGCTACCCAAAAAAGGAAGGATGATGGGGTCGTGCGGCGCCGTTATCAGAAAAGACCTCGCAGGGATCAGTCTGGGTAGGGGAAACCTCGAGGAGGAACGAGGATGCTCCTTCCCAAAGAGTGAATGGTTGAGATGCACGACGCTAGCCTCCTCGAGAAGTGTCAGCTCCTGAAGTTGTCCTCGAGGGCCAACGTTGGCCGATCTTAGGGAGAAGATGGAGGGAGGTCTCCATCCCGGCCTTCTGGAAAAATATTGTGAGGAAGTTGCGCTCGAGCAAGGGGCGGACCACTTCATGAATGCCGCAGTAGAGGTATATTCCTATCTTCATGTTTGTACTTAATACTTTGAAACAATATTTAAAATATTACTAAGTGTTTATCCTGATTATCAGCTGATCATCATTGGCAGGGGGCTAATCAACTAGGGTGTCAAGCGCGGAGAGATTTTGAGCCAGCTTGTCCATTCAGTTCAATACGAGGCCACCAAACTCTGGCTGCAGAGAAAAAAATTAGCCTGGGTGGAGTTAGACTTGGCCTTGATGACCCAAGATCGAGACCTCACTCGGGAGGAGAATGCTAAGCTCCCTGAGGACCTTCGTAGGGCTCGTGAATAGATAGAGGCTGCTAAGGTCGAAGCTGTCGAGGCCTTCAAGAAATTAGAGGAGTATGACCTGGCCTTAGAAAACTACGGCTTGGAGTCATACTCCCAGGGAATGAAGTAGGCTCGGGCTTGGGTTAAACTCCACGCACCCGATGATGCCAAGGATCACCACCCTCAGTAGTAGTCTTTTACGAATTTAAATAGATTTTGATGTATAGCCCGAGGTATGCCTCAAGGACCTCTTGTAACAAGTTTTGTTGTGAATGAAATATTTTGTCAAAAGCTTGGGTTCTTTACTTTGCGTTTTATTGATACATTACTGCTATTTCAAATATGCAAGCTGACCACGTTTAGTCTTATTGATCCTATGTCTTGAAAAGTATATGGTCGAGCAAAGACGACCATTGGTTATAGGAACAGACTTCAATTCTTTGTAGCATCAACATTGGATTGATAATACTTGATTACCAAGGTCGGTCAAGGTCGACCATTTTGACAAAGAATAGATCGAGCTTTTGACTTGGCGAAATTGAGAGGAATGTTTTAACAAGATCGGGTAATACCAACCTGTTAGTCACTTACGGGGTCGAACTTTTCATTTTGTAAATGTGGGAAATAATTTGTAATACCTTGCCATGAGACATTGTAAATTATTTGTTGGGAAATAATTCGTAACGCCTTGCCATAAGACATTGTAAATTATTCGTGGAAGAATAATTTGTAACGTCTTACCATGAGACATTGTAAATTATTTGTTGGGAAATAACTTGTAAAGTCATTTGGGTGACGTTGTAAGTTATTCCAGTATTTTGTCTTTTGGTGCTCATTCTTCGGAAGAAATATTTTTATTAAAGGGGACTGAACGATGGGTCTCGTCAAAACTTTACCCAGAAAGATCTGGATAAGGAAAAAGAGTACCCGTCCCTGATGCTGAAAGAAAGTACAGTGGGCGCGCAGGCCCGACCTTTCCGAAAATTGTTGATGGACGTGCAAGTCCGAACATAATTAAAAGAAAAAATGGGTTCGCAGACCCGACTCTTCTTCAACTAGATGACCTTGTTATTAACGGAAATGTGACTACTTATAGTAAGGCTTTAGATTCTCCACATTCCATGGCCGAGGAAGAGGTTTTGAATCCATTGTGTGGAGGCTGTACGAGCCTTTTCCCACTTTTCGGATGACTTCATATGTTCCTTCCCAAATAGGTCCAAGTTTCCGAGGTTGATGACCGGTGGCCTCACTTTGACGGAGGACAAGATCTCTCATTCTGAATTCTCTCTTCTTCACTCAGATATTAATATCTTGGTCATGGCTTGTTGATAAACAGCTATTCTTAAGGCGACATTTTCCCTAATTTCTTCCAGAAGATCCAGACTTTCTCTATATCCCTCAATCTGGTCGGGTGATTCTGTAGTCATTGCATGGAAGCTAAGAATTATTATTTCTACTGGAACAACATCTTCCATCCCAAAGGCCAGCATGAATGGAGTTTCCCCTGTTGCAGCCTTGAATGTTGTTCGGTTGGTCCAAAGTATTTCTGGGAGGAGATCGGGCCAATCACCCTTGGCACTGTCAAGGCGAGTCCTCAACTCTCGCAAGATGAGCTTGTTTGTAACTTCAGCTAATCCATTACTTTGTGGCTGCGAAACAAAAGTTAACCTGTGCTCTATTCCCAGATTCTTAAAGAATTGTTTGAAGGCTTGGCACTCGAACTGACGCCCATTATTAGTGATTAGTGTTTTAGGAAGACCAAAATGGCAGATAATTGACTTCCAAACAAATGCCTCCAGCTTTTGTTCTGTGATTATGGTAAGAGGTTCTGCTTCCACCCATTTTGTGAAGTATTCCACAGCCACTGCTAGGAATTTGACCTGACCACGAGCCATGGGAAACAGCCCAGTATGTCAATTCCCCACTATACAAAGGGTATGGGCACATAATTGAAGATACTTCTTCTGCTGGTTGATGTAATCGGGCTGTAAACCTTTGACACTTATCACAAGTTTTCACGTAGCTGAGTGTGTCCTTCCTTATGGTTGGCCAATAGTACCCGTATCATATCAACTTCATAGCTAGCGCTCTTGCTCCCTGATGTCCTCCACAAATTCCTTCATGAACCTCTGTCATAGCAAGAGCTGCTTCTTTTGGAGTTAAGCATCGAAGGTAAGGAAGTGTAAAACTTCGACGAAATGGTATTATGTAATATGGTATACCTCGGGGCCCTTGCTTTGATTCTTCTTGCCTCTGCTTTGTTATCTCGAAACTTTCCTGACGTTAAATATTCAATGATTGGATCCATCAAACTGGGCTCATGATCTGAAATATCAATGACATCGGGCTACTATGTGATCTTGGGCTCATGAAGAGTTCGCACGAATACAGTTCTCTCTAAGTGTTCTAGATTGGAAAAAGTTAGTCTTGATAGAACATCTGCTTTGTGGTTAGCGGATCTTGGTATTTTATCTATGCAACACGACTTGAACTTTCTTTTCAAGTCCAGAACCATCATTCTGTAAGATGACATTTTTTCATCTTTTGCTTCAAAAGTGCCATTCACTTACTCTACCACCAACTGTGAATCACTTAAGACACTGACATGCTCGAACCCTAGATGTTGTGTTGCCTGAAGCTCGACGATAATGGCCTCATACTCTACGTCATTATTAGTGGCTGGGAATTCGAACCTAATTGCGCACTGAATTTCCATTGTTCCATCGTCCTTTTTTAATATTATTCCGGCCCCTGAGCCTTTGGCATTCGATGCTCCGTAAACTTGCAAAGTCCATGTGGACTCTTCCCTGTCATGACCTGTTGGCCCCCGAGGTCTTGAGGCGAGTTCAGCGATGAAGTCTGCCAAGACTTGTGCTTTTATAGAAGGTCGGGGTTTGAACACAATGTTATATTCCCTAAGCTCGATTGACCATTTGAGTAGACGACCAGAGACATCCGATTTCTGTAAGATCTGCTTCAAGAGCTGATTTGTGAGGACTGTTATACCATAGGCTTGAAAGTAAGGTCTTAATTTTCTGGCTGCTGTGACCAGTACAAGTTGTTCTGCTAGTGTATATCGGGTTTCTGTGTCCAACATCATCTTACTAACATAGTATACTGGTTTTTGGGTCTTCCCTTCCTCTTTGACCAAAACGGAGCTTACTACATGATCCGAAACTGCTAGATACAAGAACAGATTGTCTCCATGATTTGGTTTTACCAATATCGGAGGAGTTCCCAAATATTCCTTCAGCTTCCTGAAGGAGATCTTGCACTCTTCATCCTATCTAAACTCTTTATTTCCTCCGAGAGTTTTGAAGAATGGAAAACATTTATCTGATGTTCTTGACATGAAACGGCCCAGCGCTGCCACTCTTCCCATAAGTTTCCGTACTTCCCTGATGATCCTGGGAGGTTCCATTGATGTAAGGGCCACAACTTTATCTGGGTTAACTTCAATTCCTTGTTGGGTGATCATGAACCCCAAAAATTTACCCGAGCTTACTTCGAATGCGCACTTGGAGGGATTTAGCTTCATCCGATGTTGTCTGAGTGTACAAAATATGTCTTCCAAGTTGGCTATGTGATCTTCCTTTCTCGTGCTCTTTACGACCATGTCATGAACATAAACTTCGATATTCCGCTCGATGTGTTTGGAGAAGACCATGTTTACCAATATTTGATAAGTAGCCCCGGCATTCTTCAATCCAAAGGGCATGACTTTGTAGCAATATATTCCTTCATCAGCCATAAATGAAGTTTTCTCCTGATCTTCCTGTGCCATTCGAATTTGATTATACCCCCAGAATGCGTCGAGGAAGCTGTAAAGTTCAGAACCTGATGTGGAATCCACCAATTTGTCGATTCAGGGAAGAGGATAACTGTCTTTTGGACATGCTTTGTTTAAATCAGTAAAATATATGTAGACTCGCCACTTGCCATTTGGGTTCTTGACCAATACCACATTGGCTATCCATTCTAGATACTTCACTTCCTTGACGAATCCTGCTTTCAGAAGCTTATCTATTTCCTCCTTTATTATTTGCCTTCTTTATGTGGAAAACTGTCTTCTTCGTTATTTAACAGGCTTCTTGTCGGGCATGACATTAAGTCTGTGTTCAACAACTGCGGGGTCTATCCCGGGCATATCTTCTGCACTCCATGCAAATATGTCGTTATTTCTCCTTAAAAATTACGGCAGTTCTTCCTTCATTAATTTGGGGAGTTCTTTCCCAATTGTGAAACTCTTTCCTTCTGAAATTTGAATATCTTCCAATTCTTCTACTGGTGACATGCACTCTTCCACAGGAAGTTCATTTGACATCAGATCTGTTTTACCCTTCCCAATACAGCTGATATAACAACTTCTGGCTATTGACTGATTTCCCTGTACTATTGTTATGCCTGAGGAAGTCGGGAACTTGATTGCCAGGTGATATGTCGAAACTACTGCTTTTAAGTTGTTTAGGAATGGTCTTCCAAATATAGCATTGTAGGCCATAGGGGTCTTCACGACCTGAAACGGAGTCATCTTTGTTACCAACTTTTCTTCTGATCTAAGTGAAGTAGGAAGATCAATTAGGCCTTTGGGTTTCACTGTTCCCCTATCGAAGCCAATTAGGAGTTGCATCTTATTGAAGGCTTCCAAAGAAAGGACATTGGCTACACTTCCATTATGAACGAGCACCCTTCTTACATCAAATATTGAGATTGTGGTACTGATGACTGATAAGTGTTATATTAACGTTTATTTTATACACTTATATCCTTGAATATGCCATAATGTGATTCTATCTAAGTATTATTAATGCATTTTATGTTTTATATTGTATAGGATCACAAAGGAAGAGAAAAGAAGGAAAAAGGACCAAAATGCGCTTAAAATCGAAGATTGAGGACCTTGGGTGCAAATACGTTACGGCCGTAATACATATAGTCACGGCCGTAAACCTTTTCATATCGTTGTGCAAAAATCAGCAGAAACGCCTTCACGGCCGTAAGACATATCCTTACGGCCGTAACCTTTAAAAGAAGAAAATCAGCAGAAACCCCTTTACGGCCGTAAGTGGATATGTTACGGCCGTAACTTCAAATTGCGAGAAATGTGCAGAAACTCCTTTACGGCCGTAAAGGAAAACTTACGGCCGTAACTATTCTAGTCAAAAATTTCCTTATTCCAATTCTTTCCATAATTTTGGATTTCTTGGTCCCAAAGCTAGGGCACGAAATTGAGGCTATAAAAAGGGAGTTTCATGACAAGAAAAAGAGACTTTTATTATGGTGAAAGAGGCAAAACATTGAGGAAAATTGAGAGCAAAATATAGAGCATTCTTGGGAGATTTTCAAGCGCAAGAACACAACAACAATGGAATTCATGAAGCAATTTGAAGAATCTACCACAACCATGCTAGGCTAAATTCCATATCTTGTTCAAAGGGGAAGTTGTGTCAATTTAATTATGTTATTTTCTTTTCCTACAAATTAGTAGCGTGAATTTATTCCTTTATTTCAATTGTTGGATTATTATGTTTTGAATGTTCAATTGAGTTTATTTGATTAATAGTTTAATTTGGCCAATTGGATTATTGATCTTTGGATTCATGAATATGCTATGTTTAGATTCTTGATCCGTAATTGTCATTGAATCTTTACTTTAGTAGCAAATAAATCTCGTGCAGGTTTAGTAATAATTCAACTTGGATTGATTAATTCGAGCTTGTGTAATTAACGATCCAATTCAATCTATTCTTCTAAATTTTCATAATAGTCGTGCATTAAATCCTAAGAGCTTATTTAGGATTGTCCATGGCTAGAATTGGTTCAAAGAGCTTGTTTTGAATCAATACACATAAGGAAGAATTTAGATAATCAGAGCTTGTTGATTATTTATGATTGATAATTGAATTAGGAATAGAAACACGTTACAAGGAAAAGTATAACATTAATTAAGGACACAACCGAACCCGAGAACAAGATTTCCTCTCATATTATTTCTTTAGTCATATTTAATTGTTTATTTTTATGCATAGTTTTCATTCAAGCAATTCAAACAACAAAACCCCCCCATTCCATTCTAATTGATCGAACAACTAAAATTAGTTTTCGTTCCTCGTGGGATCGACCCTTACTCTCGCTACTACATTATTAATTAATATTTAACGAGTAAGGAATTATTTATTATTTTGGTGCATTGCGACACGCATCAATGACAACGGTATCGTCATGAGGATATGAAATTCCTTCCATATCAGCGTTACTAAAGCTGATGTTGTTTGAAATTTCATGGTCATGACTTCCTGACCTTTCTTCCTGTTCACCCAATGCCCGGGCATAATATTTCCTTGCGTTATTTGAATTGCCTCCAGAAGCGATTCCTCCGACGATAAAGTTTATGGTGCCAGCGGATCTGTTCTTCTCTTCCCTTTATCTTTATCTTCCTTCTTTATGTAATGTCCCAGGAAGCCTCTTTTTATGAGGGCTTCTATCTCATGTTTTAGTGTTTTGCACTCACCCGTGGTATGACCCGAGCTTTTGTGGAAGTCGCAATACTTATGACGATTCTTCTCGTCGATCTTCCCCTTGATAGGCTTTGGCCAGTGCAAATCTTCGCGACCTTTGATTTCCATGAGAATGTGAGATTCAGGGGCATTTAATGGAGTTAAATTCTGATACCCAAAACTGCTTCCTTTTGGGTTGGATCGGGAAGGATTCCTTCAATCTTCTTGCCTAGATCTCTTATTCCCCTGGCACTGTGGCTCCATGAACTTGATCATGTGCCCTAACTGACAACAATGTCTCTTTCATATTTATGTATTTCTCAGCTCTTCTGAGAAGTTCCGTGACATTAGTAGGTGGATACTTAGATAAGGACATTCTGAACTTCGGAACTCGGATGGCTAAGGTCAAGGCTGAAGTCGCCGATGATATGTGAAGATCTGGGATCTGAAGTGTTTCGAGGTTAAAGCGGGTGATGAAATCCCGCAGTGTTTCATTATGTCCTTGTCTCAACTGCATGAGGGAAGCGGCTGTTTTCTTGATCCTCTTACTACTCGCAAAGAAAGCCATGAATTTCTCATTAAGATCAACGAAGGAAGAGATTGATCCTGATGGTATTGTAGAAAACCAGTCTCGGGCTGAGTTGGTTAAGGTTTGCGGGAAGGCCTTACATAAAATTTGATCAGGAGCATTCTGCATGTCCATGACATTAGTGTAGGTATTCAAGTGGTTGTTAGGATCTGTTGTTCCATCACATTCCTTTATCTGAGGGTACTTGAATCTTTCTGGTAAGGGGAACAACGTTATTTCAGGAGTTAAAGGGATTCTTCTAGTGAAAGAGGTCCGACCTTGTGTGTTTTGCCTTATCCCATCTGCAATTCCTTCCTGAATAATTCTTGGAATTTCTCGTTGTGTTAAGTTGGCAGATGCCTCAGTAATGGAATGGGCAGCTCCGATTTTCGGGGAATTGTCATCTACATGATTAACCGGCCTGGGATCTTCCTTGGGAATCGTACTCGAGGTGTTCAGGTCAGGTTGTGCTTGACAATTATTCTGTTGCTGAAGTGCCTGGCAGAGTTCACGGAGCTGTTGCTGGAGTTCGTTGAAATCTTCCCGACTAATCAGTTCATTGTCCGACGTGACTTCTGGATTTTGTTCTTCCCCGATATCTTCAAGAGGTGGAGGGTTCTCCCCTTCAGCCGAGGTATTGGGTTGACCAGTGGATGTGGAGGGACGAGCTTGACGTCTATTAACCATGATTGATCGTATCTCTTCCCACAGACAGCGCCAATTGATGCGGTAAAAAATCCTAACCGTGACGTGGCAAGATCTGGAGCTGCTTGATTACTGAAAAAGATGAATGAATTCGCTTTGAATGACCTGCAAAAAGGCGAGGAGGATTCTCCCCATCGCCCCTCCGGTGTGAGAATTAGTATTCTGGAAAAAAGTAGAGAGGGAATATATAACTGGAAAAATGTAAAGAATAATGAATGGATTATATGTGATCAAAGGAGCTGTATTTATAAGGCTGCACGGCCCATAACCTTCTTTAGTTAAAGAAGGAGTCCTTTTGGTGTAAACTTACCTTTTAGGAAGAGTTCTAATATTACTAGAATTGAACTCCCCTTTTCTAGGAGGTTTCCCCATTGGTTACGTTTTTCTGGGGCTCAAGAAAGTAGCCCATAAACGAAGAAGGCTTAGGGTCCTGCTGGTATTGGGCCTCCAAGAATAATGTGGCCGGGATGGACCGACCTCAACATCTTAAAAAGGAACAGATACAGATTAGGTCGGGATGACTCGACCTTATGATATATATAGCTCGGGTAAGTAAGCTGGCTTATGAGTAAGCGTACTGAAGAATCTAGCGACTTCGGTAAATGCTCGGTCCATGCGTGCCCGGGCACTATTGCCCGACCTTTAGATTGTTTTTGGTTAATGACTATAAAGAGACTGGGCACACAGGCCGACCTTATGATCAAGATGGGTTGGCCTGTGAAGTTCCAAACCCTTAGCCCATCCTGGTAGCTTGAAATTGTACTGATCAGAGAGGAAGTCTGGAAGGTAGGGTATGGGTTTGTTTGGGTTATATTATTTATTATTAAATTGAATTAGCACATGATTGATATATAAAATACTTACAAACTTGTTTTATGAATTGTTGATTTTAAAAACCTGTTACGGTGTAATTACCACTTATTTTTGGGAAAAATACATGGAACCCTTTAGTTAAAGATCACTTTGTAATAATAAGATCATGAGATTATATTTGTAAAAATCAGGTCCTAATTACTAATTAATATTTATTAATAGATATTTAATACCCAAATCAAACCCTAAATATTTTCAAAATCATTTCAAACACAAACTAATCTCTCCTTCTCTCTCTACCATCTCTCCACTCCCATCTACCGAATGATATCTGGCCACCACCATGCCCGAGCTACTATCCCCACCACCCACGAGACCTCCAGACATCTTTTCCTTAACATATGGCCGCTACTAGATGGAACGACGTTGCTGATCGGAGCGACACCACTGCTTCAATTGTTGCAGCGACGCCGCTTCTTCATATTTTCGCCGTCGCTGACTTTTGTACATACAGTTCTTGGTGGTGATGGTTTGAGTAATAGAGTGAGCCTCCTCGAGCTCCATCGTCCTGTATTTCTTTTGGTCAAATCTTGGGTCGATGCCTTCAATGCCGCCGCTTCATGGTGAATGTGAGTGGTGTGGTAGTTTTTTTTATTTTTTTTTGTTATTGTTGTGGTTGTGGTTGTGGTTGTGATTGTGGTGGTCAAGATGAAGTTGATGGTGGCAGCGGATTAACTTGGGAAGGGGAGGCAGTGATGGTGGGGAGGCGATGGTTCAGTGGCAGTGGCGGTGACGGTAGTGGTTGGGGTTCTGTGACTTCTTAATATTGGCGGTGGCAGTGACATGTAATATGGATCGAGTGCTTCTTCTAGCATTGGCGTCGAGGGGTGGCGGCAGTGACGGGTAACATAGACCGGGTGCTTCTTCTAGCATCAACGTCGAGGGGTTTGGGGGTGGGGTTACAAGAGAAGAAAGGGATGGGGGTGGGAGTTAGGTTGGGGGTGTACGGGGGATTGGGTTGGATGGGGTGATATATTGTGATCGATAATTTTAACAATTATTAGGTAATTGTAAACAAAATATAGACTAAATGTGACTTCGTGTGACCAATAAATAAATAAATAAATAATGTATAATCAATTATGAATGATTGTGACTAATTATTAGTCAAATGTTATAAAAATATTGATTAATCGTGACTAAGAAACGAGTAAGTTGTAACCAAAAAATAAATAATATGTGACTAGTTATATATGATTGTGACCAATTATATTAGAGATTGTGACTAATTGTGACTGTGCCCTTGTTTGAAACTCTTCATTTGGGAAAAATTATGGGTTGAAATATTATTTTTGGGAGGATGTGTGGTTAAAAAATATTTGAAAAGTTAAAAAATGGTAGGCTTGACTAAAATAGATGGTTGAGATTGTGTGTTGAATAAATTTGATTTACAAAAAATGGGGGCCAAATAGGGACTTTATGTAGCCATTGGATTAGAACGTCACATGTCCTACAATTGTGTCAAATATAACTATGTGTGACTGAGCTGTGACTTTGTGTTAGTGAACTATGACTTTATGTGATTGAATTGTTACCTCATGAGAGAGATATATATCGTGTAATCGAACTGTGACATTGTGTGTTCAAATCGTGACTTTGTGTGATCAAGTATAACTTTGTAGGTGGGATGAGGTGGTGTGGGGTGAATTTTGCATCTAAATTTGTAACTTTGACTCAATTGTGATTATGTGTGATCAACTGTGACTTTGCTGATAGGGTGGGATTGGTCACTAAATTTGTAATTGTGACTAAAATTTGACTTGTGTGACTAACTGTGACTTTGCGGGTGTGGGTGAGGGTGAGATGGGGGCGGGACACAATTTGTTACTAAATTTGTAATTGTAACCAAATTGTGACTTTGTGTGATCAACTGTGATTTTGTGAGGGTGGGGTGGAGTGAAGGCAGTTGTGAAATTTTGGACTAAAGTTGTAATTGTGACTAAAATTAATTTTATGTAACCAACGGTAACTTTGTGGGTGAGATGCGATGGGATGGGGTGATGTGGGTTGGGCGGGGCGTGGCGTGGCGAAATTTGTTACTAAATTTGTAATTATGACTTTGTATGACCAACTGTGACTTTGTGAGGGTGAGGTGGGTGGGTGCGGGGTGGGGGTTAAATTTACAATTAAATTTGTATATGTGACTGAATTATGACTTTGTATGACTAACTGTGACTTTGTTGATTGGTGGGTGGTTAGGGGGGGATGGAGTGGAGGTCGAGGTGGGTGGGTGTAGGGTTGTAATGGTAGAAATATTAAGTGTGGATGGTGTTTAGGTAAAATTATATTTATATTAACAATATAATAGATAATTATTTTTATATAATATTATATCTATTTATTATTATTAACACCTGATTTTTAAAAATAAATCTCAAGTTTGTTACCTTTAAAAAGGGGTTAATTGCACTTGTTACTTTAAAAAAGTAACATAACTGATCTTTACTTCTCAAATAAAAAAAATTGAAATTTACAGACTCCTCTTCTTCATCTTCCCAGTCGCACACTCTCCACCCCCACCACGGGACCACCGCCACCACCACCTACATCAACACCACCAGAGCACTGCCGGAGGCTGAGGAAGAGGCCATCGTTGGTAGGCAATTGTCGCCGACGATTGGGTATGATGTCGTCTGGGAATAGAACATTTATGCGAATATAGAAGCCCCGACTTGGTTTAGTGGGTTCTTCGAGTCCCTTCGCGGGATCTGGATTTGGGTTTGGGTTTGGGTTCCTTCTTGTTCTCTTCTTTCTTTCTGGATTTGTAGATTCTGGTGGTGCTAGTGATTTGAAGGTTGTGCAGGATGTGAGGCATGATTGTGGTCGTGCGGTGTTGCTAGTGTGCGATTGTTGTAGCTGTAGATTATGCGGTGGTTGTGGTATGTTGATTATGCTATGGTGGTGATTGTGTCGCAGCCTGCAGGTGCAGGGCGATGGGAAGCTCTATTTTATGACTGGACAAAGTATCATATTTTTTTTGTAAAGTATCATGATTTGATACTAAAATTTTGTCCCAAGTATCATAAAAGTTTGATAAAGTTTCATATTATGATACCAAAAATAAGAAAGTATCACAAGAATCATGTTGTGATACTTTAAAAGTATCTGAAAACAGTATTTTTCAATAAAAAAATTGAAGTATTTCTCAGTGATTTTTGAAAATGAAGTTAAGTATTAATTATGATACCAAAAATTGAGTATTTTTGTAAACGTCCCTTTAAAAAGTGATAATTTTAGGTTTATGTTTAATCATTTTCAAATGTAAAGGATCGAACCGGACCGACTCGGAACCAATTGGTTCGGTTCCGTAGCCAAATATGGAACCAATGGTTCCATTACTAAGATTCCCATTGGTAATCGATTCGGTTCCTTTCGAAAACGGATCGAACCGGACTGTGCCCACTCCTAGTGTTTATGGATTTTTCCCTTGTTTTTTTGTAGGATTTTCTACAGGGAAAAATACATACATAAGGTGTTTACTATACAAAATTTCAATTTTAAGATATAGCTTAAAAAATTTCAAATATCAAGTTGCAGATAAAATTATTTAACTAAATTAAATAATTAATTTTTTTATTAATTATATAAATTCAGGTCACAACACAATATAAATTCAGGTTACAAAATGTAAATTGCTTAACTCACAAATAATTTTAGGGTCACAATTTATCAAAATAGTAGGTCACAATAACAGTTTTATCAAGTCACAAATAATTTTAAGGTCACAAGTTTTAAATTAATCGATCACGAGTTATTTCTAGGTCACAACTTATCAAATTATTAGGTCACCAATCTTTTAAGTCACAATTATCATATTATTAGGTCACAATTCACTTATTAATCATTTGGTAACAGTATATTTGGAAACTTGCTCACATCATCGTCTCACCACCATTAGTCCACAACCACCGCCATCTCAACATAGCGACCCACCACCACCGCCTCAACGCCACCACCACCATCATTTATTTTCACTTCAATAAATGACTAAAAATAACATGTGACCTGCAATCTATGCTCACCACTATTGAATATCGTCGTCACCACCTATGCCTCCACCACCTTAAAAAAAATTGCAGTCAGCATCCACCAGATTGTCATACTGCAATACACAAAGCATCACCACCACCAATCCGGTTAGGTCCGTTTCCAAAAGGAACCACCCCGAACCGGATTGCGCCAACTCCTAGTGTTTATGGACTTTTTCCTTGTTTTTTCATAGGATTTTTTACAGGGAAAAATATGTATATAAGGTGTTTACTATGCACAATTTCAATTTTAAGATATAACTTAAAAAATTTAAAAAATCAAGTTGCAGATAAAATTATTTAACTAAATTAAATAATTAAAATTTTTTATTAATTATATAAATTCAGGTCACAACACAATATAAATTCAGGTAACAAAATGTAAATTGTTTAAGTAATAAATAATTTCAGAGTCACAATTTATCAAAATAGTAGGTTACAATAACAGTTTTATCAAGTCACAAATAATTTCAAGGTCACAAGTTTTAAATTAATCGATCTCGAGTTATTTCTAGGTCACAACTTATCAAATTATTATGTCGCAAATCTTTTAAGTCACAATTATTATATTATTAGGTCACAATTCACTTATTAATCATTAGGTAACAATATATTCGGAAACTTGCCCACATCATCGTCTCACCACCATTAGTCCACAACCACCACCATCTTAACATCGCGGCCCACCACCACCACCTCGACGCCACCACCACCATTTATTTTCACTTCAATAAATGACTAAAAATAACATGTGGTCGCAATTTATGCTCACCACTTTTAAATATCGTCGTCACCATCTATGCCTCCACCACCTAAAAAAAAATTGCAGTCAGCATCCACCAGATCGTCATACTGCAACAGACAAAGCATCACCACCACCAACCACCATCATCACCGGACACCAGTGTACCACCGCATCCACCAAACTGCCACACCACAACCATCACCGCATCACCACACCGCTACACCACAGCCTAACCCACCACTGCTACACCACAGCACCACCCCACCCCCACCAACATCACCACCTGTGACCCAAACTATTAAATCTGACATTAAAGATCCCTGTCTCCAAATCTGAGAATGTCTGCAAACTATCCCCGATGAAGTCGAGGTCGAAACTGTGCGCAGTAGCAACTGATATTCTCGGAGATGTCGAAATCAAAATCGTGTCCAACAACAACTATTATTCCGGCGATGTCGAAATTGGAACTTCTTGCACCTGGTGAGTGAGTTCACCAAAGAGAGGGTGGAGCTTGGTGAGTGATTTACCAGAGAGGGTGGAGGCGCGATGAGAGAGAGAGAGAGAGAGAGAGAGAGAGAGAGAGAGAGAGAGAGAGAGAGAGAGAGAGAGAGAGAGAGAGAGAGAGAGAGAGAGAGAGAGAGAGAGAGAGAGAGAGAGAGAGCATGTTAAATGAGGAAAATTAGGGTTTGATATGTATATATAGAGGTAGATAAATATGATAATTTTATTTTAATTTTATTAAAATTAATATTGAAATTAAAATTAAAATTAAAATGTTTAATTAGCCCCTGAAATTTGAAATAATACAAGTTTAATCTTATTTATGAAATTGATTTTCATAAAGTAGGGATGTATTTAATTTTCACTTTGGGGCGTTTGCAAAAATATCCAACTTTTGGTATCATAATTAAAACTTACTTCATTTTAAAAAATCACTGAAAAATACTTCAATTTTTTTTTTTTTTTTTGAAAAATACTGTTTTCTTACAAGTATCATATTGTGATAATTTAAAACTATCTTATGATACTTTTAAAGTATCACAACATGATATTGATGATATTTTCAAATTTTTGGTATCATAATATGAAACTTCATCCAATTTTCATGATACTTTGGATGAAATTTTAGTATCACATCTTGAAACTTTACACTTGTTTTATGATACCATACATAAACCGATACTCAGACATGCTACTTTCCATCACCTCCACCATTCAATGCTCCTGCAAGATCATCGCCGTCTCCATCAACTAAGCCACTGATAAATTCACCTCCGTCGTCGTCTTTTATACCCTCTGCAAGCTTTCCCACACCACCAAGAACCACCACTACCGAGTACGGCCCAAGACTCCACCTCGGAACCCATCATCAGTTGCAACACATCCAAAATCTTCCGTAACAATCCACACATCGGAAAACCAGCCACTGTTCAATAAAAAATGAACATCACCAACATCACCACCAACACACAGAAGAGGAGGCGTCGAGACATAGCAGACAGGTGCTGGATTGGAAAGAAGCGAGGGGCGGCGCACACGTAAGTTGTCGGGGAAGAAGCGGCGCACAAGTGGGTGGAAGCGGGGGCACATGTGAGCGAAAGGAGGAGGAAAAGAAAAGACGGTATTTTTGAGTTAAATTTAACTGGAAAGCATTCTTCAATTTGTTGTTTTTTTTTTTAGGCATACACTGCAATTATCCCTTCCACTTTTCTACACTACACACAAGTCCAGCCCAATACCCACTCCACCTTTCGTCAAGAAAACACACGTCAATTCCGGTCTTGCACTCCAAGTGTCACTACCCATTTTGAATCTTTGTCCTTCAATAATTACTTCAAATCTAAAGAGAAACAGATTCTTGTTAGAGCATCTTCAACCAAACTCTATTTTAGAGTTTTTCACCAAATTGAAGAGAATTTGAAGCTCCAACCAAACTGTAAATTCATTTGCAAAATGAATTATTTTTTTTCCAATTTTATCCTTTATTTTGTACATTAAAATAGTTCTTTCCTTCTATATCCATGGATCAATTTTTTGTTATTATTTTGTTTGGTTAAAATTAATTTATATTCTTTGTTATTGATTATTATTTTTATTAACATAATGAATTAATTTAATCTAATATAAACAACAATTAATGAAAATATTTAAATAAAATTGCCCATGATTAAAAATAAAAAGTTACATACTTGATGAACATAAAATTACGAGATGATAACTAAACATGACATGATAAAATACGACATGTAAATTACGAGAATTTAATAATCTGGTAAATCATTTCCAGATCCTCCTAGACCATCAAAATATTAACTGAATGGAGTTGAACTATTTTGAGATTCCTTGGTTCTTTGCTTAGATCTATTTTCCATAATTCGCAGTTGTTCGCTTCGAATAAACTCACATAGACTTGGATCTGGTATGGAGTCTAAGTCTTTCAATAAAATTTTATTCTCTTCACGAAATTCTGCAACGGCTACTTTTTTCGACTTAGTTTCAGCTCGAAGCATTTGAATTTCATAAATCTTTTGCCTATCATTGCTTCCTTTCTTTAGAATCTGAGTGATTTCTCGATTATTCTCTGCAATTGATTGAATCATACCTGAAGATTCGTCATCATTCTTTATTTTTCCTTTAGCTTTTTTGACCCCAATGGGTCCTGGACAGAACCGCCACTATTATCTTCATCTAGATGAAGAGAAAACGATGATAATCCAGGAGATGCAGGTGTTGGATGAACGGAAGTGGGAGACTCTGATTGTGACGATGCAAAATTTCCACTTTCCATTTGAAAATGTGGTAATGTTGTACTAACATCATTAGTAAACTTTTCAATATCTTTCAGGATGTACCAGACATGATCAAACTTGAAACCTTTCTTCTCACCCTTGTCTTGTGCAAACAATATTTTTGCTCGATCCATCTGCAAGATTGTGGAAAATAATTAAGTTTCTGAGCTCATTCAACATAGAATTTTGAAATAAAATATTATATATAATACTCACGATATCCTGTTCGGATGCACCACTTGGATTAAGAAGTTCCACCTGTCGAACGCATCCCCTCAACTTAGCAACAACAGTTAAAATAACAGACATTCGAGATTGTAAAGACCTCAGGGGTCGACTTTGAGTGATATATTTAGGTTTGGAGCTGTTATAGCTAGACTCAACTCGAGACCAAAATTTATCTTTCAATTGGTTAAAACCGACAATTGGATTTTGGGAAATATCAAGCCAAATATGACACAAGTGTTTGTCTTCTTCATTTGAGTATGACACACTACGTTTGTTTGAACTCATTGTGAAGAGATTTCGTAGAGTATGATAGATGGATTTGCAAGAAGTTAAGTGTGAGATAAAATGTAAAACTTCATACCATATTTATAGACAAGATAAAGGTGTGAGATTCAAATCCAACGACTCCAAGCTAAAGAATTTCATCCAACGGCTAGGTAGTGATTTCTTTGATTATGATATGACAACTCGAAGTGTACAAGATAAAGGTGTGAGATTCAAATCCAACGACTCCAAGCTAAAGAATTTCATCAAACGGCTAGGTAGTGGTTTCTTTGATTATGATGTGACAACTCGAAGTGTACAAGATAAAGGTGTGAGATTCAAATCCAACGACTCCAAGCTAAAGAATTTCATCCAACGGCTAGGTAGTGGTTTCTTTGATTATGATGTGACAACTCGAAGTGTACAAGATAAAGGTGTGAGATTCAAATCCAACGATTCCAATCTAAAGAATCTATCCAAAAGCTAAGATGTAAATGAAATCATTATTGGACGACTATATAAGAGGCTAGGTTGTGCTCAAATGAATTCATCAAATTGATTCGAAGTAAAAAATGAATCTCAATATTGGAGGTCCCTCTAACTATTCATCTTCTACTTCGTCTTCTCTTTCTGATGGAGATGATGACACAGATCAACAACTGACTCATCATCTGGAAGCAATTGATACACAAGAAGAACTGATATCTCGTTTGTATCACAACAACAACGTTGTCATCTCTCACTTCCTTGATCAGCAACGAAACAACCCAACTCATGGAGGCTCAATACCTGGTCATGTCGTTATCAACCGCGATCGAGCTACTGCTGATGCAAACCTTTTTAAAGACTATTTTTCCGAAAACCCACTTTTTGGCGAATTGCTGTTTCGCCGACGATATCGAATGTCATGAAGCTTATTCTTACGTATACTTCAGACAGTTCAATCACATGACAACTACTTCGTACAGAAGAGAGATAGGCTTGGTAGACTGGGTTTATCTGCTCTACAGAAGATTACAGCTGTGATGAGGATGTTGGCATATGGTATTGTAGCAGATGCAACTGATGAGTACGTCAAAATAGGAGAATCCACTGTAATTGAAAGTTTGAAGAGATTTTGTCGGGCAATTGTAGAGATATTCAGTCAACAATATCTTAGATCGCCAAACGCTAATGACATTGCGAGGTTACTCCATATTGGTGAACAACGTGAATTTCCAGGCATGTTGGGTAGCCTAGATTGTATGCATTGGAATTGGAAAAATTGTCCAACGGCTTGGGCGGGACAATATACAGGTCATAGTGGATCCTCAACAATTATTCTTGAGGCGGTAGCTGATTATGATTTATGGATATGGCATGCACATTTTGGTTTGCCAGGATCTAACAATGACATCAATGTGTTGGAGGCATCCCACTTATTTGCAAACCTCGCTAAAGGTATAGCTCCTCCCGCTAATTACATCATTCAAGGAAAAGAATATGACATTGGTTACTATTTAGCTGATAGCATATACCCAAAATGGTCTACCCTCGTGCAAACAATTCATGATCCACAAGGTCCAAAAAAAAGTATTTTGCAGCACGACAAGAAAGTTGTAGAAAAGACGTTGAACAAGCATTTGGCGTTCTTCAATAGCGATTTGCGATAATCGCTGGATCGGCACAATTTTGGTCCAAACATGTATTAAATGATATAATGACTGCGTGCATTATTATGCACAATATGATTATCGAGGATGAACGTGATCTTCAAGCGCCTATCGGAGTTTTTAAAGAAGGTCCCCCTCCTACAGTTGAGATGGTTGTAGATGAAAATGTTCGATTTCAAGAATTTCTTGCTCGACATAGACGAATTAAAGATAAAGAATCTCACATAGCACTTCGAAATGCATTAATTGATCATTTGTGAGATAAATATACTAATTCCGAGAATTAGTATACAAGATTTAGGTTCATCCTATTTGTATTGTGCGAATGTTTTCATGTTATATGTAACGTTTTTAAGTCGTATGATTATCTTGTTAATTGTGATATTAATATTAATGTCTTTTTTTTAATAAACGTAATATTCTCGATAATTATTCTAAATTATAAATTTATAAAGTTTAAGTGGTAGTAAAATATATAATTAAATACTTTTCGAATTAATTTAATTGTTGAGAATTGAAAATAATAAGAGAATATAAATTTTACTGTTTATTTAGTGTAATATTTAGAGTTTTTGGTTGGAGATTACTTTTTTGAACAGTGCAAAATTATACTATTTTAGTGTAAATTTATTGCAAAATGGAGTAAATGGGTTGGTGATGCTCTCATAGAGGAACTGAAAAATCCTTAGACGAGAGTAAATTTTGGGTCATTTCTTGCAATGGCCTTCATATCTTTCCTGGGAAGAGTTCTCTTCGTCTCTTTCTTCGTTCTCTCCGCATACCAAGAGTAAGAAGAAAGTCTAACACTTGGAAGTTGGATCTGCCTTCTTACTTACATTTACTATGATTATTTATGTAAAATTACATGTATATGATTCCTGTGCAGTTTTTTTTTTTTTTTGGAAAAGTGGGTCTTGATGTCCACTGTGCTGTTGTGTACTTTAGATCTGATGTTTTCTTGAAGATCTTTATAAACCCCCCAAAAAATTACTTCTTAATGTTTGGCTTGTGTCTGGTTGTTAGCTTTTGCTTCTTTAAGTTCAAGTTTCCTCAGTTGTGCTTTTATTTTTTGGGCAATTAATTTTCTCTGGTTTATAGCAGAACCTTTGGGGGAAAAAAACGATCTTTGTTAAATTTCATGTATTTATTGTAGGCAGGATAACTGAATAAGGACTAATAAAGCTAAAGCTTTATGTTGTGGAATTCAACTTCATGTTGATTTATGTACTTGAAGTTATGTCAGATCTAGAAAACAAGGTTTCAACATAATGTGTTGGGATATAAAAGGAAAACTGTAGCCACGGTTCCTCAATTTGGGGCCATTGGCATTTGGATCTTAGATCATTTTTGGGGCATATGGGTGCCCAAGCTTTAAAATTTTGTAGCAAAGTGGTTGCTTTTGTATGGCTGTTAAAAATAGGCGCAAATTGATTGGTTAAAATTGCTAGCTATTGTTAACAATGTTTCTTTTGGATCCACATCAGGCAATTGTTCATCAGTGTAATAAATATTGGAAAGTTCAAATATTTTCATGTACATGAAATCGTGATAACACGTCTCAATTTGAAGGTGACATGCGAACATTTAGGATTGTTACACAGTGATAGAAAACGGTAGGAAACAAGGAGGTCTTGGAAAATAAAGAAATTGAATAATCCATAACAAGTGAATTCTCTCAGTTGACATTCAATCAGATTTTCTTAGCATTGTTTGATAGTATTTAAACGAAACTTCCTCACTATGCAAGTTCTTGTCTTGAAAATGGAATAAATTAATGAGAAATTACGTATTGATAAGATCTTCGTGATTGGTACTGTAAAATTCGAGCATTCAGTTTCTCAAGGAGGGAGGCTTGCATTTGACTATTCTGTTGGATTATTGTCTTTATTTATGCTTTCATTTTAAGATGTATTTATCTGCTTGTAGGTTCAATGAATTTGGAGTAGATGGTGGTCGAGCAGCAAAGTCTTTGAGGCCGAAGTTTGACATTTTCGCCAAGCATGTTACGACCCACACTGGATTTGAAGTGCCACTCGTAGAGGTAAGGAGCACTACTAAATATCTTTGTTAATTTGTGAAGTACACGATAGCATTGTAGACCTTTTTATATATATGCCCATTGTTGAAGATTAAAGCCCTGTTTGATGTTGTTTTAAAAGAGTTTATTTGAAATGAATATTGATTTTTAGGATAATGTGTGGTTAAAAGGTAAGGAATTTACTTTGGGTTTATCAAATCCAGTGTGGGTTTACGACCCAAGTAAACCCACACTGGATTTGAAGTGCCACACGAAGAGGTAAGGGGTACTACTAAATATCTTTGTTAATTTGCGAAGTACACGATAGCATTGTAGACCTTGTTATATATATGCCCATTGTTGAAGATTAAAGCCCTGTTTGATGTTGTTTTAAAAGAGTTTATTTGAAATGAATATTGATTTTTAGGAGAATGTGTGGTTAAAAAGTAAGGAATTTACTTTGGGTTTATGTGTAATATTAATTAATTTATTAATGAATGTATGGTTGAAAAGAAGAGAGAAAAAAATGTGTGAAAAATTTAAGGGGGCTTAAACAGAGGCTAAATTAGATCAGCCAAATAAATAAATGCATCTCGATTCTCGCCTATAACTTAAGCTTTGAGGAGGTGATTCAACATGTTATTGGAGTATGCAAAAGACCAGAGTTCAACTGTTGCACCACTCATTTATGAAATTTGTGCATATTTTAGACCTTTGATAAAAAGTGAATTTCACTTATACTTGTAAAGGAGCATATTCAAGAATTCGATGTATACTTGTAAGTGTAATAGAATTGGATGTATGCTTGAGCTGGAATATTGAAGATTGAATTTAAATAAATATGATGTGTCGCTAGCTTCCTTTATTTATATCCCTACCATGTTTGGTCGGTACTTTGGTCTCGACATCCCCACATGATTGGAGATGGAAGGATTGCCTTCCCTTGTAGGGAAACCCCATTAATTTTGGAGATTTGTCGTTCGCAGATGAAAAATTTAGTCTTGGGTGCTATCATTATGAAGGGACTAGGAAGCCTGTTGTTCATTTTTGGCAGCTCTCTTGGAGCTTTTATACTGGTACGTCTGTTAATCCTTGCAGCCTTCCTTGTCAATTTGATCATTGTAACCTACTCAGCCTGCCTCTCTCTAACTCTGTACCCATGAAGCTTCTGCACCAGGTAATTAAGAATGCCGTCTTATACGACTTCTACAACTACGAAGTTGATAAGAAAGAATTTGTTGAACTCTTTGTCAAGTTCACACAGGTTAGCCGATTTAACACGGTTTTAAACTCGCGGGTTTTCTTTACAAAATTTTGTACAATTCAGTTTGCTTATAAGTGATTATATTCTGTTATGTAGAGATGATTGAGGTTTTTTTTTTTAAATAAAATGTTTCAATCAGGGTTTGGCGCTTATCGGGGCTCTGCTCTTTTTCATCGGTATGAAGAAGTCAATATCAAGGAGATCGCCTAAGAAGAAGGCAGCTCCTAAAGCGAAAACAACTTGAGAGGATATAGTTCAGTTTCGATAATGACGAAATATTCCTGATTATTTTTTTGAGCAGTTTTTCTAAGATTGTTGTATCATTTGCAACACTGAAGTGCCTTGATTTCAATTTGTTTTCCTATTTAATACATTGAACTTAATCTCTAAATTTAAGTGAATGACTTTTATAGTCTAGAAATTCAGAAATTAATAGTAGACCAAAGAGAGATTGGCTGAATATTTCTTTGTTTCGTTAGTTTTACAAAAGGGTTCATATATAATAGCAATTTTGTTCTTTACCAAGCCCCTGCAGCTTATTAGAAGGATACCATGTCGTGTATTATGGCTCCTAATCCACCAGAAGCTAAAGATTTGCCTCCAATTTGCAGGTATATGCTCAACTTCTTTGGGCTAATTTACTGGATTTTGTAGAGCCTAGTTGTGCTTGTTTGAGAAGCATTATGATTTAATTATTTGAGATAATGTATTTTGGAATAGTATTTTTTGAAAAATGTGAGAGAAAAATGTATTGAAAAATGTGATTGAAAGTAAGAGATAAAAATGCACGTGTTAAGTCACATGATGGAAAGTATTTTGGACAATCGATTTTGAGTTTACGAGAGACATAAAAGATAACAACTTTGAACTCTTAGTGTTTGTTTGGTGTATGTAATTTTTTTGGAGGATTTTGGATTTTTAAAAGGATGTGTGGTTGAAAAGTGATTGAAAAGTGGTGGTTCCATACAAATGTAATTGAAAATAAATTTGAGGGAAAAGTTGAAAAAAATGGTTGGGAAGCATGACAAATTTTGCTACTTTGTCACTCAAAATTACATTTTAATTGCAGTGGTATGCTTTTTGAATATTGGGACTACTTGATGTCTGTTCAAGTTGCTTTCTGAAGCTCTAGGCTTGCTTGATTCATCAAAACCATATGCATTATTCTCCATTTTCTAAATATTTTTTGAGGTTATTCAGATAGAAATAAACCTTAATTCTTCATTGCAAATGATTCTCTACTCAGCTTATTAACAGTGACAAGTTCAAGAGTGTCAATCAGAGAGAGTACTGTCAAAGAATATCGATGGCATCTTCCTTTAGAACACATTTTGGAGCAGTGTTCTAAAAAGCGTAAAGCGTGATGAAGCGGTGAGGTCGAACTTCAAGCTTAAGCGCGTCTAAGCCTAGCAATGCGCAAGCGAAGCGTAGTAAAAGCGTGACGAAACGTGAAGGTCAAGCTTAAACGCGCTTAAGCGTAAGCATAAATGAGCTTTTTAGAATAGAGTTTTAGAGAAGGGACTACATAAAGAGTTTACGGGCCGGACCAGAAAACCTGTAATTGATAGTGACAAGGAGATTTGGGATATTAGGTTGCATTTGATAGCGGGGTGAAATTTGAGTGGAAAGAAAATGAATTCTAGATAATTGAATTCCTGGGAATTGGAAGTTTATGTATTTGATTGGTTAAATTTTCTAGGTGAAAAAAGTAGAGATTTTTTCAACTTTTATTTTTTGATTGATATTATTTTTCATGAAAAATAAAGTAAAATTTATCTATTTTAATAAAAAAAAAAATTTAATTTTTTCACACATTTGTACTTGATAATAATAATGTTAATTTTTAGAAAAAAATAAAAACAATTAACAACAACAAAAATGATCAAACGTAACGAAAATTGTATAAGATTTTTCATGAAAAATAAAACATTCCCCCTTGAAAAACGAATTCATTCAAAACAAGGAAAATACCAAATTTCTAGACAAGTGGAAAAATGAATTTCATGAAAAATTTATGCAATCAAACAGCGCAAAATTAGAATATCAGATAGGAAAACATATTTTTCATTGAATTCAATACTTATCAAATGCACCCTTATATCCTTACCTATTCATATCCAAACAAATGACAATGAGTGGAGCCTGTAAAATATCAGACGTCTTTGTCATCTTTCACTTAAAAAATTATTTGCATGTTAGAAACTTTTTACATCCATTTCAATCATATCATAAAGCTCATCTCAGAAGAGGGAAGCCGAATCAAAAATTATGTTCACGAGCATTCAGAAAGTTGAAACTCTCGAGGATGATCGTATAGATGAGCTAAAAGCTTTTGATGATACAAAAGCTGGTGTGAAGGGACTTGTGGATTCTGAGATAGCGAAAATTCCTCGTATCTTTATCCATGATAAGAAGAGGATTAATCAGTTTCCAGTATCCTGCGATTCTCGGCTAAGTATTCCGATCATAGACTTTGCAGGAATCGATAAGGCTGATGACCGGCGCTCTGAGATCATCGACAAGATCAGAGATGCTAGTGAGAATTGGGGATTCTTCCAGATAGTTAATCATGGGATTCCGACTTCTGTTATCGATGAAATGATGGTTACCGTAAGAAGATTCCATGAACAGGACATTGAGGTGAAGAAACATTATTACTCGAGGGATTTTTCGAAGAAGTTCATATACAACAGTAATTTTGATCTGTACCAAGGTCCTGCAGCTTACTGGAGAGATACTCTTGAATGCATTTTGGCACCTCATCCACCTGACCCTGAAGAATTGCCTGATGTCTGCAGGTACACACTTTGTTTTACAGTTTTCATTCCTTAAGCAAAATGCAGCAGAAGATAAAGAATTTGTAGTTAAACACCACTCGTTCTTGTTGAACCACCTCATCTAAAAGCTTAAAAATTTAGAGAAGATAAACTAACTTTGTGTTCTCTGTGCAAATTGCTTGTAAGTATCTTGTCTTTTGCTTTTTCATGTCCATGTCTAAAGTCATTTATACTTTGTCGAGTATTATTAATACTCTTGAACCACCTTGTGTAAAAGATTAAGCTGTTTGGTCTTTGCCCCCAAGGCATAGCTCAAATGGTGAAAGGTGAGAGTGAAAAAATAAAGCCTCGCTCGCAGCTACCGGGTGAGGGTTTGATTCCAAAAAATGGAAAAGGCCCTTGGCAAGAGGAGTTAAAGGGCAAGCCCTCAACCCTGCACCACTTCAGGTGCATCCTGCGATTTACATCATTTATTAAAGTCCAGGGCAGGACAAGCCAGGTGAGGGCCGTTGGGATTGCGGTTCAACCTTTTTTTTAAGCTGTTTGGTCTTCTGTTTCAACGTATGTCAGAACAGAAGAAAGTCCTATCATTATAACCTTCCTTGCATGATTTTCAGAGGCGTAATGACCAAGTATGCTAACTATGTAACAAGGTTGGGGTATAGTCTCTTTGAACTACTGTCTGAAGCTTTAGGGCTGAAACCAAATCACCTGAATGACATGAACTGCGCCGAGGGGATTTTACTTCTAGGCAACTACTATCCAGCTTGCCCTGAACCAGAATTGACGGCTGGGCTTAGCAGCCACACTGACAGTGGCTTCTTAACTATAGTACACCAAGATCATATTGGTGGCCTACAAGTCCTTCATGAGAACCAGTGGATCAACGTCCCCTCGGCCCCGGGAGTTCTGATTGTAAACATTGCAGATCTCTTGCAGGCAAGTAAATTTTATATTCAACTTGAGTTGTAGTTTAGTAGAATCTGTCATTGTAATTTTCACATTGAAGGTGAATAAATTTATCTTTACCTTTTGCTCTTTTTTGGGACTAAATCTAGCATTTGCTTGACTGGCCCTGATGCAGCTGATCACTAATGATAAGTTCAGGAGTGTTCATCACAGAGTATTGGCAAACAAGACAGGTCCAAGAATTTCAGTAGCATGTTTCTTTAGAACACATTTTCGAGATGGGATTTCTTCGAGATTGTATGGACCAATCAAAGAGTTGTTATCAGATGAAAATCCTCCAATCTACAAAGAGATCACGGTAAAAGAATTCATCGTGCAGCGATACAAGAACGGTCTCAACGGAATTTCTGCCTTGTCCAGTTTTAAGCTCCATAAGCAGACCCCAGAGAACTAAAGCTGTACAGTAATAGACCAGAGAATTTATTATTATGCTAGCCATGAAATATTCAGCTTGGGATTAAAATTAATTAAAATTTACCAAACTACGAATATAAATTACATGTATTGAGTCTATTTTCAAGCTTATTAGCCTTAATATAAGCTTTATTGGTATTGGCATTGGTATTGCTCCTTACCTGTAACTTGAAATCCTCAATGGTTGATTTGTCAATTGCCTGCAAGGTATCCTTACTTACATAACTACTTACTGTAAATTCTTTGTATAGAGGGGGCTTTTCTTGTGTTATCAGCTCTTCTACTGGACCATACCGCAACACCGATGAAGAAGCATGCTGTCGAGATTCTTGGTCCTACCCGGTTGGCTACCACTCCATGCTTAGCACTTTTGAACTCGTCATTCAATCAGGGACAATTGACTGGCAAATTTGAAATTCCAAAATTTCTAAATTTCTTAAAAAACTAGCTACGCCAAACAAGATCCAATCTTTTGAATGCAAGTCCAAATTCTAAAACGGCAGGCGGATGCGGAACAAAGGAAAAACAGTTCTATAAAATACCAGAAAGAACTGTATAGTCTGCGGAACAAAAGTAACGGGACTAGAGAATTTTCAAGGACCAGTTAATATCCAATCAATGCAATATTTGGAATTAAGCAAAAGAAAACTCGGAACAAATTCATAATTTAACCAAATTTTATCAATTTACTCAATTAAATTTCTAACTATTCATAAATCTAAAAATTTAATATACATCGTTTCATGATTTCCCCAATCTGAAATTATAACTTACAATCCAAAAATTAAACATAAACAATTAACTAACATGACTAAATTCATATATGTCGAAATTCTAAAATTAATATACACATTTACATAATTTCCCCAAATTTAAAAATTACAATTACAAAGTATTGTATGTGTAAGAGAAGGTATATGGATAGGGATTTTTTGGGTCACTACTAATATTAGACCTCATTTGACTTGGGCCAATTTTATAGGCCCAAATAACTAACAAAGGTCCAAAATCAACCCCACGTCAAACTTCCTCTTCTTTAGCATGCTCTGCGCTTCTGTCTGGTTATTTCTTGTTCAACAACTGCCGATGTTCACACATTAACTTGAAATTAAAGGGGAAACGGCACAAATGGTCCCTAACGTTTGAGTTTCTTGCGAAAATAGTCCCCAACATTTAGATTTTGACATTTACACCCTCAGATTCACCAAACGTTGCAAAAATGGTCCCTGCCGTTATATTCTGTTAATTCCAACCGTTAATTGCACTATTTGACCTTATTTTTTTATATTTTCGTACAGGCATTTATGTCTTTATCTAATTTTTCACATATTTTACATCTAATTGAAATGTTGTATGCAGATAACATCCCAAAAATGAAAAGGTTTTCGTGTATTAAGTCTCTAACCTAAAAATGTTTGGCATATTTAGGTCCTAACCTACAAACGTTTGGCATCTTTAGTCCCTAACATATTAATTCACTGTTTGAGACTCATTATTATTATTATTTTGTTGATTGAAAACATCATTTTTTCAAAACTCATTTTCAACCGTACATTTTAATTTTAATTATTCCAAATAATGCGATTTGTAATTGTAATTTTTTGTAGAATTTGTGATTAAAAAATAAGATTTCTTTTTTTTTTTTTAATTTACGTTTAGATTATTTTATTGATTGAAAAACTTCATTTTTATTTAAAATTCATTTAAAACCTCACATTCAATAAATAAAATTATCAATACATAAATTTATAAATGGTTTAACAAATAGTGGCTTACTAATTTACAGAGATTGATTAATTAAAATTCAACAACAATATGTCACATTATTTATAAAAAAAATTAGGAATTGAATAAAAAATTTAGGGGCTGACAATAAAGGAAACTGAGTCGATCGAATTGAAATCGAACCGAAAAAATTGAAGTTTGTTCTTTTTTTTAGGGCAAAATTGAATTTTATTCTTGATTTTAATGTTAATAAAAGATTTATCAAAAATCCACCACAATAATAGTTCAACAGGTCGGTAAAAAACAAAAGTTCATAGATAATTTTATTGATAGAATGTGCAGTTGAAAATGAGTTTTTAAAAAATGATGTTTTCAATCAATAAAATAATCTAGACGTAAATAAAAAAAAATATCTTGATTTTTAACCACAAATTGTTCAAAAAAATTACAATGTGCGGCTGAAAATGAGTTTTTATGAAAATGATGTTTTCAATTAATAAAATAATCTAGACGTAAATAAAAAAAATCTTGCTTTTTAACAACAAATTCTTCAAAAAATTATAATTTCAAATCACATTATTTGAAATAATGGGTCTCAAACAATGAATTAATATGTTAGGAACTAAAGATGTTAAACGTTTCTAGGTTAGGGACTAAATATGCCACACGTTTGTAGGTTAAGGACTTAATACGTCAAAATTTTTTCATTTCAGGAATGTTATCTGCATACAATCTTTCAATTGGATGTAAAATATGTGAAAAGTTAGATAAAGACATAAATGCCCTTATGAAAATATGAAAAATAAGGTCAAATAGTGCAATTAACGGTTAGAATATAACGGTGGGGACCCTTTTCGTAACGTTTGATGAATCTGATGATATAAATGCCAAAATCTAAACGTTGGGGACTATTTTCGCAAGAAACTCAAACATTGGGGGGTCCATTTGTTCTGTTTACCTGAAATTAAATTACGAAAACATATAAATTAGAAAGAAATCAAATCACAGAACCATATATTAAATGACATAAACTAAAATCATTCTAAATCTCGGTTTCCAAAAAAAAAAAAATCTTAAATAGATCGGTTGGCGATCCAGCTAGCACGACCGCGCTACCTCGGGACATACTAGATTCGTCTCTACATTCAATATAATCTGTACACATCAGCACCAGATCATTAGAAACAAGGCTTTCAAAAAACCATTTAAAAAAACAGAGATAAAACCCTGTTAATATTAAGGGATAAAATACCGCATCGAATAAAAATGAAAACATTGATCAATTTATAAAGGTCTGGACTATTGTTGTCTTTTCAAGATTAACTCTCAAATCTTAAATGAAAACATTAATCAATTTATAAGGGTCTGGGCTACTGTTGACTTTTTAAGATTAACTCTCAAATCTTAAGATAGTATCAAAGTTCATTAAGCTCCAACGAGCAATTCGATCAGATTAAAACTTGGAAAAAAATGAAAATACGAATTTCAAGATTTGTCTGCCCAAATGAGCTACCATCTTTGGGAGCATGTTAAGCGATAAAATATCACATCGAATAAAGAAGAAAACATTGACCAATTTATACGGGTTTGAGCAATTCCTCTTAATAAGGTTGACATTTTAAGATGGAACTCAAAATCTTAACAATTAACCCGGAGGAAGTCTCCATTGTTTACTACCAAACTCCCAGTTAGGGGTTGAACATCGATCCACTTGTTGTTTTTGAGGACTTGAAGGCCACCAATTTGGTCTTGTAGAAAAACAGTTAAGAAACCAGGATCGGTGTGCTTGCTGGTTCCCAGAGTCAGTTCAGGCTCTAGGCATGCTGGATAGTAGTGACAAACAAAAGTTTGTCCTTTGGCTCATCCCTTGGAACCTAGGTGTCCCTGTTTCAGGCCAAGAACGTCTGCTAATGACTTAAACAGAAGTTCTCCTAGCTTTGTAACTTGATCAATGTAATCGATTGTCGAACTTCTGGTAGTTCAAAAGTATATATTCGGAATGAACTTAAATGAGGGCATTATGAATATGAGCACAGTTGCATAGACCTAAAGAAGCCCATATTCATTAGAATGGTGTGATTTTTAGTAGAGCAAGTTTGAAGAGGGATGTAACATACAACCCTTAGTTTTGAGAATTAAGAACCTAATTCTATTTTTATCAAAGCAATTAATCTATATCTTTATACTATTTCTAAAAATCCTAAAAAGGAGAAACCTTTTAAAATCATTTTACCTCGTCCTACAAAGCTTTTATATAATTTCATATTTACCCTTAGTGTAATTAATGTACAATAATTTTTTTAATATTCTATTTTACTTATTTCTTTTGTCAATAATGTCATTAATTTTAATAAAAATATTTCGGATTAATCTGTTTGTACAGATTATTCATACCGATAGGTGTACAGAAAATGTGTTGGCAAATTTGTATTTGTTGATTTTTTAGATAATGTGATAGGTAAAATAATGGATGGTTGCCATGTATCTAATCTATACACCTATCTGTATAGAAATCTATACTCTTCACTTTCCCACTAAAGGCCAATAAAATCAATAACTCTTAAATAACTTATAGTTGCTAATACATATATCAATTAATATGAGAAAAAGAAAAAAATGTTTACTCATTGAATTAATTCTTTTATGTGTATATAATAAAATTATTTAGAAAAATTTTGATCATTTTTACCTTCTACTTTAAACATTTCATTCTCTATCCATTGTCCTTCATATTCCAATTTCATTTTTTTTTTCAATTATTAATTTGATGCTTATTGTATTTTCACCACACCCACAAATAAAGTTCTATAAGATTAATTTTTTTGTTTCGAAAGTCAATTCTTGAAGCCATGTATGCGTATAAATTTCTTTTTCTAAATAATCTAATTACACGGAAAATTTTTGAAGTTCTGTTTTCCAATCAAATAGAAATCTTATTAGAGTAACTTTTTGTATTGGAACTCTGAAGTACAATTTCCAAAAGAGTTCATTTCCTTATTTTTTAAGCAGATTTATATGTAAACATCTTTATCGTGTGCTCGGATTTTGAAGTTAAATTTTTGTCTTAGTTTTTTACATGTTGTAAAAATGTCACTTTGAATGAATGTTATTCGTATAAGAGCTGCTCAAAAGAATCATTGATAGAGTTGAGAATCGAGCACTAACTTATTTGGACAATTGTGATCGTTCGGTTTCAAAGTTTTCAGAGAAATGGGAATAGAATTTGCATACGGGCTCAGATTTTGGCCCATAATATGTTTTCGAAATCCTCTTGACGAGTCGCATTGGAAAAGTTGCTTTGCTGCTATTGATTATGGATTTTGGGCTTTTGAAATCGTCTATTCAACTAAAAAGGGGATTCTTTAAGTTATTATGTCCATTTTCATTTTTTCATTATTTCTCACTTTTAGGGCCAGGGTTTACTATTTATTCTTCTTTGTTTTACATTATGAGTTAGTTTTTTGACATTGGACTTTGTTATTCTTGGAGTTTCACCAATTTTATGCAATTCATTTCGGTATTCTTTTGAATCAATGAACTTGAGTTGTTATTGTTTCATTCATACACGTTCCGCCTACGTCAGTTGGTATCAGAGCTATCCTACGTTCCAAGAAGATGCCTCCGAGAAGACAACCGACTGTTGATATTATTCCTAATGAGCAGCTTCATGTGAATGATGTTCATATTCGACAGCATGTCGATCTATCGACACAAAGAATGGCTGCGATGGAGACCCAAAACGTCGAAGTGTTGGCTATCTTGACTAGCCAATGATAAGGAGGCCTCATTGCAGCGCGTGGAGGATGTGCAGTGGTTGTAGGTGGTTGTGCACCACAATTCGTGGAGTCTTCTGATGATGATGAGGATACTGCTTCCATGGATAATCCATTTGCTCCATTGGTACATGATTATGGGGTGCGTGGACCGGAGGATCTTTGGTGGGAATCAGGCTTCAAAATTGACATTCCTGAATTTCACGGCAGTCTGGAGGCAGAAGAATTTCTTGATTGGCTTTGTGTAGTGGAAGAAGTTTTGGATTTCAAAGAAGTGCCAGACCCTAGGCATGTCTCTCTTGTGGAAATTTGGTTTCGAGGGCAAGCTGCGGCTGGTGGCAGTAATTCAAAACTACGCGTGCATGCCAAGGAAAAATAAAACTTGATTCATAGGATAAACTAAAAAAACATATGAGAGCTTCCTTTCTACCCTTCAATTATGAGCGAATTTTGTACCAGGAATCGTAAAATTTGCTCTAGGGTAGACGGACAGGGGATGAATATTCTGAGGAGTTCTACCAGTTGGTCGCTAGAAATGACCTTGTTGAGACCTAAGTCCAGTTAGTGTCGAGGTATATTGGTGGGATGCGTTTATCGTTTCAAGATGTGTTGAACATGTTCTTGCTGGGGACCGTATCTGAGGCTCATCAGTTTGTTTTATTGTTTGAAAAATAGTTGAACCGACAGAGTCCTAGTCTAACATAGGGCACCAGCGCAAACAACACACGTGTTGGGAGCGCACCAGCTTGGCGTTCTTTAGGTAATGCAGGCGCAGTGCGTACAGGAGTAGCCGCCACAGCCCCTCATCCGAAGACTGGAGCTGCAACTTCTGGTGCTCCTCGCTCAGGTGCAGGTATTCAGTGTTTCTCTTGTGGTGAGTTTGGTGATTAACAGTTTGCTTGTCCGCATTTGGGTGCAAAGAAGAGGTTACATATGGATGAAGGTACGTTTGAGGAATTTGATGGACCACCTATTTTTGATGTTTCTAATAATGAGGAGTTTCCTGAGGAGTTGTTGGAGGGAGATGTGGGCCCTGCTTTGGTCTTACGACGCACCTGTCTTGCACTACGAGATGACACTGCCACTTTGCAGCGTCATTCCATTTTTTACTTCTACACGTACTATCGTTGGCAAGGTATGTTGTTTCATTATTCATTCGGGATCCTGTGAGAATGTAGTGTCAGAGGAGGTAGTTAAGAAATTAGATCTTCAGGTGGAAGCTCATTACAAACCATATCAGCTTGCGTGGTTACAAAAGGGATGCGCTATTACTGTTAATCGTTGTGCTCCTTTACATATCTCTATCAGTGGCAAATATATTGATGATGTTTGGTGTGATGTTGTGTCAATGGATGCTTGTCACCTTATGTTAGGTCGGCCATGGCAGTTTGACCATTGTGCCATTCATGATGGACATAAAAACACTTATAGTTTCTTGTTTCATCGGGCAAAGATTGTCCTTCTTCCATCCAGTACCCAACTTCCTCACTTGCCTAGCGGCGGATCAACTACACCTCCACCTGCCCCTAGTCAGATCCTCTTTCTTTCGCAATGGCCTTTTGTTCACGAGATGTTGTCTAATGATGTGGTTTTCATATTGGTGGGATGTGATTTGTCAGCTGATGCACCTATTCCTGATCAGGTAGTCCTGTTGTTAACTGAGTTTGCTGATATATTTCCTCCTGAACTTCCTGTGGGATTATCGCCTCTTCGTGACATCCAGCATCATATTGACCTCGTTCCAGGGGCTGCCCTCCAGAATCCACATCATTATCGCATGAGTCCCAGTAAGAAAGAGGAGCTACGACATCGGTAGAGGAACTACTTCGGCGAGGATACCTTCGGGAGAGTCTTAGTCCGTGATTTGTGCCGGCTCTCCTTATTCCCAAAAAGGATGGTCTTTGGCGGATGTGCGTGGATAGCCCTGCAATTAATAAAACTACTGTCCGTTATCGCTTTCCTATCCCGCGCATGTATTAAGTGGTGCTGTGGTTTTCAGTAAGCTTGATCTAAAGAGTGTTATCATCAGATATGGATTCAACCAGGGGATGAGTGGAAAATTGTATTCAAAATGCGTGAGGGGTTATTTGAATGGTTAGTCGTGCCTTTTCGGCTTCCCAACGCTCCTAGTACCTTTATTCGGGTCATGAACTAGGCGCTCCATCCTTTGATTGGTACTTCTGTTGTCGTCTACTTCGACGATATCTTGATTTATAGTAAATCCATGGCCGTACATCTCCAGCATTTTGTTGATACTTCGGGCTGAATCTTTAAATTCTTCATGAACTTTGAGAGTTTTTATATTCTGTTTATCTTTTCTCTTAGGACATTGGGGGGGGGGGGGGGGGGGCTATGTGTCCTCTTCATTACAAATGAAGCATCTACGTTTTTTGATATATTTCTTTTTGGGCTTTTCAGACCAATTTCTTTTCTTGAAATATTTTTTATATGACTTGAAGTTTCCTTTCTTAAACTTTTTGAAGTTTTGAATCTTCTTTTATATTTCTTATATAGATTATATTTTTTCTTATGACATCCAAATTGTTCTGTTTGACCTATATCTTTGTAACAATATAAAGAGTTCTTCTTTATCTTATATGCCTTTTTATTTTCTAGTGCTTCTCTGCACTAAATAATTATCATTCTTTTGTAAATTCAATTCTACTTCCAAGACTATCTATATATATACCTTCTTCATCTCCTTCAGGTAATATTTTATTATATTCTTTTAATAACTTAGTTCCCTATGGAAATGGTAATTTTGTGAAGTAAGAGTTTAAGATTGGCTTATTATCTTTATAATCTCCTTGGCTGATTGTATAGTATAATTCTTGAAATTTACGTGTATATCTTTCTAATTCACACATATCGCATACCATTGCAATCATTCTTTCATTATATTCATCTTGTTTTTTAGTTTCTTCATCGATTGTGTATCTATCTCCTTAAAATTCTGTTCTGAGTGCTCTTTCCAACCTATTCAATATATCTCTTATACTTTGATCATTTAGATTATTTCTATTATCTAATGCATCAGTTGTGTTTTCTCCATATTTTATTCTTCTTTTTGTATTTACAGGTAGTTTTCTCCACCATTCTGATACTATACCTCTAAATGTATGTTCTATGAATCCAAAGGCTGTATATGTGTCCCATTTATTAAATTGTATTTCTAAATCAATACTTTTTATCCATGTTTTAACAGCTTTGTTTGTATCTACACAGTCTAGATCTAACCATATTCCCGTTGTGTGGATTGGTTCAATATATGATTTTGTTAGATTAACTTCTTTTATGAATTGTTTTCTAATATTTCCACTATATCTATTTTGGGTTTTCCTATATCTTTGGAATCTTTCTTTTCTAGGTATGTAAGTTCCATATGGATTACTTGTATCTTCATCACTACTACATTCTTCTTTTACGTTACTTGCAGACGGGTTTGCATTCGTTTTAGTATTTTCTATTTGTTTTGCTAATTCTTCTAATTGACTTTTATATTCATCATATTCTTCTCCAGTATATTCTAATAATTTTCTTTCTAATTTTTCTTCTGTAATCTTGAGGAGGATTAATTATGATTTTATCTTTTCCTTTTAGATTTTTATCTAATATAGCGTTTCCTATTTGTAAATTATATTCTAAATTTTTCAATTTCTTATTCATTTCTTCAAATCCTTTGTTCAAATTATTTTTTGGTGAATAAGGATAACTTGATTTTTTATTTTTTCTACATTTTTTAGAAATTCTTCAATTATATTTTCTTCTTTTGATAAATTCATTATGATTTTTAGGTTCGTAACAAGGCTCTGATACCAATTTTACTAAGGTGCGCAGAACACACTCTATTTCCTTAGGGAATTATATGCGGAATTATAATCGTCTTATGATTCTTGTCAAAAATATTTCTTTTTATCTTATTTCGTTTATTTCTATGAATATCAAATATTCAATATGTTGTTTAACCAAACTTTTAAGTTCTTCGTATAATTCTATAGCTAGGGATATCAACGAGCCAAACCAGCTCGTGAGCCGAAAATCAAGACTCGAGCTTTTTTTGACCCGAGCCGAGCTAAAGCTCGTCCCCAAAAATAAGGTTCGACTCGAGCTTTAGCTCGAGCTTTTTCCTAGCTGAGTCGAGCCAAGTCCTGAGGTTTTAATTTTTTTTTATTTTTATATCAAAAAATCATAAAATTTTTATTGAAAATGTATTTATATAGTAAATTGAGCCGAGCTCGTGGTCAAAATTCATTGCTCAAGCTTCTATTGAGCTTTTTTTAGCGGGCTTTTTTTGGCTCGAGTCGAGCCAAATCCCGTATCTGAAAAAAAAAAGTTCTGCTCGAGTTGTGGCTCGAAATCTCGAGTTGCGAGTCGAGCTTAGCCTGAGCTTTTTCCGAGCCGAGCTCGAGCGACTTTAGCCGACGAGCCGTTTTGTCATCCATATCTATAGCTTTAATACTTGATTCTCCTTCAATAATAACTAATTCTGTATATTCTCTATGTAAACTCCTAATTAAATCTTTCATTTTTTCCTCAAGTATGTGGGGGTCGTAAACATGCATAAATTTAATTAGGTAAAAACTAATTTTATTATTTTGTTTCCAACAAAAATTATATGAGGACTAAATTGAAGTTGTTTTATAGTTAGATGACTTTGTTTGAAAATGAGGATATTTGGGGAAGTTTGAATTGTCAAAGGCTATTTATCAAATGTTTTAATTTCAAAATCTATTTATCAAACTATTTCTACTTATGGGTATTTTCCAATATTGTTTAAACTCCATAGGGGCTAGTAACAATATATTTTAATATTTAATTGTGGACCCATAATTCTTAGCAATATTTCGCAACTAAGAAGTCAATATCCATAACTTCACGAGTGTTAAAATATATTAGTATATGCCACTAAACGATAGACCTATGTAAATGAGTCTCGTTTTTCTATATTTAATTAACATATCATTAATCGTTATTTTTGTCTTTTAATACCCAACAACTAAGACATCAATGTTCACAGCTTCACGGGTGTTGAACGAGACTAGAACCTTTTTTTTTTTTTTTTTAAATATGTATATTCTAGAAGAGTAAATAGAATCCTAAATAAAGTACGTTTAAGGCCTCTAAAATGTCAAACCGATGTGAGACCGACCCTGATTGAAATATTAGTATGTGCCACTAAATGATAGACCTATGTAAATGAGCTTCGTTTATCTATATTTAACTCAGCATATTATTAGTTATTTTTGTTACTTAATTACCCAACAACTAAGAGGTCAATGTCCACAA
Organism: Ligustrum vulgare; assembly: GCA_963555705.1. NCBI lineage: Eukaryota > Viridiplantae > Streptophyta > Magnoliopsida > Lamiales > Oleaceae > Ligustrum > Ligustrum vulgare. The sequence continues at coordinate 57,688,933 of OY743177.1, read as the reverse complement.
CTTCACGTGTGTTGAAATATTAGTATGTGACACTAAATGATAGACCTATTTAAATGAGTTTCGTTTATCTATATTTAACTGAGCATATCATTAGTTATTTTTGTTATTTAATTATCCAACAACTAAGAGGTAAATGTCCGCAACCTCACGTGTGTTGAAATATTAGTAAGTGCCACTAAATGATAGACCTATTTAAATGAGTCTCATTTTTCTACATTTAATTGAACATATAATTAGACGTAGGGGCAGATCTACTGTGAGGGCAATGGGGGTCACTTGTCCCCACTCAACTTTGGATTCTTTTACGTTTAATTCCAATTTTTTATTTTTATTTTTAGCATTTCAACTTTTCATTTTTTGTTGTTTTGACCCCATCGTATTGACTCCTACTAGTTTTCCCTCACAATATTTTCATCCTGGCTCCACCCCCGATTAAACGTAAGTTTTGTTATTTAATTACCCAATATAAGAAAAAGACCTCTCTCTCTCCCACTCTCTTCCCCTTATCCTCTTCTCGAACTCCTGATTAATGACCGGTAAAAACCAAGTTCTTGATTATGAATATCTAAATTGGAGCTTAAGATGATCATGAATATATCTAAATTGAAGCACTAGTATCTTAAGCTCCTGTTTGGTTGAGATTTTTTAGAATTCATTCTCAATAATCCATTCTTCTATTCTAGGGAGTGTTCGACGGCTCATTAATTTGATTATAATGGATTATTTATGTTTTTTAGGTAAAATATGTGGTTAAAATGAATAGAAAAAATATGTGTAATTAAAAAGTAATTTGAAAAATTTTGTAAATTAAAAAAAAAAGACAATCATTGCTTTTTATAAGTAGCCGTCGAATAAAGGCCTAATGAAATAATTTTGTAAATGGACCCATAATTTTTCCCTACTTTTAACTATCGATTCTCCACACACACACCAAAAAAAAAAAAAAAAAAAATTCAAATCTCAAAATGTACATGCCCTAAAGTTTTGACTTCAGCACAATTTAAATTAGCTTTTGCTTAGAAAACTGTCATTTTTTTTAATATCTCCACAACCAAGAAAGAATGTTAGCGAGTCTCAGTAACACTATAGCAGTTATAAATTAATTTATTTTATGTTGAAATTGAAAATGTGTGTGATTGAAAAGTAGAGAGAGAGAGAGAGTATTGTTTATAAATTGATTTTTTATAAATTGTAAAGAAACAGATGCTGTTCTGACTTTGATAATGAATGAATAGAATCTGGTTTCTTCTTCAATACAAAAGTAGACCGTATTCTCTCATGAATCATGATATTCTTTTTAACCGGAATATAATGGATGATGAGAATTCCAATTTCCATTTCTTTTGAATCTACTAACGTCCGAATGCTCGAAGACCTAATATTAAGAAATTTAATTCTTTCTTTTTTGAAATCATTTTTTACAGAGTAGAGATTAATCACTTAGGCTCTCTTTGTTAAAAGTTTTTTGTTTGAAAAAAAAAAAAAAGTGATGTTTTCAAGGTAAAATGTTATTGAAAAATAATTTTAAAAAATATGTGTAGTTAAAAAGTTTTTTGAGGAAAATATATTGTTTAAAACAAGTTTGCTAAATAGAGGCTTAATGGCTCTAGTAAGTGCCAAAGTTCCATCAACAAAGTTATTGTCTTCGAGTCACTAGCTCATTTTTAACGGACATATTTTATGGGATCCATACATCTTTAATAGTACATTTTATTAATTTTTATCAAAATCTTCTAAAAATCTGATTTTAATCTATTATTATGAAGATGGCTATTATCCCCCAATAATTAATTAATAAAAAAAGTGCCACAACTTGAAAAGATGTTGGGTTGATGGCAGGACATTTCAAGGAGAACAAAGAGACTTCTTGGTGTAATATTCTACAGCGGATAATAATAAACTCTTTAACAAGATAAAGAACAAACAGAAAAGAGTTTTTTGCAATATTTTCTAATAAACCGAGGGTTAGTAAGTGGCCTGTTTGGCTAGCCTTTGCTTTTGCTTTTTGTGCTTTTTTTTTTTTTTTTTTTTTTTATCGAAGATTTTTCTGAAGAAGCGTAAAGCTCTTCTAACCATCGCGCTTCTGGAAAATTATCCAAACATGTTAAAAAGCAGCTTTTCTTTTTCATAAACCATAGCAAACGAGCCCTAAAGTGCAAAAGAATATTTCTTTTTTCCACTCTTCAAATTGCTTATGAGCTCATGCTGAGGAACTGTCAGTGTATTCATGAGAATATAATCAAGAACACGATGCTGAAACAAAGAACCAATTTTTCCTTTTTTTCTATATAAATTTTCCATGAGAATCACAAAGGGAGAATTCATTTATAAAGCAGTGAAACAGAGTAGTTCTGCTCAAGTACAACATGGCCACAAACATAGGTATGCTAAACGGAATTTGCAGGCGTTTCAAACCTCATATTCTTATGGTCCTGGCTCAGGTTTGCTACACAGTCATGTATATCATAACTGAAGCTTCCTTCAACCACGGGATGAATCCTTTCGTCTATGTTACTTACAGACATATCGTGGCCGGTTTAGTGATGCTACCTTTTGCCTATTTTCTTGAAAGGTAAATCAACACACGAGCAAATTGTAATCTCGCCCCCAGGGCATATCTCCCATTGAAAAAGGGGAGGACTGATAAAACGCTCAGCGCGGTAGGGTGCAGGGTTCGAATCCTGAAAATGGATTTGGTCTTGTTGCAAGCAGGAGTTACCACCCCTCGTGAGGACCTTCAGTACCCTCCACCCTGACCTTTGGGAGGCACATCCTGCGATTTATCACTCGAACCAATGGCCTATGGCATGGTTGGTTCGGGCCCTCAAGATGTGGGTTACACCTTTTTTTTTTATAGTAAATTGTAATCTCAGTATGCCGAAACTGATATTTACTCTGTTAAAATGCAGAAAAATACGGCCAAAGCTGACACTGGCTCTATTCCTGGAGATTTCTTTACTCTCTCTTCTGGGGTACAAAATCTTAAGCATTGAACTTTCAAGAAACTTGAAACTACAAAATAACTTAAAGCAATTTAATGATTGCAGGGTGAGTTTAACTCTGAATATGTATTTTACAAGCTTGAAGTACACCTCTCCTACGTTGCTCTCATGCATGGTCAACACTATAGCTTCCCTGACATTTATTCTAGCAGTTATACTCAGGTACTGTTTGTAAAATTCAAATCTCTGAAAAAAATAAATGTCGGAAAAATTACCGAAAATGATTTTGTATGCAGGCTGGAAGTAGTCAATATTCGCAGGCTTCGCGGGATTGCAAAAATCATTGGAACCGTTGTATCCTTGGCTGGTGTGATGACTATGACACTGTACAAGGGACCTGTTCTGAAAAAACTGGGGCATGCACTTATTCATATCAGTGGAAGCAAAACAGTTGTCCATGAGCACTGGCTGAAGGGCTCCCTTCTTACTATAGCAAGCTGCATCACATGGTCAATATGGTACATAATGCAGGTCTTGATACAAAATCTGACTTACAAAAACTATAATTCATTAAGTTATTTGGTTATTTCATCTGAAAATGAGCATATCAGAAGATAAACCGAGCGACTTCATAGAGATGAATGCAAGAGTGACATGTTCATAAGAAATAGTGACAGAACAGTAAGCTGAGTAAAGAACATTTTGTTTGGTTTTTAATTTAACAAGATGACCAATGATGATTTAGAAATTGGACAATCAATCTTGTAGTGATACCAATCATCACCCAAATAGTAGATCAATTTGTCTTAACTATATCAATATAATTCTAATATTTGCATCCAATTCAAAGAATCATTTCATAACCAACATAAGTTTCAGTCAAGGAGGGATCTAGGGGGCTGCGAGCTCGGCCGGTCGCTCGTGCTGGATTCGCAAAATTTTTATTTTTTGACCTTATAATTTTGACGTAAATTTTTTTTCCCTTAGATATTATAGTGGCCGCTCGTGCTGGATCACTTTTCTGGATTCTTCACTAGTTTCAGTAATTCTTTTATTTCTGCAATCAAAAAGATGTCAAACGAAAACGATGTCTGATCTAAATGTGCAGGCATATACATTAAAACGTTATCCAGCGCAGCTTTCTCTGGCAACGTGGATGAATTTTGTGGGAGCAGCACAATCAGCCATATTCACAGTTATCGTGCAACACAAACGAGGTGCTTGGACCATTGGTTTGAACATTGATCTCTGGTCGACCATATATGGTGTGAGTATGAGTTCAGCACTAAAATTAACGTCAGCCATTGAATCTAATAAATTTTTAACTGAATTTTTGCTGTAATGAAATACAGGGAATAGTCATATCCGGTATAGTGACGTACATTCAACTGTGGTGCACAGAAGAAAAGGGACCAGTTTTTGTGACAATGTTCAATCCTCTGTCGACATTATTGGTGGCAATTTTGGCATACTTTGTACTAGGTGAAAATCTATATGTGGGAAGGTAGGTTCTTTCACACAACAGTAATGGACAAAGTCTAAAAAAAAAGCATCAAGAAATGTAGTAAATTTCATGTGACGTTTTAATTGCTTGCATGCATGTGCGCCATTTCCAGTATACTAGGTGGAGGAGTTGTTATTATTGGACTGTACTTGCTGTTATGGGGAAAAGAAGAAGATGAAGCACAAACAAAGATGAAGGAGCACGAAGATGCAAAGACACAGACATTACCATCAGATGCGAAGAATTTGAAAGAAGAACCTTAAAAGTTCACGACCCAACTCCAACTTGGGCGAAAAAAGAGATCATAAAGAAAAAATATTCTACAAAAACCATGGAAATTTGTAAACTGCCTTGATTCCTCTTAATTTACAATTCTCAGGCATTGTTCAGCTAGTCTTAGAAACCCTCCAACCCCACCTCCCCTTTTATCTCTCTACTTAATGCTGAAACCCGAGGACACCAGCAATTCCATTAGAGAAGTTCCCGAGGAAGAAAAAAATGATACGAAGTTATTTTCATACAAAGAGATGTTAATAATAAAACTGTTATTGTTGTAAATCCAATCCAATTGCCTTCTAAATTGATTTCTTGACATCAAACAATGCTCAACTAAAACTAAAAAATGGGAGAAGACGGAAAAATGTAATCGGACAACAAATTGTGATCTAACTAATATTTACATGCATAAAGGGGAAGTAGCACTTCAAAAATTGCACAGTGAACTTTTTTAAGAATGCTGCAAGTTTCCTTGCACATACATCAAGCAGCACGACCAATGTCTCTCTGATCTTGAGATGTATCATTGGTAGATGGTGTAAAAATTAATTTTGATATAGATGAATGTTCATCTAAAATCCACGAACATCATGCTGTAATTATCAAGATCGATACTGAAGCGGAAGCGTACCTGAATTCATTATTGCGTTTGATTGAACGGGGTTATGGCCTTCCAACTGATTCGTGGTTTTCTCCTTATGTTTCTTCTCTGTTGACGGGGATGCAGAGAATTATGAAAAGCCACGTTCAATTGGGGACCATGACCTGTATAAATAGTTGTAGGGCAACTATCATGTTTCAATGTTATTAAATTGGCCCCTCATCAATTTAAAACATTGAATCCGTCTCTACACTTTAATCTCACGACACTTAATACCCATTAGTCCCGAATAATCTTTAGTGGATCACTTTATTGACTAAATCCTTAAAATAGCACCACACATTTTATTTTATACATGTTTGGCCCCATATTATTGAATTTATCCAACAATCTCCCACTGGGCCATACATGTATCCTTACAAATGTGTACAACCTTATGAGCTCAAAAATGTGCTATCATTATTAAGGGTATTTCCAAACAATCTCGTCCATCAATCATATCAATATAGGATCAAAGCGACTTTCGTTACATTAATCGTAACTAAATCCATCAATGGTCACATATACCAATACAACCAAATGACATAGATCAATCATGAGAGTGTAGTATGAAAATTACATGTTATGTGATCCAAACATGCCTATTTTCAATTGGTCCGACTTTATTCCTTAGGTGAGATCAATACCAAACATAATGTAACAGAGTAGAATGAACTGAATACTTTATTTCTGTACAGAAAATTATCCAAATACACAAATGTGTCCAAAACCAAAACATAAAGCAACCAAAATACAAACTCCCACTAAATCATGATATCCTCAAGAAATATTACACCCATACGAGCAGTGTGCTCGTGAAAGACCTTGGGTGCTAATCCCTTAGTAAGCGGATCCGCAATCATGGAGTTTGTCCCAATATGCTCTATGGAAATCTGTCTACTCTGTACCCTTTCCTTCACAACCAGGAACTTAATGTCAATGTGCTTTGACTTAGTTGAACTCCTGTTGTTATTGGAATATAGCACTGCAGAGTTATTGTCACAATATAACTTTAATGGTCTTTCAATTCCATTCAGAATGCGCAGCCCGGTGACAAAATTTCGCAGCCATATCCCATGATTAGATGCCTCATAACAAGCTACAAATTCTGCTGCCATAGTGGAAGAAGCTACGAGTGTCTGCTTAGCACTCCTCCAGGAAATGGCTCCTCCAGCTAGCAGGTATATGTAGCCTGATGTGGATCTTCTACTGTCTTGGCATCCCGCAAAATCAGAATCGGAGTATCCTACGATCTCTAACTTATCCGATCTGCTGTATGTAAGCATGCAATCTCTTGTTCTCTTCAAGTACCTCATAACCCTCTTTGCTGCTTTCCAATGATCCATTCCAGGGTTACTTAAATATCTGCCTAGCATTCCAACAATGAACGCTATGTCTGGACGTGTACAAACTTGAGCATACATCAGACTCCCAACAGCTGATGCATAGGGAATCTTTTGCATTTCCTTAACTTCACGATTATTTTTCGGGCACTGATTGAGACTAAATTTGTCTCCCTTAGCAACAGGGGTGTCCCCTGGTTTACTATCCTGCATGCCAAACCTTACAAGAACTTTATCGATATAGCTCTTTTGTGATAATCCAAGAATACCCCGAGAGCAGTCCCGGTGTATCTGAATTCCTAATACGAAAGAGGCGTCCCCAAGATATTTCATCTCAAAATTCCTTGACAGAAAGCTCTTGGTTTCGTGCAACATGCCTATATCATTAGTGGCAAGCAGTATGTCATCGACATACAAAACCAGGAAAATATGCTTACTCCCACTGAACTTGTGATACACACAATCATCAACAACATTTATCTCAAAACCAAACGAGATGATCACTTGATGAAATTTGTAGTACCACTGACGGGAAGCTTGCTTGAGTCCATAGATGGATTTCTTTAATTTGCAAACCATATTCTTCGAGTCTCCTGACACGAAGTTTTCTGGTTGCACCATATAAATCGTCTCATCAATGTCTCCATTGAGAAACGCCGTCTTTACATCCATCTGATGTAACTCAAGGTCAAAATGTGCAACAAGTGCCATGACTGTCCTGAAAGAGTCTTTCGTTGAAACCGGAGAGAAAGTCTCTTTGAAGTCAATACCTTCCTTTTGTGTAAAGCCTTTAGCTACAAGACGAGCCTTATATCTTTCCACATTACCTTTCGAATCCCTTTTGGTTTTAAAAATCCATTTACAACCAATGGGTTTCGCACCTTCTGGTAATGGGACAAGATCCCAAACTTTATTATCTTGCATAAACTTATACTCCTCATTCATGGCATCAATCCACTTTTGAGAGTCAGAACCCTTCATGGCCTGATGAAAATTGATTGGATCATTTTCCATCATTCCATTATTTTCCTCATGTTCTTGGAGAAATACTACATAGTCATCCGAAATAGCATTTTTCCTTTCTCGAGTGGATCGCCTTAATGGTATTGTTTGTTGAGGTTGTTGAGTTTGTATTTCTGGATTTTGGATGGGAGTTTCTTCAACATTATCATGCTGAGTTTCCGGATGTACTTCTTGATCAATGACAGGTATAGAAACCTGCACATTGTCAAAAGTAACAGTAGGAATCGCAATCGATCCTTCCTCAGCTTCTTCTTCAAAGATAATGTCTCTAACCTTATTTCTCCCCCCAAACTCAACATCCTCAAAAAATGTTGCAGTTCCCGTTTCAAAAATTGACTTAAGCGTGGGATTATAAAATTTGTAGCCCCTTGATCGCTCAGAATAACCAATAAAGTAGCTGCTAACTGTTTTGGAGTCCAATTTATCCTCATGCGGCCTATAAGGCCTTGCCTCAGCTGAACATCCCCAAATGTGGAAATGCTTTAGACTAGGCTTTCTGCCTGTCCAAAGCTCATAAGGTGTTTTAGCAGCAGCTTTAGTTGGTACTCTATTCAGAATATAAGCTGCAGTCTTTAATGCTTCTCCCCAGAGTGATTTTGGCAAAGTAGAATGACTAATCATACTCCTTACCATATCCTTAAGAGTCCTGTTTCGTCTTTCAGCTACACCATTCATGCTAGGAGAACCTGTCATGGTGTACTGTGGGACGATTCCACATTCCTCTAGGAATCTAGCAAATGGTCCTGGACGTTGTTCACCTGAACCGTCATATCTGCCGTAGTACTCACCACCACGATCAGATCTAACGCTTTTAATTTTCTTGTTGAGTTGATTCTCAACTTCAGCTTTGAAAGCTTTGAACATGTCCAGTGACTCAGACTTTTCATGAATAAGATATAGATGCCCATAACGTGAGTAATCGTCTATGAATGATATAAAGTATTGTTGACCATTCCAGGAATCCGTAGGGAATGGTCCACAAATATCCGTGTGTATCAATTCTAAGACGTCCGAAGTTCTATTAGCACCTAACCTTCTCGTTTTGGTCTGTTTTCCCTTGATACAATCAATACAAACATCAAAGTCCGTAAAGTCGAGGGAATCCAAAATGCCATCTGACACAAGTCGTTCAACTCTAGTTTTTGAGATGTGACCTAAGCGCTTGTGCCATAGTTTTGCCGAATTTTCTTTATTTAATTTTCGCTTAGTACCACGTGATTCCACATACAAGGTTTCATTATATGATGCAATAGTATCAAGCAAATATAGGTTATCGTACGAACATAATGAACCAGTACCAACAATATTTGAATTTAAAGAAAGACTAAACTGACAATTTCCAAAAGAACAATAATATCCTGATTTGTCCAATAAGGAAATAGAAACCAAATTCCGTCTAAATGACGGTACAACAAAAGTGTCTTTCAAATCCAAATAAAAACCAGTTCCCAATAATAACCTAAAAGTTCCTATTGCTTCAACTTCCACCGATTTTCCATCGCCCACAAAGATGAATCTTTCAGCATCACTTGGCTTTCGGCAGAACAGGCAACCCTGCATAGAAACACTTATGTGAGTAGTAGCACCAGAATCTAACCACCAAGTGTTTCTAGGTACTGAAGCTAAATTAACCTCAGAACAGACCAAATTAAGAAATGTACCTTTCTTTGCACACCAAGCGTTGTATTTGGTACAATCCTTCTTTAAATGTCCAGGTTTCAGGCAAAAGAAACAACCCTCTTTGTCCTTATGTGGCTTCTTTTGATCTGGACCCTTAACAGCTTCATATTCTATTTTTCTTTTCTTGCCCTTATCCTTAGAGGTACTTGCCAAGTTAGCAATTTCAGTTCTATCCTGCTTCAGCCTTTCTTCCTCTTGCACACAATATGAAATGAGCTCATTTAGAGTCCATTTCTCCCTTTGACAGTTGTAACTGACCTTAAACTGACTGAAATGTGCAGGAAGCGATATCAATACTAAATGCACGAGCAAGTCATCAGACAAGTCGAGCTTTAGTGCCTTAAGTTTTGAAGCAGTATGAGACATCTTCATGATGTACTCCCTTATGTTCCCCTTGCCTCTGTACTTCATTGAAATCAAGCTTTGCAGAAGCGTGCTTGTTTCAGCCTTATCGTTTTTAGCAAAACGCTTTTCAAGTTCGGCAAGGAATTGCTTGGCATTAGTTACCTCTTCAGATACTGCGCCCCTAAAGGCTTCCGGAATGCCGCGCTTAATGATCATTAGACTCATGCGATTTGAGCGTTCCCACTTCTCAAAATTCCTCCTGTCATCAGGTGAACTTGCATCCGTAAGAGAAGCCGGTTGCTCAACCCTGAGAGCAAGGTCAAGATCCATGCAGCCGAGAACAATTAGTGCGTTCTCTTTCCAATCCTTGAAGTTTGACCCATCAAGCATGGGGATTGAGTTAAGATTTGCAGATATTGTGGTAGCAGATGAATTAACTGTATAGAGAAGAAGATGAAAATAGCTTACATTAGTACTTTATTATGCAAATAATAATTTCAAATAATGGTAAGGCCCATCACAAGATACCTAGCACAACATCAATTTTTAGTCTTTGGACAGAAATATTAACTTGTAAGTGGTACCTCGATGTAGTAATCAAACACTGACAATAAGACATGTCAACCAATAAACCTTTCTTTGGACCGATTTATTGATCACACGTTAAACCAAATAATCGTCACGCGTTTATTACCACAGGTGCACGTGAAATTCCAGCCAAACATTGACCTTCCTTTGGGCCGATCAATATCCGCATGAACAACACATACACAAAACCTTCTAATATTCTAAGTTAATTAATTTTCACAAGAGAGGTTGCTTTGGAAACATGTTGCTTCAATTAATTCACTTCGAAATATTATATTTCTCAAAAGAGTCCGTCATACCAAAATTTGAACTTGAATTGAGTGTTTTGCATATAATTAAGGCTTTAGGATTTGAATTATGAAATTCAATACTTTAGGATTAAGTAATCATTAAGTTGGATGGTTAAATTGCAATTTAATTAAACTTGATTGGCCAATTATGAAAATTTTTTAAACTTGAAGGACTAAATTGCAATTTTCCCAAACTTTAGCGGCCAATTAATTAAAATCATAAACTTTAGGGACTGAATCGTAAAATTCAGAATTCTTAAAACCCAACTTAAATGATTTCTTAACTTTAGGGACTTACTTTGTAAATTCAGAAGTTTGGAGGGCCAACTTAAAAGTCTTATAAACTTAGGGTTTTATTAATATTTTAAAACAAACCAGGAGGACCTATTGTGAAATAACCTTAATTTTCGTGAATTGCAGAAAAGTCCCTCAAGACTTCAAATTTACAAGTGAAATCCCTGCCCAAGAATCTGAATATCGCAGCTAGGGTTTTGAAACCCTAGCCGCCGCAGCATCCTTTCAAGAACGCGGCGCCATCGCTGGCGCCGCCCGTCACCGGCAGCAGCACTGCAGCGCCAATAACCTGTGTCGCTGCACTATTTCGCCACGCGCAGCGCTCAATCCACTGAAGCCCGTGGCGCGCGGCGACGCTGCAAGCCGCGCGATGCGCGCGGCGACTCCTTCCCAACCGGATCGATTCCATCAACAACCACCAAACACCACAATACACCATACATAAATCCATAACCATACACAACAATTCGAAACATGCCAAAAACAAAACTGAAAATCCTTCCACAGATTCAAAAAAAAAAAAAACCCAATTTTTTTTTTTAAAACCAAGATTTTCGCACATAATTCGTACACAGAGAAGAACGATCGGTTGAAAAAAAAAATTGAATCTTGCATTGTGTATTTCTTGTATGTATAATTTCGAGCTTGCTGTGTGTGTAGTTTTCTCAATTTTGAACTTGCCGAATCCATTATATTTCGAAATCAGAGGCTTATTTTATCATACGCACAGATTAAGGTTTTACATATATGCGTATAGGATTGATCTGATAATTCAACACGATGTTGTCTCTGATACCACTTGTAAAAATTAATTTTGATATAGATGAATGTTCATCTAAAATCCACGAACATCATGCTGTAATTATCAAGATCGATACTGAAGCGGAAGCGTACCTGAATTCATTATTGCGTTTGATTGAACGGGGTTATGGCCTTCCAACTGATTCGTGGTTTTCTCCTTATGTTTCTTCTCTGTTGACGGGGATGCAGAGAATTATGAAAAGCCACGTTCAATTGGGGACCATGACCTGTATAAATAGTTGTAGGGCAACTATCATGTTTCAATGTTATTAAATTGGCCCCTCATCAATTTAAAACATTGAATCCGTCTCTACACTTTAATCTCACGACACTTAATACCCATTAGTCCCGAATAATCTTTAGTGGATCACTTTATTGACTAAATCCTTAAAATAGCACCACACATTTTATTTTATACATGTTTGACCCCATATTATTGAATTTATCCAACAGATGGAGGATGATACTGCCACAGTGGGACGAAACTGTAGCCAGGAAACATTGCTATCTTGTTAGCTCCGGCCTGATATACTGGTGGATGGGCTGGCACAAACCCAGAAGCTGAAACAGTCATAGCATTCAACTGCTGCTCAATCCTTTCTTTATCCGACTAAGTACAAGTTTCTCTTCACGAAGTTCATTCTTCTCTAACTGTTTTAGAATAGAAAAAAATATGAGATCAAAGGTGTAGATGCATCATAGTCAGATTAATATCATGTTGATTCCGTAGTTTTAATGATGTAGAACAAATGGCGGAGTGGACTAAAGAAAAAATAGAACGTAAAGACTAAACCGCAATTTACAGATTTGGCGTCCGATCTCCGTTTCGGGCCCCTGTGAGATACGGTGGATTTCTGGCATTCGTTTTCGTTTAGACAGCGAAAATAGTATTTTGATATTTTAGCGCTATTTATGTCATTTAGTTTATTTCAAATTCTTTTTGTTTAATTGATTTATAATATGTTTTATGCTTTTCCTATTTGATTTAGAATACGTTTTTTGTTTTATAACCCTATAAATAGAGGGTTAATTCATTATTTTTATTCATTCATTATTAATAAAATTCTTGAGAATTTTCTCGATCTTCTTGGTGGATTCCAAGTTTTATATTTTAGGGATTTCGTTTGAAATTCTCTGTTTGCTTCCGTCCTGCGTCAATTAATATGTTCTCATAGAGTTAAGGGAGAACAAAGCGGGGCAGGGGGAGTTTATGGTTTGAAGATAAAAAAGCTGAAAATGAATGTACAAAAAAATTAAAAATTGCAAATATAGATTGTCTGTTTCCCTGAAGAAGCATTTCTTTCTTTGTTTGTAACTCCATATTCTTTTTGGTGGTGAAGGGAAGGTTGTTTCTTTCGTTATTATCGTTTATTAAAAAAAAAAATGAAAAAAATTCTTTTGCCGTTTTGAAAGGAATCATCATGAGAAAAAGTTGTTAACATAAATGAGAACTCTTTAAAATCAATTACACAAAACAAGACTATGTTCTTCTTGGTTAACAACAAAAACTCAGTACATGCTTCAAATGCAACCAATTACTCTCTGCAACATGGAAAAATGCATTCACTTAAAATAGTATAAACCTTATATTTCACAAAAAAATTACATAACATTCTGAAATGAATGCAATTTCACTTATGTCAAAAGGGAATTGGTAAATTCAATTTCCTAATAAATTCTCTATGAAAGCAAAGCACCATTTAGTCATCCTTTTATGCAACTAAATCACATATCACTGAAAAGAAATTTAAAGCAACAATAGAATGATCATCACAAATCAGAAAACAACCAGATCTATCAATAATGTTGTGGGGAATGTTTTGCTCTAAGCTTCCAGCATAACAAAATCAAAAGAGAAATATTGAGTTCTACATAAGCATCTTGTCTAACCTTCAACGTTTTGATTTCTAGCAAAAGCTTTTCAATCATGACTTTGTATTCATGAGATACAGACTTCAGCTCATTTAGAACTCTGATGGCATCACCAAGTATTGCCAATTTGTCGTCCCCAGGGCACATCTCCCAGCGAAAAAGGGGTTGGCCGATAACGTGCACAGCGCAGTCGTGTGCAGGGTTCGAATCCTGACGGCTGAATAATGGATTCGTTCCCTGTGACAAACGGGGGTTACCTTGTTCCGCGAGGCGTTACTGAGTGCCATCCACCATAGCTCTGAAAGACATAATCTGCGATTTACCTCTCGAACCAATGACCCAGTGCAGGGTCGGTTCGGACCCCCAATGTGTGGATTACACATTTTTTTTTTTTTTTAAAGTATGGCCAATTTGTCAGTTTTCACAGGTCTGCCAGGTTCCAAAATAGAGCACAATTCTGAGAACCTGCAAGAACAGATATGATTATTCCCTGAAAAACACTAAGCTAATTCATGCTACTTTGCTTTTGTGAAAGTTGTTACACTTTGTTTTTTCAATTAATCTTAATCCGTTGACTGCATTCAGTATGCAATGCATATAATGACATTAAGCAAAATAATTTACATTTTATTACTGGTGAGGAATGAAAATGTAGTTATTTTGAAACAGTCATTTGCAATAAGACTAAGATAAGAGGAATTATCAACAAAGAGTATCAATTTAATAATATACACACCTGCCATTCAATTTTTCTCTCCTCATTCTCTCACGGCAGGCTTTACTTCCTACTGCGCTGAATGCATCATACCGCCCCCTTTATTATAGTACAACAACAAAAGAAAAAAGACATTAGCAAATATTGCTTTGAAGTAACATTTCAAATATCCTTCATTGACTTGAAACAATTCGTTAAGTTTTGTACTTTAAAATAATCATCTGGAAGATAAAAAGTAAATGTTAGAAAACTAACTAATAAATGCCAATATATAAAGCTGATATCTAAATATTGATAATCCAGTTTCAAGTCTAAAAGCTTGGCAAGGCTAATATTCATTACACTTGATGCCTGATTCTCTGTGTGATGACTTTCCATTTCCATCCCCTTTTTACTAGTTGTAACATGATATTATGATATTTAAAATGGGCCCTGATCTGTGTATGTATATATATATATATATATATATATATATATATATATATATATATATATATGTTGACGCCACCAACCTCTGGGGTACTTACGGCTCGGCCAACACACGGATTGTCCACCGCATGGTGTGGATTTGTTCCACACGAGGTGGACGCGTCCCAGGGAATTTCGAACCTTGGACCTTTGGAATATATGAATCCCAAAGGCCTCCCTCGAAACCCCCTGGGGACGCGTCCACCTCGCGTGGAACAAATCCACACCATGCGGTGGATAATCCGTGTGTTGGCTGAGCCGTAAATACCCCAGAGGCTGGTGGTGTCAACATATATATATATCCTTGTTCCTAAAGATATAAAAGCGCATCTTCCCCCATCAAGTAACGGCTGGTATGTAGTCGTCTCATCTTCTTTCACAAACATACAGCAAATTAAATAAATCATGTGCTCATTTCCCACATCCAAAATTGGAAAAGCGAACTTTATAGGGCCGTCTACTTTTTTATTTTATTTTATTTTATTTTTGTCACATTTTGGATGTGACCCTTGAAACCACCCAACGGTCACATTAATTCAATTCGATTATTATTATTATTATTGTTACAAGCCGGCGAGCCAAGCGGCTCGTCCGACTCATTGCCACGAGCTGCTCGTGACTCACGGGCCATGTTTGGCTTTCCTATTTGGCGAGATGAACCGCCTTCGACTTGTGTTTTCACGAGCCGAGTCGACAAGCATGCTAGGCCCATTTGCCACATCTGAGCGGGCCGATCCAACCCGAACCACCGAATTGACACCTTTACTTATAAGTTTTACCTACTTGGATCGGTTTCACTCTAATTACTAGATCTGTGCTCGTTTTACCACCTAACTACTTTTACATTATCAAAAAAGAGTATCAATTTGATTTAATGACTGAAGTTGAGCTTACGATTTTTTGATTTCTAAAAGTTGAAATGTTTATAATTTTCAAATCGTAAAATGAAATAAAAAGGCTAATAGACATTTACAGAACTAATTTATCGACTCCCTATATAGCACTATAAGAATTTGTACTAACTATCTTAATGCAATAATTGATATTTAAATATATGATTTTGCTCTGTTGCCTAATGTGGACAACATTATGTGGCCTTACCTCCAATGAAAATGTTTCAAGTGTCCGAATAATTTTCAAATTGGACACTTGACACACCTCCATTGGATGTCGGGTAACAAAGAAGCTCTATTTAAATCTATTAACCAAATAATAGGATAACCGTCGTCATTTTACCTACATAGTTTCCCGCCCATTTTCAAAATTAATCATTTAGATCAAATTGAATTTAGATAAGAAATGATAGGTATCATTTTAGGACTTAAATGAGATAAATTAAAAAGATTGGATGTTGAAAAAAGTAAAAAGTATAAGTAAAACTTTTACATGTAGTATTTAAAACGATTTTACTAATGATATGTTTAGAGTTTGCTCTCATTTATTAATTTGTATTAAACTTCTCGTTGGGATCTTGAATTTTACACCTATATTGCATATTTCTTGACTTCAAAATAATTCAATAATTATCAAAAGAAAAAAAATCTGTAATTTGTCTTTTATAGATATTTTTTCACAAATTCATAAATAATTTGTTACATGCATTAAATTGAACTTTCCTAATTCATATGTTAAAATAAATTGATAATTTTTTTTTCTAAAATGGCAGGTGAAAATGGGCAAGAAACTATATACGTAAAATAGTGACGGTGTTGAAAAAAGTAAAAAGTAAGAATAAAATTTTTACATTTAGTATTTAAAACGATTTTACGAATGATATATGTCTAGAATTTGCTCTCATTTCTTAGTTTGTATTAAACTTTCCTAATTCATGTATTAAAATAAATTGATAAAAATAAGAAATTTTCTAAAATGCCAAGTGAAAATGGACGGGAAACTATATGTGTAAAATTGTGACGATTATCCTATTTTATATATATGAAAATAGACGGGAAACTATGTGTGTAAAATGGTGACTGTTATCGTATTATTATCATCATCATCATCATCATCATCATCATCATCATCATCATCATCATCATCACACACCCGTGCGATGCACATTATTTTTATTCATGATAATGATTAGAATTTATGGAAATATATTGATTATACAATTATATCAAATAAAAAATATAGTACAAACAATATTTTATTACAATATATTATCGAATTCGAAATTTTAAAAAAGACAACACTAATCAAAATAGGAAAAAAAAAAAAAAAAATACCCACGCGCCTTAAAATTTAGTGCTTAATTAAATTTTTTATATTAAATTTATTTTAATTTTATTTGTATTCATCACTAATTTTCTTTTTAATACATTTTAATTTTTAATGTATTGATTATATATATTTTATAAATAATTCAACACAAACACACACACACACACACACACATATTAGAGAAATGATGATGTCTTGCACGGTGTTCGAAACATTTTTTTTGGAATTCTTGAAAGTATTTTGATTATACAATCATATCAAATAAAAAAATAGTACAAATAATATTTTATTACAAAATATTATTGAATTCGAAATTTTAAAAAAGAAAACACTAATCAAAATGAGGAAAAAAATGCCCACGAGTCTTAAAATTTGGCACTTAAGCAAATTTTTTGTATTAAATTTGTTTCAATTTTATATGTATTCATCACAAATTTTCTTTTTAATGTATTTTAATATTTGATTAAGTTTAATTTTTAATGTATTGATTACATATATTTTATAAAAAGGGTTAATAGCACAAAACGTCCCAACGTTTGACATGTATTGTGCAAAACGTCCCAACGTTTTGATTTTTGACGCTAAACATCCCAACCTTTACAATTTTTGGTAGAAGACATCATTTCTGTCAATTTTAACCCCATTTCACAAATTGAACAGTAAATGTCAAGGGCATTTTTGTCCAAAAAAAAAGCAGCCCATTCATACTTGGGTAATTGGCACAAAACGTCCCTACGTTTGACACTTATTGTGGAAAAACGTCCATACGTTTATTTTTTTGGCGAATAACGTCCCTACCTTTATTTTTTTGGCGAATAACGTCCCTACCTTTAAATTTTCTTGTTCATTAGTCCCCAAATTTTACTTTTCTTTCAATTTAGTCATTCCGTATTTTATTTAAAGGTGTCTTCAAACGTGTATAACTTTTGATCTACTACTCCGAATTGCACTCCGTTTTTTGCGTTGAACTCCAAATTCAACCATCTTTCTTATGATGTATCATGTGCTCATTTATTAAACATTTCGTTTTGACTTTTGTATAGTAGATACTTATTTTGTTAGGGCATAATTGATTGACGTAAATTGATTTCTGTAAATTTTATTGAAACAGTGAAATTTTAATTTTAGTGTGTGTTCGGCGGCCAGCGGAATTTATAAATTGGATTTATTTGACTTTGTAATCTTTTTAAGATAAAATATTTGGTTAAAAATTGGTATGTTTAGCCCCTGTTTGAGCCATGTTATAATCTCTAATAACTTTCTGAACAACACACATTCTCTCTTTAAAAAGTGATTTGAAGAGAGAGAATGTGTGTTGTTCAGAAAGTTATTAGAGATTATAACATGACTCAAACAGGGGCTAAACATACCAATTTTTAACCAAATATTTTACCTTAAAAAGATTACAAAGTCAAATAAATCCAATTTATAAATTCCCCTGGCCGCCGAACACACACTAAAATTAAAATTTCACTGTTTCAATAAAATTTACAGAAATCAATTTACGTCAATCAATTATGCCCTAACAAAATAAGTATCTACTATACAAAAGTCAAAAAGAAATGTTTAATAAATGAGCACATGATACATCATAAGAAAGATGGTTGAATTTGGAGTTCAACGCAAAAAACGGAGTGCAATTCGGAGTTGTAGATCAAAAGTTATACACGTTTGAAGACACCTTTAAATAAAATACGGAATGACTAAATTGAAAGAAAAGTAAAATTTGGGGACTAATGAACAAGAAAATTTAAAGGTAGGGACGTTATTCACCAAAAAAATAAAGGTAGGGACGTTATTCGCCAAAAAAATAAACGTAGAGACGTTTTTCCACAATAAGTGTCAAACATAGGGACGTTTTGTGCCAATTACCCAAGTATGAATGGGCTGCTTTTTTTTTTTGGACGAAAATGCCCTTGACATTTACGGTTCAATTTGTGAAATAGGGTTAAAATTGACAGAAAGGATCTCTTCTACCAAAAATTGTAAAGGTTGGGATGTTTAGCGTCAAAAATCAAAACGTTGGGACATTTTGCACAATACATGTCAAACGTTGGGACTTTTTGTGCTATTAACCCTTTATAAAAACTTCAAAACATACACATGATAAGTACGTTTTTCGTACTTATTTTGATCTCAAATTTAAATAATTGTGAACATTTTAGAGTTTGATATTGCTTAATAGTTTATTTATTTTGATTCTTTTAGGAAAAACTCGAATTTGGAAGAGATTGAAGCAAAACAAGGAAGTCATGTGCTGAGTGTGTGAAGAAATCAGTGCACAAATTTCAGTAAAAATATCTCCACGGAGCCTATAATATATTATTGGAAAGATAATTGAATTTAGAGTCCAACTCAATAAATGATACATAAATCAGAGTTGTAGATCAAACGTTATGCGCGTTTGAAGTTCGGCTGACGGACCAGAATTTCAACTGCGATTTACAAACTGCGGCCGACCCACGGTCCAGTCATTAGGCCTTGTGTTGCAGCGGCCTGACCGCAGTTTACGACCCTCGGTCCGACCGCGGCCCGCTGTAGGGTTTTTTCGCAATTTTTTTGGCTTTTTCCTTTATTTTCAAGCCCAACAAGGATTAAACCGCTTTCTTGACTTCTAAACTATAAAAAAACCTATTTTAACCTAGAAAAAGGGGACCCGAATTCATTATCCATACACATTACACAAGAAATTAAGGGGATTTTCAAGAAGCCAAAGAAGAAATCAAGATTGGGTTGAAGATTGGATCTTGGTGCAAGAATTCCTCTCTCTTCTCAACTTATTGCTAGAATTTGGTGATGTTCTTATTTTTACATTCTTCTTGTATTTATTTAATTATGAGTAACTAACTATTATTGGGGCAAACGATGTTATCCTAGTTTAATTATTCAATTTCAATTCTCATATGTTTATACTTTAATTTGATGTATTAAATTTATTTCCAATCTTAATGCATGAATTAATTAGCCACTAATTCATTGATTTTGTGGGTTGTTTTCATAATCTGAGAGGTGAGCTAACATCCTAGATCACGTGATAAATTCCTGCAATTTCACAAAAGGGTAGAGATACATGGTTGTGGTTGTTGTGATCTTTGTGAATTCTTGTGATTAAATGCGTTTAATTAGGGCTTATTCTAACTTAACGTAGAGATATGTGGTTGACCTAATTAAATAGAACTAATTTAAACTCGAGAGGGAAATTTTAGATACAATCATGAATTCGATCAAATACTATTTTAGAAAGAAACATGAGATGAGAAACTGAATACGAAAACTAGGATGAAATCGCGAGTCCCAACACTTTTAATTCATAAAAACAAAAATCAAACTTTTCCTTTGTTTTATTTTCATATTTCATTTCTTTCACTATTTTAATAATTCAGAAATCACAATCTTGGCATTTATTTGTAGTTTAGGAACTGATTAATCGAAATTAGTAATAAGTAAGTTAGTCATCGTAGGATCGACATTCTGAACTCAAAAAGTTCACTTTTACTACTTGTTCGTAATATCATACACTTGTGATATTCTCACAAAAAGTTTTTGACGCTGTTGCCGGGACTAATTCTTATTTGTTATTAGTTTAGATTAATCTTTTATTTGCTTTGTTTTTTTAGACTGATCTCTTTTATTTGTTATTTGTTATTTTCTTATTAGATATTGATACTAAACACTCGAGATGACTACGGTTGACTTCAATAAAATGCTTGTACGTTACTTCTTCATAAGGCAACAACAATTGATTGATCAAGGAGTTGAAGAGGAATATATGCTTATGGGAGATCTTATCATAGGGTATCGAAGAGATAAAAGTTCTGTCCTAAATGACTTTCCATCTGAATTTTTTATACGCTTCACAAAATTTGATGAGAGTGATTTACCCTTGAAATTATTCCTTCCACCAAATTTAAATGAGTGTCAATTAAATGAATCATCTTCATTGGGCTTTCAACAAATGCAAGAAGATGAAAAAAATTTCCATGAAGATGTCATTGTCTCTTTGTCAATAATCTTGAATTCGGACATTGAGCTTGAGAAAACTTCAAAATGGGAAGAAGATCATGTTGAGAATGAGGAGTTGATTTTAATGGAGAACATAACAGTTGATGAGTGTGGAGCTAGCAAGCAACCCTCACACTCAATTGATTCTTTTAAAATTGATTTTGTGATAGGGTCCGAAGATGAGGTTGAAATTTACATAGTTGATTTTGAGTTGAATGGTAAAATTACCTCTGATTTTGAACAGGGCACCATTAAAGTTTGGAGCAAAAGTACAATTGGGTGCAAAGGCAACTTCAGCAAGTATAACAAATTATTGAAAGCCTTATTTAGAGTGCCTTGAAGCAATGTTCAACAGTCAAGTTTGAGACTATAATTCAAAAGCTAAAGGGCTGTTACCTGACTTCTAAACCCTAAACTTTTGTTCTTTAATTTTGATATCATGTAGTTTGCATTAGGATTTGCATTAGAATTTAGGACACGTTCTCTACAATTTTTGTGGAGTTTTTTTTGCTTTGAATAAAAAAAAAATTCATCGTTGCTCTCAATACTAATAGATTTTTACACACACACACACACACACACACACACACACACACACACACACACACACACAAAATCCCTACTTATAAGGTTGCACCTAGATTTTCGATTTTCGAAATAATTTGTAAAACTTATATTTTCCTATTTATAGGATATTTTGCAGAAAGGTACACTCTGTTAAGATGATTTTTATAAAAGTTAGAGATTGTAAATCTTCTTGGTGTGGATTTATTGCTAATTTTTACACCTTATATCTTATCACTAATGTATATTTTGAATTCTTATAGGGAAAGTTCTAGTCTAGCAATGAGGAAGAAAGAAGATTGTCTTTACATCCAACAAGCAGAAGTATCAATGGTCTCCACCAACTTCAAACCATACCCCAGGGGAGTAAATTCTACCTTCTTGTATTTATTAGTTAAATAATTTTTTGACACATTGAGGACAATGTGATACTTAAGTTTGGGGGTGTGCGCAAAAATTTGAGTTAAAATTTTCGCTTTTATTATTATTTTAAAAAAAATTATTTTTGCATGTTTGTTTGTTAAGTTTAATAGCATTGCGGGTACTTCATGTTTGAAACTGTGTAATTAATGAATTGTGAATAGATGTGCTATAATTGGAGTAATTTGATTCATGCTAGATCATTATTTGAGCACATAGTCAATTTGATTATCGCGCATTTAGGTGGCACTTGAATAGTTGGTTGTTGGTTGTCAATATGAACTTAGGATACATTCCCACTCAAAACATTTCATTCCACCACTTTGACCAGTTATTTAGACAGTTTTGGGGATGTAAAATTGATAATGGTTGTCGTTTGGGGTGTGTTGATTCCGTGTGTGCAAAATTGATGTGTGGAGTAACCTTGACTAACAAGAGGAAGCTAGGTAATGACCAAATGCTGGTAATCTAATCCCTTGCATAAATTAGAAACATGCATGCATATTTTACCTCTCTTTGTATCCTTTTTGACTCGAGTGATTAAGGTCATAGGGGTATTTCTATACCTGGTGCCTTAAAGTCGTCTGAATTTGGAGCCACCGGCTTAAAGCTCGCTACAAGGGTCATCTAGAAAGCTTAAGAGAGAGATGTAACTCATATAGATTTATTTTTGTTACCGAGGAAAAAAAAAAGAAAGGAAAAAAAATAGGACATTACATTCATTTGACACCTTTCTTCGGAGCGTAGTGACTCGAGTGATTAAGCCCGTAGGGGTATTTCAAAACTTGGTGTCCTATGGTCAACTAACTTGGGAGCCACCTACCTAAAGCTCGCTACAGGGGTCATTATTAGCTTAATGGAGAAGAGTTCTGCATGATATTAGAATTTAGTTGATAGTTTGCACATTTGGGATTAAGATGACCAGTGAGTTTGAATTACCTATTGGATGTCTGAAGGTTGGGACACTCAATTAAAGGAGAATCATTGCAACCCAAGGTAGAAACCATCATCAGTTAGACACACCTAAATTTGAGCGGGAAAAGAATTAGTGATTTAGGAAGCAACCTTAGAAATCATACCCTGGGGTAGAGAGAAAATAACAAGTTTGGGGGGAAAGTGCATCTCACGAGAGGGAAAGCGAAATTTGACCACTAAGAGTTGTGAGATCACCTATGCGCACTATGATGATTGAGTTGATTAAACACACACACACACACATTGAGCATGGATTAAATTAAGATGGGTATAGCATTGCTTGAAAAACTTTCAAGGATTACTGCAAAATTTAATCCTGAAGCAAATCGTAAAGTTATAGTGTGATGAATTTTATTGTGCTACTATATTTGTGTGAGTGTATGCTTTATCTTATTCGAGGACGAACAAGAGTTTAAGTTTGGAGGATTTGATAAATACATTTTTCGTACTTATTTTGATCTCAAATTTAAATAATTGTGAGTATTTTAGAGTTTTATATTGCTTAATTGTTTATTTATTTTGATTGTTTTAGGAAAAACTCGAATTTGGAAGTGATTGAAGCAAAGCGAGGAAGTCATGTGCGGATTATGTGAAGAAATTAGTGCACAACATTCAGTACAAATATCTCCACGGAGCCCATCATATATCATTGGAAATATAATTGAATTTAGAGTCCAACTCAACAAACGGTTTACAAATCGGAGTTGTATATCAAAAGTATGCACGTTTGAAGTTCGGATGACGGACTAGGATTTCAACCGCTGTCGAACCGTAGTTTGCAAACCGCGGTCCAACCGCGACGGTCCTACCACGGCCCGCTTAGGGTTTTTCGCGATTTTTTTGGCTTTTTCCTTTATTTTTTTCCATTTGTTTTTAAGCCCAATAAGGATTAAATTACTTTCTTGACTTCTAAACTATAAAAAAGACCTATTTGAACCTAGAAAAAGGGGGGGGGGAATTCATTATTCATACACATTACACAAGAAATCAAGGGGATTTTCAAGAAGCCAAAGAAGAAATCAAGATTGAGTTGAAGATTAGATCTTGGTGCAAGAATTCCTTTCTCTTCTCAACTTATTGCTAAAATTTGGTGATGTTCTTCTTTTTACATTCTTCTTGTATTTATTTAATTATGTGTAACTAACTATTGTTGGGGCTAACGATGTAATCCTAATTTAATTATTCAATTTCAATTCTCATACGTTTATACTTTAATTTGATGTATTTAATTTATTTCCAATCTTAATGCATGAGTTAATTGGCCACTAATTCATTGATTTTGTGGGTTGTTTTCATAATCCGAGAGGTGATTTAACATTCTAGACCACGTGATAAATTCCTGCAATTTCACAAAAAGGTAGAGATACATGGTTATGGTTCTTGTGATTGAATGTGTTTAATTAGGGCTTATTCTGATCTAACGTAGAAATATGTGGCTGACCTAATTAAATAGAACTAATTTAAACTCGAAAGAGGAATTTTAGATACAATCATGAATTCGATCAAATATTACTTTAGAAAGAAAACATGAGATGAGAAATTGAGTACGAAAACTAGGATGAAATCGTGAATCCCAACACTTTTAATTCATAAAAACAAAAATCAAACTTTTGATTTGTTTTATTTTCATATTTCATTTCTTTTACTATTTTAATAATTCAGAAATCATAATCTTGGCATTTATTTGTAGGTTAGGAACTGATTAATCGAAATTAGTAATAAGTAAGTTAGTACTTGTGGGATCGACATTCCGGACTCAAAAAGTTCACTTTTACTACTTGTTCGCGATATCTTACACTTGCGATATTCTGACAACAACAACACACACACACACACACACACACACTTAATTTTTTTTCTTTCTTTCTTTTTTTTTTTTTTTTTGGCAAAAATTTCCTGATTTAGAAAGAATTTTGGGTGGAAAAATGTGTGCGTAAAAATGTGACGGTTATCCTATTACTCCCTCCGACCCATAAAGATAGGCTTATTTTTATTTTCACACTGATTAAGATAACATAATTAATATATGTTAAAATTATAAATTTACCTACATTCTACTTAATATATCCCTATATTAAATAATGAGTTGTTCATATTTGTTGATAACAATGAATATTAAATAAGGGTTTATTACAAAATGAAGATAGTAATATACTCTTAAAAAGGAAAGTGATTTATCTTTGTGGGACTAACAAAAAAGGAAAACAAACTTATCTTTATGAGACGGATGGAGAATTATATATAGAAGATAGATGTATAAATTTTATTAATTGTGATTAACAATCACTAATCTCACTATAAGAATTTTACATTCCGCATACAAATTAAATTTGTAGGGAAAGACTTTTCGAGACAAAAAAAATTTGTAGCGACATTTGTAGCGCAAACATCGTGGGGAAAGGTATTAGAAGACAAAAATCGAAATTTCGTGGGCTAAAGTCTCTCCCTACAAATCATTTGGGGACAAATAAAATTTGTGACCGAAGTTATTTCCCTACAAAATTATTCGTCTACTAAAGGTTTGACCTACAACATAAATTTTGTAGGCACAAGATATAAATAGAATCGTACATTTCCCTACAAAACTATTTTGTGTCAAAAAAGATTTGTAGGCTTAATCCTACATTTCCTATAAAAAAAAGATTTGTAGGCAAGCAAATTTATTGGGCAAAATATATTTTTCATCCTAACAATAATTTAATTTGTAGGGAGAAATTAAATGTTTTTAAATTTTTTATTTATATTATATAATTTTTTTTATAATTATTGAAAATAAAACAAAGATGAAAAAAAAAGTAAATTAAATTAATTAAACATTTAATTAATGTCAATCAATATTTGAACTTGAAATAATAATGTACCAAAATATAAACAAAAAACATCCAATATAGTTAGCAAACATTCTTTCTAACTTTTTCTATCCAATATAAAATTTAAAAAAAAAAAATGATCATTCATCATTATAAATTAGATATGTTACTCATCGTCACTGAAGTAATCCTCCTCGTCAAAGTCGTTCTCTTTGTCACGTTCTTCAAACTCCTTCTCCATGCGACCCACATTGGAAGAACTCCCAATATATAGACCATCTTCCAATCCACGAATTTGACACCCAGGCTTCACACCTAGAACAGACGTCATAATTTTAAGTCCAGCATCCGAATCATGAATAGAGATCTACTCCAAAGGATTATCCTCTAGAAGTTGTTGCTCCTTTGCCCCTCTGTAAGATATTCACCAGCTTTAGCAAGCATATCATCCTATAAAAAATCATCATAACCCATGAAACATTATCTAAGCAATAAGGAGAGAAAAGTAAGATGCACATAAATATTTGGAAAAAAAATCCACATATATTGCAAGAGAATTTCAGACTTTTCACGTGTTCAAAACAACTAGCATGATGAAATTAAACAAAGATTGCAAAGTAGGACTTTCTTACTTGTTGAGCCTTAGTTGCACTATCATTCCAACACTTGTTCTTTCCGCATAAGTGAACTCAAATGTGTCTACTTCTGGAAATTTCTACTTAAGTATATGTTATAATATAATATTCACTATCTTTGTCATCTCCTCCACCCACTATGTATGAGAGAGGACGCGAACCAGTATGATGATTGTACCTCTTCTTTGACCGGTTTTCTATATTTACCAATGATGCCTTCTGTTAAGGGAGAATATAGATATTACATAACAAAATTAAGAGTAAATGCAATGAAAAGAGAGTATACAAAATACCTTGAACTTATCAGAGTCGAAATGATTACAAAGTTATACCAACTGATCTACACTTCTATCAAGCATCTCCAAAGGGGGGTTGGCTAAGGCATCCTCATGTGTCTTGCGCAACTTATAGTATTTACTCAACTCATAATAAGGAATGACTCTGCTCATTATGTCAGAACAAGGTCTGGAAGTTGCAGCAACTCCCCAAAATTGAAAATACTCAAAGAGCAACAACCATCTGACATGCAGTATGAGATATTCTCGTATGAGATCCCAAAATGAGTTGCAACAATATCAAATTTAAAATCTTTTATCAGCAAACTTGTTCATCTATGAATAGGAAGATTTACATACAGCTAGGAATTTCTTTAGATCTCTGCCACATGCAATATCTCAGAGGATTGCAAGAGCTCTGTTGACTTCAATCTTAAGGGCAAAAGCTACACCCATGACAATATCCTCGAGAATGATGACTTCTGGAATTTTAGGTGGAGCCCTAATATGTACAACAGCAAGATCAGATTCCAAATTAAAAAGTTATTGAATGCACTGGTCCATATGAATAATACTAGCAACTATTGAAGCCTTTGCTGTCCATGGTAGCATAGAAATTAGGATATCTTAAGACATGTGGACTAGGTAATGAGAGGACATAATTAAACCAGGTTCAAGATAATGGCATGTGAAAAAAACCAATACAATAGAGTGGAGTTTCGAGTTCATCATATTAAACATTGTCAAATATATAGAATTAAACTCTAATCCCTGCCGTCAAACTAATATTATAAGAGTCTAATTCATAGTAGATTGCTGTTAATGTGTAGAGATTACTATCATCAAAAACCAAAGGTGCATTACGTGAATATACAATCTTACCTTGTTTCAATTTGAATTGAAGGAAGCTCTAAAGTCCAAAACTCATTCCAATGCCCCTAAAAGATATTCAATTTAATAATCAAATCTTTCTATTCAACTGAGGAAAAATACAATGACAAATTAAAGGTTAAGAAAAAATAACACAAAAAATAAATGAACTTTATGATAAAGAATCATTTTCAAAAAGACTCTTCACTTGATTGCAGGGCAATTAAATATCACATAGCTGTAAAATTAAAAGAAATTTCAATCAATCCTCATATCATATGAAGTTGATAATAATAATAACATCTTAATCATCTCACAATTGAAGTTTTCAACATAATCACTACGAGCGCCTGTGCAATTTATTCCAATATGTTAATAAATAAGCAAGGGAAAGTCATTGCATGCCTGAGAAGTAGGACTTGAGTAGAAGTAATTATATAATGACACAATGTGGCACAAGAGTATAGATAATTAATTTACCATAAAATAGGAAGGGCCATACAAGGTGAGTATTGAGATCCTTTGATGCTTCTCCATCCTCCCATGCCTCAGAGATGACTATTCCAGCCCTGTCCAGTTGATAGAAGTAGAAAGAGGTGTAAAAAATAGGAGATAAAAGGATGACAAAGTAAAAAAAGAACATAATGAAAGTAAACTAATTAATTGCATAAAATATAACAATGTCCAGCCAAGAACTTAAGCATCTTTTCTGAAAAAATTAATTTGCCATAAAGCATGAGATAGTGTAAAACAGAACAAAAATATTGAGACTGGAAGTTTCACTTGCAGAAAAGAAAAATGCAGCCAATCAACTAAAACCAACTTAGTCCAAATCACATTATATAACATAATTTAAAACTGACTTGCTCAACATTATAATTTATAACTCACATCACATAGTCAAATTCACACATTCAATTCTCGAAATCACATTTTCTTCACTATCGTCGCAATCACAGTCAAGTGTCAACTGATTGTTTGATTCAATCTCAAGTCATCAACGCATATCAAGCAAGGAAGCTCAGCAGATTGTGTAAAATGTAGATTTCGAATGCAAATCTGTGATGTTATTGAAGTTACAATGAAAATTGAAAATCAAAAATCTAATTCACATATTCGTTTTTTCAAACTTTTATGCTTTATAAATCCAAATGGAAACCGTTTCTAGAGACTAGAGTATTCATTTGATCAAGTATGCAATTAAAATGTCTCGAAGTGGAAGGATTTATGTAATTCTTCGTTTCAGCCCTTTGAAGCAGCTCAATCTATCACTTTATTTGAACTTTAATCAATTAGCATAATCAAATGATTCATTAATTAGAACTACAAAACATAATAAAAGTATTAAATCAAACAAAATTCCGAAAATTGAGACTTGAAAACAAAATCCGAAAACACAATTTAAGTACCCAAAGAGATTAATGCATCCGAAATTCAGGGGAGCAACGGCAGCTACTACAGAATTTTTAATGATCTTTATTCTTTACCCTTTTAAGGCTTAAATGGACGGACTCACGTAGGCCGCAAGGGAAGAGCAGCCGAAGAGGTCTGAGCCGCTTGACGCTCTGGAGTGGACTGTTAACTGAGGATAGTGTGGTGCGGAAGCTGCCGAGTGCTAGCGTCTTTGGCCTTTTTGGAGAAGACAACAGCCAGCAAGTAGGGTTTGGACTTTGGGCTCTTCGGCATTTTTGGAGGTTTTTTGGGGGAGACAGATTGGAGGACTAGAGGAGACTGGTGTAGAGATGTGCACGTGCTTGGATTTTAGGATTTTATTTTCTTAAGTTGTTGTGTTAAGCCTTAAGGGTTACTTAAAAACCTTAAGCCTTAAGGGTTACTTAAAAAAAAAAAAAAAAAAAAGGGAGATTTGTTAGAATATTATTAAGAAATACAGAAAACTAAGGAAAGTACCTAGTAGGATAAAAGTACGATTTGATAAAACAAAAGAAATTTATGAACCCTTCATCATCACACACTTCAAACGAGATAAATATAGAAAAATAATTTCCAAAAATTATTTCAGACTTTGAATATTTATTATCAGTACATCAGACCCAAGTTATTGTCATAGACCAAACTTTAAAAGAAGACTATAAAATTTTAGATACAGTTATAGACATTCAAGGATATAGTAGTAATTTTTATCCTTTTAAGAATTATATTAACAGAAATAGTAAAAGAAGTTTTGATTTACAATCTAAAATCAAAGAATTAGAAGAAATCTTAGAAACAAAAATTTTAAGAACAGACAGTGAATATTACCCTTTTTATCTAGAACAATATAGAATTGAGACAGGATATTATAAACAAGACTGTGAAAGTCTTTTAGACCAATAATTCCGCACACAAGCCGACCTCTGCATCCAACCTTAGAATAAACCCTTCTACGCCAGTGGCTGTGTTTATTTTAAGTATACCCCCCTCTTTTGGCATCAGAGCCATAGCTAATAAAAGATACATAGAATATTTAGATTTAGAACTTTCTAGTCAAGGTAAAAAGTTCAAGACAATAGAAAATAATATTTTAAATTGTAATTTAGAATCAGCACATAAATTACATAGTTTGTTTTCAGAAGATCCAAGTCAGAATCTTTTAATAGACTTAGTTATAAATTTTTGCAAAAAATTTAGAACAAACTAATAAAAGAATCAATAAAACTTTAGAAGAAGTTTCAGATCATCTTAAAACAAGAAACTTAGATTTTAAAAATATTAAAGAAAATCTAGACTTTATTAAAAATCAAAATAGTGTTATTCTAGAAAAAATTTCTAAACAAGAAACTATTACTTTAACAAATAATTTTCCAGAAATAACAAAAATTTTAGATTTTAATAAAGAAATTTTACAAGAAACAAAAAAGATCAGTAATAAGACAGAAGAGTTAAAAGGATTTATTCTTAGTTAATGAACATAGACTTTGAATCCGAAAGAAACTACAAAGAAGCTTTCGATTACTGTAGAATTTATCATAAAGATCCAGAAGGAATAACAAAAATAGACTCTCCAAAAATTTCTGAAGGAGTTGTAATAAGACAAAATAATATAATTATTACTCTCTTAGTAAGCTTACACAAAAAATTAGAAGCCTTTGATAAAAGAATAGACCCTGAAATAGAAAGTGATTTAAGAACCATAACAAATAAATTAGGAAATTTAAACATAAAAGAAACAGGCAAAGAAAAAATCACAAGAAGATTATCAAGAGAATTGAAATTTCCAAGATGAATTTGACAACCCCATTTATAGGAAGATCAAGAACAATCAGTGAAGGAACATCTAGACCTAGTACATCAGGAGAAAATAGAAATTTCTTAGATAGAGTTTTGAGAAGAGTAGAACAACATAATCAGAATCTAGAAGAAATTATAGATCCAGAACAAGATTATGCAAGATTCCAGACACATGGATTAAGAGTACTTAATCCAGATGTCCTATATAACAGAGGAATTTTTGAATCAAGAACCCATTTCTTTAGACATCATAGAGAAGTAGAAATACAGTGTATTGGAAATCAGGTAGTCAAACTTAATTTAATTTCAGAAGATTCTAAGAAAGAACTTAGAAAAAGAAATTTTAGATTTATTCACTTAGGATTAATTGTAATAGGAATAAAAGGATTAACTAGAAAGAGCTTAGGATGTAAGACATTAATTACTATTTATGATGAAAGATTCAATAATATAGAAAAAGGATAGATAGCAAGTATGGAAGTAGACATGAATAATAATAACGGTATTATTTACTGTAATCCAGACTTCTTAATGACCATCAGAGACTTTTCAGAAAAAATTAAAATAGGTATACAGACTAAAGGATATGAAGACACTAATAGTGGAGAAAACCTTTTGATACATGTAGGATTCTTAGGAAGATGCTCAATTAATTCCCAAACAAAATATAAAGTTTATATGGATAAAGTAGTAGGACTAATGAGTAGTAAAGGAATTAATATGGTTAAGCCTAAAGAATTTTCAGCAGAACAATTAGCTGGATTAGAATGGGATATGGATAAGTTTCTAGAAGAAGAAGCAAAGCCAATAGCACCTAGAGAATCTTTAACCTATAAAGATGCACAAGGAAGAACAAGCTTAAGATTTACTGATTATCAATATGTACCAAAGACTTCTGATGAAGAACAACAAGAACCACCACACCAAGAGAATGTTCACATAGAACTAATAGGAGAAGATATTGATAAAATAATTTATCCAAAAGAATTAGGAATTATTTTAAATAAAGAAGAACTCCTAGAATTAGAAGATCAAATGTATATTTCAAAACAGATAAAAGAAAATGAATATTTGTATTATGATTTAGAACAGAATATCAGAGCAGGAATTATTAATGAAGAAAATGATAATAAAACAGAAGTTACAGATTATAGTTATACAAAAGAATTTATGGAAGATACAACTAGATACAGAACATTTGATGAAACCCCTTTTGATAAGACTGTTAAACATGAGATTTTAACTTATGGAGATGGTTTTCCTCCTAGAGGAGCCTATAATACATATAATGAACCGCCTCAAAATAGTAAATACATAGCAAAAGGAAGTGAGAGACCTTTAGAACAAAAAATAGAATTTCAGACAGCTTCTAAAGCACAAATACTAAACATCACTGCACATGATCCACAGACATGGACAAATGTTATTGATGTTTGGAAGAATACTATAATAGGACATTATATTAGAAACATACAAGATATGGAACCCTTAGACATGTATAGATATTTAGAAACATTTTTAGGAGAAAGTACAAATGCAATGTGGGAAGCCTATAAGAAAGAAAGAAAAGAAGAATATGATCAATTAATACAATTAGGAAGTAACCCTTATAATTTTGTCAATAAAGTACAAATTTTAATCACAGGAGCAGACCCTAATTCAGGGCATATGAGTATACAAAGAAAAGCAATGAGGGATTTAGAACAGCTTAATTTATATAAATGGACTAAAGGTAAGTATGTAAAAAGATTTTTAAACGAATATTATTATCAGACCTCAATCTCAGGAAATACATTTAACCAAGAAATAGGAAATAAGTTATTCCATAAATTGCCAGGACCATTAGGATTAGAAATTACAGAGTCATGGAATAATCTAGCATCCGTAAAAGAATTTCCAGAGAAAAACTGGAGTATAGGACAAAGAATACAACATGTAATAAGATGCTTAGAAGGTAAATGCGTAGAATTACAAATCCAAAAGCAATTAAAAAAGACAGATTATAAATTTTGTAAAGATATTTTTACACCTCAGACATATGGAGCTTCAACATCTAAACCTTATAAGAAAAAATATAAGAAGAATTTTAGAAACCCAATTAAGAAAAGATATTTCTTAAGGAAGTCAAATAAGAGAAAACCTTACTTAGATGAAAAAAGACACGTTAGAAAATTTAAGCCAGAAAGAACTTATAAAAATAAACTAAATTGCTTTGTTTGTAATAGCAATGAACACTTAGAAAAAACATGTCCTAAAAGAATAAACAATTATGATAAGAAAAGTACTCTTATAGAATGTACTAATGAAGATTTAATTCAATTAGATGAATACATTTCAGATAAAGAATCTATTTACAGTATCATATCAATAGAAGATCGGGCTAATATAGAAGAAGAACAATCTGATTATGAAATTTTAAATGAATTTACTAAATTCAAAATAGATGAAGAATCAGAATCAGAACAAGAGACTGAATTCATGGAGACATCTATAGATTCATGTAAGCATAGATGGCAAAAGAACATAGGAATGGATAACATAGCATGTTTTATTTGTAGATGGTATCCAGCAAGAAAACTTAGAGCAAAATGCTTAGAATGTTATAAAGAAGCATGCATAAGATGTTTAGAAGAAAATATGATTTTAGAAAAAGAAGAAATAAACATTGAAGTAGAAAGAAACAAATTAGAAATTTCTGAAATCAGAATTCTTAGAAAAAGGATTGAAAGTTTAGAAGAAATGCAGAAGTTAATGATTAAAAGAATTGAAATTTTAGAATCAAATAGAAAAGATAAGCAAATCATGATAGAAGAACCAGATTTAGAATGCTCACAGATAAATTACGTCCAAGTAGTATGTAATTCAGAAAAACTTAAAACAATTAAAGTAAAATGTCAGATCAGAATAGGAAATTATATAATAAAATGTTTAGGATTAATAGACTCAGGAAGTAGTAATTGTATAATAAACAAAAAATTAATTCCAGATCAATATGTTATAGAATCCAAAAATCCAATCAACGCACAACAAATGGATGGAGGATTATATACATATACAGAATTATTAAGACCAAACAGTAAAATAAGCTTTGAAACAAATTGTGGACTTAGTACAAAATATACATTACCAAGAGACTCAACATGGGTTAGATCCCTCAATTTAAAAGAAACAGATTTTATTATAGGTCTTAGTTTTTTATTAAAAGACAATGGTAGTGTTACAATTACAAAAGATTTTATACATTTCCGAAAACATACATTATTTACACCAGCTTAGACAATACATTATCCATCAGAGTACGCTGAGAGGCGTGGTGGAAGTCCTAAAGAAGAAAAATTTTGCCCCTGTAATAAAGAAAAAGAATGTCAGCTTTTAGAAAATTTAGAAAAACTAGAAGATAGTGATGAAGAATTAGAAGACATAGAAATAGATTATCAATTTATTGATAATGAAAAAATTTATGATATGTTAGTTACAGAACAAGATATAGAAAATTTGATAAATAGATTAGAAAAAATGAAAATTTTAGGAGAAAATGTTTTAAAATACTGGGAAAAAGATAAGATTTTTTGTGAGATTAAAATAAAAAATCCAGAATACATCATTAGAACCTAAAACATAGATGCAACTAATTTAGATTTAGAAGATTTTAAAATGCATATCGAAGAACTAATGAAATTAGGAGTTATTAGAAGATCAGATAGCCCTCATAGATCAGCAGCCTTTATAGTAAGAAAACACTCAGAAATAGTTAGAGGAAAAAGCAGAATGGTTATAAATTATAAAAGACTTAATGATAATACAATAGACGATGCATACAAAATTCCAGACAAGACAGTATTAATTAATAAAATTCAAGAATGTAAGATCTTTAGCAAGTTTGATTTAAAATCAGGATTTTGGCAAGTAAAGATGCACCCAGATAGTATTAGATGGACAACATTCACATGTCCAGAAGGACATTATGAATGGTTAGTCATGCCATTTGGATTAAAAAATGCACCTAGCATTTTTCAGAGAAAAATGGAAGATATTTTTAACAAGCATAGTAAGTTTATTATTGCATACATAGATGATATTTTAGTCTTTAGTAAAAATAGGAGAGAACACAGAGGACATTTACAAATTATTTTTTCAGAATTCATTAAACACGGTTTAATCATTAGTAAAAAGAAAATGATTTTATTCAAAGAATACATAGACTTTCTAGGAGTAAATATAGGCCAAGGAGAAATTAAGTTACAGCCTCATATAGCTCAGAAAGCCTTAGAATTTCCAGATAAATTAGAAGATCTTAAACAAATCCAAAAATTTTTAGGATTAGTAAATTATGCAAGACCTTTTATAAAAGATTTAGGAAAAATTGCAGGACCACTATATTCAAAAACCTCTCCAACAGGACAAAGACACTTTAATCAAGAAGACATAAAGCTTGTACAAGAAATAAAAGAAAGGATAAAGAATTTGCCAAAGCTTGTTATGCCTCTTGATACAGACTTTCTAATCATAGAAACAGACGGAAGCATATTAGGATGGGGAGCCATTCTATTATGTAAACCAAATAGATATGCAGATAAAAACACAGAAAGAATTTGTAGATATAATAGTGGTAATTATAAAGAAAAAGGAAACATGAGTAGCATAGATGCAGAACTCTTAGCCGTTAATTATGCCCTAGATAGTTTTGAATTATTTATTATTTCTAAGAAAGAAATCATTATAAGAACAGACTGTGTTGCTATAGTTTCTTTTTATAATAAGTTAAAATTAGATTCCAAGAAAACTAGTAGAAGAAGATGGTTGAATTTTGTAGATAGAATTACTAATACAGGAATAAACATAGAGTTTGAACATATTAAAGGAGTAGATAATAAAGCAGCAGACATTCTTAGTAGGATGGTAGAAAATAAAGAAATTTTTGAGATAAACTCATCATGATCTTGTTTTCTACAGATGTCTAGACCTCCTCCAAGACCAGGAATTCCTCCGGGAAATTCCTTTGCATCATTTCAGACTCCATCTACTCAGAACAGAACAAATTACTCAGAACGAATTAGATTTGGTAATCAAGAACTTACTTGTTTTCCTAGTAGTAACATTTCTTTCAAAGCATTAGCACACGTTTCACTTTCAAAAGAAGAAAAATGTATTTTAGATAATTTGTGGATTTCTTACAATAAGAATCCAAAAGACCAGAAATACTTTCTTGCATGTTTAAATGCATTGTCAGAACACTTTAATCAGAACAGAACTAGATTCAAATTTTATGTTGTCATTAAAGGTCATAAGTTAGGTGTCTTTCATACATGGTTAGAAGTTTTAGAAAGCATTAGCAATTTCAGAGATCCTCTTTACAAAGGTTTTACAAATTTGAAAGAAGCTTTAGATTCAGCAAGACAGCTCATTGGTATTAATTTCTTCAAAAACTACCAAGACCCTCCTCTAGATTTTTCTCCAAGTAGAGAAGAGAATATTTTTTGTAATCATTGCGAGTGTATGAAGAACAATTTCAGAGTCATTAATGAAGCCAATCAGAACCTTGTTTCAGAAAGAACCCTTTTACAGAAGAAAATCACAGACTTAGAAAAAGAAGTGATTAGTTTGAAAATAGGAAAAGGCACTGCTGAGCCCAAGAAGTCAGTAGCTAGTCCAGCTCAAACGGTAGCTGGTAAAGACTTTTCAAACCCGTTGATGGCTTTGGGCTTGCCAAAAGTCCAACAGACTCAGGGAACTGTTGATTTCCCTAATACACAAGACCATTTTAATTTTGAAAGAACTCAGCAATTTCCCTTTCAGGCCAAAGAAAATTGGGACACATTGGGCCAGCCCAGTGGAAAGTTTGATTTTCTTGTTAAATACTCCCATGAATCCCAAGAACAAATTTCCAGCCTAGCCCAAAATCTCAGCCCATTACAAAAAACCCAAGAAGAATCAAGTAGTAAGAATATCAAAGGAAAAGAAATAGTCCAAGAAGCCCAAGATCCAGAAGACGATATTGTTTCTATAAATCATTTACTTTCACAGATACAAAAACTTCAGAATACTTCATCCAGCAAAGAAGAAATACCAAAAGGAAAAAAGAAAAAGATCTCCAAGAAAAAATGAGTGAGATAATAGAAAAAAATTTTGAAAAAATTTATTCCCAAAATAGAACAGAAAAAGAGAAAGAAATCTCAGAATATCCACAGATCATGCCAGAACAAGAAGACAATGAATCTAGCCAAGGAAATAGTCACGAAGGCCATGAAGGAGAAGCTTTCAATAATTCAGACAGTGGAATGTCTTTTTCATCCACAGCAGAACATAATTTAAATACATAAAGAAGATGCTGCCAAGACAAGAGGCTTTTAGAAAAGAAGATGCTGCCGACGCAACAAGACAAGAGACTTTTAGAAAAGAAGATGCTGCCGACGCAACAAGACAAAAAACTTTTCAAAAGAAAGATGCTCTTAGGATAAGATGTCCAAAACTTTTTTGACCAGAGTTGCTCGGAGAAACGCGTGTCAAAAAAGTAGAAGACAACTTTAGAAAAGTAAAGACAGCTGTAGGATAGAATTATTTTCCGCTCCCAAGAATTTTTCTATATAAGGATTAGTTTTCAGAAGAGAGAAACAAGAGTTTTCAGCCTGTGATCTCCTTGCTCTCTAGCTCGATAAACCTTCCTTATCAGAAAAGTATAACTTGATATTTAGAAGCCGTACTGTTTTTAAGTTAACCCTGAGTGACCCAGAGAGATAGGATTGTTGGCCGGAGTGAGCCTGTTGTGATCCTTAGATACTGGGGAAAGGGATAAGTTAACTTAGGAATCTTGTAAGGGAGTGTCAGTGGTAACCTTACAGGAAAATGTCAGGTTCAAGTTGATATGTCTTAGGTGGTGAAAAAAAAAAAAAACTCTGCCTAAAAATCTAATTTTGTAGGATGAGAATTTGTAATTTAAGTATAAATATTTTTAGAGCCAAATTTTTATCCCTACAAAAACTCGTTTTGTAGGAAAAAATTAAATTAAGCCTCTAAATCTAATTTTGTAGGCGGAAAATTTGTAATTTAAGTATAAATATTTTTTGAGCCAAAATCTTAACCCTACAAAAAAAAGTTTTGTAGGAAAAGATAGATTCCGCATACAAATTCATTCGTATGCGGAAAATTTGTAGTTTAAGTATAAATATTTTTAGAGCCAAATTTCTATCTCTACAAAAATTCTTTTTGTAGGAAAAAATAGATTCCGCATACAAATTTCATTTTGTATGCTAAAAATTTGTAGGATAAGCCTCATTTTCTTGTAGTGTCTGACAATTAAAGGCGGCCACAAACCTCAACTTCACTTTTTCTTTAGCATATTAACCTATCTTTAATGGTATGAATTAATTTGGAGTAAATCTACACCTACATCTATCTTCTACACTACTTTAAATATATGAATATTGAAGAATCTTTCATATCACTATTTTACCTTCCTATTTTTTGCTCTATAGCAACTATACCCTCATTTATTGCCCATTAACTAATTAATTAAATTTAACAAAACAAAGACTCATTTATACAAAATTTCCAAGCTAAAAAATGCGCATTAAATTACACGATCAAAAGATTTTCAGGTCATTCATCACATTTTGCTTTACATCTGTAAAATAATTCCATCTTTATTTTCATTGTAGAAATTCTTCAAATTATTATTGTTTTGGTTATTAGAAAAAAATATTGTAATAGACTAAATAAATAATTTTTCAATATATCTCTAAGGGGCCGTTCTTTTTGTGTTTCGATTTTGGATTTTGAGTTTTAGATTTTGTTTTGAATTTTGGATTTTGGTTGTTTGTTTTGGGATTGATGAAAACATGTTCTCTTTGTGAATTTGGAAAACTGTTTTCAAAAATAGAAAACTGAAAAATGCGTTTACTTTGTAATTTTTTGATATATTTATTTTGTGATATTTTATATGTAAAAAATGGTTGACTTGTTGAATTACATTAATTTTAATGTTAATAAATCAGTTAGTTCTCTATATCAATAAATTCATCATTAATATTATTTCAGCTAAACAAAATTTAACCTCATACCTACAAAATCTTAACATGGATCTATATATAATGGCAAAATAACATAAGAACTTCAAGTGAAAGAAGTGTCTCACATTTACCAAATAATAATAATAATAATAATAAATAAAAAATTACAAAAAAAAAATCTTAACATGGATCTATAATAACAAAATAATATAAGAACTTCAAATGAAGGAAATGTCTCACTTTTACCAAAAAATAAATAAATTTTACAAAAAATAAATAAATAATAATAATCTTAAAATGGATCTATATATAATGGCAAAATAACATAAGAACTTCAAGTGAATGAAGTGTCTTACTTTTACAAAAAAAATAAAAAAAAAAAAAAAAATCTTAAAATGGATCTATATATAATGACAAAATAACATAATAACTTCAAATGAAGGAAATATCTCACTTTTACAAAAAAAAAAAAAAAAAAAAAATCTTAACATGGATCTATATATAATGACAAAATAATATAAGAATCTCAAGTGAAGGAAGTGTCTCACATTTATAATAATAATAATAATAACAATAATAATAATAATAAATTAATAAATAAATAAAGAATTACGAACAAAAAAATCTTAACATTGATCTATATATAATGACAAAATAATATAAAAACTTCAAGTGAATGAAGTGTCTCACATTTGAAAAAAAAAAAAAAAAAAATGCTCGTTTTGGACTTTTTAACACAAAATATCCAAAACGCAATAAACTCGTTTTGAGTTTCCTTTATATTTTTTTTTTGGTGTTTTGGAAAACGCGTTTCTGAAAATAGGCAAAGTGAACGCATTTTCGATATTTCCAAAAATCGAAAACTCAAAACGGGCCAAAAACAGCAAAGAGAACGAGGCCTAAATTTTTTAAATTAAATATTTCGTAATCATTTATTTATAAGGTCTAGAGATGGTTATTTGAAGTTATTGAAAGAGAAAATTGGCTAGAATGAGTTGTAAATAAGTTTTTCACAACTTTTTTTTAACATCCAGACTACACAAAGAGAGTTTCATGATAATATTTTGCCTACGTTATCTTTTCTTAATTCAAAGCATGATATTTGACATCAAGATCAGCAATATTTTGAGAAATTTATTGAAAATCTGCATAATTGAATTTTTCTTTACAAATTTCCAATTAATTAAATAATGAAGATAAATATGATTCGAATCTGAATGGTTTTGTAACTTTTTACTATTCAATAATCATTGTCCTACTAAATAATATCTAAATTCATACATCCTTTAGCAAACTCATTGGAGAAATAACATCATTTACTGTACAAAATTTGCAACATTTTTTTCAAATTAATTTTCAAACACACTACTTACTATTTATTTGTTCAAATTCACATAATTTTTCATTTTCAATTTTGACTGATTACTTCACACATTGATAACTTCTTGTGGAGATGAATAAAGTGTACGAATTATCAATATCAACTAAAAATCAGCAAGCATTAATAAAGGCGGGACATATCCTTCGACATCTTTATTCTCCCTGCTAAAGTTGACTTTGCTTTTCAATTTAACCTTTGTCTCACCATAGTTTTTTATTTTTATTTATTTATTTTTTAACAATTCTCATCCACAGCTGAAAATTAATTTAGGTTAGTGATGAGATCATTATAATTTTTTTAAGTGTCCATGCAGAAATTATATTATCTTCTGCAAAATTGAAATAAACAAAATGGGATTATTCTCAGTTCGGTGTATTCCAACATGTGAAGGTTATTTTCATGCAGTGTTTTAAGAATGGACTATGAAACATACAGTTTTGAGACTTAACGCTAAATTATCTCTTTCTAGAAAAACGAAATTTTTTTAATTATTTTGGTCCAAATACACTCGAAAATGTATAACGGGTTTGAATTGGGTGCTTGGGTGCAAAATTTTTGAATGTTGTTCACTTCTGATCATGCATATGTTGTGTCAATGAACCTCTTTGTGGCCTTTCTTTGGGGATTTATTGTTATTGGTCATTCGTTATAGGAGAATCGTTGGATGAACAAATCAATCACTACCCTTATCAATTTTAGTTTTACTTTCATTTTTTTCATAGTACTTATTCAAAATTTAAATAGTTCTATGAACGAATGTATTATATTGACTTGACCAATAAATAATTTATTACATTAATTCATTATCTAATAATTTACCATGATAATATAATTTATAATTTCATACAATTATATTTTCTCATATATTTAGTATTAAATTAATTTATTTTCTAACAATTTACAATATTGTATTAACATTTCATATTATTATACTTCTTCATTTATTCAGTATATTAAGAAAAGAAGAAGAATATTTCATCTTTTAATAATTATTATTATGGCTATAATATATTAATATAATTATTAAATTATTACATCCAAAAATTAAAATTTGTATTGTCTATTCAAATTCCATAGTTTACAATGTATATATTATGAATGTAATATACACATGACATTTAAATCCAAAATGACACAATTCAATTAATCTACAACTTTTAATTCCATAGATTACTTAAAATGAATATTTTACGAATTTTAATTAACAATTCATATTATTTTCAGATCAACGAAACTTGGCCAAAGTTGTTCTTTCAGATTATGTTACAAGAACAATGTTGATTATGCGTGGGACAGGAGATGTTGAAATTGGACAAAACAGA
Source organism: Ligustrum vulgare (assembly GCA_963555705.1). Taxonomy (NCBI): domain Eukaryota; kingdom Viridiplantae; phylum Streptophyta; class Magnoliopsida; order Lamiales; family Oleaceae; genus Ligustrum; species Ligustrum vulgare. The sequence goes on along the minus strand of OY743177.1, from coordinate 57,647,441 downwards.
AGAAAGGACATATTATCTCTTAAATTGCAGTTGCAAATCATATTGATAGAACTTTCAGAGATATCTTAGAAAATGTTGATAGAACTTTTAGAGATCTCTCAGAAAATTCAAAAAATATTTGGTTTAAGGTTTTTGATTTTGGCAGTGTTTTCCGTGAGGTGCTCCCTGTCGTTCCATGAGCAACAAGGCAATAAAAAACTAATCAAAGTTTGGTTAAATCATATCTTGAGAGAAAATGGAAAACCTCCAACTAAGTCAAAACATGCCTCATCATAATGATAATCAATTTGTTCAATACTTAATCCAAATTGGTAATGAAACATAAGTTTACATTGAGGATGGCTTCATTAACTTACCAAAGGAGATAGTTATAACATGTGACGGTGTCGAAACTTCGAAGTTACAATTGATAAATGCAGTATTCTCAGGTTTAATGAACAATGCATCTTCTTCTAATTATATAATACAAGGTGGAATTCCTTCAACGAAAAATGCGTATGTCAACTACCTCAACAACAAAATGATTGGACTATTTCTAGGATATAATGAAGAATTTGTGAGCTTTGACCAAGCAACTAATGATACAAATCAATTTTTCTAAGAAGAAGTCCTCAATACATTGTTACCAAATGGTGTTCCACTGCATAAGTTGATCTTGAAAAGAAATGTCCCCTGATGCTCTAATAGAATTTAGACCCATTCAATGGTCTTTGCAATGGAACAAGAATGAAACATATTATCCATGCAGAAATAACCGTTGGGAAACATGTTATAAAACAAGTTTTCCTTCTACGCATCCAGTTAAGTCCAGTAAATAATGAAGGATGTCCATTCAAATTTAATAGGAAATAATGTACGTGCTTTGCAATGACAATTAACATGGCTCAAAGTTTGCCTAATGTTGGAATATATCTTCCTGGACAAGTATTCTCTCATGGGTAACTATATGTCGCACTTTCACATGAAATTTTAATGCAAACAACAAAGGTCTTTGTAAAAGTCGAGAACAAAAATAACAAAATTGTTGGACGTTAACAAAAATTACTGCGTACAAAAAAAAAAGTTTTATTGCAACCATAATGTTATACTACAAAAAACTGCACAAATTATTCATCTTTTACATAAATGTGTAATTAAAAAAAAAAAATTATAGTCAAAACATTACATTTCAATTTATTCAACATTTTCACATTAAGTACATAAATTCAAAAAAAAAAAAAAAAATCATACATAACATTTCAACAATTAATTTTTTTTTCTTTTAATAATATCTTTTACCTGAACTTCAAAAAAATAGTATTAGTTCTACGAAAATATTGTATATCACATTCATCTTATACATAAGACGTGCAACGCACGTGCTTACTAGTAGTCATCAATAAATGTAGCAGAAGAATGAATTATTTGTTTTTCTAAAAAAAATAACCAGCCATTGACACATTGGACGACCTTCCAATGCAATAATGGCCTCAACCTAAGTTGAAAACGAATCTAGTTTACAAACAATAATTCTAGGTAGACATTTTTTTGAGACATGAAAATGAGATATTGTTGACGTGATCACTCTTAGTTGGATGGTGAAGATGTGCCCATGTGATGAAGTGCATGATCCCAAGTAAATGTCTATGTAGAAAAATGGATTATGAGACCTACTAAAGTGCCATTTGAATGGCTAGGCCTCTACATTTCAAATAATAACACCCCGTTCTATAATTTCAATTTATAAACAACATAAATTTTCAAATCACCTTTTAATCATACACATTTTCTCTATTTACTTTTTAATCACATATTTTATTTCAAAATAACAAAAGACCAATTTATAAATGTGAACAGTGATACCGAACAGAGCTTTCCTTTTTCAGAAATAATACGTAAAAAGAATAAAAATATTTTAAGATAATATATTATATATACCTCGAAACTTTTTAAGTGCTACAATATTCTTTTAAATATACCTCGCAATGACCTTTTGAATTGCTATAATATTCTTTATTGTATCGATACAATGTTATTCGATATAACTTCATAAGCAATAATTAGAACAATCTGCAAAGTATCCTCCTATTAGTGTTCGTTTGGAAAATCGACCTTTTTCACTTGTTATATTATAGGAATTTATTTATACAAACGTTTTTTAATGAAGCATCATTATACTCACAATGTGATTTTTAGACTACACAATATTTACAGGGTTGCTATAAGTAATCGACGCAAGTCGAGAGGGCCATACTTCTAGTAGTAGCATCAGTCATATCCCTCTGAAGCAAGTGTGTCAGCAACCTGGTTTCTGTAATTCAATGTCACTAGCTAGATATATAGATTTGAAAATTAGTGTCAAGAACGATCAAAAGTAGATGCTCTATATTTTCAAGTATATCCTGGATAGACAGCGATCATCCACCATGGGTGATGAAATGAATGATTAGAGTGAAGCCGACCCTCATCACAAGTTCGAAAGCCCAAGTTGGCGCTCAAGAAGGATCCTATCAAGAATGACTCAAAACACCTCAAGTATAGGACATCATTTATTTTTATCAACATCAATTGGGGGTGTGTGAAGAATGAGCTAGAGAAATATAAAAACGATGGGTGTGTTGAAAAATGGAGCTAAATGTGGAAAATAAAGCCAACTTTGTTGAAATTGGCAAGCCACCATTAATAGTCCATGTTCACACCTATTTGGTAAGACACCATTAGCCTACAATCCTCATATGTTCACACCTATTTTATTCCTTCCATTGTTGATTCTTTGTCCAAACTTTCCCTATAAATAGAGGGCAAAACCTCAATGAAAAATGCACCACCAAAAACCACAACATAGAGTGATCTTTTGTAGAGAGCAACACAAGAGAGGCATTTCACAAAATAGAGAGAAAAGTGAGTTGGAGAGAATAGTCTTTGTGTAGACAGATAAAAATACAGTGTAGTATTTTTGTACTCCTCATTTTTCGAGTTAGTGAAATATATTGGTGTGGGTCCGTGGACGTAGGCAAATTGCTGAACCACGTAAATCTTTGTGTTTCGTATTTGCATTTTATTTTTGCGTATTTATATTTTCTCAATCCAATTTATTTGTGTCACATCGACCCTGGGCGGGATTAGTTGCGTCCTAATTCCCAACAATTGGTATCAGAGCTTTGGCTCATTGAGATCTTTTGAAATTCTTAGTATGCTCTGTGGTTGCAGCTTTGACTGATCTTCCACATCAGAAAAGATTTCTTTAGACTGTTTTGTGATTGAGTGTGAACAATGTCGACAGATGAGAAAATATCCAAAATTGACAAATTTGATGGTTCAAATTTTGGATTTTGGAAAATGCAAATGGAGGACTATCTGTACCAGAAGGATCTATACAAGCCACTAAAAGAAAAGCCAGAAGATATAAGCCAGGGGGATTGCGAGTTGCTTGATCGAAAAGCACTCGGCACAATCAGGCTGACGTTGTCAAAGTCAGTGGCCTTCAATATAAAAATGAGAAGACGACAGAGTCTCTCATGGCAGCCCTTTCTAGCATGTACGAACAGCCATCTGCAGCAAATAAAGTCCACTTAATTAAAAAGCGGTTCAATATGAAGATGGCCGAAGGCGGAAGATTTGGGGAGCACCTAAATGAATTCAATGAAGTGACGGACCAGCTAAACACATTCGAAATCACTTTTAGTGATGAAGTTCGAGCTCTGTTAATTCTTGGGCAGCTGCCAGACAGCTGGAATGGTACAGTCACAGCAATTAGTGGCTCTGCCGGAAAGTCAAAATTGAAGTTCGATGATGTCGTAAGCATGATCTTAACGGAGGAGATCAGACGACAATCAGAAGGTGCCTCAACTTCAGGATCGGCGTTGAACGTGGAAAGCAGAGGCAGAAGTTCCAACAGAGGAAATGGGCGGGGCAACGTCAAATTCAGAAGTGGCAGATCGAGGTCCAGAAATCCAAACAATTCCAACAAGACAAAGGTTGTGGAATGTTGGAAGTGTGGGAAGACCGGTCATTACAAAAATCAGTGCACAGCACCTCCAAAAGAAAAGGAGGACAGGACAGAAGTCAATGTTGTGGAAGAGGAAGCGGACGATGCTTTGATATGCTCTTTGGAGAGAAAAACGGAATACTGGGTGATTGATTCCGGAGCATCTTTTCATGCTACCTCAAACAAGGAGTTTTTTGTAAACTATACGTGGGGTGATTTTGGCAGAGTATATCTCGGTAATGATCAACCGTGTGGCGTGGTCGGAAAAGGTGATGTACAGATCAAGATCAATGGATCTGTGTGGAAGCTGAAGGACGTGAGACATATTCCAGAATTGAGGAAGAACTTGATCTCCGTCAAGCAATTGTCGGGAGAAGGACATGTCACCACCTTCTCTGGTGATAACTGGAAGATCACCAAGGGCGCCATGATTATCGCTCGAGGCAAGGATACTGGCACCCTCTACACAACGACGGATGCTTGTGTGACAATTGCAGTTACTGAAGTTAAGGAGGGCCCAAACTTGTGGCACCAGAGACTTGGGCATATGAGTCAGAAGGGACTCAAGTATATGCATGCAAAGGGGAAACTACCAGAGCTTCAGTCTACTGATATAGACTTATGCGAGAGTTGCATCTTTGGGAAGCAAACCAGGGTGAGTTTCAACACTAGTGGTAGAACTCGGAAGCGAGAGAAGCTTGAGTTAGTCCACACAGACGTTTGGGGACCAACCGCAGTTTCATCTATTGGCGGAAAGTCATACTTTGTGACTTTCATTGATGACCACTCGAGAAAAGTGTGAGTTTATTTCTTGAGACACAAGTCCGAAGTATTCGATGTGTTCAAGAAGTGGAAAGCCATGGTGGAAAATGAAACAGGATTGCGAGTAAAGAAGCTGAGGTCCGACAACGGAGGAGAATATACGGATATGGCGTTCAAGAAGTTCTGTTACCAGAATGGCATCAAAATGGAGAGGACGTTGCCAGGGACTCCACAGCAAAATGGAGTTGCAGAACGTATGAACCAGACATTAACGGAGAGAGCCAGAAGCATGAGGTTACATGCAGGCTTGCCCAAACAGTTTTGGGCAGAAGCAGTTAACACAGCGGTGTACTTGATCAATCGAGGACCCTCGGTACCGTTGGAGTACAGGATACCGGAGGAAGTATGGAGCAGAAAAGAAATAAAACTTTCCCACTTGAAAGTTTTTGGATGTGTCGCATATGCACATATTAGTGATCAGGCAAGGGGCAAGTTAGACCCCAAATCACTAAAGTGCACATTCATTGGATATGGCGGAGATGAGTTCAGCTACCGCTTATGGGATGACCAGAACAGAAAGGTCATCAGAAGCAGGGATGTCATATTCAACGAGAAGGTTATGTATAAGGACAGAAATGCAGTGCAGTCCGATGACACAGTACATGATGATCCAACATATGTTGAGTTGGATGATGCTCCAGAAAGTAGTACGTCGCAGCAGACAGAGGAGGATCTGCAGTTACAGGAGCCTGTTCTAGAGACTGATGCATCACAGTCTCCAGTCCCTGTTCTTAGAAGGTCAACCAGACCTCATGTTCCAAATAGAAAGTACATGAGCTACATGTTACTTACTGATGCAGGTGAACCTGAATGCTATCATGAGGCATGTCAGGTCGGTGATTCTGGCAAGTGGGAGCTTGCAATGAAAGATGAGATAAAGTCTCTCATCTCTAACCAGACGTGGGAACTAGGAGAGTTACCTACAGGAAAGAGAGCTCTCCACAGAGGAACATGATGGATCAAAGAGATACAAGGCGAGGTTGGTGGTCAAAGGTTTCCAGCAGAAAGAAGGAATTGACTACACGGAAATATTTTCTCCAGTTGTGAAGCTGACAACAATCAGATCAGTCTTGAGTATTGTTGCAGCAGAGGGTTTGCACTTGGAGCATTTAGATGTAAAAGCTGCTTTCCTCCATGGTGACCTTGAGGAGGAAATATATATGCAGCAGCCAGAAGGCTTCTCAGTCAAAGGAAAAGAGAAGCTCGTTTGTAAATTGAAGAAGAGCCTGTATGGCTTAAAGCAAGCCCCGAGACAGTAGTACAAGAAGTTCGACGGATTTATGCAGAAAAATGGCTACTTCAAATGTAATGCTGACCATTGTTGCTACTTCAGGAGATTCGAGTCCAGTTATATAATTTTGCTACTTTATGTCGATGATATGTTAGTAGCAGGCTCAGATATGGACGAAATCAAGAAGTTAAAGATGCAGCTGTCAGCAGAATTCGAAATGAAGGACTTGGGTGCAGCGAAGCAGATTCTCGGAATGAGGATTTTCAGAGATAAGCAGAAGGGTATCTTGCAGTTATCTCAGGCCAAGTACATTAGTCAAGTTCTGCAGAGATTTAACATGTGCAGTGCGAAGGCTGTCAGCACGCCACTAGCTAATCACTTCCGTCTATCTAGTGATCTGAGTCCTAAGACAGAGGACGATATAAACTTCATGGCTAAAATACCATATGCCTCAGCCATTGGAAGTTTGATGTATGCCATGGTTTGTACCAGACCAGATATTGCTCATGCAGTGGGAGTTGTGAGCAGGTTTATGGCAAATCCAGGAAAGCAACATTGGGAAGCAGTAAAGTGGATATTAAGATATCTACAGGGAACTACTGATAGATGCTTATGCTTTGGACGAGGCGAGGTGGCTCTACAAGGTTTTGTAGATGCAGATTTTGCTGGTGAGGTAGATCGCAGAAGGAGCACTACTGGTTATGTTTTCACAGTAGGTACTACTGCAGTTAGCTGGATTTCGCAGATACAGAAGATTGTTGCTCTATCCACTACAGAAGCAGAGTATGTGGCAGTAACCGAGGCTAGCAAAGAAATGATCTGGTTACAGGGTTTGTTGGCAGAATTGGGATTCAGTCAGGAGAAGAATGTTTTGCACAGTGATAGTCAGAGTGCGATACATCTGGCAAAGAATTCAGCATTTCATTCTAGAACCAAGCACATTGGACTCCGTTATCACTTCATCAGGTCTCTTCTAGAGGATGAAGTATTAACACTAGAGAAGATCCAGGGTAGCAAGAACCCAGCCGACATGATGACCAAGACAGTAACAAAGGAAAAATTGGAGCTGTGCTCAGCTTCAATTGGTCTTCTGAAGTGAAGACAAAGGAAATAACTCACACCATATTTCACAAGGAGTTGCAAGAAGGAGATATCTCAGGGGAAGCCACATTTGTCCCCAAGTGGGAGATTGTTGAAAAATGGAGCTAAATGTGGAAAATAAAGCCAACTTTGTTGAAATTGGCAAGCCACCATTAATAGTCCATGTTCACACCTATTTGGTAAGACACCATTAGCCTACAATCCTCATATGTTCACACCTATTTTATTCCTTCCATTGTTGATTCTTTGTCCAAACTTTCCCTATAAATAGAGGGCAAAACCTCAATGAAAAATGCACCACCAAAAACCACAACAAAGAGTGATCTTTTGTAGAGAGCAACACAAGAGAGGCATTTCACAAAATAGAGAGAAAAGTGAGTTGGAGAGAATAGTCTTTGTGTAGACAGATAAAAATACAGTGTAGTATTTTTGTACTCCTCATTTTTCGAGTTAGTGAAATATATTGGTGTGGGTCCGTGGACGTAGGCAAATTGCTGAACCACGTAAATCTTTGTATTTCGTATTTGCATTTTATTTTTGCGTATTTATATTTTCTCAATCCAATTTATTTGTGTCACATCGATCCTGGGCGGGATTAGTTGCGTCCTAATTCCCAACAGGGTGATATCTAAGTCCATCCGTCAATGCACAAACCATATAAACAACCTTTTATAGAGAAGAGAGATAATACAGTAAACTCAATGACTGATCCTTAGAAATCCCATAACAATTTTTCGGTGCTTTTCACATCATTTCTCAGACTCTATACGAACCAAATGTTTAGTATGGAAATAATAGTACTAATCTGATCCCTCCGAGCAAAATGACCTAAAAATCTCCAACTCTAAAAGCAACACTGAAACCCTTATTAATACCGAAGAGGAACTGAAAAAATATTTGAGAAATGGCAGAAAACTTGTGATAAGTGTATTTATACACTTTTCCTAAAAGTAGGATTTTTATTGTATGTTCAGGAATATTTTCTATTTATTTTGTTTGTATTTGTTTATATTTCAGGAATAACGAAAACAATGAAATTGAAACCAAAATCGAGCAATTGGATGATAAAAGTATCAAAGTGTGCAAATCAAGAGTTGATGTAGTTAATCAAAGGGCCAATTAGAAGAAAATTGAAAAAAAGATTCAAATTGGGAGAAATCAAAAGTTTGGGGACTCAATTGTATCAATTGAAAGTTAAGGGACTGAGGTGAATAAAGGTTTGAGGACCAAATTGTAGCAAATGAAAAAAAAATTGCATGGAAAATTTATAACCGTGCGGTTGCATGGTGTAAAATCCATGCTATCGCATGACCTCAAAAAAAAAAAAAAAAAAAAAGGAATAGAGCCGAAATTGTTATAACCGTGCTCTCACGCCATTTGTACCGTGCGGTCGCATGGTTGTCGGGCTGGGCCAACTAATGGACTTTTTGCGTGATTTTCAACGAATTTCTCTTATTTTTGACCTAGACTTCTGGAGATTCCATATATACCAGACTTGGGGCACGAAATTAAGGGTTCCCAATTTTCATAATTCATGCCAAAACGCTGTCTAACTGTTGGGGGATCCATTGAAGGCCAAATTCGAGATTGAAGTACAAGGATCAAGAATATGAACGGGGTGACATCTTTTCATACTTCTTGTGAATTATTTTCGATCATGTATTTAGGCTAGGTTTTCATTGTTAGAATTGTGATGAAGCTTTAATTTATTGATACCATGTTTTGACTGTACATTTATATTATGCAATTTATGAGATTGATGTTGTTAATTATGTTTTTATTCTCATATGTGATTGCAGACGCATAATTATTGATGTTTGTGATAGATTTCTATGTTCGAAAGAGTAGGAATCTACTAGACCTTGATTAATTGTCACGAAGTCCGATAAGGAATAAAAATATACCCATATGCTTTGTGTTATCCTAAAAAGCGTTCATAATTCGTTAATACTTTTCTACATGTTTGGATTGGTCATAGAAATATATGCTCGTCTCTTGTAAGAAAAAGTGTTTATGCATTGCTCGAAAGGGGATATAAATAAATATAGGAAAACGGATTTTCAATATTCATACCTTGTTATTAAATGTTTAAGTCAAATACATGGTTGATATGATTAATGTGGATTCATAATTCTAACATATTCATCTCATCGTTTTAACACATCAAATTTTCTTATTTTCTTTAGTTTAATTTTTAATTTGTTTTTTCAAAATCAAAATTCTCAAAACAAAACAAATTTCTTATTCCGGTTAAGGTAGTAGTCTAAAATACGATTTAAAACAATCTCTGTGAGATCGATACTTGGACTCACGTCTACTTTATTACTTGCGATACCCGTGCACTTGTGGAGCGAACAAGTTTTTGACGCCGTTACCAGGGATTGTAGTTTAAATTTATTTTTAGATTACTTTCACTAATTCGGACTTTCTACATGTTTATTTTTATTTTTACTTTAATTTTTATTTTTAGGATTTTAATTTTATTTTAGTTACTAGTTTTTTTACTTTTCCTGTAGTTGTGTATGTTACGTTCGAAAAGGGGGAATCTTTTCGAAGCTGACCCGGAAATAGAAAGTACGTTACGCCGTAGATTAAGATAGGTTAGAGAACTAGATAAATAAAAAAATAAAAAAATTCAAATGGCGAACAACAATAATCTTCTACCCCCTGCTGATCCAATAAATGAAGATGACATGTTGGTTGGCGATTTCATGACACCTCAAGTGGTTCAAAGTCAATCCAGCATAGTCAATCCACCATTTGGGCAGGTAAACTTCCAACTTAAAACCAATGTCATCAGTATGTTTCAAAATGGACAATAATTTCATGGAAGACCTGATGAAAACCCACATACACTTGTTTCTAAATTTTTAGACATGTGCCAACACTTTCAATATCAGGGTGTGTCTGATGATGCTATCAGACTCAGGTTATTCCCTTACACTCTAAAAGATAGAGCTGTTAACTGGTTAGATTCTCGCCCCGCTGCGAGTATAATCACTTGAAACGACTTGGTTCAGAAGTTTTGTACTAAATTCATGCCTCCAGCGAAGGTTATCAAACTGAGACATGACATCACTGTGTTCCAACAGCATGATACTGAATCTTTTGATGATGCATGGAACATATTTATGGGTATGCTGAGAAAATGTCCAAACCTTGGGATTGCCAGAGGTGATCAAGTGAAGTTTTTCTATGAAGGATTACTTCCGCATTTTAAAAACATGGTTGACTCCTCATCAAATAGTGCTTTAGGAACAAAGACCATCGGACAGGCATTGGCGCTCTTTGAGAGGATAGCAAATACAAATGCCATGTGGGGATCTGAAAGGGTGGTACCGAAGAAGACATCAGGAGTTTATGAAGTGGATCTGCAAAAGTGGAGAGCATAGCACTGGTGAGTCATTTCTCTAAAAGTGCTAAAGTGACTTCTAAAGAGTGTGGTGCAAACCACGCCACTACAGATTGTCCTATTGTGGCTTGTCCAATGGAGCAAGTTGACTATTTACAAGGGGGTTAACGCCAGAATAACCCATACTCAAATACCTATAACCCAGGTTGGCGCAATCATCCTAATTTTTCTTCGAAATATCACTCAAATGGACATATTGCGCCCCAATTCAACACTGAAGAGAGAAAGCCTGCACTGGAAGAGATGATTGGGAAATTTGTGGAAAGAACAGAATAATTCATGGCTAAAACAGATCAATTTATGAGAAAAACTGAAACCACATTCCAAAATCAGCAGGCATCAATCAAAGACCTGGAACATCAAGTGGGGCAAATTGCACAATTGATCACAACAAGAGCCCCGGGTAAATTACCTGCAAACACTGAGGTAAACCCAAAGGAACAGCTCATGGCTATATGTGTAGTACAAAATGAGATAAATGCAATTACTACACGTAGTGGTGTGCAACTTCCTGAAATTGAAGTCAAAAAGCCAGTTGAAGTTCCTAAACAGATTGTGGAAAGTAGTGAGAAAATGGCTGAGAAGGAAGATAGCCATGAGGTGAAATCAACAATTAAGCCTCATGAGTCTCCTATTCTATTTCCACAAAGGCTGAAGAAAACAAGAGAAGATATGAAGTTTAGCAAATTTGTGAATATGCTTAGAAAACTGCACATAAATATTCCTTTCTTGGAAGCAATCACACAAATCCCAAGTTATGCCAAGCTGTTAAAGAAGATGATGTCTAGCAAGAAAAAGCTTGAAGAACTTGAGAATGTCACTTTGAATGAAGAATGCAGTGCAATTGATGTAGTTACAAGTTCATATTTCCAGTTGATTTTGTCATCTTAGACATGGAGGAAGATGAAAAGGTTTCCCTGATACTTGGCAGACCATTCCTAGCCACTGCACGAGCACTAATTGATGTAGAGAAGGGAGATGTAGTGTTTCGTGCTGAAAATCAGGAAGTGACCTTCACAATGATGCAGTTCGACACCCAGGATCCACAACTTGAAAATTGTTCCAGGATTGATGTAGAAATGGTCATTAGATGCTGGGAGAGGTATGAATACAAGGTAAGGGAAGATGATGAGACTACACCATCCAATCTAAAGCCGCCTTGAGAAATTTCCAAATAAAAAAAAAAAAAAAAATCTAGCTCTAGACTTTAAATGAAGCGCTTATTAGGAGGCAACCCAACTTTTCAAACTCATTTTCCTTTAGTTGTGTTATTAATGCTTTTAAGTTAGTTATTCTATTTATTGTTGTTTTAATACTATACACTACATTTTAGGATCACTTGCATGCTTAGAATTCATATTTTGACTTGTTAGTGGCATTGAAAACTTCATTGCACCTATTTTTGCATGTTTTAGCATTTTAGGATTTAGTTATTTCTTTTTATTTCTTTTTCTGCTTTTCATCACAATCTTCCACTTGATCACCTAGCTTAGGACATGAGCATATAGTGTGGCGGTTAGCTGCAAGCATTAGAAGTCATTTATGGGTCCAAAACTGAAAATTTGAAAATGCATAGGTTGCTAGTCATTAATACAGTGCGGTCGCACGGTAGTTCCCTGTAGCATTCCGGTAGTTTTATTATATATGCATTTTCTTTCATTTTAACCACTTCACACCCATTTTTCCTCCCCCAATTCGCCCAACATTAAGTCCTCAACTATTCCCCTATGTTTACACAACCTATTAACTCAAATCCATGTGTTGCATCACATTAAAAACATTCAAAAGGTATGAATTCATTCACAACTTTACAAGATCATGCATAAATTGATGTTCTTCATATTTTTATGTGATTTGTGAATTGTGGATAAATGGAGATGGGTTTAGAATAGTTGATTGGAGTATTGAATTGTGTTTATTAAGTGAAAAAAACTTGGGTTAATTCAAGTCTCCAAATCTATGCAATTCTTTAATTTCTTCATATGCATGTTAGGGACTCGATAAAATGTTTCAATGAGGTTTTTGTTGAGTTTTTGCAATTCTTTTGGATGATCACCTTCACCACATGTTATACATCAATTGTGCATCATTCAATCATTGTTTCGACTGATTTAAGGCATGAAACTCAACTTGAACATCATTACACTACATAGCACCTCATTGCAAGGTCATTGCAGGCACCAATGCACCACAGCCACATTTTTAATCTCACTGCACCTACTTTGTCACATCTTTTCATGACCCAAATGAACTCCAAATGTGATGATTTTGATATATCGTAGACCAAGTTATGTACTTTCATATGCCCATTTTTTCGAGGTGATGTCAAGGGCTGAAAATCAGTAGTCGAACACTTTTCAAAAATTTCAAAATTTTTCTAAGTCCTAGTCTGGGTGTGTTGTGTTGATTTGCTTTAATTCCTATGTGATAATTATGCTTCTAATGATCATTAATTCTTATTTGTAAGGAACATATCATCATGGGACATTTCAAGCCAAATATGGAAAAGGAATTAAAGGGTCATTTCATCCAACCAAGCATTCAAGTCAATGCTTCAAATGGGAACACCATCTCTCCAAATCCGGGAAGTACTTGACCCTCTTGTTATTTTGTACTTAATTGTTTATTATTTCTTGAATACATTGAGGACAATGCATAGTTCTAATTTGGGGGTGGGAATCTCATTCATGTGCTATTAATTACACATACATTCGATTTTGGGTAGAAAATTCATAAAAACTTGAAAATTTTAAAAAAATCATAAAATGTGAAAAAATTGAAAATTTCAGTTGATTTATTTATTGCTTATGACATGATTTGAATTGACTTTTGTTCTTTAGTTAGAAAATTGGACAACATGCGAATTAAATTTTTCTTAACATTCATCCATGGAAGACTTTAATCACACTTGAGCACATAGCCACTTTTGAATAATAACTTGTGTAGGGAGATGCTTGGTACTTGTGGGATAAACTTGTGCACTTTGAACATAGAATTAACTCAAAAATCCCAATATTAGGAATTTAGATCCCGACCTTAAATATAGAACCAAACTACTCTGCTCATGAAGCAGTTTGGGGGTGGGAAGGTCAGTATGAGTATGCATTGATGGATTGAAGATTTGCAGTTTTTAATTTTACATCTTTTAGTGTAAAGAGTTTCGATCAACAGGTATAAACCATAATAACCAGCATAAAAACAGAAAAATGCTGAAGGTCTTATTCCGCTCTTCAAATACCTTTTTGACTCAAGTAATTAAGTTTGAGGGGTTCTCTGAACCTTGTACTCTAAGCTCAACTAGCTCGCTACAGGGGTCAACTAGAAAGTAAGTACGGAGAGTGGACTTACATATAAGACGCTAAAACATCTTTAACTTTTCTGTTTAAGCCTTTATGACTCGGGTAATTAAGTCTGAGGGGTTCTTTGAACCTGGTACCCTAAGCTCAACTGAGTTGGGAGCTGGCGACCTAAAGCTCGCTATAGAGGTTATATAGAAAGCAAGTATGAAAAGTATTGTACAAAGATGGTAAAAGACAAGGACATTAAAAGAAAAAGTCGTCCATATGAAAGCAAATGGAATAAAATGGTATAAGCTTTGTTGATTGAAATTCCTAACACTTTGTTAATTATTCTTGATCTGTAGTGCATACTTGTCTAATCCTAACTGCCTTGTGTGGAAAAATGCAATTTATACATGTTTAGAAACCACATCAATAGGAAAGACCTCGGGATATGAGAGAAAAGCAATAAGGTTGTGATCATCCATGAGAGGGTAAGGAAAATTAAAAGAAAATCATTGTTGATCACATGGGATTCGGGCTTACTCTTGCATAAAAAGTCACATATTGTCAAGTTTATTTTTGCATAAGTTTGCATTAGATTCTGGTTATTCACACACACACATAATGAAGTTGAGCATCAGATGAATGAAAATATTTTATGTTGTTCATATTTCTTTTTCTAAAGTGATTAGTCAATCTGGATTGTTGAAGCGCATGGTAAATGAGTCAATAGAAGCAAAAACATTTTAACTTCAATATTATAGTTTAGTTTTATTTTGTTCGAGGACGAACAATAGTTCTAGTTTGGGGGTGTTGATAAATGTATTTTATACACTTATTTCTATCCTAACAGTAGCATTTTTATTGTTTATTCAGGAATATTTGCTATTTATTTTAGTTGTATTTGTTTATATTTCAGGAATAACCCAAAGTCGAGAAAACAATGGAATTGAAACCAAAATCGAGCAATTGGATGATAAAAGTGTCAAAATGTGCAAATCAAGAGTTGATTTAGTTAATCAAAGGGCCAATTAGAAGAAAATTGAAAAGAAGAATCAAATTGGGAGAACTCAAAAGTTTGGGAACTAAATTGTATCAATTGAAAGTTGATAGACTGAGGTGCAATAAAGGTTTGATGACCAAATTGTAGCAAATGAAAAAAAAAAAAATTGCATGGAAAATTTATAACCGTGCTGTCGTATGGTGTAAAATCCATGTTGTCGCATGACCTCAAAAAAAGGAACAGAGCCGAAATTGTTATAACCGTGCTGTCGCGCCAATTTGTACCTTGCGGTTGCATGGTTGTCCGGCTGAGCCAACTGATGGGCTTTTTACACGATTTTCAACGAATTTCTTTTATTTTTGACCTAGGCTTCAGGAGATTCTATATATACCAGACTTGGGTCACGAAATTAAGGGTTCTCAATCTTCATAATTCATGTCAAAAAGTTGTCTAACTGTTGGGGGATCCATTGAAGGCCAAATTCGAGATTGAAGCACAAGGATCAAGAATATGAACTGGGTGACATCTTTTCATACTTCTTGTGATTTATTTTCGATCATGTATTTAGGCTAGGTTTTCATTGTTAGAATTGTGATGAAGCTTTAATTTATTGATACCATGTTTTGACTGTACATTTATATTATACAATTTATGAGATTGATGCAATTAATTATGTTTTTATTCTCATCTGTGATTGTGAACGCATAATTATTGATGTTTGTGATAGATTTCTATGTTCGATTTCTATGTTCGAAAGAGTAGGAATCTATTAGACCTTGATTAATTTCCACGAAGTTCGATAGAGAATATAAATATACCTCTATACTTTGTGTTATCCTAAAAAGTGTTCATAATTCGTTAATGCTTTTCTACATGTTTGGATTGGTCATAGAAATATAGGCTTGTCTCTTGTAGGAAAAGTTGTTTATGCATCGCTCGAAAGGAGGACATAAATAAATATAGGAACATGGATTCTCAATACTTACACCTTGTTATTAAATGTTTAAGTCAAATACATGATTGATATGATTAATGTGGATTCATAATTCTAACATATTCATCTCATCGTTTTAATAAATCAAATTTTCTTATTTTCTTTAGTTTAATTTTTAATTTATTTCTCAAAATCAAAATTCTCAAATCAAAAAAAATTTCTTGTTCCGGTTAAGGTAATAGTCTAAAATAAGATTTAAAACAATCTCTGTGGGATCGATACTTGGACTCACATCCACTTTATTACTTGCGCGATCCATGCACTTGCAGAGCGAACAACTTGGTTTGAAATTACCAATGCATATGAATAATTACGAAATGGTCTCAATCTACTAGAAATATTGATCTCAAAAAGGCCCTATGACACCTAATCTACTGTTGAGTTACACGTCAATAGGATGAAGGCCCTGTTATAATTGCCAACAACAAAGGAGACATTCCTAGGTATGAATCTAAATCATATGATTGATATCTTGAGAGAACAACATGAAGAAACAAGTTTTGAGGCAGAGTTCATATAGAAACTATCGTCTTACATGTCCTTCCACATGATATTATCAAGAATATCATAGTAGAATGGTAGGCTCCTAATATGCTCGATCATCTAAGGTGGAAGGACCTATAATAGACGATCACTATCCTAGATAGTATTGTGAAAAAAAAAATTCTATCCATACGAATAAGTGATATAAATGTTGAAACAAGGTACCAAAAAGCATGTGACTCTGCTCTAGCTGCATCATCATATGTATATCTACCCATGGAAAATCAACTTCAATAGCTTTCAAACAGGTGAAGCTGAATAAGGAACAAATGTCAATAGGAGTTGAGTGCCCAGAAAGTATATTATCATTGATATTGAAATAACTACTAGAACTTTAGGGAGAATGTACATATTAAATTCCAAGCCACCCTCATCAGTAGGGAGGTAAAGATATTTTCACTTCCTCCAATGCAAGCGGTGTGAATGGATCTTAGAACCCTAAAGTAATCCAGCAAATATAATTCCCAGCTTCTTCAAAATAGCCTTTAAAGGGAATAATCTGAAGGATATAGAGTGGAAAATAGTAGATAGCGGACTTCAGTAAAGTAATCCAACCTTCATAAAATTGTTGCCCCAATGCTCTGCCTAATATCCTCTTCCTAACATTTTCAATGAGATCATCATGAAAAAAGATTAATTGAAGCCCTTTAAAGAATGGACCCTCGAATAAGTTAAAAAATAAAACATATTGTATTATATTGAATGAAAATTAATTGTAATTCATTTATAGTGACGCTCAAAATATGTAGAGCTCAAAGATTCTTTTCTAACAGAATCGAATCTATTTCTATATATTACATGAGGATAACTTTACAATGAGGGAAAAAGAAACGTAAAAATAAAGAGATCGGTACAAAACGGCCATTCAAATGAAAGTTGTAATATGTGAAATAATAACAGCAAGGAAGGAGGTAAAAGAACATGTTTCCAAGTCACTAACAATTTTGCTAGAGACGTCGCATTTTCACTTAAGAAAGCATATAGCAGTTTCATATATTTGTGGATATAACCACATTTATGTGGTTTTATATATATATATATATATATATATATATATATATATATATATATATATATATATATATATATATATATATATATACACAGTTATGACCTGTTATCTTCATTTCTTCTTCTCCATTCAGCTAACTCCAACACCCTCCCTCAAGCTAGAAGGTATTGCAGTGATTCCAAGCTTGCCTTTAAGAGGGTTGAATCTAGAATTGGAAACAGGTTTGGTAAATAAGTCTGCTGTTTGGACGACTGAAGGGATGTATTTGATCTCCAATTCTTTGCCAAGAGCTTTGTCCTTGATGAAGTGAACATCTAGTTCAATGTATTTAGTGCGAGCATGGTAGACAATATTTGAAGCCGAAACACTAGCTCCAAGGTTATCACACACAACAATAGTTTTAAAACTTGATGTAAATTAAGTTCATCAAATAGGGATTGTAGCCAAGTGATTTCAGCACTGGCTTGAGCTAAGACTCTCTATTCAACTTCTGTACTTGACCTGGCAACAACATATTGTTTCTTTGAATACCAAGATACAAAGTTGTTACCTAGATAGACGCGATAAGAGTTGTAGATCATCTATCATGAGGGCAGGACACGCAGTCAACATCAGCATCATCATAACCATTTCTGAAGATGTTCTCATTTTTCTTGATCTATAAGCCCTGATTGATAGTGCATTTTAAGTACCTGAAGATTATTTTGAGAGCAAGCTAATGTGTGTCTGTTGGTGAGGCAAGAAATTGACTCATTTTGTCCACAACATAGTTGATGTCAGGTCTGATATGGGTGAGGTATTCAAGAACACCAATGACATTTCTATACAGTGAAGGATTCTCATCAATTTTTCCATCCTTCTTAGGTGGTAATTTTCCAATTATCAATGGGTATAGGAGATGAATTCAGATTTTGGTAATCGACTCTTTTCAGTATACTGACAATGTACCTAGTTTGAGAAAGGTACAACTTTGAGTTAAATCTGCACACCTCTATTCCAAGAAAAATGATTTAATAAGCCCATGTCCTTGTGCAAACGTGGCATTCGGTTTATCTATGAAGTTTTGAAGTAGTTTATTGTCATTTCTAGTTATGACTATGTTATCAACATAGACAAGTGCAAAAATGTTTTTCGTTTTGCTCATGAAGTTGAATAATGAGTTATCAGGTCTTGGTTGTTTAAACATCCAATCCACCAATGTTCTTCTAAAGTTTTCAAACCAAGTCCTTGTATCTTGTTTAAGACCATAGCATTATTTATATACACTTGTCTAATTTCCCAATCTTTTGACACTGCCAAATTTAGGACTACTCTTAAGGTTGAGGCTTTGATTTTGGACTGTAAGTTTCACATAAATCAACCCAAGCAGTTTGTAAGAAACCCTTTGTCACAAATCTTGCTCTATATAATTGTACACTTCCATCTGAACTATGTTTTAACTTTGAAGATCCATTTAGTCCCAATTATTTTAAGCTCAGGTGCGGGTAGTATGAGAGTCCAAGTTTTATTTTTGTAAAGTACATTGAAATTTTCTTCCATAGCCCTTTTCCATTTTGGACTTGACAAGGCCTTAGATACATTTGCTGGTTCATTTTCTCCTTGAAGATTATTTAGGAGGTACTTTGCAGCTTGACTAGATTAGAATTTAGGTTTGAAAATTCCTTCTTTTCCTCTTGTCACCAAGTGATGTATTGGTTGTATCACTTCCTCTTGGACATGATAGTTAGGTGAATTCTCATCTGCGCGCAACGGCTTGATAACTATCTATGTGCACACTACCTTCAACTGATGATAATTCCAGATCACTAGAATCAGTTATTTCATTCATGTCTTCCAAATTAATGTCATTTTTTGATGAATCGTTGCATGTATTTTCACCTAGGAGATTCACTGATTCATCACCTACTTGACTTACTTCAGGTTGATCTGTACTAGTTGAGCTTATGTTGAAGGAAGGATGGCTTGTATATGTAGGAAGAAAGCGAATGATAGTATCTGAGGTGATGTGATCCAATGAAGGAAATCAAAAGAGAGGCCAAGTTACAAGCAATGCAACAACAATCTCAGTGAAAAAGGAGCAACTTTCGTATTAGGCTTGAGTTGATAACCAAAAGCTATCAAGTCGATTCAAAGGAGCAAAGATGGGTCTGATTAAAAAGGCACAAACAAGTCTACGGCCGAGCAAACACTGTGTGCAAAGGTAGTGCGCTACAGCATCTAACCATGCGACCGCGCGAGGTTTAACCACGCAAACATTTGATTATTCAGAATTAGGGATTTCACGAATTTTATTCTATTTTCAATTTTAAGTTATTAATTGCGTAATTTAGAGTCCATTAGCGGCTAGATTAAGTTAGTTACGTTTTTCATCATATTTAAACTTTTTTTTTTGTCATTGTTAATGTGAGTTTTATTAAATTAAATATTGAGTTTTTCCCTTTCTTTTCGAGTTCTTTCTTCCGTACCACTTGGGTTCTTGCGTCGTAAGTTTTGGGTTGGAATCCTATCGTCTATTTATTATTATTTTACCTAAGTTTTAGATCTTTCTAATATTAAATTTTTTATTCCACGTGTTTGTCACTTTTCCCAAAAGGAATCGCATAAGTTGGTATCAGCGCTTGTATCTAAATTCAGGTTCTTGCATTATTTCTTATTTTTCTTGATTTCTTGATTTTCTTGTGTTCTTCATAATTTTTCTGTCTTTGGTCCAAAAAAATACTCCAAAAAACTCAAAAGTGTTTTTTGTGTTCGTTTTTCACCCAAATTAAATTCTATTTGTTTTTCTATATTCATATTCGAATTTTCTAGAAAAAAAAAATGAAACTTGTAGAAAATTAGATATCAATTCCAAGAATTGATCAATTTCCTTTTTTCTTTATGTCTTCCAATATCTTATTTCTTCAGTCCTTGAATTAGTTGTTTGGGGAACTTAAAAGGGGATAAATAGTGGTATAAGGAAAGAGGCATGAGTTCATCATCTGGAAAAGCCAATTTGAGTGATACACGAGAGTTAAACACGTGAGGAACTTTTGGTTCTTTTCCTTGTTATTAACCATGTATCACAGGGAAGAATCTATATCATCATCATCGGTGGTTATTAACCATGTATCACAGGGAAGAATCTATATCATCATCATCGGTGGTTATTAACCATGTATCACAGGGAAGAATCTATATCATCATCATCGGTGGGTGATGACCAACAACACAAATGTATGAATAGGATGGGTAGACATGATGTGACTAGGACAGATAAACGAGATGCAATTGTTGATCAATTATGTGAGGATCGATCTCAAGCAGGCTCTAGAGCTAGGAGAGGTAATATACATGAAGTTTGTGTTGATGACAAGGGAATGAGAAAGTGAAGGGGACAGTGTTCATTTTGTGGCTAGTGTGATTGCGAGGAGAAGGAGAGATAGAGGAGATAGACATGAAAGGAGGTATAATAGGAGACATCATGGTGGTAGGGATGTAGTGGATGAGAATCTTGGAAACATCAAAATGATTATACCATCATTCCAAGGTAGAAATGATTTGGAGGTTTATTTGGATTGGGAAAAAAGGTTGAGCTAATCTTTGATTGCCATAGCTACTCGGAGGACATGGTGCACATGGCCATGAAGGTTGAAAGGAAATTGAAGTGAAAGAGGGCAACAAGGCAATCTCCGGGTTCTTATCCTACCGCACAACAAAAATGAGAAAATAATGAAGATCATTTCCCAAGAGAGGAACCAATACCCAAAGGTAAAAATATTTCTGATCCCTAACCTACTAAGGATAGAAATATAAAATATTTTAAATGTTTAAGTTTAGGTCACATTGCTTCTTAATGTCCAAATAAAAGAGTAATGGTTATACGTAATAGGGAATTTGTGTCTGAGGATGAATTTGAATGAATGCCTAAATTGGAGGATGCTAGTGATTGTAAGGGGTTAATATATGTTACAGTAGATGAAGCTCTTGTTAATAGGCATGTTCTTAATACTAGAATTTCTGTGGATAAGGTTGATGAAAAAAGGGATACTTTTTTGATACTAGGAGCTTAGTGAGTAATAAAGTTTGTAGTATAGTTATTGATATGATAATTTGCACTAATGTAGTACTGCCTTAGTGGAGAAATTGAGATTATCTTTGATGAAGCACTCTAGCCCTTATAATTTGCAATGACTGACTAAGTCTGGGGAGATTAAAGTGAACAAACAAGTTATGGTAAAATCTTCTATTGGTGGGTATGATGATGAGGTGGTTTGTGACGTGATGCCTATGCATGTTGGGAATATATTATTGGGGAGGCTATGGAAACATGATATATAGGAGAGTGGTACTTGATGGATTTAAGAATCAATGTAGTTTTGTGAAAGGTGGAAGAAAGTTTACTTTTGTTCCATTGTCACCAATGAAAGTTCAGGAAGACCAATTGAAATTAAAAGGTAAATTTGAGGGAAGAAAATAAGAGATTTGGGGCTACAACCTCAGAAAAAGGAGAGGTAGAGAAAATTGAAAATAAGAGAATTGAGGCATGGCCTCATAAAAAGGAGAAAAGGAGTGCAGAGAAAAATAGAAAAGAGAGACTACCCACGATATGAGTCTCTTTGCACATATGTCAATGTACAAGTATCCATACCTTGCACTTAACCAAACTAACAAACCTTCCCCTAGTTCTTTTAACTCTGTTTTGCAGGTGCACAAGTAAAATTCTAAACTTAAAATTGGGAAGAAACTAATTAGAAATAATGAATAGCCCAAAAAGTTGGAGAGTACAAAGCATAAACAGGTCCTTCAAACCAACAAAAGCAGGAAATACATGAAGATTGGACCAAATGTAGATTCGATGTTGAATCCTTTTCAAGAGAGAGGGGTGATGTGATCTAAGGAAGGAAATAAAAAGAGAGGCCAAGTTACAAGTGATGCAACAACAATCTCAGTATTTTAAATAGCAAGTTTTGTCTTGGGCTCAATTCAAGAACCAAAAGGGATCAAGTTGATTCAAAGGAGCAAAGACGGGTCCATTTGGAAAGGTACGTGGTCGCACACCTCTAACATGCCGACAGCAGCGCGAACACCAAATGCAAGGACAGTGTGCTATAACACTTAACCATGCAACCGCGCAATTATTCTGAATCAGGCTTTTAGCGAATTTTACTCAATTTTCCGTTTTAAGTTATTAATTGCATAATTTAGAATTCATTAGTGGCTAGGTTGAGTTAGTTATGTTTTTCATCATATTTAAACTATTTTTTTATCATTGTAAGTTTGATTTATTGTGAGCTTTATTGAATTGATGATTAGTTTTTTCCTTTCTCAATTGTTCTTTAGAGAACACCAAGAACTTATCAAAAATTCATAATATTTGTGGAATTCTACCCTAGAACTTATCAAAAAACTAGAAAATCCTTGTGGCGTTCGACAATTCCAGTTCTTTCTTTTACATCGCTTGGGTTCTTGCATCGTGAGGTTTGGATTGGAGTCCTATCATCTATTTTATTGTCGTTTTACCTAAATTTCAGATATTCTCTAGTATTAAATTCTTTATTATGCATGTTTGTTGCCTTTCCAAAAAGGAACCATATAGGGTTAGAGTGTTTTTTTGAAGAAACCTGCTTTAAAGGAAAACTCTATTTCATTGAAGACAAGCTAGTTGTTATTCAGTGCAGGTAGACATGAAATACCAACATCAGTAATGTTTAGTGCATTACCATTTACAAAAGTTAGCTTCTCTTTACCTCCATATTCATTGGTTGACACAAGGTTCTCTCTATCTGCAATAACGTAATGGTTTGCTCCAGAGTCAACAAACCAAGCAGGACTAGTTATAGTACTTGGTGGGTAGTGACTGGTGTTTTGATTTCCATCAATTAATTTGTTTCTCATGTACCTTTTCTCATACCTATTAAAGCACTTATCTGCTGAATGATTTCTCATTCCACATACTTGACAAGGTTCCCTAGTTTCAAAGGCCGTTCTCCCCTACCTCTCCTTCTTCCACCACTTCTGAAGTGTAACTTTCTTCCATTGAAACCAACTCTTCCACCCTTTTGATTGCTAGAGTAGGATCTTTGTGAAAGACTAACTCATGCTAGACCAAGTTTTATAGAGGTTAGGTGTTCAATCCTTCGCTCATAAGTCATGAGAATAGATTGCAGCTCATACCAGGAAATAGATTCCATGTGGTTGATCTGAACCACTACGTGTGTATTCTTCATCAAGACCATCTAATACTTGAGTGATCAAATCAGATGTTGGTATGTTTTTACCAACAATTTGGAAGTTATCAACTAATTTCTTTATTTTGTGGAGGTAATCATCAATGCTATTGGAGCCCTTTCTGACTTTTTGCAGCTCACCAGTTAGAAAAAATATTCTGGACTTATTCATTACTCTAAATCTCTCTTGTGTGGAGTTCCATAGCTGATTGGAGTTTGAGCTGCTCGCGACTCTTATAGTAAATTTTGGGGTCATGGAAGAGTATAGCCATCCTAGTAGCAATTGATCAGTAGATTTACATTTGTTGAAATATGGATTATGGACAATTTTGACAGTTTCTCCAGCATTGCTGGTGACTTGGTTGTTGATGAACTCGGACATTGGCTGATTCCATTTATGAACCCTTCGAGATTATGCCCTTTGATGATGGTCATAATCATATTTTTCCAGAGCAAGTAGTTATTCATGCTCAACTTCACTGATGGGGACTGTGTGAGGTTCATTTCGAATGTTGAGTTATGATTGATTCCAACAACAGAAGTGGAGCTAGCAAACAAAGAGGGACTGTTGGTGTTAGCCATTATAATGTTTTGATACAAAGTTAAAAAATGAAATGTATTGTATTGAATGAAAATTAATTTTAATTCATTTTTAGTGATGAAGCTCGAGTTATATAGAGCTCAAAAATTCTTTTCTAACATACTCAAATCTATTTCTGCCTACTACATGAGGATACCTTAACAATAAGTGAACAAGAAACCTAAAAATAAGGA